>OW204029.1:7213000-7815000 GCA_934048045.1 Polygonum aviculare | reverse complement strand
CGGTACAATAAAGTTGTAATTCACTAGTTATTCCAGAAGCTCGCCAAAGATGAAAAAATCCAGAGGTTATTTGGATTCCTCGGAAACCTCCGCCTACATCACCATTCAATATTTCTTGGCCCACTATTGGCCAAACCACTTGAGCACTAGGCCCAATGTGAGTAGGATCGCTTAGCCACGCTTCATAGTTGGAAAAACGAGCACCGTGGAAATACATGCCACTCAGCCAAAGAAAGATGATGGAAAGTTGACCGAAATGAGCACTGAAAATTTTTCGAGAGATCTCCTCCAAATCACTGGTATGGCTGTCGAAATCGTGAGCATCAGCATGTAGATTCCAAATCCAAGTTGTAGTTTCAGGGCCTTTAGCTATTGTCCTTGAAAAATGCCCTGGTCTGGCCCATGCCTCAAATGAGGTTTTTACAGGGTCCCTATCTACCAAAATTTTGACTTCTGGTTCCGGCGAACGAATAATCATTGAGTCCTCCTCTTTCCGGACACGACATACAAAGAGACCTGCCAAGCGTCAAGTAATTAATGAACTTCTGAGAGATATTTCAAATTCGTTTCTTTATCTTCTATTTCCCATCTCTCTAGTTCCTTTAGTTATTCACTAGAACAAGTATGATCGGGAAGCCGATCTCAGGCAAGTGTTCGGATCTATTATGACATAGCCGCGAGGCGCTTAACGGACCATTTTTTTAATTCTAAACCCTTTCTAGACTTTGGATTGATGTAAAAAACGCTTTTTTTAGTTCCTATCTAAATTAGAAAGTGTTCGGCAGAACTACTTAATTTAATGTTTTACTTTACAGAGATTCAAGCAATTCGTATTACTTTATTCCAAATCAGGCTAGCAGTCATTAGTGATTACTAATGAAACATCCCAGTATCCTCAGTTATTTGAAGATATTTTTATATTTATTTTTTTAGATAACTTAAAAGAATATAAAAAAAATTCCATTTTTTTAAGTAGTTTCTTTATTTATTCTTTATTTTAATTTAATAGCTAAAAAAGAGGTCTTAATTGCTCATAATTGAAAAGACAGAAATAGATTCTGTCCTCTACTTGTTTATTCTTTAACCATACGAAATACTCAACAAAATAGAACGCTCTGAGAAGGGATATAATGAAATTCTTTGGTTGGTTTTTCCATAGGAATGATCCTATTTTAGTTAACTCATAGGTAGAGCATTAATTAAATTAATAAATTCTAACAAATAAAATATCAAAAAGAATTCGAAATTTTTTATTCGAAACGCCTTGTGATTTTCAACCAATTATGTGCTTCAATATAATTACCAGGAGTAAGCGCTAAAGCTTGTTTCCAATACTCAGCGGCTTGATCAAACCAAGCTTCCGCAATTTCAGAATCTCCCTGTCGAATGGCCTGCTCTCCTCGGTCGGAATAGAGGAATCCTTCCCTCAGAACCGTACTTGAGAGTTTCCTAACTCATACGGCTCAACAGTCAATTCTTTTGGTATCCATTTTACCTATCGAACGGAATGAGATTTCGCATAGATCTATCTCGCTTTTCAGTTTCGGGGGGTTAACCAAAAGAAGTTAATCGCATGAGTTTCAAACTTGAATTTTTATTTTTAATTTGTTTTATCTTTTATCCCACCTTCAGACGAATAAAGGATGGACATTTCCTCTTTTCGATAACATTTTCTGCAAGGTAACTATCTCGGTTTCATATCCAAATTTATATAGAATCCTTGAAAAGGCTTTCTTTCCTGCATAAGAAAGAAAAGCTTACTATCTTTGGGATCTGATCCTACACCGCTGCTAAATACCTTAGTGGATCGCCTCTATTACATAAGCAGATTACTCACTTTTTTTATCTATCTTCTATTATGTATGGCATAAGTAAGCAGTTCTTAATGTATTGGTCCAAACCTCCTTAATTGATCTTTACGGTGCTTCTTCTCTATCAATTCGATTTTTTATCCATAGAATAAAGTATCTAGGCTTCTTTTTTTCTTCATATTTTCGACTCATATGAAGTTTTGTTTCTTGCTACAGCTCATAAAAATCGTTGTTTTTGACGATGCATATGTAGAGAGCCTTTTTTCTTTTTCGTTTTACTAGAAGATTTTTTTTGGTCTTTCTTTCCGTTTATCTTTCTATAGTGGAGATAGTCGCACGTAATGACAGATCACGGCCATGTTATTAAACGCTTGTGGTAAGAATGGGTTTCGTTCAAGTGCCCTAAAATAATATTCTAAAGCTTTCGTATGATCCCCATTACTTGTGTGAATAAGGCCTATGTTATAGAGTATATAACTTCGATCGTAGGGATCAATTTCTAGTCGCATAGCTTCATAATAATTCTGTAAAGCTTCTGCATAATTTCCTTCGGATTGGGCTGACATCCGTTACGGTCGTCATTCGATTAAAAGAATCTCCGTTCCAGAACCGTACGTGAGATTTTCATCTCATACGGCTCCTCCTTTCTATGCAGAATGAGAATATTTCAATCGTTTTTGATTCCACGTATCGATTATTCTCATTATGAATTGAGTGGGGCTAGTTTTTTTGCACGAAATTTCTAGCCAACCTTCCTTGCACGGGAGCTTTTTTTAACATCAAACTTTTGGTATTAGATAGAAATGGTAACTCCAACAATTTTTTTGTCCTCAACGCCCCCTAATTTCCAGGAATTAGTCACTTCAACAGTCTTTGATGGTTATATGGGTATCCAAGGTACAAACGAGATGGATATTTGTTATCCCAACCATTCTTTTAAGCCCCAATCCAGATAAGGAAGGGGGGTAAGTAATTTTTAACAAAGCTTTCGTCTTGTTGATTTCTAGGTGTAGTGCTTTTCCCCTATGCTACCTATTAGGACTAGTATAGTGGGATTGACCCGTAATACAGAACCGATAGGTGTAACCTTTCGCTCAATACTAAAATGGATAATGGAAGCATATGAGGCTGCATTAATCGGGGATACACGACAGAAGGAATTGTTTTATTTCTAAACTTCACCTTCAACAAGCGTAGATTTTTTTTAATAATCTATCAAAATTATAATAGTTTTTCTTTATATCCCGAATTTTTTGTCTTTCTCATACACAAGACTGGGGAAAAAAAATCAAATCACACCATCTCTGTAATAGGTAAATGCCTCCCTTTCGCCTGAAGTTGTTGGAATTATTCGTAATAAAATATTGGCTACAACTGAAAAGGTCTTATCAATAAAATTTCCGTTTATCCGTGATCTAGGCATAGGTACCAATCCATTCTAAAATTCTTTTCATCCCCCCCCGAGGGAGAATGGTCCTACAAAGAAAGGAATTGTACAATACAAAATTGCATAAAATAAAAAGGATTCATAAAGAAAAAGAAATTTAATATCAAGTATCAAGATTTATATCAAATAAAATGTAAAGATACGAACCCTCTATTACCCATATTCAAAGACTCAAATTGCTCCTTTTTGTTTTGCAGGAAGCAATAATCAATATTTGAATATGATTCAAATTCATCCAATAAAAATGTGATATACCGATGGTCCTATTTGGTGGAAGCTGAAGAATCGAGGAATTTTTCCTATAGATTCGGGCGAAAGACTTTGATTGAATTTGGATCCCAAGAGGGAAGGAAAAAGAATCGAATAATTATTCTATGCTGTAAATAACCATCTATTTTTTTTATGTTATGTGCATAGTGAGTCGACACTATACAATCAAAGAGACCCGGGATGAGTCATGAATTTGTAAGCGATTTATGAAATAATCCATTTTTGTGGTGAAAACTTTCATTTAAAAGAAATTTTAAAATTATAGAATCGTCGTTTAAAGGGAATCATGAGCAAAAGGTATTCATTAATCATAGTTTAAAAAAAACTCCCAATTCGTTGATTCCTTCCAATTCATTGATTTAATCCCGTATAAATATCATATCAGAAAAGGGTGGGAACAGCATCTTCGCAAAAAAGATCTGTATCAAAAATGGAATCTTTTTTTTAGTTAGAATTGGTTAGTTGGACCTTACCTAGCCAACCCAAACTAAAATATGAAAAACTCGCTATTCATTCTGTTCCTGGGTCATAATTGTTGTGTAGGAGAGGTGGCCGAGTGGTTCAAGGCGTAGCATTGGAACTGCTATGTAGACTTTTGTTTACCGAGGGTTCGAATCCCTCTCTTTCCGTACCTTCACCCAACTAACTCACCAACACCGTTGACCGTAACAAATCAACTAAGAGGTAGATCCTTCTTTTTATCTTTATATTATATATGTATTCGAGTTTTAGGTATATATATAGTTTCGATTTATAATTTAATTGCTGCAATGCAATAGGTAAAACTTTATAATTGTGTAATGTAATAAGGTCGACAAGAAATAAAAAGATCGATAGAGATCTATGCTACATGAATGGGAAAAATACAGATCAAACTCCTTATCTTAATCTTAACTAAATTTTGTTTGGTGAAGGGGGACTTATTTTTCCGAAACCTTTTCTAAACTTCTTTCTTTAAGGCCGGCTTAAGTCTGACGGGAATAATATTCTACGACTAACAATTCGTTTATTTTCAAACCGACCCACTTATTATCTATTATTTGATTGACTACTCCTTTATATGGGAATGGGTGAAGAGTCAAATGTTTTGGTAATTCCTCACTGTGAGATGAATCTAGATAATTTTGAACGAGAGCTTTGGATTTTTGCTTATCCCTTGCCATAACAATATCATTGGGTTTGCAACGATAACTTGGTATATCTACTATACGACCATTAACTAAAATATGTCTATGATTAACTAATTGGCGGGCTCCAGGAATAGTCGGAGCCATACCCAACCGAAAAAGGATGTTGTCCAAACGCATTTCAAGTAATTGGAGTAAAACCTGACCTGTTGACCCTTTGGCTTTTCTGGCGATACGAAAGTATTTAAGTAATTGTCGCTCTGTAATACCATAATGAAAACGTAATTTTTGTTTTTCTTCTAGACGAATACGATATTGAGATCTTTTCACGGAACGTGATGTATTTTTAAGATCTCTAGGCTTTTTATTAGTTAGTCCTGGTAAAACCCCCAGACGTCGTATTTTTTTGAAACGAGGCCCTCGGTAACGTGACATAAAGACTCCTTATTTATTGTTATTGATATCTCATTTTTTTTAATTAAAACTGAACTAAATGATAAATGAAGCAAAATCCCCTGAGGTATTCTATTGATTGTACTAAAACGAATAATGGCACTAGAAGGACTAGTGAGATGAAAGATGTACGTATCCGAAGTTTCTCCCGCTTTTTGTATTAATATTCATTATTAGTTTATTTGAAATGCAATTTTTTATAATATTTGAATTTTTTGTATTTAGTATAATTGTATTTAGTTTAGTATATAAATTATTTAGTATATTAATGAATTTTTAATTGAATTAGTGTATATGTATAAATTCTTGTATCTATTTATTCTTAGTTTCGTTACTATTTCTTTTTTAATATTTATTTAAAATAAATATTAAAAAAAGGCTTAAAACTTTTGAATAACAAAAAAGTAATAGTCAGAATAAGAAAATAAGAAAGTCATATAGTAATTATTAGTATAAAAAATCGAACATGAAAAAAAAAATAGAAAAATCAAAATATAGAATATAGAAAAATATATATAGTATACAAACCATCTAAGTGATGCTCGGCGTTCGCGGTACAAAGTTCATGATACAAAAATTTTTTGGTTCATTCTATTGGTTCGGCTAATAAAAAATCCAATTTTGTTAATCAATCATAATTCAAAAAAAGTTAATTACTCCGATTATTTGATCTAGAAGAGAGTGTACAACTACTTAATAATTATATAATTATAATATATATTTGTTTGATTTGAATTTGTTGAAGTGAAAATAAATTTCTTATAATTCAAAAGGCGTCTTGTATTTCATAAAAATTGGGGGCAATATAATCTTTACGTAAAGGCCATCCTATCCAACTTTCGGGCATTAAAATACGTTTCAGGCGTGGATGATTATCATAAACGATTCCCAACATATCATAGGATTCCCGTTCTTGAAAATCCACACTTTTCCAAACCCAGAAAACAGACGGAATTCGAGGGTTCCTCCTTGGGGCAAATACTTTTATGCATACCTCTTCTGGTTGATCCACACCAGATTCTATTCGCGTAAGATGATATACACTAGCTAACAGCCCCCCCGGTTCGACATCATAGGCACATTGGGAACGTAAATAATTGTAACCATATACATATAAAATAACAGCAATGGAATGCCAATCTTCGGGCTTTATTTGTAAAGTCTCTATTCCTTGGTAATCGAAGCCCAAAGATCTATGAATTAGCCCGTGTTTTACTAGCCAAGCAGACAAACGACCCTGCATCTTGTTTATTTCTCCTACATTTTAATTTGTATAAGTATTTCCGGAAATTTGTAAACACTGGACCCCCGTTATTCTGTACAAAAAAAAGAATCTCGCTTAATTCACTAATTCGTGGGAAGATACTGAACTTTTGTATTTGAAAACTTTTTCAGGAGGAATCTCGGAAATGAATGGAGATTTAGAAAGTAATCCTTGATTATAATTTCCAGTATGAATAGGGCGGCCAACACGAAACTTGTGTTTGATAGTAAAACATCGATTCTTCCGTTGCGACTGAATTCTATCTTCATAGATTTCCCAAGATATTTTCTTACGAAGCTTTGTTATAGCATCTATAACTGCTTCCGGTTTAGGTGGACAACCCGGTAAATAGATATCCACAGGAATTAGTTTATCGACCCCCCGAACAGTACTATAAGAATCGGTACTGAACATCCCCCCTGTAATTGTACAGGCCCCCATAGCAATAACATATTTTGGTTCAGGCATTTGCTCATATAATCTCACTAAAGAAGGGGCCATTTTCATTGTTACTGTACCGGCGGTTAAAATGAGGTCTGCTTGTCTAGGGCTCGATCTTGGTACCAGTCCATAGCGATCAAAGTCGAATCGCGAGCCTATTAATGAAGCAAATTCTATGAAGCAACAACTGGTACCATAGAGAAGCGGCCATAAACTAGAGAGTCTTGACCAATTTGAAAGATCATTTGATGTAGTTGAAATAACTGAGTTTGGGGTTATTCGATCAAGTAGGGGAAACTCAACGGAATTCATAACTCTTTCAATCTTATTGTTTTTTCTTTTTTGATTTTGATTGTTAGAATATTCAGAAACTAAGACCTCTCCTTCTCCGGTTCTTGTTGTTGATCGAGATGGTTTGCAAGCGACCCCGAGCGAGGTCGCCCAAGGTCACATCTTCTACCTCTTTTGTGTACTTCCTAATACTCCTTCCCCTTCTCCCATTTTGCACTCAATAGATGCTATTAAGGGGGTGCAAGCCCCGTGGTTTGCGGATTTTGCCAATTATGTTGTAGGTGGCATCATTCCGGATGGATTGACTTCCCAAGCTAAGAAGAAATTCCTTCACGACGTCAAGCGCTACTATTGGGATGACCCTTACTTGTTCAAGCAAGGAAGTGATCACATCTTTAGACGTTGTGTGCCGGATGAAGAGATAGAGGGAGTCATTCGTCATTGCCACACTCTTCCGGCGAGAGGCCATGCTAAAGGATTCAAAACCACCACGAAGATTCTTCAAAGTGGATTTTATTGGCCTACTATTTTCAAGGACGTGCAAGCTTATGTGACCGCTTGTGGTGAATGCCAAAGAGCGGGAAACATTACATGGAGGAATGAAAACCCGCTCACCGGAATTTTAGAGGTGGAACTCTTTGATGTTTGGGGTATAGACTTCATGGGACCCTTCCCCTCTTCGGGTCCCTACAAGTATATACTCGTGGCGGTTGATTATGTTTCCAAGTGGGTTGAAGCCGTAGCCACAAGAACAAATGATGCACGAGTGGTGGCTAAGTTCATGAAGACCAACATTTTTCCCCGGTTTGGTGTACCCCGAGCTCTCATTAGTGATGGTGGTTCACATTTCATTGAGAGGAGCTTTGAATCTCTTTTGACCAAGTATGGGGTATCTCACAAGGTGGTCACACCTTACCATCCTCAAACTAGTGGTCAAGTGGAGGTCTCTAACCGGCAAATCAAGAGCATTCTTGAAAAGACGGTGTCCCGCTCAAGGAAAGATTGGTCCTCCAAGCTTGATGATGCTTTATGGGCATACCGCACCGCCTACAAGACACCAATCCGCACCACTCCTTTCAACCTAGTGTATGGCAAGTCGTGCCACTTGCCCGTTGAGCTTGAACATAAAGCTTTATGGGCTCTCAAAGAGCTCAACATGGACCTCGACGCGGCCGGAGCAAAAAGATTCATGAACTTGCAGGAATTGGAGGAATTAAGGCTTATTGCATATGAGAACTCAAGGATCTACAAGGAGAAAACAAAGAAGTGGCATGATAGGAAGCTTGTGCCCAAAAACATCAAGGAAGGTGACCGAGTACTTCTCTTCAACTCTCGGCTTTGCCTCTTTCCCGGGAAATTGAGAACCTGATGGAGTGGACCGTTTACGGTTCATCGTATGTACTCTCACGGGGTGGCCGACCTCATAGATGAGAATGGAGGAATTTTCAAGGTCAATGGCCACCGGTTGAAGAAGTACTATGAGAAGGTAGAACCCGATGAGGAAATCTGAGCCACATGGGCTCTTATCACTGTCACCTAGCCAAGGTACTACTCGTCTAGTTCAAAGACGTTAAAGAAAGCGCTTTTCGGGAGGCAACCCGATCTTTCCCTTTCATAGTCTAGATAAGTAGTTTGCTTTGTGTTTCCATAAGTATTTTGTAAGGATCCGAGGCTTTGGTCGGGTGCAAGAAGTTAAAGGCGAACGAACGAAAGGGTGGAAAGCTCTCTGGTGATGGTCGGCGCCGACCCCCTATGGTCGCGGCCGACCCCCTCTGGCGAAAGGTAGAAATTATGTAAAAATTTCGGGAAATTACAAGTAAGCCCCTAAACTTTTTCTTTACAATTTTTATCCCTTCCCCACCTCTTTTTGTTCCCCTTCCCCGACCTAGCTGCCATTCTCACGACCTCCTTGCCTCCATTAACCCCTCTAAGCTCTCATTCATCCCTCTTGCTCCATAACCACTAGATCTACCTCCCTTCTTCCAAATTTCACCAAAATCCTTCCTAATCTTCATTCATCTACTCAAATCCCCCACAAAATCCCAGAAATTTCGGACCACTCATACCCAAAACCCTCGACCCCGACCTCTCACAACCTCGGCTTCGACCCCTATTTTGCTTGCATTCATCTTGTTTAACACTCTTTTGGTATGTTCTGCTACTCCCTTGCTCTTAAATTCAAGTTTACTTGGGTAATTTTGAGGGTTTAGCTTGAAATCTAAATTTGGGTGTTTTTGAGCTTGAATGTTGAAATTTGGGTTGTATGTGCTTAGATCTACATGTTTGGTTGAGGATTCTTGAGTTTTGGTATGATTTAGTGCTTGATCTATGCTTGTTTGGGTGATTTTGGGTCAATAGGATTTTTCTAGGATTTTTGGTAGCCATTAGAGAGGTTTAAAGCTGAATTTTCGAGTGTGGTTAACTGCAGCAGGTTGGCGCCGACCATCATTTGGTCGCCGGCGACCACCGCCAGAGGTTAAATTTTGTGTTGGCTTGTTTTGGCGCGTACTTGTGTATGTGCGAGCTTCCATGGGTCGTCCCCGACCCCGGATGCCTCGTAATCTATTTGAAATCGTGTTGATTGAGTTGTACTTGCCATGAATTGATTGATTAAAGCATGAATCTTTCCCATTTCTTGCCTATGATTCACGATTATGCATGCTTGTTTAAGGATTTTCGTTTGAAATTGAAAGTGTGTGCTTCTTGCAAGTATGGGGTGACTTTTTGGCAAATTGTTTGAGTGCCCCTTGAGTGGTGTTTGTTTTTGTTCTTTGAGTTGGAGATTACCTTGGAAGCTTCTTGTTGATTTTGTAGGAAAATGGTATCATCTTCAAGGGCGACCAAGAAGCAAAAGAAGGGCAAGAATGTGGCGGTGATGGATGACGTGGTGATCCAAGACGAAGGGCAAATGCAACTTTATGAGAACATGATGGAGGAGACGGTGAAGGCTCGGTCCTACTATCAAGAGTCACACGTCAACCTCCATGTGCACTCAGCGGTGGAGGAGGCATTCCGGTTGCTTGGAGCCGATAGACTCATTGACGACCCCGTTCCGAGGTACTACCCGGCGCTTACTTGTGAGTTCGCCACCACCCTCACCATCTCGGGGCCACACACGGCGGACTTTGGCAAGACCAAGATCGAATTTCAAATTGGCGGGAAGAAGCATTCCACCACTATTACCAAGCTCAACAAGATGATAGGCCTCCCTACACCATCGGGAACCTACGCCATAAAGGACTTCCCTGTCCAAAAGATGTGGTCTTACCTCACTTGCAAAGGAGAAACCACGAGCAACCCACTCACTCGGGACATTGCTAGCCCGGTCTTCAAGGTGATCTTGCGCATACTTGGCGCTGCTATTTGGTGCAAGTACGAGCTCTCTCGCCCCACCTTGCGAGAGCTCGCGTGCTTGTCCTCCATCCTCTTCACCAATGCTCCAACAATCAACTTTGCCTATGAGTTCGTCCACAACATCATCAACCAACGAAAGAACCCGAAATTTACCATGTGTGGTTGGTTGGTGGTCCTCATTGCCCAATCCCTCAAGGTTGATCTCGCCCGCTACAACTCCAAGCCCGTGACCCACATGGATGTCCGGTACTACTTGAATACCAAGGTGGTTGAGTAGAGCGATGAGATCGGCTACTTCAACAACTTCACCGATCCTACCGGCGTCACTCACAAAGTGCGCCTCAATGATGAGAATTGTGAGTTGTTCTACATTCCTAATTGGTACGATGCTTGGGCGCCATCGGAAACGCCCTCTCCCTACTCCCACCTCCTCTCGAAAGATGAGCATATAAGACGACAGCCGAGTCGGTTCCCGAGAGATGGCTCAACCATGTGCACAAGACAAAAACGCGCAAGAAGAGACTTCCTGCAAGGGGTCGGCGCCGACCAGGCTGAGGTCGGCCGCGACCACTTCCAGCAAAGCAATTCTTCACATGAGGGGGTCGGCTTCGGGCAGCAAGAGGTCGGCGGCGAGGCAGGGCAGAGAGACGGTGATCCTATGGACTACACGATGGGTCCCCAACCCGGGTTGTTTCCGTACTCCTCCAATCCTTTGGGATTCGGGTGGTCCGGTGGTCCTCAATTCGAGCCTCAAGGTGGCGAGTCTAACACTCAAGTTCCTCCAACCATGGAGATGCTCGACGCCAAGATGGACGCCCTCGACATTCAGCAGAACTTCTTGTATTCCAAAATCCAACACCACCATGACCAGACATTGACCCGTTTCCAAGATGCAACTCGAGGCTTCGACAACTTCCGAGATGAGTACTATGAAGACCGCCAAGCCCAATTTGCCTACAATGCTTGGCTTGCCCAAAAGATGTTCCCGGACTCTCCGTTCCCTCAACCTCCTCAAAGGTGAACCTTCTCCAACAATGCTCCAAACCCAAGTTAGTTTCTCTTTTCCCTCTCTTTACTTTTTAATCAATGGGGACATTGATGTTTTAAGTATAGGGTGGTTTGGGAGATGCTACTTGTTTATGTTATGTGTTTCCATGCTTGTGTGTGCATTGACATGTTTGTGTGTGTGTTTGCGTGATTGAGTCTTTTTGTTTTGATTTTTATGATGGATGAATACCCTTGCTAAGATGTCCTAGGATAGTGATTATGAGCATCATCATGTAATTCCTTGTAACTTGCTTTGTAAGATTGCCCGCCATAACTTTGATTTTCGAACTTTGAGCATATAACGAACATTGAGCATGCATAATTCTAGTGAAAGCAATCCAACAAGTTTGAACCTAAGTGAGGAATCATTTGGCCACAAGGAATGTATGTTTTATTCCTTGGTTTTTCATGTGTGATTTTTGCTCTTCCATATGCATTTATCACTTGACAATGGCATGCTTATTTGAAATTGGAAACCAATGAAGATGTATTCATTACTTGTTAGATCAAATGATATTGAACTTATTTTCATTAGCTTTTTTCTCCCTTTTCATCCTACCTATGCATGATCCCTTGATTTGAAGCCCCTTGTTTGAGCCTAAAGCCTTATCTCTAGCCCCACAAAAGTATCCTAGCCATTATAAGTTTGACCCCCTTAATCCGGGAATTAAGACTTAGAATGGATTGAGATGTTGATGTGGATGAAGGGGTGAAGATGAAGAGATTGTAAAGGTGGAGATGGAAGGAGTTGTCTTAAGGAAAGAAAAAGAACCGAGAAAGATGAAGTGTTGGCTCGGATGGCACGTTTGTAGTGAAAAAGGAGTACCCTCTGCCGTGGGTCTCGGCCGACCACCTAGTGGTCGCATCCGACCCCCACCAGCCCTGAAAAAAAAAAAGAGAGAGAGAAATGGCAATGTTTCAATAAGTGCTAGAGTCAAGGCTTCCCCATAAGAAAAAAACGAAGAAATAGGTGAAGTGAAGTGTGCTTGAAAGTTAAAAATGTTTGGTGTTTGGAGGAAGAAAGAAGGGTTGGTTGAGTGTAGTTGAGTTTTGAAGACTAGGAGCCTAGGTTCCCGGATTCATTAGCACCACAAGACCAAATCTTTCCACACCCTTTGAATTACCGAGCCCCATTACAACCCGGCCGAATGAAACTTCTTTGAAGTCTTCATTGAGCCACTTAAGTTCTCTTGATGGTTTAACTTGTTTTGATTTCTTCGGTGGAGAATTTCGAATATAATTTCCATTGTCTATGAGGTGTGCTTTTGGATTTGAGATTGAGTGCTCATTGATATATTCTAAACACTTGAAAATGAGTGAAACACATTGCCCTTGTGAAGTTGGATTGATTTTGCTTAGAATTTACACATATGTGCTAGGATATCGAAGTTGTTTGCTCATTGTTCTTCTTGCGCTTATTTTTCCTTAAGGGCATTCTTTGAGGTTATTGCTTGGTCTTGATGCATGTGAGTGATTGCTTGAGGACAAGCAAGTCTAAGTATGGGGTATTTTGATGTCGTGCTTTTTAGCTGATTTTCTAGGTAGTTTTCTAGCTTGTTTTGCATGCTTTCCCTTTGTGTTTGTGTGTTTTGCATAAGATTCCGACTCTCTTTCGAGGGTTGGAGTCGCTTGTGTGTTGTTTCATGTTTTGTAGGTATTTGGAGCCTTTTGGAGAAGTATTTCATGAATTTTCGGAGCTTTCTAGGAACCGTTAGTTTTCGAGAGTCAAAGTGTCAAGAACCAAGATCCAAAGTTGCAACCAAAGGAGCCTCAAAGGAGTGACAAATTCTCAAAGAAAATCAAGGAGCAAAAAGGAAGAAACGTCGAGCAAAAGTCCGACCAATTAGAGCAAGAGCGGAACAAAAAAGAGAAAAGTTCACGTCCCCTGCAGGTGGTCGGCGCCGACCCCCATATGGTCGGCCGCGACCCCTCTCAGCACCCGAAGAAAAATCCGTGCTGCGCAAGTAACGCTTTTGGGCGGGATTTTCGAAACCTGAAAAAGGCAGGCGGCTGTGCAGACTTGTGGCAGGGGAGGAAGCTTCCTTCTCTTGCTTTTGTGGGCTGCTACAAAGACCCCTTTTGTTTCCCTTTTCAAATCAGCTTTTCTTCTTGGAAAAGGCTCAAAGGAGAGAAGAGAGAGTGGGCTGAGAAGGGGAGAAGGAAGAAGAAGAGGAGTTGAGAGTTTGAAGAAGAAGGAAGTGACGGTGGAAAAGAAGAGTTTGAGTGTGAGAGAGAGATTGTTTGTAAGGAGAAGTAGTAGAGAAGAAGGCTTGTGTTAATGGAGTCTAGGAAGAAGAAGACAATGGTGTGAAGGAACCTTGTGGGTTTGCTTAAGTTTGTAAGTTGAATCTTGAAATTAATTGAAGTTGCTTGCTTTGGATGATTTATCCCTCTTCCCTCTTGTTGTTTGTGAGCTTGATTATGTGTGAGTAGTTAGCTTGCTAGGGTTGGGGTGAAACCCACCATGAAAGTGCATTCATGACCTTGATGTTTGGATCCATGCTTAATTTGAAATCCTTGCCCATAAATCCCTCTTGTGTGCTTAAAACCCTTGAAGAAGTGGGGAATGTTCTTGTTTGCAACCTAATTGAAAGGTTTTGTTGTGGATGTGACCTATCCGGGTTGAGATGAAAGTCGAAACCTATAGAAGAACAAGTTGGATTGCATGTTAACACCTTCATGAAAGTGGAGGCTTTTGATGTGTTCTTTTGTGACGAAAGTCACCCATGAGATTATGATTTAGGTGGTCCTTTATCATTGTTTGAATGCATGCTCGTGTTGTGGTGAATCCCCACCCCTAGTTGTTTTTCCTTGATTTTCCCGAAACAAAACTTTCGTGCCCAAAATAGGTCGGCCGTGACCAGTTGCAGGTCGGTTGCGACCCCCTCTGTAGTTGTTTTCCGTGTGTTGTGAAGTTCTGTTTTAGGTCGGCCGCGACCTCTTCCCGAAGCTTGTTATTTGTGTTCGTTTGCTTGTTTTGTTTCGTTTTGTTTCATTTTTACTTTCGTAGCATGATTGTTAGATTATAGAACTACTAGCTCCCGTGGACGATCCTAACTTCGCTATACTCAGCGGGGTCTTGACAAATTTATTTGTTAAGGTACAAACCCTCCCAACAGAAGTCCTCTTTGTAATGGTACTTTGGTGAGTGTGACGATGGCGGAACGTGAAAGTGTTCAAGGAAGAGATAGAGGTTGCATACAAGACTTCTTTTGTTTTGACTAGAGGTAAAGAAGCAAGTGCAATCGCATGTAGATATTCACCTGCTAGTATTTCTTTGAATAAGGTTGTTTCCTTGGGATAGACCAGCTGAGGGTTGGTTTAAAATCAACATTACTGGAGCCACCGAGGATAGTTTGGCGAGCCTCGGGAGATTCATAAAAGATAGCAATGGAAGATGGCATGCTTGAACTTTGGGAGGGGGGATGCTTGTCGACCTCAACTTGGCTTGGGACAAAGGCATCAATAGGTAATTCTCGAGTCAGACTCACAACTGGTTAATCTTCTTTCCAATCTGGTTATGCGACGTCAAGGCTTAATTATTAGGATTTAGTCTATCAGATCATATGATGTGTACCGAGAGGCAAAAACTATTGTAGATCCTCTAGCATCTATTGCTTTTGTTTTTACTTTACGATATCATGTTTTGCTTGCTTTGTCAGAGGAGATTTCTTTTATAACTTATTACGATGTAAGGTATTGAGCTATCACCATTTATTGACTACTTAGCTCATTTGTTTTACTATAGTAATATTTGCTAGGTTTTTGTATTTTATTAAATCAAAATTTCAAAATTTTCCAATGATTTAGCAAAAATTCGAAGGATGAGGAAGTTCTCTCATACATACCATACGAAGCTTCGTTATGTGAACCTTACCTTTACAATACTTAAATCGGTTGGATTTAGCGCAAATTTCGAATGGAAAGTTTTGGTTATTTATAATTAATTACAAATCAAATCAATGAATTCTCAAGTTAAGATTACAATATTATTTAAGAGAATGTACAATGATTGGCCATTTCTTGGCCTACATAAAAAAAAAAAGAATAAAGGTGGAAAAAAGTGGTTGCTTTGGTTCAGTCATCTTTATGGACAAAATTGTTTTTGGTCTTTCTCTTACAATTTGACATATGACACTAAAGTAGGGAATAACATAATTAGGATATTCAAAAAAATTATTTCAATGTCATGCGGAAGAAAGGGATATTATTTTTTAAATGTGATGACCAAATTTAACTAGCCACCAAGTGCACGTCTTCTAAGTCGTTGCCCCCTTGATTTAAGTGTGTAATGAGCATATAATGTTTAATGAGGATACACATGAGCTACTAGCTAGATTATACGGTCCAGGTGGACGACCAAGAGCAACAGAAAAGAATGGATAGTCTACAATTCACGAATTTATATATTAGGGCAAAGGCAGAAGCTTTCGATAGTAGTTAAATATGAGCACAACATAGATAAATTCAATCAACACACATAAGTTTCATTTATATACGCGTGTCATCACCAACGATCCTTTTTACAAAACAACACACAAAAATTTACTCTTTTTGTGTGTTTACATATATAGGGGACGTTATGTTTACCCCTTCTCCGTCTTTGGAACGGTGTCTTTGTTCAGATCGGGACAATACCTTTCGTCTTACACGAGACAATGCCTTTGCCCCTCCACCCATACAGACCCACAAACACACAACATATATACAATTATTTTCAACTGCAAGACCGTATAATTACTTGTCAATTAATTAACTACCATGACAATTGAAACAAAATGTTTTGTGCTGGTATGAGCAGGTCAGCTGCAAGGAATCTAGGAATAGCTCGACTATGGAATTAGGGGATCTCCCAATTACCTATTTAGGTGTTCCTCTTTGTAGTGCAAGGGCAGCCATCAAAGATTATCAACCTCTCATCTCAAAGATAACGGCTAAAGTTAATGCATGTGCTGCAAGAAGGCTCTCTTATGCAGGAAGATTGGAGATTGTGAGGGTTGTTCTTTATGGTGTCCTACAGTATTGGTGCAAAATCTTTATTTTACCCAAGTTAGTGGTTAAGAAGATTGTGAGCCTTCTTGGGAGCTTTTTATGGCCAGGATCGGCTGACAGTAGGAGATGTCCTATTGCTTGGAAACATGTTTGCAAACCAAGAGGTGAAGGTGGCATTGGGCTCAAGGAAATCTTATCTTGGAATAAGGCAAGTTTTGCTGAACTTATTTATGAGTTGTTAAATGAGTCCAATTCAATTTGGCATGATTGGGCGAATTCGGTTTTGCTCAAAGGTGAAGCATTTTGGGATGTGAGATGTAAGGACACTTCCAGCTCTGTATGGAAGGCTATTCTCAGAGTTAGAGATGAGATTAAGGAAACCCTTGAAGGGGATGAAAGCCAAGTTGTTATCATGACCAAAAGAAGATAGTTTGATTGGCAATCTGTTTATGACAGCTTCAGGGATAAAGGTGAAGTGGTTGAGTGGAATAGAAGGATTTGGGGAGGGTTGAACACTCCCAGAATCTCTTTTACAACCCGGATGATTGTCAAGCATGGAGTACAGACCAAAGACAAGTTGAAGTTGATGGGAGTGCTCTAAGAAGATTATTGTAGTCTTTGTTCAGGAAATGTGCAGGAAAACAGGACCCATCTCCGGCTTCAATGCAGATTTTCAAAATCAGTGTTGATGAAGGTTTTAGCTTGGGCCGGAATTAAAAGACAGTATGAGGATTTTGACAGTTGTTTGGAGGTAATGCAGAGGCTGAAAAGTGCGAGAAGCCTAAATTTTCAACTTTGGACAACTTGTGTTTGTACAAATGGTTACTACACTTGGATGACTAGGAACAAATTTGTGTTTCAACAAGATCGAGAATGCCACCATCGATGAGTGTGCTCAAGTCATTATGAACCATGTTAGAAACTGCTTGATTGCTAAGTGGAAGAAGCGGGACAGAGTTTCAAGAAAATTGTTAGCTAAATTAGGGCTTTGAAAGCCTTGTAATTTCTAGGTGATCCTAGAATCATTTTTGTACTTGGTATTAAATCAATAGAATCACCCCCTTTAAAATTCAAAAAAATTAAAAATAGTTACACAACTATCCACTTAAACATTTAAATGACACACTTTTATATTACTCAATCAAATTTAATTTATAAATCTAATTTCCAAACCAAGTTTAAACCAGACGAGTTAAACCGACACCGGCCCATGTAAAGTCTGAATTATTTGTGTGATCGAAAGATTTCTGTGCACTATACTCGCCTTTTCTCTTCATTGTTGTTCTTTTGTAAATACATATATATAGATCGAATCGTCATGTGAAAGGTATGACAGGTTGAGTAGGCGATTCTCAATCGCACACACAGCTCTTCTTGGCGTTGTTTTACTTGGACGCTGGATACCATCATTGAAAGCATAGTGATTGAAGTAAGTAATACAAGTCCGGGCCCTGAAACAACATATACTATCACACTATACATACAATTGTAAACACGTTGGCCGGCCAAGACTTGACGTAAGTACGTACGTACATCTAAATAGTATAAGACACGAACATGGTCGAAGAGTACGTATCCACACGAGGGTATACAAATTACAATATAACCATGGATCATACTTACATAACTATATATTCGGTCACCCGCCTGATTACACAAGGAATTAGTTAGACTCCATAAATATGGGAGAGATGCCTGAGAAGAGTGACTTGGAGCTGAAGGGAAACGATGTAAGCAGCTATGTTGTCTGCCCATGCATCCATGTCGTCTGTGCCTGCAGCCTCCATGTTTGATGTAACATAGGAGGGCAGGATCCTGTGCAGCTCATCCTCACGCCTGTGTTGCTGTGGTCTCATTCTCCTACTCCTAGCCCGGATTTTGCATTGTTGCTTTCTTCTCCTTAACTTCATAGGTGGATGGATGAGTACGTGTACGTACCAGCTGAGATCTAGTCTAGTTTACAGGTGAGAAAAGTGGACGAATTAGGCAAAGAAGGGCGTTATGTATATATAGGCATAAAGTTGTTGATCGATGTGGAGGAGCTAATTCTAATAACAAGAGGCCGGGAAATAGATAGAGAGATTGATTTGACGTGAGTGGGGGTTATGCATGCATGCATGTTGATGATATATATCTCCCTACTGTATGCGGGAGTACGTTGGAATTGATCGATGGAGACAAGTCCCATGCATCACGTACACATCATCTTAATTTCAAAGAAAATGGACTCCATCCATACATATCTCTTGTGGTTAGTTAGGACATCTTTGTCACTGAATCCAATCCACAGGGCGGCCTAGCTAGCCCTCCTCATCTACATGTTTCAAACTACACGTACTAGTGCTTTTGAACCTATTTAATTAGGGCTTCTTTCATTTATTGATTAATTAAAGGTAATTTTTGAGTGGCAAGTAGGTTTATATATCTTTAAAAAATGTGAAAAATAGAGAAAGCAGTACTTACAAGAGTTTTTAATACATTAGCTCTTTTGCCCCAGAAAATGAACCCCGAGACCCTATCTAGCTAGTACGTGCTCTTATCAGGATATATCATCGGACAGATATGTGTATGTATATCATAACATTGTTAGGTTTCCATGTGCTTTGATGGGAACAAACATAACATTGGCTAACGATCGAGTATATATGCTAAGTGCTCTAGCTAGGGCATCAATCAAGTAAATCAAATCATGTGTTACTTGGAAGATGTGCTCCCTTGGAGAGGGAACAGATGCGTAGATATATGGTGGAAATGTATAGTAGTCTTGACTTAATATAATTCGTCATATCTTAATTAGATCAAGCTTGAATAAATGGGAAGTTTAATTAGATCCGATGACAAGATCAAGGAAGGGAGAGATGTCTCTTATCTTAAAGAAAAGATAATTAAGTTACATATCTTGTAACTTAGGATATATAGTCTAAACTATAACTATGTCACCGAGGTAACCAAGTGTTAAGGTTGTGCACAATTGTGCTTTTCACATGGAAAGTTGGAGGAAAATAAGGCAATATGTATAAGTACTTGGGTCACTGCTCCCATTGCCAATTGGTTTTGGGATGAAACCCCATGAGCTTGTGAGTTTGGCTTGGTAATTGGGCTCGTCTCCCCTCTAATACTAAGGGAGTCCGAACCGATTGATGTTTCCACAAATAAAAACTTCTTCCTAGCTAGGCTATGGAGCAAAGAGCTGAGGGAATCAAGTAAAGTGTATGAGATCAACTAATGTAGCTCGCGCTAGACGAGTGAATCAATCTTAACTAGTAGCTAGAGAGGTCTAGAAGGCTTCATCCCAGGTTGTCGTACGTATAAAGTCATATGTCATCCCGGGTTGAGATCGATAAACTAGAAGCTAGTACTGGTTGTACTTGGTTAGATAGTTAGTTGGCTAATCAAGGTTTTCACTCTACATCGTAGTATCGTCCATTATATCCATTATTGTTGTTTCCATTGTACTATAGTATATGTACGTTTATGGAGCAAGCTGTGATTTGAAATAGTTAACACCGTACTATCATCACAGCATATACACTGTAGTTGTTAGCCAGGTGCACTTATTATGATCAGTTCCTACAATTTTCCATTAGTGGTTCCTAACAAATTTCTACCTCCTGAACCAAACCAAATCTAGCTATGTGTTTACACTCAAGTTCTTCGATCTAAAACCCTGAATTTTGTTGGTCCTTACAAGACCTTTAATATGTTAAAACCTCTGAGCTAGCGAGCTATATTTAATTTTTGGGAAATTAATTAAGTTATGCAATCCATCTGAAATTTTCAAAGAATGCGGGGGCGGGGCTATCCTTTTTCTGTTTGAACAATGAAACTTGTCTGGCGTAGTTGGAAGGTCATGCTCATGCACGTCAAAAATGATCGAGAAATGAATAGCGCCCTTCAATTTCCAAAAATGAAATTGGAACTTTGTGGCCAACTCCCATCCAATCATCAATTAACTCAACTACCTACAGTTCTAGCTCCTCGTAATTCCATGTTCATTAGTCGTTGATTGATTGCTACAATTCAACAGCACATTTGTTAACGTGCCTTAAATCTCGAAATACCTAGAGCTCTGTAATCCAAATTCAGTCTTCCATAAGTAATATACGGTTTCTCTGCCCATGGACGTAGGTAACACACCGTTACCAAACCACGTAAATTTGCGTGTCATTCTTGCTTTATTGTTCTCGTTCGATCCCTTGTTACAACAACATTTAATTATTTTACTTTTAATTTCGACCTTGCACCATGCATATATAATTACGCTAGTATACGAAGTTCAGATCGTTCGAGCAATTTGACGAATAGAAAAGAGAAAACAATAAAAACTACACGCAATTGTTGAACCAGTTCGTCATAAGAACTAAGCTTGCAGCAATGTCAAGTCAGGGATTTTCACTCTCAATTTTTGTGGATAACAACTACAACTAATATTGATAAGTATTTATAAACAACTAAAAGAAGACTCAACTTGTTCCCAACTTTGAAACCCTATTCTGCGGCACGGGCCAAAACTCGGGAAAGAGCCTCTAATGGGTGCCCGTGCTTTGGCCCCGTCAGCCTGTGCTATGCCAACATAATGCCAGTCGTTGAAACATGGTCAGAAACCCCCAAGGCACGGGCGCGCTTCGAGCCGCCCATCCAACGCTTTTGCTCTAGAGCTCGGAGGCCCAAACCGCGGGCGCAGGTCTTGGTGACTCTGCAAAGCTTCTTCGCTCCTTCGAAAACTCAGGCTACTCCATCCTTAGCATGGCCAAGCTTTCGGGTCACCCCGAGTTCTTATTCGATGTCGCCCAAAACTCAGCTTTTCTCTTTGATTTCTCCTCTTCGATCTTCAACCCGTCAAATTAGGTTTCATACTCAACAGTGCACGTAGTATCAAATTTACACGAGCGGCACACACACTCACAGTGAGTACTACATATAGTTACTCTTGACAATACGTGATTATGTGTGAAACGATAACGACAACAAACACCCCACATGCAAACTTTCATAATTTTTGGTACGTAAAATTGTTCTTTATTGACTAGTTTTATAGGAGAAAATGCGTAAATTGTTAAAGTCCGGTGGAGTCATGTTCTACGAGGTTCCATTTTAAAATCAATTGGTAATATGAGAGATAACTCATTACCTTAAATGTACATTAGACATGTTTTGTATCCGCTTTTGAACGCGGCATAAGTTTTGTTTTGTTTTGTTTCCAACATACCCCTTATGTGTAAATGGACTAGTTGATACTTTATAAAACGAACCCAGTGTGCTTTGCTTTCATACCAATTGTAGGATCTGTGTTAGTACTTACGAAGTCGTCGACACCTACGATGTCGGCGACCAGAGTCAACAACCTCAGTTTACGCAGCGGAATTAAAATACACGGGAAAGATTACTAAATACTAGATTGACACAATGATTTAGAGTGGAAACTCCTTGTAGCCAACGTGCTTGCAAGGAGAAAAACCACTTGCCTTCTTAGCTTCAACTTAGAAGGACTTGAAGAGCACTTCGCTCGCTATATTGATTTCTCGGGCTACAAAAGGTGTTCCTACTTCAAGATGCGCATCCCACGCTCCGGCGAATCCCACACCCTCTCTTGCAAGTACTCTTGCCATTTATCTCAACCCTCACTCAATACAATCTCGCTCAATACTCAACCTCCTAAGATCGAATCTCACGATCTCACTCAACACTCACTCACAATTACAATGTTTGCACTCTCCTCCTTCTTCGTCCTAGAATGTATGCAAGAAATGTATATAAAAGACTAAGAAGATTGATGCACGATTCAGCCAAATCGGCTAAGACATGAATCGTACAAAATCTCTACAAGATCTTTCCTAAAATAAACTCTTAAGCCATGATAAAATCATCTTCAATATCTTCCTTGATCTCTTGATGATTTTCCATCTTTATGATCTTGTTCTTGCCTTAAACGAGCTGCTGAATATGATGTACGCAATTTCCATAACTGAAAAACACGCTGTTTCCTTTTCTGAATTTCCGCACGCGCTTCGCTTCTGGAAACTAAGGTCGGCGACCTCTCGGCAACCTCTTCGGTTTGGAACCATCAAAACACGAACTCGGTTTTCTAACAAATTCCCCCTTTTTGATGGTGACAAACACTCATCTTCTCTAATCTGGTTCTGGGGTCTTCATTAACCTGTTCAGCATCTCAAACAAACAAACTACAAAGGCAAGCAAAAATATTCCCCCTTAACTCTTCAAAAGTTCCCCCTAAGTTCAAGCATCTCATGACATTCAGCATTCATCCCTTAATTAGACCTGCAATCCCAGCTATTTTCCCCCTTTTGGCATCATCAAAAAGATTGAAAATCACAGAGAAATCAGCTAGGCAAATATAATAGCAATTAAAAGCATGCAGCATCAATCAAAAGTCGTCAACCACGCAAGCATGGCAATGTCAAACAAAACAACCAAACATAGAGTATTTAGGTTTACAACCCAATCGAACTTAGAAAAAGTTTTTGAAAATAGGGAATAGTATGGTAGGGGTAGAAAGCAGATGATGGCAAAAGTCATAAGGCAACAGAGGTTGGCGACCTAGCAAATTCCTTCCTTGATGTGGCTCACATCTTCAGCAATAGATTCAGCCAGCTTGGTCAGAGCATCAATCTTCTCAGATTGATCCTGCAGCTCCTTCTTCATCAACGCCATTTCTGCTCTAAGGAGTGCCACCTCGGTTGGCGACTCTTCAACCTGTGCAGCCTAATATTCAGCTTCCTTATTCTGTCACTCTCCATCAATTAAATTCCATCCCATCTTCCTTAAAGTATCCCTGTTGAGAACGCGATGTCCAGGCGTCACATAATCTCCAGAATTCTCATTTGCCTCATGCTCATGGTTGATCAAGATGTCGGTAACTCGTCTACCATATGGCAAGGCATGACTAGGACTCTCCAAGACATTCTTCATGTGAAGCATAATCAACCTGGGCAAGCACGCCTTTTGACACCTAAAGATCTTGTCAAGGACAATGATCTCCTGAATATAAGCACAATGTCTCTTTTGCTCTCGGGGTAGGAGGTTGCTAATGAGGTAGGAGAACATCACCTTCTTGTCTAAAGCCATGGAGTTCACAAGATAAGGACCAGTTCCAGTGCCTTCATCATCAAGAACATTCTTCAAGGAGCTACTGGAGTCCACATTCTCTGGCCACGCTCCCTTGTAATACTCAGCAAAACCTTCATGAGGGATCTCTAGAAGGTCAGCGACCTCTTGGCTGGTAAACATATACTCCTTTTCCTCCCAGACATACTTCCCAACAGTCTTGTTGCCATAATCCTCTATGGTCAACGTCTCATAAAACTTCTTAACACCCTCAGCTATGAACTTATCTTCTTCACAGAACAAATCCTTCCAACCTTGAACTTCCATCCACTCTTTCACCTTAGGCAGCTTGAACTCATCAAGAAAATATCTTTCCCACAACAAAACTCTAGTAAAATCCCTAGACTGAATTTTCCTATTCTCGGGCTTCTTCTTCTTTTTGCTAGCAGAGGCCTTAGGTTTAAGCAAGGTCGGCGACCTGGGTCGCTTAGCCCTGGACTTCCTAGGGTTCCCTTCAGATTCACTCTCATCAGGCAAAGGAATATGAGGTACAGCCTCTCCAGTTAACAATTTCAGTCTCCTAGTCACAGGCCTATGCTCAACAGTGGGTTTCTTGGTGGATTTCTTAGAAACTAGGGTATCCTCACCAAACAACTATTTCTTGACATTCTCTTTAGCTTTACAACAAATTTCTTTCTCAAAAGAAAAAGGGTCAGATTCAGTACTTTCACTGTCGGATGAGACAGACACTGGTTGTTTGCCTTGGACCTTAGCAGAGTCAACAACCTTACCAACGACCTTTGAGACTTTCTCCAAGTCAACAACCTCTTCAGCCTTCTGTTTGTCGTCTTCAACCTTCTCCTCTGTTTCAGCGGGAACAGTAACTTCTTCTTCAAAAGCATCGACCACCTTCTCTGTGGCCTCAAACTCAGTTTCAGCGACGGGCTCCGCTTCTTCGTCCTTCTCTTTGCCTTTTTCTTCCTCAACCGCCGGTTCCCTTGGCGGTTCCTCCTTCTCCTTCTCCGGCTCGGGTTTTTCAACCTCCAGAGGAATGTCGCCTGAAACCGCCAGATTTGGGGCGATTTCCGACACATTCTCTGTCGGAAGGGGCTCGGGTTCGATTATGGGTTCTGGTGGAGGGGATTTTGGCTTGGATTGAGGAGATTCGGGGGCAATGGGGTCGGGATTTTGAGTTTTGGAGCTTTCGGCCATGGCGGATTCCGGTTGGGTTTTCTTAGATAGGGTTTTGGCAGCGAGTTTCTTCAACTCTTCCTCTCCGAGATGGGTGAGAAGAGATTGAAGTTGCTCGGGGGTGAGGTTTGTCAATGGGGACTAGTTTGGGGACGCCATTGGAGCAAAGGAAAAAGCTTCAGGGTCGGTTATGGCGTTTGGGGTTTTCGGACAGAGAGAGAGAGAGAGAGAAAGGAAATTGGGATAAGCACAAAAGGGGTAGGAGAAAAGTACCTTTAGATCTCCTTTTATGCAAGTACGATTTCACAATTAAGGCAACTGTAGTTCCACTCGAGTACATGATCCCATTAGAAGATCTTCTCTTTCCAAAAATTTCAAACTGAAAATCTGTCAAATATTTCGCCCCAAAAGTTGCACGTGCGCTTTCCGCACAAATTAGTCGTCAACCTTGTTGACTACCTCAACTTCAAACATTCTTTCCGCAAACCTGAATTTTGACAAGTCATCACTTTCAACTGTCACAACTGAAGTCGTCAACCTCAACCCTGTTTTCTCTTGAATTCTGAGCCTGTCAACGACCTTACTGCGCCTTGACTTTTACCACATGAAGTAGCTTGGGGGTTGGGTTACACCGGATGGTGTCAAAGCAAACCAAGCATAAAAATATAATATTTTGTAGAATTTGTCGATCAAGTTGATAAGTCTCCGTTAAAAAATACACAAACAAGCAAATAGGCTCATAAAGACTCTCAAGCATGATAGGTCGGGGACGGCAGTAGAATCAACCATCATTTGGGCTTCTAATGAGGGTTAAAGGGTCATCAAGTTGATTCTTTTGGGCTCAAAGAAAAAGTTCAATTGAATATGCAATTTCAAACACAATATGCAGGAGGTTGTCGACATGCACACAAGCGGGAGATTTCATAGATTAAATGCACACACACCCTATTATGCTGACACTATATAAGCATGAAATTCTCAAAGTGATAATCAATCTGATTTCAAGCAGTCATAAGGGGATAGCATAAATGATTAACAAGTCAATCAAGTGAGATCATACCTAGCTCCATACGAAGTTGTTCAAAGGGTTCACGATTTAAAGCCTTGGTGAAAATATCCGCCATTTTCTCATCCGTCTTGCAAAACTCCATGGATACCATGCCTTTCTCCACATGTTGTCGACCTAGTCTGGGTTGGCGACATCCTTGAATCTTGGAGTCTTTACTGTCAGATTGAATGTCAACGACGTTCTCAACAACCTCTTCTGCTTTCTCAAAGTCGTCGACTTCTTCGACTTTCTCATCATCTTCTCCAGCCCTTTCACCTTGACCTTCCTGACTTGAAATTCTTTTTGAACTAGACTCAGAATCACCTTGATTCTGAACATACTCTGCATTCTGATTTGAGTCAGCGACACTGTCACTATTCTTGTCATTAACATCCTCAAGACACAGGAAACTGCTAGCTCCTCTTTGTGTAACTTGATCAACAACTGCACGCTAGCATGACAAAAACCAACTATGCCAGAGGTTGGCGACCTCTATACCAGACTTCAAGCACAATTCTTCTTCAGGTTGGAAGCTGGGATCCACTTTATAGACATTGTTTCTGCATAATCCCTTCAAAAGCGTCTTACCTGTACTTATTTCAATCACTTGGAACTGCTTATGATCAAAGACCACTTGATTTTTTCGTTAGCACACAGTTAAGCTACGCTCAACAAATTAAAACCAAGGTTGTCAACCAGACTGACATCAGAAATTGAAACCTTACTTGAGATCTACACCTTTCCAATTCCAAAAACCACACCTTTGCTATTGTTCCCGAAGGTAATATTACCTCCGTTGTGTTGTTGAAGTGAGACAAAATCCTTAGATTTTCCTGTCATATGAGCTGAGCGCGTACTGTCGATGAACCAGAGGTCGTCGACACTCACTTCAACCTGCACAAACATGATTATTTTTTACGAACCCAGAGTTGTTTCACAACTCCTCTAGGTCGAGCAACAGATTTCATAGCATTTCCAGAAGCCTTAGCATTAGCCGATTTTGGGTTCTTGAAAGGGTTCGTGACATTAGGTTTCTTACTAGAGGTCCTCGACTTCCTAGTTTTTTCAGAATCTCTAGCCCTTTTGAAACACTCATGTTGGTAATGGCCTTCTTTGCCACAATACCAACATGTGATGTGAGATTTTAACCCTACATACTTACTATATCTTGGGTAGACAGGCTTGTTGTCGACCCGGGCCTGGAAATCAATTCGCGAGGGACCAAATTTCTGGACTTGGTTTTCCCACATGGTACGAACCTTTTGACTAGAGTACCACTTCTGTTTCCCTTTACCCTTGTTGTCCACCACATGCGATGAACAACTTGCGATGTGAGCATGCATAGGGGATTTACCTTTGGGCGATTGAGAGCTAGAAGTGTTCCCCTTTTCATCTTGGTTTTTCCTAGAGCCAAGACCAGGTCGTTGACCAACCTTCACAAACCTTTTTCCGAAGTCTTGCTTGACTTCTTGGACCTTGTCGGCGACAAACTCATCTTTCCATTTCTGGTTCTTAGCTTCATCATCTATCTTCAGATTTTCAATATCACTAGACAACTTAGCATTTCCTAGTTTCAGCATGAGCTTTTCACCTTCAAGACTAGACACTTGTTTTTCAAGGTCGTCGACCTGTTTCTGAAAGTCAACAACCTGAGATTCAAGGTTATGACATTTAATGCAAGCAACAGGTTTAGAGACAACATTCTTTTCCAAATCAATAGCCTTAGAAGACCAAACTTTGTTATCAGCAATCAGATTAGCAATTTTTTCATCTTTTTCATCAATTTGTTCACTTAGCTTTGAAACTTGAAGACCAAGTTTTTCAATGATAGCACAAAGATGTTCTCTAGACTTTTTAGCCAAAAGAGATGAGAGATCAGAATTACTTAGCTCAGTTGAAGAGTCATCTCCCAAAGCCATGAAACATGCTCCTTTGGTTGGCGACCTGTCTTCTTCATCATCTGACATGTCCCAAGTCGCGAACAAGCTCTTCCTAACCTCCTTCTTTGGACATTCTTTGGCAAAGTGTCCCTTTTCTTTGCAGTGATAACATATCACTTCTCTACTTAGTTCGGGGGCTTTAGATTGAGCCTCGTTGCGACTCCAAAGTCTCTTCGTAGCTCTAAAGATAAGAGCTACGTCGTCGTCGACATCCTCCATGTCTTCATGACCTTGAGCAAGATCAAAAGCTTTTTCAACCTTAAAAGCAATGCCCCTGGCCCTCTCAGAGTCAAGTCTTTCTTCCCTTCTTTCTTGGATTCCTCCGAGCATGGTCAATTGACCAACTACATCCTCCAAGGTCAGTGACTTCGTCGCCTTTTGAGTAAGAAGAGAAGTCGCCATCCTATCCCATTTCTTATTGAGGCGAAATCAACTTGTTGGTTTGCTTCCATTGAGGAAGCTTCTCACCCAGAAACTCTAGTTGATTGACCACCAAATGGAATCTTGAGTAGTAGCCGTGGATGGACTCACCCTTTTCTTGGAACAAGTTCTCATATTCTCGCTCAAGGGTTATGATTTTGTCCTTTTTGACATCGTCATTTCCTTGATGGAGACGTTTGAGAGAGTCCCAGATTTCTTTGGCGGTGTCATAGCCAATGACCTTCTTGAGGTCACTACTAGAAAGAGCATGGTGGAGGACTTTCTTTGCTCTTTCATTCTTCTCAAGCTTTTTGAAGTCAGCATCATTGTACTTTGTGACTTCTTTCTCCTTTCCATCAGCTTTGAGAATCTTTTCGGGGCCTATACATATGACTTTCCAAAGTTGGCCATCAAGAGAGCATATGTGGGTTCACATTTGCTTTGCCCACCAATCGTACTCTCCAGCCTTGAGAACCGGAGGTTTCCAGAAGGATTCACTAATAGCGGTGTTGGTGGTAGACATCTTTCCTGCAAAGTACTAAGAAAATCTAGAGCCAAAGCTCTGATACCAATTGTAGGATCTGTGTTAGTACTTACGAAGTCGTCGACACCTACGATGTCGGCGACCAGAGTCAACAACCTCAGTTTACGCAGCGGAATTAAAATACACAGGAAAGATTACTAAATACTAGATTGACACAATGATTTAGAGTGGAAACTCCTTGTAGCCAACGTGCTTGCAAGGAGAAAAACCACTTGCCTTCTAAGCTTCAACTTAGAAGGACTTGAAGAGCACTTCGCTCGCTATATTGATTTCTCGGGCTACAAAAGGTGTTCCTACTTCAAGATGCGCATCCCACGCTCCGGCGAATCCCACACCCTCTCTTGCAAGTACTCTTGCCATTTATCTCAACCCTCACTCAATACAATCTCGCTCAATACTCAACCTCCTAAGATCGAATCTCACGATCTCACTCAACACTCACTCACAATTACAATGTTTGCACTCTCCTCCTTCTTCGTCCTAGAATGTATGCACGAAATGTATATAAAAGACTAAGAAGATTGTTGTACGATTCAGCCAAATCGGCTAAGACATGAATCGTACAAAATCTCTACAAGATCTTTCCTAAAATAAACTCTTAAGCCATGATAAAATCATCTTCAATATCTTCCTTGATCTCTTGATGATTTTCCATCTTTATGATCTTGTTCTTGCCTTAAACAAGCTGCTGAATATGTTGTACGCAATTTCCATAATAGAAAAACACGCTATTTCCTTTTCTGAATTTCCGTACGCGCTTCGCTTCTGGAAACTACGGTCGGCGACCTCTAGGCAACCTCTTCGGTTTGGAACCATCAAAACACGAACTCGGTTTTCTAACACCATGTCAAAGTTTCAGTGGATTAATATGTAGTATGTTAGGCCCAACACATAAGTTTGATGAGGTTTCATTTTAAAACGTAATTGGTAATAGGAAGAGTAGGCCACCCCCTTATATACTAGACATGTTTTATATCCAACGTTCAATTTGAGATGGATTTGGTTTTGTTTCCCAACATAAACCACCCTTTTTTAGTTTACGTAAAACCATACTTGGTCCAAAAAACTAATCGGTCTAACTTGACGGTGTCTATAATATACCGTTGTGAGTTTAAATTCCCTTCACATTATTCTAATAACTTAAGTGTACTTTATTGCCCGAAAAAAAAAAGCCTCAAATTAACCAATCCTTATTGCCCCTCGGTTGCATGAAATAAAAAAATTAGAGCATCCATAACGGAGAAATCTCCAAGAATTCTTAAGTTGAAAAAAGATAAAGATAAATTCAAAAAAGTCAGAAGTTTGTCAGAGAATATTTCTTATATATCAGATAATATAGAATAGAAAGAAGAAAGAGAAAAAAATTTATCCTGTAAAAGCTGATAAATTTCTGATTTTAATGATTTAATTTTTTTCTTTCTAAGTTGAGAAATCTTGGAGATTTCTCCATTGCGGATGCTCTTAAACAAAGTTTGCATATGTAATTTACATATGCTAGCTTTATTCATAAATTTATCGGCATTGTTTTAATTGTACATGTAGAGAAAGTCCTTTTTTTAAAAACATTATGTTATTTTAAAAAACATATAGAGTGATATACTGAATTTCTCTAGTGTTCGCAAGTAAAATTTTGAAGGAAAATTACTTCTTTAGGGCAAGTGAAGCCTGTTTTATAAAGCAAGAAAATTGTTAAGATTTTAGCCATATCATACCCTGAGAGGATAAGATCAATCAAAACCCAAACTAATTTGATATTTATAAACCAAGATGTGCTGGACTGGAGCGACATACACTAGTTATATGTTGGTGATAGGTCTTATCAAATTAATATGATGTTTTAATAGGATTAGCTATCTAACTAATAAAAAAATCTAAATAAAATATGTTATTATTCAAATAAAAAAAATAAAAATATTGATGTTAGTAAAATGACAAAATATATACTATTACATAAATTTAAGTTGTTAATTAATGTTAGTATACAAATACCATATACTCTACTTAAATTATTGATATTAGAACCAAGGGAATGTATAGATACACAACTCATAGGTTTTAGTTATTAAGTTATTAGTTAATTGTGTATCTACAGGTTTAAGTTATTAAGTTATTAATTAATATTAATTAATTGTGTATCGATAGGGTTAAGTTATTAATTAATACTAGTAAAATGATTGATCATTGATTTATAGCTTGCATGTATAACTTTTCTGTGGTAGACCTTTGCCTTAGAAGTTTTTATCCATATATTTGCATCTTGAAGTTTTTCTAGGTAGGTCGTTACCGAGCCAAGTGGGTTGGTAGTTGGTACTGAGCGTGTTACTTAGTGAAATTTCTATGTTTGTTTGCCTCTCGTGTTGGGTCGGTACCGAGGGTGTCTGGTCAGTATCGAGCGTCTGTTGCCTTCGTTTGTGTGTTTTGCTTTGTTTTGTGTTTGTTTTGACAACTAGCCTTAGAATCTTCTAGCTTCCGTGGACGAACCTGACTCTGCTATACCCAACAGAATCTTGATCTATAAATTTGAGTGCTTGTTTAGGATCAAGAAACCATATCAACAAATTGGCGACGTTGTTGGGGAGTTTGTAATAGTGCTTTTGTCTAATTGTCTTTTGGGTTTGGGAATAGCCCATACCTTTTGTGTTTTGTAATTCGTTTGTCTTTGTGTAGGTTTATGCCCTTGAGTTCACAAAGGAAAGCCGTCAATTTTCCTTGACAGTGACTCTGAGAGGACTCTTCTCCGAAAGCTAAGAGAACGAAGAATAGACCAATGCTGGATATCCATATACTCAATCCTGATTGTCCATATACTCAATTTAAGAGTTGCTATGTATTTTTAGTTTATAGTATAGTAGAAGTTTTTATTTGAACCAATACCTATATTTTAATGATTAAAAAGATTTTACTTTATGTAATATTATTAGGTAAAACTACTACATATTTATTTTGAGATTGTAAAATTTGAATCAAATATAATTTTTTTTATATATTTTATAATTTTTTTTTTGTTTAATATATAAAATTATAAATAAAATATTTTTCTTATTAATATGTCTAATAAATTTATTAAAATTATATGTTCATGGTACCGAGGTTAAAAGGAGTGTATGTATCAAACTCCCCCCCATAAGCTTGAGAAGTGAGAATTCTTGCTGACCCACGTGAATTTGTTTTGGTCAAGGACCCACGTGAATTTGTTTGGCTATTTTTCACCGTTCTCGCTTGATAAGAATTTGTCAAAATTAATTGTGCAGGTCAGCATCGCTGCTCCTATTGGTCGCTTAAGACAGCCACGGATGGCGGAGCTTGGGGCAATCCAACGGGCGATATTACCCCAATCGAACGGCTCAGATCGTTAGAAGCTCAAAACCAATTCCAAAATCAGAAACCGCCAAATTCGAAAACATTTGGGAAAACTTTCCCGCTCGCACCAATCCGAATTCCCCGCACACAGCCACGAGTATAAATAAATAGAGGAATCCGTGGTCACTCTCCATCCCATCCAAAGCCTCTAACCCTAGAAAGAGTTTCCATACACAATCAAAAAGCAAAGCAATCCAGATCTCGCAATAATGGCCAGAACGAAGCAGACAGCGAGAAAGTCGACGGGAGGGAAGGCCCCAAGGAAGCAGCTGGCTACCAAGGCGGCGAGGAAGTCGGCTCCGGCTACCGGCGGAGTGAAGAAGCCCCACAGGTTCCGCCCCGGAACGGTGGCGCTTCGGGAGATCAGGAAGTACCAGAAGAGCACGGAGCTGCTGATCCGGAAGCTGCCGTTCCAGAGGCTGGTGAGGGAGATCGCTCAGGACTTCAAGACCGACCTCCGCTTCCAGAGCAGCGCCGTCTCCGCCCTCCAGGAGGCGTCGGAGGCCTACCTCGTCGGTCTGTTCGAGGACACCAACCTCTGCGCCATCCACGCCAAGCGTGTCACCATCATGCCCAAGGACATGCAGTTGGCCAGGAGGATCAGGGGGGAGAGGGCTTGAGCCTTTTAGTGTCTGTGTAGGGGATGATGTAATTTGAATTTGGCAACAATGGAATAGCAACCCTTATCTATTAGCTCTCGTGTCTTCTTTTGTTCGCTTTGCATTGTTGTTGCAGTGCTTGCTAATTAGGCTAATGAATGAATCTAATGTGGATGACATGTATAATTTGGATTTCATCTGATATCTGATGAAAGTGACAGTTGAAATCAGGACAACAGTGCAATATAAATTTGGGGCAATAGTCAGAATACTTGCTGAAATCTTAATTCATGCAACTGGAATAGGCAAAATGTGTGCAAGTATGAGTGCAATTCTGGAAATGATTTGGTAAGTAGCACAGGATATCTAGCCTCTGCTTTCTAGACTTGTGTGTTCTTGATAGTTTAGTATACATGTCTAAGATCTCACATAAGCTGGACAAACAAAAGGAAAAGCAAAAGCAGGACTACTTCCTTGCATACAGAATGCACAGCAGTAACAGCTATCTCAAACACATTATAGTACACTATCTATCTTCTCATATCAGTTTTCTGAATTGATCACATACTATACTACCTTCTGAAAAACTACAATGAAGGTTCAGCTGAAGCACCATTGCGTTCCAGAAAAATAAAGACAACAAAAATCCCCACCATACAATGAATCTGTTTCTGCAGACTGATAGCAACTCCAAAGGGAAACTGGACAATGGATTTCTAGTTTTCCTTCGAGTGTTTCTGATGGTATAAGTGTTCTGTATGCACATAGAAGTGTGAGCTTTAACAACGCCCCAGCCCCCCAGGCAACAAACAAATAAGAATGTACACATCCTAAACTCAAGTCGCCCTGGGTATGGACTTATTTTCTACAGCTCAATCATGTGTTCTTTAGGGTTTTTTGTCAAGCAGCAAACAGTTTCTTATTCGTTTGTATTGGAAAAATGCTGGTCCAAACTAAAGGCCTTGCACGGCGTTCTGGGTTCCCTCATCTCGGACAAGCTTGTTCGCAGCCGCATGCTGCTCTAGGTACTCTTTGCTGTTCATTTCAGTCAACCTGCACAAGTTATTAACTCACATCCTCAGAAGAGATCCAAGAAAAGCAAATCAAAACGCGCTTAATTTTTATTCAGCTTGTTCCTTGATATACAAAAAGAATAAGACTTGTACATGTTGAAGATAGACTTCACCTGCTCTTATGTTATTACTTTGCGTTGTTGTTGTGGTTGGTAATTAGCCTAATGAATGAATCTTCATAGTATGGAAAAAAGTGTGAATTAATTTGTCTTGCAACATACCAGCAAAGCAATGATAGTAGGCGGATTCTGAGACTGATAACTCCACGGGATTCTGGACAATGGCTTTTTAGCATGCTTTTTGGTTGTTTTTGAAGGTTTTAGGCTAGACTAGTCTAATGGGTCGTTCGGATCTTATTCTTTCGGGTCAAGCATGCATTTTGGGTTGTGTTCTGATCGAATCGGATACAGATGTTGTTCGGTTTCGTGTCTAGCTCAGTTTAGGCCTTTTTTTGATGGTAATACTTTGGGTTGCTTCGGATCAGATCGAATCTGATTCAAAGGTTTTTCGGTTTTGAGTCTAGTCGGTTCGGATCCTATTCGGATTGCTTTGAATCAGATCATTTCGGATTGAGTCAATTTGGATTCAAATGTCATTTGGATTCGAGTTTTTTCGGATTATAATACTTCATGTCATTTTGGATTGGGTCTATTCAAGTTTGGATTATAAACACAAATCGGACTTTAGTTAATCATATACACTTTTATAAAAAAGAGTCAAATATATACACACATAAATAGAGTGTAATTATGGATGATAAAATATGAACACTACTTACACTTATAATAAGATAAACATGTTAAGAACACTCTTGTATGTAGGTTAACATTCAATATTATATCAACTCATTTTACTTGTCATGTCCTATGTTAATTGAATATATTCTTAAATACATTAATTATTTTCAAAAAAAATGTTAATAATTAACTTCGTTCGTACATATGCGATTACTAAATAAATATTTTAATAAGTTCAAATCTTTCGTCAAGTACTTTATACTCTCATAATAGGATATATAACATTTGTTAAACTGTGTAAGTCTATAACTATTAATCTATTAGGTCTTAGGAGTTAGATGTAGGCTACCATTCGACGTGATATCAACTAACTTTACTTGTCATGTCACTTGTTAATTGAACGTACTCTTAGATACATTGAGAAATAGCTTTGTTCTTACATATGGATATTTTAATAAGTTCAAATCTTTCATCGAGTAATTTATATTGTAATAATAGGATATATATGTTGAGTTCTAGGGATACAAACGCAGGGAAAAATATTAATTTTGATCCCAAACCCTAGCCTAGGATCAATATGATAACGCAGAATTATAATTAGTTCAGTTGATTAACTCAAGGGAGAAATCAAATTGCAAACTCAAACCTTTCTTTATGATCACCAAAGAGCCCCAAGTGTAGCTCCTCTAGCGGTATCAACGCACACAAACGGGATGAAATTCTACACCGAAAATTACTAGCTAGAGCACTAATCGATACGTAATTAACTAGAGAGCCTTTGTAAATTGGAGACTGGACTTTTTTTTTTGGTAGAATTGGAGACTGGACTAATGCCGGCACTAACTAGGTTTTCATATGTTCATATATTCCAAAGCCCATAGGATATATATAGGCAATTTTCTATCTTGTACGTATGAACTATTAGTTAAGTGGGTAAAGAAATCTTTACTGATAGATTAATATCTTGTCAATCAGTTAAGATCTTATCTTATCCACTTGCAATAAAAGATAAACTTCTATCTATTATCTTTTATTGATCTAATTTTCTAAAATTGTAATTAATCAAATATCCTTATGATTAATTATAAATATCTAAGAAAATAATCTTATCTCCAAATTTATCTCGTGGGCCTAATTAAAACTAAGACCCATAAAACCCGACCCCGTAAAAACTAGCCCCGATAGATTGGTTACTGTGCAGAACTATCAATCTCCCACTTGCACTATTACCAAGCTCAAGTCATTACCGCATTAACTTTGGGTTTAATGTCAACTCTCAATTTCAAGTTTCCCCATTTATCGTGCTTATGCGTGCGACCCTCTAGGTTTCTATCTCGAAGGTAGTGTTATCCAACACAAGTCAAGGTAACCGTCTAGCAACAATGGTTGACCACCCAACAAGATAGAAATAGTTGGTGAACCATATACCTCTATGAAGTGATTACTGTGTAATTCAATCTCTTCATCCTCAAATATCTAGATCAAGCTAGTGTACGATGCGCCACCACTCAACTCAATCATTTACTTGGTTTAGCAGAGATAACCTAGACTCAAAATATTCTACCATGGCCATGGATTTTAGAGTCACTTATATCTCAACCAAGTGGCCCGTGATATCAACTCTCTAATCCAAGAGAGGGATGAATCCCTTCTTGACTCAACCACTATCCTCTCTACACTTTGTCTTAGACCTAATAACCGCCTTACTTGCAACTCATCAATAAGTTACGTTTAACGACATCAAAGTTAAGACTCCATGCATAGGATTATTTGATGGTCTCAAGTCATGTGATCACTTACACTCCTTCATTTAGAGGAGGAACCAAGGACGCTTAGTACATGTGGTATCCTCTAAGTCGGGTCAGTCCGGTGACTCTACTTATCCTTGAGCACCTACATGAATGACTTGGAAGAGCTATTCCTCGGTTTAGTGAGATGAACCTATAGTCACTTCATATATTGGTCTATAGCATCAATGTCCCCTCTTGACACTAAACCGAACAAGGACACTTTAAGAATATAACTATGTCGTAGTACTCCAACTAACAATAACTTCTTTTATCATCGGTTGTGACAAGACATTACATTCTTTGGGACTTTACCAACAATAATGTGCCAGTAGAAATGCAACATAATTGTGATAAATGATGCCTTTTATAAAACTTAAAATTCTCATGTACCCATTTTTCAACATGACTTTTGTCAAGCTTACTAGACTCCCAATCTTAAGCTCCTCACACAGGTCTTATGTTTCTACTGAGGTATGACCTTAGTCAATGGATCTGCAACTTTTCCCGTTGCTTTTATATCTGCTATCTACAACGTTCTCTCCTTGATTCATTTCCCAAGGATATATAGTACTTCCAAAGTACAAACTGATAACTACATCTTAGTTTAAATCGTTTAAGAAGTAGTTCCACGAGTTATACATATATAATTTACTTGCGACCTAGATCATCCTGATCTAATCTAAAATTAGTATCAATGTATCTTTTGATAACTATTTTAACCATCCTCTCCATTAGGGACAATGATTTTTCTCAAAAACTAGAGAATATTGTTTCCAATAAATCTTATGATTCTTAATTGGATCGGACCGATGTCTACTCACAATGTTATTTGCATTTGAGAAATCGGATTGAGAACATATATGCATATGTTCCTAACTTAGACTGAGAAACTACACACACCTAACCTTGTGTAGTATGATCTCTAAGATCTGTCTCATCTAATATTCTTTAGAGAAGAATATATATAACCAATCCTCAGTGTACTTTACAAGTGGTCATTTTTGGTTGATAAGAAATATAATATCCACACATAAAATCAGGAGTATCAACTTGCTCCCACTATCTTTTGTAAACGCAAAGACATTTCAAGCTTCTAGTGAAGTCTTATATCTTAAATGCTCCATTTATCTCAGAGTCTAACTCTATCTTACTTGTTTTAGTCTTTAAATAGACTATTCAACTCATAGACTTTATTTGCACTAATGGATGTTCTGAAACCCTGATGTTATTTGACATGAACTTCCTTGTTCAAGTTTCTACTAAAGGAAAACGGTTTGACATACATGTAACAAAGCTAAAAGCCATAAGTTCCATTACAAGAAAAAATTCTAACAGACTTTGTATAAGGTTCTTGGTAATAAGCCTTCTCAAAGTTAATTCCATAACATTGAGAAGATTTTGTTCCTAAGCAACCTTTATTCTATAGGAAATCGCATTTCCAATATACTTGTCTTCAATCTTCTTTTGAAGACATCTTGCACACTACAAATCGCATTTGACTTGTGCATCTACCAACCTTTCTTTGTTGGTATATATAAAGTCCATAAATTGAATGATTCCTAACCATTATATATTGTAGCTTGATAATCAAGTGCTCACTTGTGGGCAAAACATTCATCATCATTAAAATTAGATGAGTGATTTGTTTCCATGCTTAGCATAAGAGGTACTAATTTGTCCTTGTTCTACTCATGAAGACCCACACACTTTCTTGCGTTATTCTAGCCACTTCTTGTTCTTGGTTGACGTACCAAAACAAATTGCTCTTATTTCAACTAATATCTAATAGCATCAAGACATATGTTACTCCCACTACTTTCTATAGAGACAAAATCTCTTTCTAAGAATTTAGCTTTCCGAGTAACCAACATTGCCGCAAACTCGCAACCAACATTGCTGCAAACTCGCAACACTTGATCTTTAGACAAGTAATGTTAGATATTACTACCAACAATAGTTTTTATCAATGCCTTAGTTGAATATAGTTTAACTTGTGGAATTTTACATCCAAAGCCAAACTCAAAGTTCCAATGGACAACTTACATGACTCACCAAGAGTAATAACATTTGGCGTTAGTTACAAAATTATACAACTACTATGTATGAATTCTAGTAACTCTTACTTAGCCTTTCTTGGTTTGGTAACCATACTCTAATTACTCTTTTGGCGTAGTGACTCCACAATTACCCTTCTTGGTAATTTACTCACTTTCTTACATGCATACAAGCATCTATCTATGGACTCAAATCCAAATAGATCTAGCAATGTAATTCCTCTTTACATGACCTTGTTATGTCAAATATAAGTGTGGCTTGAGTCATTACCATTCTGTTTCTTTGTCATCCATGCATAAACTTGGTTTTCTCTAAGTTCAACAAATGTGATTATTCTAATGTTCCATAATTATTGAACATTCAAGTTAAAGAACGATATCTATCTTCAAACTTGAATTTCATAAATCTCATGCATTTGAACTTGATGCACAAATATTGCTTTTATCATTATGGGAACATAATAGTCATATTTGATCCTAGAACTAAAACTGATTACTTAACAAGGCTCTATTGCTAAGTAACAATCCTTGTTATACTAGCTACTTATAGATCCTTCTTGTCTCAATTTAGTTCATGCCTTTGCTAGATGCTTGCAAGCCCACAAGAAGTGAAAATATGCATTAGGTATCCAATACCAAACTTGAAACAGACATGTTGCACTTAGACACTTAAAAACTCGACATCCTTATATTCTTCTAGTCCAACAAGAAGGTAGTGCAACATTTCATCCAAAGGGCCTTTTCTTGCAATGGAATTGCTTAACCATATTCTTACCAGCCAATCTTGCTTGTATCCAAATTTCTATGGCAATTTCTTTGAGTTCACATCATTATTAGGAAATTCCAATACTAACCACAAGTTGTATGTCACGATATCATTTTTGACAATCCCTTAAGTGGCTAAAATATCTAGGAAATTTTTTTGTATATCTTGTTCAATCTTTATGATGAACTAAATCCTCCAATACTAACCACAAGTTGTAATAACTACTTGAAACCTTAAGTTCCAAGTCTATATATGTACCAATTCACTAGGACATAAAACTCCACCAGGTTCACTTTTACAACTTGTAATCAATCGAGTCTAGAGATGTTAAGATCTCAATTCTCACGTTCTTGAAATAAATCTTGTAAACTAGCATCGAACTTTCTAACCCGCAAATTCTATAGTCACTGCTGCAATTTTGGAAACTTTTGCATAGACTATGATGCAATACACATCTATTGTTAAAAGCCTTTACTTCGGCTTATTGGATACATTAAGTTAACTTGATCAACTTTGATTTTCTAGGACATATATCTCATCTATGACTCAATTAATTTCCTTAATTTTCTGAGTCAACTGAGAAAGCTTTGTCCAATTTGTATGTTATCCTTATCTCGGATATGTCGCAGTATATATAACAATCTTACATAACATTCATAGCAGACAAGTACATAAAAAAAATAAAATAAGAAGCATAATAAAGAGTCTTTTAAATCAAACAAGACTCCGACTATTTATTCAAAATCAATAGCCCTAACCGTTGATCTAGGAGAATTACGTTGCCTAAATTCTCTAGTGGGACTGAAATCCCAATTTGTCTAGCTTGCACACAACTTTGGTTGTAACTACAAACTAGATTCATCGGGTAGGCCTCCTTTATTTTGCCAATAAATCATATCCATGAATTATATATCCAACACCTGCTCCTTGAACAATATAACCTTAGCTTTCGCTAACAAGTTAAAAATTCAAGTTAAGTCAACCCATCAATCCAGAAAAGAAAAACTATAGACATTCAAATATGAGCCCACAACTGAGCTGTACCGACCCAGAAAAGAACTCTACCTATTTTCTTAACTTATTAACGGAGAGCATCAAAACTTGACTTAATATTTAATTGAGGGATTTAGCTACAACAAATATATTAGCATTATAAAAATCATGTATCAATTCTCCTTTTTGTCGGATAATCTTGATTCAACTCCATGAATCCTGACACTTGCTCCTTAAACTACTTAACCTTAGCTTTGGCTAACAAGTTAATAGTTTAAGTTAAGTCTATCTATTACTGAATATAAGAAAAAATTACAAACGTTCATACCAGGGCCCACAACTGAGCTGTACCGACTCAAGTAAAAACTTTGACTATTTTCTTATCTTCATGATAGAGGGCTGAATAATTCTAGACTTATTATTTTCAAATTGAGGTATTTTTAACCTGCATAATGTCAGATCTCACCAAATACCAAAAATATGTAATACATTATTGCATCAAACTGGGTTTTGAAAGAAACCCTAATGCACGAATCATGCACATATATAATGAATATATGATTTATGTAGTACATCAAAACTAGTCTTCTCGATCAGGTGTAAACAACGGTCTAGACATGTAAAATTAGTGCAAAATAGCTATTGCACCTCCATATGAGATCTAATTCAAAAAAATAGTTCGAACATCTCATACAATCCGCGTACTATCACACCAACTATGAAATTCTAAATCTTAACGCAAAACTGATTCTATTTGCATTAAGTGAAATCATAGAATTTAAGTGATAAAAAAACAAAATATTACGGGGAGAACCATGATGCACATCAAGCACGTAAGATCAAGTATGCATTATATATGGTAACACACATATACCGAAGATAATATACACGTAATAAGCAATCATGACATAAAACTTAATCATTCAAATTGTACGTGATCGATCATAAAAAATTTCTTGCCTTCTAGATCCAAGTCAAAGGCAATAAACTATTCAATACTGTAATCGAAATTCGCCCTAACTATCAAGATTGCATACACAAACAAAAAACGAAAACAGTAAAGAACACCAGAAATTGGCAACCCAGTTCGGATCACAGATCCTACATCTGGGGAGCCTTAGAGGGGAGACCCAACCTGAAATAATGCACTAGATCAAAAACCATAGGTTTGTACAAGGAAGCAATCATCAAATCTAAGCCAAGAACACAAGAACTCAAAGAAGAACGAAAAATAGAAGAGTAATCTAGGGTGTAGGATCGAAGAGGCTTCGGCCCCTCTCCACGGCTGAAAACAGCGGCTTCGTCTTCACTTGAGAAGCCACCGATGACGACACTCCGGCGACAAGCTGGCACCGGCAGAGACGCTCCTTCCTTCTCCCTCTTCCTCTCTTCCTTTCTCTCTCTTTTCTTTGACGGCTAGAGTTGTGTCTTGAGTTGAATGAGCTCAACAAATCCCAAATAAAGGCTTATATATCAGCCAGCCAAAAAACGTGCCTATGCTGAGATGGTATGGGCCACTAGCTGGTTTTGGGCTTCTCCACTAACTCTTAAAAGGCCCAAACTTAGTCTACATCTAATTGAAGCCATCCACTTCGGTCAAACCGGGGTTGCTTCAATTTAGCTTGACCAAATTTAAACCATGACCTGTGAACTTTAGCTTACACTATATATTACAACACTTGTACAAACTGATCATATGAAGATTAAATACATTAAATGCCCTCTTAATCTACATATGATTTACTATGGCTTCTAATTCTATAGTACACCACTCGGCTAGGTCTTCAACCCGTACTTCGTGGCTCAGCCCCACATCTCAGCTAACATCCTTGATGTGGAGTGCCTCCTTGCAAAAGGCAAACCTGTTAGAAGGCACAATAATATTGATCAACTGTTTCTTCACTTCATCTCTAATAAAATGGTATCTAACATCTATGTGCTTAGTCCTTTCATGGTACACAAGATCTTTGCACAAATAAAGAGCACTCTGATTGTCAATAGAAAGTACAAGAATATAGGTTGTTCTTGTTATCTCCTTCAGAGTACCCTTCAGCCAAGCAGCCTCCTTAGAGGCCTCAACTGCAGTAATATATTCAGCTTCTGTTGAAGATAAAGCTACAATAGACTACTGCTGAGATTTCCAAGACACACAATTTCCAGCCCAAGTAAAGAAATAAGAAGTAGTAGATTTTCTATTGTCTTTATTACTAGCAAAGTCAGAATCCACAAAACCTTCTAATTCAGTTTCAGGCATATGCTTAGAGCATACTAGACCTAGATTTTTAGTGCCTGCTATATATTTTGAAAAATATTTCATGGCAGACCAATGTTTTTCACCAGGGTTAGACATGAAACGGCTCAAAACACTGATAGCAAAAGCAAGCTCATGTCTAGTACAAAGCATGGAATACATCACAGAACCAACAACAACATCATAGGGCACAAATTCCATTTTTCTAATCTCAGAAGAAGTAGTAGGACAGTCCTTTTTGGTTAATTCAAGGTGCCCTCCTAAGGGTATAACAACAGGTTTAGTATTCAGCATGCAGAATCTTTCTAACACCTTATGCACATAATCAATCTGAGACAACTTCATCTTTTTCTTAGGTCTGTCTGTAATTATTTTCACCCCTAGAATTTTTTGAGTTGGCCCTAAGTCTTTCATATCAAAATGCTTCTTAAGATCATGCTTTACAACATTAATTTCAGTTTTAGAACTACTCATCAAAAAGCATATCATCAACATACAAAAGCACATAAACAGGAGATTTGGTTTTAACATGCTTATAATATAAACAAGTATCCCATTTGCTCCTCCTAAAGTTCAGAGACATCATGCAAGCATTAAATTTCAGATACCATTGCCTAGGAGATTGTTTAAGGCCATATATGGATCTTTTCAACAAGCAAGCATGGTCTGGTTTTTTCTTATCTATGAAACCTTTAGGTTGTCTCATCATTCTCATGTATATTGTTTCATTAAGGTCTCCATGCAAGAAAGCAGTTTTCACATCCATTTGCTCAACTTCCCAATCAAATACAGTAACCATAGCAAGCATCAATCTCATAGTTTTGTATTTTACCACAGGAGCAAATATATCATTATAATCTATTCGTTCCTTTTGGGTAAAACCCTTAGCCACTAGCCTAGCTTTAAACCTAGGAGGATCTAATTCAGTAGATCCTTCCTTAATTTTGTAAATCCATTTACAATCAACAAGTTTAGCTTTTTCAGGCTTAGGCATAAGAGTCCAAGTATAATCCACATGCGTATTTCAATTTCTTCATGCAGAGCTTTTAACCAATCATTTGCATGCTTACTATTCATGGCTTGTTCATAAGTTTCAGGACTTAAATGAACAACAACATCAGCAACAATCAAAGCAAACTCAACAATATTAGAAGTAAACTTCGTATTTGGTATCCTAATTCTGGGCTCTCTATCCCTAGCAAGATCATGAGCAATATTTTCATGCAAGACAAGATCATGCACATCATTCACATCATTAGCATGCACAGGATCAGGATCCACAACATTCATATCAATGGCAGGATCATGCATTTCAGCCACATTTTCATTCATATCATGCATTTCAGAAGACCCAGCTAAATTGACAGAATTTACAGAAATAGGATTAGGAGAAGTGTCACTTACTACCCCACCTAATTGGTGGGTTTGTGAGTCATTGTTGCCCTCAAAAACTGCATTATCACCATTTTCATTCATCTCCTCTTCATTTTGACTTGAGGAAGAATTCTGGAGTGAATCAGCATGTCCACTGTCAAATTCCTCCAGCTCATTATCACCATTATTGTCTCCGCGTATGTAGAACTGCCCCATCTGGGCCTCAGTTTCTTGTGCACTAGTTGTGTTTGTACCTGTTTCCTCATTCACACTTGTCAGTTTTGCCTTAAAATAGAACTCCTTTTCATTAAAGGTAACATCCCTAGAAACTATAACTTTATAACCGCCAGGCTGTATTAATAAAAGCTTATACCCTTTAACCCCCTCAAGATACCCTAGCATTACAACTTTATGAGCTCTAGGTTCTAACTTCCCTTGAGAAACATGACAATAAGCAGTGCATCCAAAAGGTTTAACGTAAGCTAATGAAGGTTTCTTTCCACTCCACATTTCCTGAGGTGTTTTAAAGTTTATAGCAGAGGATGGGGACCTATTAATGAGGAAAGTTGTTGTAGTTACAACTTCTCCCCATAACGAAGGTTTCATTCCAACACTAATTAACATGCATCTAGCCTTCTCTATAAGGGTTCTATTCATTCTTTCAGCTGTACCATTTTGTTGTGGAGTGTAGGGAACAATCAAGTGTCTTTTAATTCCATTTTTCATGCAAAACTCATCAAAGTTATGGCTGCAAAACTCTAAACCATTATCAGACTTAAGATATTTCAGTTTAAACCCAGATTGTTTTTCAGTCATGATCAACCAAGATTTAAAAGATTCAAAAGCCTCATCTTTATGTTTAAGCAAATGCACCCATACTTTCCTAGAGTAATGATCAACTATAGACAAGAAATATTTTCTTCCCCCAATAGTAGCAATCTGGGCAGGGCCCCATAAGTCACAATGCACATATTCAAGAGGTTTCTTAGTCTCATAAGTTGACTTAGCAAATGAATTTTTAGTCTTTTTCCCAAACACACAGTTTTCACAGAAATCAATATCAACCACATCATCATGAATCATGCCATTTTTATGCAGATAATTCAATCCAGTATTTCCAATATGTCCCATTCTATCATGCCAAATCTTAGAATTTTTAGATTTTGAACAACTAGTAGAAACATTGATTTCAGGAGAACTAGCAATCACATGATAAAGCCCTCCCTTTTTTATGCTCTTAATAAGGACAGTGTTATCTCTAATGACTTCCCTGACCCCCTGACTAGTTACAATATGACAATTCAAGTCATCAAATATGGATTCAAATAGCAAATTCCTTCTCAAATTAGGCACCCATCCAACATTCTGAATAATCATAATTTTTCCATCATGCATAACTAAAGGAACATTTCCCCTACCCTTAATAGCAAGAGTAGTATGATCTCCTAACATAACTTCACCCTCATCATGCATAGACAAAGATGAAAAATAATTTCTGAAAGGAGTAGCATGCATGATACATCCAAAATCAAGAATCCATTCATTTTCATTTGCAGAATGAGACACAACAAGCAATTCATGAGAATAAGTGGGACAAGATTTAAACATAGAAACTGATTCTTTTTCTTTTGTTTTATTCTTTTCATCCCTGGCCTTTTTATGACAGGTCTTTTGATAATGACCCATTTTATCACAATAGTAGCACTTGACCTTAGACATATCTTTATCAGATTTCTCAGTACCATTTTCACCCTTTTTTTGTCCCTTTTTCTTTCCTTTTCCTTTAAACATCATCACTTCATTCTTATCATTTTTACTGTCAGATTTAGGTTCATTCTTAGACCCATTTTTGATCTTAAAGACCTTCAGAGAATCCTTCTTTTGATTTACAACCTCAATTAGTTTATTCACAGTCAAATCATCATGGCCGTACTGAATCACATCTTTAATCACATCAAAATAAGCAGACAAAGAATTTAATAGAATAACAGCTTGGTGTTCTTCTTTTATTTTGTCTTTGCATCTCTCTAATTCTTGGGTTATTTTCAAGAACCTATTCATATTCTCAGTAATAGTTTGTGAAGTGTCCATTTTAAAGTTAAAGAGTTTACATAGAAGGGTGATTCTACTAGGTGCAGATTTAGTCAAGTAGATTTCATCTAAAGCATCCCAAAGAGGTTTAGGTTTAGTGAAACTTAACCTACCTCGTCAGTAAGCCTCAGCAGAATTTCAGCATGTGCCAAACCTTGGACTTCCTCCTTTTCACCAGTGGTGGTGTCCAAGTCCCATACGTCTGTAACAACGTGATAGCACCCCTCTTTGGTCAAGATGGCCTGCATCTTGATTTTCCACATGGAGTAGTCCATGTTCCCATCGAATGGTTTCACTCCCCTGTAGAGCTCTGATATCTTGCCTTTGTACCTATCCAAAAACAACAGAAAATCAGCACAGATTCAAGAGAAACTCCAACACAGAGAACTTCCAGGCAGAATTTTAATCTCAAGAATTTAACAAGGAAAAACTCAAGATCCAAGTCTCAACAAAGATTCAAGCTCGAGTATCTAGCAGAAAAACGAGAAACATGAATCATTCAACAATTACAACAAGAAAACCCTAGATATGCCATATCTACGCAAATAAGGGCAAAAGCAAGCGGAAGCACAACCTGGCTCTGATACCAGTTTGTAATCGAAATTCGCCCTAACTATCAAGATTGCATACACAAACCAAAAGCGAAAACAGTAAAGAACACCAGAAATTGGTAACCCAGTTCGGATCAAAGATCCTACATCTGGGGAGCCTCAGAGGAGAGACCCTGCCCGAAATAATGCACTAGATCAAAAGCCATAGGTTTGTACAAGGAAGCAATCATCAGATCTAAGCCAAGAACACAAGAACTCAGAGAAGAACGAAAAATAGAAGAGTAATCTAGGGTGTAGGATCGAAGAAGCTTCGGCCCCTCTCCACGGCTGAAAACAGCAACTTCGTCTTCACTTGAGAAGCCACCGATGACGACACTCCGACGACAAGCTGACACCGGCAGAGACGCTCCTTCCTTCTCCCTCTTCCTCTCTTCCTTTCTCTCTCTTTTCTTTGACGGCTAGGGTTGTGTCTTGAGTTGAATGAGCTCAACAAATCCCAAATAGAGGCTTATATATCAGCTAGCCAAAAACGTGCCTATGCTGAGATGGAATGGGTCACTAGCTGGTTTTGGGCTTCTCCACTAACTTTAAAAAGGCCCAAATTTAGTCTACAACTAATTGAAGCCATCCATTTCGGTCAAACCGTGGTTGCTTCAATTTAGCTTGACCAAATTTAAACCATGACCTGTGAACTTAGCTTACACTATATATTACAACACTTGTACAAACTGATCATATGAAGATTAAATACAACAATTACATACTGTATAGCAATACAAAGTTGGAACTGATCCCAAATTTATTCTAATTGCAAGAACAATATGATCTAAACTAATTTAGGTGATCAAAACAATAATTAAACATGTAAAATCAACACGTATTACATGCAATCATTAAGTCCACCGATCAAAATAGTATTACCATAGGACAATATCAAATATCAACCATTTATTATTTCAATCAACACCGATCGATCAATACAACCTTGATTCCTGTGTATACTAGATAACCATTAAAATTACCAATATACAGATACATGCTATCACATACTTCTCACGCCATACATAACAATTAAATCAAATATTTAAAGCCAAAACTTGATTTTATTTGTACTAAATAGCATACGAAATATAATTGATCAAATACTCTATTGAACATGCTTTCTACGCATATAATCAAACACGGCTCTGATAGCACTGTTGGGTTCCAGGGATACAAACGTAGCGGAAAAATATTAATTTTGATCCTAAACCCTAGCCTAGGATCAGAATGATAACGCAGAATTATAATTAGTTCAGTTGATTATATCAAGGGAGAAATCAAATTGCACACTCAAACCTTTCTTTATGATCACCAAAGAGCCCCAAGTGTAACTCCTCTAATGGTATCTACGCACACAAACGGGACGAAATTCTGCACCGAAAATTACTTGCTAGAGCACTAATTGATACTTAATTAACTAGAGAGCCTTTGTAAATTGGAGACTGGACTAATGTCGGCACTAAGGTTTTCATATGTACGTATATTCCAAAGCCCATAAGATATATATAGGCAATTTTCTATCTTGTACGTATGAACTATTAGTTAAGTGGATAAAGAAATCTTTACTGATAGGTTATTATCTTGTCAATCAGTTAAGATCTTATCTTATCCACTTACTATAAAAGATAAACTTCTATCTATTATCTTTTATTGATCTAGTTTTCTAAAATTATAATTAATCAAATATCCTTATGATTAATTATAAATATCTAAGATGATTTCGGGTCAGAGTTAGTTTGGGTCATTTCGGATTGGATGATTTAAGATCAAATTAAATTTGAGTCATTTCAGACCGGTTCCATTTCGAATCAAATTCCAATAGGGTCTCACGTCATGTTTAGAGTGTTCGTTTGTCATATTTCAGATCCAATTTTGGATTCGATTTGGACGGAATTTCTTATTCGGATCACTTTTTGCTAGGTCTAGTCATAAGGTTTGATGCAATCGAAGAAGATAGACACTTCAAGCCTCTTGGCTAAAATACCAGTTGATGAGATCCGAATGGTATTGGGTCTTGAGGCTATCCGATCTAGGTACAAAGTGCTCGGGATCTTCTCTATACGATACTAGGATGGTAGCCGGATTAAGAACGAGCCAACGTGATGGTTTTGTGAGTCTCTTGTGCTCATATAAGCGAGATCGGGTCAAGCCTTTGGACTTAAGGGCCTATGTGAAGGGTTGTTCTTGGATTCAACGAGATGAATCCAAATCGGATACCAATTTGATGGTCTCGATCGGTTTTGGAGTAATCGAAGACTAGAAGTAAATGAGTGATGTCAGACCCGAAGGGAAAAGGAAACTCATCTCGGAATCAAGCTTTGAGTCTCACTATTGACGTTAATTGAAATGATTACATCGATTATAAAAATCCACAACGAAGGTTGTGATTATGCTTATCACATTCTACCGTTAGCCCCATGTGAAGCTATTTTTATCCCTTTTCCAAATCAATCAGAATGGGCAATTTGTCTTCCTATTAAGTGATTTAAAGTCTAATTCACGAAAGGCTGGATCCTTCATAATTTTTCTTGATTTGTCCTTATTCATTAGTGCATATTTACCGTGATACTCACATGCTAGTATGACCTTGGTCACACATATATTTGCTTTAAGTAGGATGATTTTCACTTTTCGTCCTTCTATATGGGCCCAACCTATGTACTTATTTACATTCATATATTTAATATTTATCCTTCTATATTCAAACATTAACAATGCATATTCAATTCCTAAGATATCAATTGACAATAAGTTGAGTCATATTCCATCGTTTGTACTATTGTATTGTATGAATGTTAAGCGCTTTGTATGTAGTCACCCTTCTTGAAGTGTCGCTTTCAAAGGTACATTTTGTGCGTACATGAAATCGAGCGTATAGGTGCGTCAAATCGTATATTCAACAATAACACATAGACATTCAAAATGAGTAACGTTGAATTCAAATTCATAGATCAATCATTCACAACAATTGTTGAATATTGAACACGTATCCAACCTTTCATGATATTTATTCAACAAATAAAGTTTCAAGATTCAAAGTACAATGATTATTAATTGAGTGCTTACTTACATTCATATATTTAATGTTTATCCTTCTATATTCCAACATTCACAATGCATATTCAATTTCTTAGATATCAACTGAGAGCATACCCATTGGTAGGCCAAGATGTTGGTCATACCAAAAAGAGGGTATATTTAATTATAAATTAATGTGAAAAGGAAGTTTTGGTCATCAATTTGGCCTTCATGATGACCAAAATGTTTTTTGGTCTTTGCATGTGTCTGTGACATGTGTAAAATTACACTACTCTTTTTATTTACCTAATAAAGTAATAAAAAAGACTTATAATTTTATATTTTGATGACCAAGATTTTTCGACAACCACTATTTATACTCTGAGGACCAAGTTGAGCGATATTCAATCGTTTGTACTACTTGTATTGTACGAATGTTAAGCGCTTCGTGTGTAATCACGCTTCCTCAAGCGCCACCTTCAAAAGTACTTTTCATAGTAAATATTCAGCAAATAATTCAAGATTCAAAGTACAATGATTATTAACTGAGTGCTTACTTACATTCATATATTTAATGTTTATCCTTCTATATTATTCAAACATTCACAATGCATATTCAATTCCTTAGATATCAACTGATGATAAGTTGAGCCATATTCAATCATTTGTACTGCTGTATTGTATGATGCTAAGCGCTTCGTACGTAGTCACGCTTCCTGAAACATTGCTTTCAAACATACTTTATGTGCGTATATGAAATCACATGTATAGGTGCATCAAATCGTATATTCAATAATAACATATAGACATTCAGAATGAGTAAAGCTGAATTCAAATTTGTAGCTCAATCATTCACAACAATTGTTGAATATCGAACTTGTATCCAACTTGAGGAGTGCCGGCCTCGGATCTTCTACTCTTCTGGGTCGAAGGAGTCTCGTACACTTGATTGGAATGAACAAGGATCGTTGGTGTTGTGTTTGACTATTTTTTGGTGTGAATTTGCATGAACAAATACACGAATTGTTGAGAATAAGGAGGACTTTGTATTAAAAGGATAAGTACTCAATTAAATCTTTGGATAAACGCACCAAAGAACCACTCAAGAAAGCCAAATCACTCCTTAGGATAAACTCACCCAAAACGTGTCCGACTATGCCCTTGATGAACTCACAAGGGCAAACTCCTTCTTCTCTTAAATAAACTCACTAAGAGAATCTTTGAGCTCGGCCTTGTAGATGGATCGGGCGTGATGACTAAGCCTGGAGGGACCACGCTTTAGGAGCGGCTCCACTTCATTTGGATGCATGGGCCGAAGGGTAATGAGTTGCTTGTCGTGGTTGAAATGGTGTGTGTTCCACCACCCATTATGAAGGACATCGAGGTCCCATTGACAAGGTCGCTCAAGTAGAATATCTATGGACTGCATGGGAACAATATCAAAATTACTCAAGTCATGTAATGCGTGACCGCTATGGATTCTTTTTCATGGAGCCACTCGAGGGAATAGGGCTTCGTTAGGCTCATAGGTCGCAACTCTACTCGTTTGACTACAAGGGTAGACACCAAGTTCGAGCCACAACCCCCATCGATGTTGACCACAAATTTTATTCCAAGGACCATGCCTCGGTTATAGAAAAGGTTCCGCCTTTGGATGGCGCATGGGATTGGTGACTTCTCGGTGGCCTCGAGCCCAGCCGGCTCCTCTTGGGTGACCCCTTGTGCCACCACTTCTTCACCCACCTCCACGGGAAGGTGGAGTTCCACGTACGGCTCCATATCCCACCGTCGTTAAGGGCCAAAGTTGTGGCCTCTTGGATGGAAGCCTCATCAACGTCCTCCCCCCAAAGATCCACCAATTCTAAGTAATCATCCAATACAATCACAAACCCCATGGATCCTTGGTGGTTCGGTTCTGCACCCTCAACGCCCATCATGGTTTCACTCACATTGGAAGCCTCATTCTCGGTCTCCATCGAGGGCTCACTCTAACTATCCTCCTCACTCTCGGACCCCATGGTATCCTTCTCACTCTCAGGTTCCAAGGTCGGCTCTCCAACACTAGACGACTCACCCTCAGTTTCCCTTGATGGGCTATCCTCACTTGGGTCCTCACTTTCACTCCCCTCGTTCATGCAACCCCATACCTCCACTCCATATTCTTCTTCATTCAACTAACCCTTGGACTCACCCATAGACTCATCCCCACTAGTGGGGTCCACGACCTCGACCACTTTCTTGCCATCATTCTCGTCCCCACTAGAGATGTCGATCACCTCCATTACTACCACCTCTCCCTTGTCTTCCTCACTGGATAACTCCACCACCACCACCCTTCGAGCCATCCCACAACGGTGGGCCGTCCATGGACTGCGGCTGCGTTCGGCCTTGGCCGAATCACTAGGGAACGGATCAAGTGATCATAAGGAGTTCCCTTATTCTCAAGAGAAGACTCGTGTTTGATGAGTGCTTGGATCATCTCACGGATTGTTCCTTTATTGTCTTGCCAAAAGTAGTCAAACATGGGGTCGGGTTGTTGTTGGACGCCACAAACTGAAACCATGTTGAAACAAGAGCTCACACGAGTGTGAGTGCAACCCAGAGAAAAAATTAACCAAAAGGAAATCAAGAAACCGAAACAAAGGAGTGTGTAAGCGAGTATTCTTTAACCTTGCAAAGTTCAACTCCTAGTTGCTCAGAAAAGAGGTTGTTGGGTCGATACACAAGAGGAATGGACTGAACAAGACTCGATTTTTTTGGAGAGAAGATATGAAATGAAAGGTGGCTTTGCCTAGAGACTTGAATTTATAGACAACTTAAGTAACAACTCCAACCCCCTCACCTTACTCTCGTCTCTCTTTTTCTCCTTAAAGATGGGCACGCCAAAAGCCTTGTTGAAATAGCTTATGGGCGGTTTTGGTTTGAAGGAGAAGGCAAAAGGTGTGGGAGAGATGACTTAAGGGTAGAAGCAACTACACTTGGGTTTTATTGTGTAATAAAAATGCCTCTTAGGCTAAAAAATGAGACGTCTTTAATGGCGGAAATTATGAATGGAAATGGCAAAGGATTATTATTGGTTTAATGAGTTTTTGGTTTTAAGAAGCTTGTACTTGTAAGGCCTCTTTTTGAAACCGAGCACACCAAGGGCCAACAAGCTTATTAAGATAGACTTGAATGAAGGTGGGAAAGGTGAAAGGTTTTGTATAAGTCTTTTGATAAACTTGAAGGTCAAAAGATAATAATTTGGGGCTGATTAAAGTAGGGCTTTAAGTGTGGTAAATGAATGTGATTGGGGTTACAATTTGTATGATGAATTGGATAAAAATCGGCTAGCCTTTATTCTTGCAAGTCGGGGCAATCAATGAGCTCCAATATTATTATAGCCGACTTTGGAGTAATGCAAATGGCAATGACCTTTTTTTTCTATGTTTTAAATGAAACTTAAGGCCAAAGAAAAAATTAAAATGGCCTAGTCTTGAATGAGGTAGTTAGAGAATGAACCTCAATGAAGGGTAATAAGAACCTCAAGTCGACTTTGAAGAAAGCAAGGAGAAAGATCAATTTTAACTCGAGACTTGTGAGTCAAGCAATGATTTTGATTAAGGCTTTAGGGACGTTATCCAAAGAGGTGTAGAGAAAACCACAAATTGGATAAACAAAGTTGGGAAGAAGAAGGTCGATTTAATCTCAAGACTTGGGTTCCAAGCAATGGCTAGTATAGGGGTGTTCTTCCTCTCTCTCTCTCTTTCTCTCTCTCTCTCTCTCTCGTTTTTTTCTTTGAAGTTTTAAATTTGCAAAACCAATGTCCACAAGACCCAAAGGCGAGAATGTGGTTGGGTAGCAACAAGAGTCAAGGTCAAAAGGTCAAGGTTGAAGGTATGAGCAACTAAAAGAGTTGAAAATTGCAAGTAAGAGATTCGTAACCTTACACCTTGAGGAGCTCATTCAAAAAGGCTCTGATACCAATTGATGAGTCTAGGCCTCAGATCGTCCACTCTTGTGGGTCGAACGAGTCTCTTACACTTGATTGGAATGAACAAGGATCGTTGGTGTTGTGTTTGGCTATTTTTGGTGTGAATTTGGATGAACAAACACACGACTGTTTGAGAATAAGGATGACTTTGTATTAAAAGGATAAGTACTCAATTGAATCCTTGGATAAACACACTAAAGAACCAATCAAGCAAGTTAAATCACGCCTTGGGTTAAACTCACCTAAAATGTGTCCGAGTAGGCCCTTGATGAACTCACAAGGGCGAACTCCTTCTATTGGATAAAATCACCAAGAGAAAAGAGAGAAGAGCCTACAACCCGAAAGATACAAAACATCTTTCAAGTTCAAAGTCATAAGCTAAGTAAAACAATGGCCTGCATGGCCTTATATTGCTCCTAGAAGCTAGAAAAACAAATAAAAATGATTAAAAATAATTAACTAAATTATTACAAATTTGGGCCTTCATGGGCCACTTCGGAAAGCCTTGTGATTACTTCGGGTTAGGGTCGAGTCCATGGTGGTGGCGAGCTTCTCTAGACATTGCCCCAAAATGGGCTGTTTTCATCCTTAGCATTTTCACGAGAGAGCATCGAATGAGGCGCGACCTTGGGCGCAAGGGGTGCAACCTTGGGTGATAGGGGCACGGTGCAAGGCGCAACATGGGGCGCGACCTCGGGGCCAAGCACGACATCAAGCGTGCCCAGGGCACAAATGGTCTTTGGTGGAGACAGACGGGCCGACACTAGAGCACCGACTAGGGGAGGCTCGGGCCATGACATATCACAAATTTTCATAATAAATATTTAGCAAATAAAGTTTTAAGATTCGAAGTACCTATGACTATTAATTGAGTGCTTATTTATATCATATATTTAATGTTTATCCTTCTATATTCAAACATTGACAATGCAAATTCAATTCCTTAGATATCAACTGACGACAAGTTGAGCCATATTCAATTGTTTGTACTACTGTATTGTATGAATGTTAAGCGCTTCGTGTGTAGTCACATTTCCTGAAGCCTCACCTTTAAAGGCACTTTTCATAATAAATATTTAGCTAATAAAGTTTTAAGATTTGAAGTACAATGATTATTTATTGAGTGCTTATTTGTCTTCATATATTTAATGTTTGTCCTTCTATATTCAAACATTAACAATGCTTATTTAATTCCTAAGATATCAACTAACGACAAGTTGAGTCATATTCCATCGTTTGTACTGTTGTGTATGAATGTTTAGCGCTTCGTGTGTAGTCACGCTTCTTGAACCGTAGCTTTCACAGGTACTTTTTGTGCGTACATGAAATCAGGCGTATAGGTGCGTCAAATCGTATATATAACAATAACACATAAACATTCAGAATGAGTAACGCTAAATTCAAATTCTAGATCAATCATTCACAACAACTGTTGAAAATTGAATTCATGTCCAACTTTTCATAATAAATGCTTAGCAAATAAAGTTTCAAGATTCGAAGTACAATGATTATTAGTTGAGTGCTTGTTTACATCTATATATTTAATGTTTATCCTTCTATATTCAAACATTCACAGTGCATATGCAATTCCTTAGATATTAATTGACGACAAGTTGAGCCATTTTCAATCGTTTGTACTATTGTATTGTATGAATGCTCATCGATTCATGTGTATTCACGCTTCCTGAAGCGTCGCCTTCAAAGGTACTTTTTGAGCGTACATGAAATCAGGCGTATAGGTGTGTCAAATTGTATATTCAACAATAACACATAGACATTCAGAATGAGTAACGCTGAATTCAAATTCGTAGATCAATCATTGAATTTTGAACTCGTATCCAACTTTTCATAATAAATATTCAACAAATAACATTGAGTAGATAAAATTCATGAAATGTCCAAACTGATTCAAACCATATGATGACATATTCAGATAAAAAAAGTAAAAGAATATATGTCACCTTTAAGAATATATGTCACTTTTAACGATTTTCCTCTTAGAGTTTTATAATGGTCAACAAATACATATTTTTCTAAAAAATTGAGTGGGGGCTACATCCCCCGGTGGGTGGACTGTAGGTTCATCTATTAATAATATGATCCGGTCTCAAATCTATTTTATATAATCCAAATCTGCAGTTGCTAAATATAAATGGGCTTTTAGTAATAGAAAGAAACCTGTTAATAAAATAATTTAGTCCCAATTTATTTTATATAATCCAAATCTCCAATTGACTAAAATTATTGTTTTTTAGTACTTATTTTGTGGTATTAGCTGAAATTAAAAGTGAGTTTATCGGGTAGTCCTTTAGTGAGTCAATTTGAATTGAATTGATAACATGAAACTAAGTGGTGATGTGAAAGATGCAATTGATTGGATCGTTTTATATAAATTGGTTTCTAAAAAATCTAATAGGCTTATCTATACTGTCTATATATAGTATAAAGCGGAGATAAAGTTTTCACAGAAAATAGCGCCACATGTCATATCTTTAATAAAATAATCAACCAGGCCCTTGCGTATATAAAAAAACACTAATCACAAGAAAAAGATAAATATATATGATTTGATAAAAATAATCAGCTGGATCCCTCTCTATAAAATATATAGGTGATATACACATTTATGTTGTGTATTTAGATAGGGTTTTAGCATACTTCTAGTCATATTTTAGGTGCTAAAGATGGAGTTTTGAGCATTGAAGAAAGAAGGGCCGAAGTGCACCAAAGACCACTTGAAGCTGAAGCGAAGAAAACGAAGAAATCGTGATCTGTGGGAGGCGGCGACCGCTGCCCCATAGGCGGCGTCCGCTGCCAGTACGGAGGCGAAATTCGTCTTAAACGCTGCGTTTTATTTATTGGACTTTTGGATATAGTTTTTGGTCCGGTTTTTATGTATTTTTAGATAGATTGTTTTCTCCTATTTGAGAAGCTTTAGACCTTTTGTTTAGACCTAGTTTTTGAGTTTGAAATTATTTTGTATTTTGGAGATCTATGGAGAACTAAGCTCTTTGCTTAGATAGACAATTGAAGTGTTCGTTCTGATTCAGTTGTGAGATTTCTAATTTCTTATCGATTGCATGGATTTAATCTTTTCTCTTGCTTGAATTGCTATTGACTTGTTTCAATAATTTCTAGCCTGATCATCTAGGATTTATTGTAATTAGGTTATTGCTAGATTTAGAGTGCTTCTGGTTGAGCATCTCTAGTTCATAAGTAGCAACTGCATCGTGCTAATATCTGGTTGTGTTAGTCTTATGCATAAGAGAATTGATTTGTATTCTAGGGTAAAAGTTGGTTGTTTTATCTTAGTTTGTATCCAATTATATTCCTGTTGTTGAATGCTTCTAGTTAGATTGAATCTTGATAGTTTCATGATTATTTATCTAGTTAGGTTTAATAGTATCTGGTTGTGCTATTAATTACTTTTGAAAAGGAATTGGAATTTCCATTGCATAGATATTGAATGAAATCAATGATCAACTTGTCAAGCGAATGCGGATTTTTTTTGCCTAAGTGTTTCCAAATATTGATTAATAAACTCTTGAATTCGAATGATTTGCATGTTTTGTGTGAATTAAACCTAAAAAACTCCCCTTGTTACTTCTATTTGACACATAATTCTCTGCTAAAGATAACTTGTCTCCGTGTGGAATCGACCCTTACTTGCTTTATACTTTGGTTTAAGTTAGTGTGGTTTTCTTGCATAATTGTGGTTTAAAAACGACTAAATCATCGTTATCAAATTGGCGCCGTTGCCGGGGAATCGTTTTGGGCAAAAAAATCAAAAAAAAAATTCGAAAAAATAAAATAAAATTTCGGGCAATCGTTTTGTTCGCTTCTTTCTTCTTTGCTACCTAGCGATTGATCATCAAGAGGCTACTTCCTTTCTACTATTGTCGCCCCTACATCTACTCAAGTTGAGTTTAAAGAGGGGCGGATCTTGAGCTTGATGACGAGGAAGTTGCGATGCCTTAGATTGCGATAGTTATTGGGTATCCAATTGGCTATTAGAGGCATATTTGGAAGATGATTTAGAGCATGGATACTTGTCAACATGATCGTAGAGGAGTATTTTCTTACTTTTCATGAGGAAGAGAGGCAGTACCATAAGCAGCAGACACACTACTTTCAGCAGTAGGAGACATTTTTTCAACAGTAGTGGCTTGAATACCTATCATACCCTGACTATCTGCCACTACCACCACCTTCGCAGTAGTGCAGGTGGCCCATATCATCACCATGGTGGAGCATATGTGACAGTAGAACTTATTCTTGGGTTCTCAATATTCTGATCTAGCCACCACCACCTTCACAGTAGTGGTATTTTTCCTTACTTCCCCTTATATTATTTTTGTCTTTCTACATTGAGGACAATGTTTATTATAAGTATGGGGGAGTTGGATTTATATCACTATTGCTACTACTTAAAAAAAAACAAAAAAAAGAGCCATAAATATAAAGAAAAAGGCAGAAAAATCCTGGGGTGGACTGAAAACCCGAAAGGGCGGTTCAAGTAAAAAGCAGGTAATCTGACCAAACATTAGGCTTGGGCAAAAATAGATTTTTGAGTGATGTGCGATGGTGAGTCCAACATTGAAAAATGAAAAGCGAGATGTTAGGTGAAAACCTGAAAAGGCGCCTAAGCAAAAAGAGTGAAAGAAAAAAGAGTGTTTTAGGATGTTCTTTTGACTGGAGCTGGCGACATAAGAAGTGGAGTATAGGAGTGTTTTCGGGTAAGTTTTCACTTGGAGGGATAAGGTGTAGTATGTTGATTTTCATCCTCTTTATTGGTGCATTTTGATAGATAGATGTTGGATGTGTGGAGTATGTGTTAGATAGGTTGATGGTTGATTGTAGTGCTGAGTTGTGTTGATAAGAGTTGTATTGTTAGGATTGATGGATGCTGGTGCTGACTACGTTATATTTTGTTATGGGATGGTTGGGTAGGAGTTTTGATGATTATTGTTATTACCTTTAGCTGTAGGCTCTCGCTATACTTGATGATTTAGGTTGTTATTGATTACGAGTGTTAGTTTTCTGATTCACTCGAGACGAGTGAGATTCAAGTGTTGGGGAGTTTGATATACACATTTATGTTGTGTATTTAGATAGGGTTTTAGCATACTTCTAGTCATATTTTAGGTGCTAAAGATGGAGTTTTGAGCATTGAAGAAAGAAGGGCCGAAGTGCACCAAAGACCACTTGAAGCTGAAGCGAAGAAAACGAAGAAATCGTGATCTGTGGGAGGCGGCGACCGCTGCCCCATAGGCGGCGCCCGCTGCCATTACGGAGGCGAAATTCGTCTTAAACGCTGCGTTTTATTTATTGGACTTTTGGATATAGTTTTTGGTCCGGTTTTTATGTATTTTTAGATAGATTGTTTTCACCTATTTAAGGAGCTTTAGACCTTTTGTTTAGACCTAGTTTTTGAGTTTGGAATTATTTTGTATTTTGGAGATCTATGGAGAACTAAGCTCTTTGTTTAGACAGACAATTGAAGTGTTCGTTCTGATTCAGTTGTGAGATTTCTAATTCCTTATCGATTGCATGGATTTAATCTTTTCTCTTGCTTGAATTGCTATTGACTTGTTTCAATAATTTCTAGCCTGATCATCTAGGATTTATTGTAATTAGGTTATTGCTAGATTTAGAGTGTTTCTGGTTGAGCATCTCTAATTCATAAGTAGCAACTGCATCATGCTAATATCTGGTTGTGTTAGTCTTATGCATAAGAGAATTGATTTGCATTATAGGGTAAAAGCTGGTTGTTTTATCTTAGTTTGTATCCAATTATATTCATGTTGTTGAATGCTGCTAGTTAGATTGAATCTTGATAGTTTCATGATTATTTATCTAGTTAGGTTTAATAGTATCTGGTTGTGCTATTAATTACTTTTGAAAAGGAATTGGAATTTCCATTGCATAGATATTGAATGAAATCAATGATCAACTTGTCAAGCGAATGCGGATATTTGTTTGCCTAAGTGTTTCCAAATATTGATTAATAAACTCTTGAATTCGAATGATTTGCATGTTTTGTGTGAATTAAACCTAAAAAACTCTCCTTGTTACTTCTGTTTGACACATAATTCTCTGCTAAAGATAACTTGTCTCCCTGTGGAATCGACCCTTACTTGCTTTATACTTTGGTTTAAGTTAGTATTGTTTTCTTGCATAATTGTGATTTAAAAACGACTAAATCATCATTATCAATAGGTAGTTAGAATCTGATATAATCTTATCCCGTAATAATTGCCAAAAATTATGAATTATCCCTTACCAAGAATTAGTTGTGCAATTTATTTATATTATGAGTTGATTTACTATTGGTAAAAAAACACTAATCATGATACGAAGATACATATATATGATCCTACATTTTTAACGTGATCATTGACGTTACATATCTAATTAAATTGGGTTTATAATCACATTACCCGTACATGGTACGGGGGTTAAACTAATTTTTTATTAAGGTCGGAACTAAATGTGTGTGTATATATGATGCTTATTCAAATGGAGTTGCTTAGTATATATTATGTGTTAGCTTGTATAGATGTAGTATAATTTTTATGAGCGAACTCAAGACTTTAAGATAAGTTATTAAACATCTTAGTATGATGTAATGGAGTTTTTTTTGTTTTAATTTTATTTTGTTGAACTACTTTGGATTTACGTTTTTGTGCAATTTATACATTAAATACATTTCATATATGCTTCTATACTGTTAGAACACTGTTTATATTTTCATGGTTCTAAACAGGTTGCGGTTCTAAACAGGTTGCCGACCAGATGATGAAGTCGCCAACGTGAAGATTGAAGTCGCCGACTTGTATTTCAGGAAAAAAACGTGCGGAATTCTATAGAAGACTATATCACATTGTTTTATTAAGGGAAGTCTAATGATGCTTTAGAAGTGTTTATTAAGCCAAGTTGAAGTGTCCAAAGAAGGAAAATCATCAAGACATAATTGAAAATATTGAAGACGATTTTATTATGTCTTGAGAGCTATATTAGAAAGGATTGTGTAATGATTGTACACAACTCATTCCTTGTGCAAATGGAATGATTCGAGTATCAATCTTCTTAGTTCTATTTATACTTTCATGTACTTGATTGTTAGAACTAAGGAGCTTGAGCGAATACTTGCAATGGTGAGGGTCGTGTTGTAAGGAGAACGTGAGATTCGTTCTTTGTAAGGTTGAGTACGAGTGAACTGTAATGAGTGAGGGTTAGGCTTAGGCAAGAGCACTTGCAAGAGAGTGTGGGATTCACTTGTTAGAGTAGGTGAACCTTTGTAAACGAAGAGATCAATATAAGGAGTTAAAGTGTTCTTCAAGTCCTTTCAAGTTGAAGCTTGAAAGACAAATAATTTTTTCCTATACAAACTAGTTGGCTTCTAGAGGGTTTTCCACTCTAAATCAGTATGTCACATTTGGCAGTATGTATCTCTTTCTTGTGTTTTTATTTCGCTACATGAACAAGTTATTGACTCTAGTCACCGACATCGTAGGTGTCGACGACTCCAAAGCACTAATTGTTCCTACAACTAGTATATCGTCTTTGCTAAGGTTGAGCAAAATCTGGTCTGGACCGTATTTTTGGACCGGACCGGACCGAGGCACTTCCGATCCGGTCCTCAATCGATGTTTTTTAAAAATTTTGTCCCCGGTCCGGATCGACTATTTAAAAAACACAATAAAAATATACAATTATACATAAATTAGTATTAAGTTTTATGCTATAAACATTATTTTAAAATTTTAAGTTTTACTTTTATATTATATATTTAATAATATTATATTTTTCTTAATTTATATATAATTTCTCTTAATAAATTATCATTTTTTCAATAAAAATCATTTTTACTTCGAATAACATTATTTTTTAAAAAAATAAAAAATTCGGTCCAAAATCGGTCCCGGTCCCCTGTCCATAGATTTAGGGGAATCGGGTCCCGGTCCAGTCTAACCCGGTCCGGTGCTCATTCCTAGTTTTTATTGTTTGTCTATGTGCAAGATTTCAAGCCGATCCAAGAGGATCTAATTTGAAAGTTGTAAAGATGATTATTCGATATCTCAAGAGTAGTGACAACTTGTGTCTGTGGTATCCACGGGTAACGACTTTGACCTAGTCGGCTACACCGATGCAGGCTTTGCAGGGAATCGTGTTGATAGAAAGAGTACATCAAGGATGACTCAATTTCTTGGATCTTGCCTATGAAGCAGAATTCAGTTGCTCTATCTACGACTCAAACCAAGTATGTCACTGTCCCCGCATGTTGTTCATAATTCTTATGGTTCAAGTAACAACTCGGTGACTATGGTGTTAAATGTGGGTCTATACCCATACTTTGTAACAACACAAGTGCTATTGATATCTCCAAGAACACGGTGCAACATTCGAAGACAAAGCATATTGAGATAAGGCACCACTTTCTTCGAGATTGTGTGGAGAAAGGCATGGTATCCTTTTGAGAATCTGATTGATTATCATTTGAGAATGGCATGCTTATATATCATAAGTCTAATGAGGTATTTGTGCATTTAATCGATGATATTTCTTGCTTGTGTGCGTGTCCGCGATGTACTCATGTTTGTTGTGATATGTCTGATTGAACTTTTTCTTTGAGCCCAAAAAAATCAACCTGATGAGCCTTTAACCCTCATTATAAGTTCAAATGATGGTTGATTCTACTGTCGTCCCCGACCTATCAAGCTTGAGAGTCTCTATAAGCCAATTTACTTTTTTGTTTTATTTAAACGGAGACTTATCAACAGCGGCGGAGCCAGAGAAACTTGGATGGGGGGTCACGTATTTTAAATAATTATCGATCAAGACAACCAATAAACTTTATTATTGTTGTGATGTTGTTGTTGTTGGATAATAAAATCATAGGTTAGTACATGTCATATATGAGTCTGCTAATTTAGCGAATAAAGCGATTTTTAAATTCTCAATCTACCCACTAAATTTATATCTCTCTTATATTACATTTATTAACTGAACTTAGTTATATAATTAAGAACAAAATGTTGTGGCTATAAAAATAAATATTTGAAAAGGGTAAGATCTATTCCAAATTACAGTTTGTAAAAAGTCATTAGCTAGGCATTATCTAATGAAGAATTCTTAATACAAATACTGATCGATCAAAGCCTCGAAAATGTATAAAATGACAATCATATATTCAAATGGAATAAAGAATTACATAGAAATCATTACTAATGCTAGGAAGAATAGATAAGTAATCACAAAATTTTCTGTTGTTTAAATTAAAAGTTATTACATGCTCACTTAATTAATGAGTGAATATATGTGAGCTGTTAAGAAATCTAACTGCATGCGTGTTGCTGTCAAGTAAAAAAAAGGGGTTTACTGAGGGTCAAACTTTGGACCTCATGCATTTAGGGTGGGCATGGTACCAACTAGGCAAAGAAGAAGTGATGTATTATGTAGGAAGACATGTTATTATATTCTTAAGTTGGGAGGGTAGAGGGGTCACTGGACCCCCCAGGACCCCCCTACCTCCGCCCCTGCCTATCAACTTGATCGACAAATTCCATAAAAGTATTATTCTCTATGCTTGGTTTGCCTTGACACCACCCGGTGTGACTAACCCCAAGCAACTTCATGCGGTAAAACTTATGGTGCACTAAGTTGGTCAATTCGCTCAAAATTGTTGGAAGAGAACAAGTTGAGGTTGACGACTTAGCAAGATTCAGTTTTGTTGAGTGTTGAAAAGTTGAGAGAAGAGTTGAAATTGAGGTCATTGATATCTGCATTTTCACCGACTAATTAGTGCAAATACGCACGTGTTATTTTTGGGCTGAAAATCTTGACATGTATTTCATTTCAAATTTTTTTTAGAAAGATCAATTATTCTAAAGAGTCTATGTACTCAAGTGGATCTGCAGTTGGCATTTAAGTGAAGTTGTACTTCTTTAAAACATCCAAAAAGGTGCTTTATTCCTCTCACCCTCTCACTCGGGATTATCCCCTTCTCTCTCTCTACTCGAAAACACCCAAACCACCATTAACGCCCCTGAAGCTTTTCCTCAACGATGGCGTCCCTAAATCAACCCTCTATTCACAAGCTTAGCCTAGAGGATCTTCGCACCCTCTTACTCGCTCAATATGGAGCAGATGTGTTAAAGCAATTGGCGTCAGAAGAAACCCTAACCCAAAACCTTGAATTGGAAACCGCCATGTCCAAACCCTCAAAAGCTTTGGAAGACGACCTCATTCCCTCAGAATATCTTCAAATCAAGTCCCAATCTCCACTAAAAGAACCCTTACCCCAAACGGAAACCCTTGTGGAGGAGATTGTGCCTGAAATCGCCAGATCTGAGGCGATTTCCTCTTAAATCCCTTCAACAAAGAAGGAGGCGGAGATGGAGGAACCACCATTGTCTAAGGTGGTGGAAGAGAAGAAAGGCGAGCAAGAGGCGGTTATGGAGCTCGAAAATTTGCGAAACAAGGAGTTGGACTCCACTGAGAAGGTGATTGGCTCATTCAAACAAGAGAAGGAAACTGCCGCTCTGGTTGAAGAAGAGAAGCTTTTAGAAGAAAGAGTTGGAGAAGACAATGAAAAGCCGAGGAAGTCGGCGACTTGAAGAAGATTGTTGAGGTTGTCGATAAGGTCGTCAACGTTGCTCAAGGCAAAGACAATTGCAAGAAGGTCGTTGACCTCCCATCAAATAATGAAGGTACTGTATCTGAGCCTCTGTCGTTTGAACAAGAAAATCTAGCTAAGGTCAGGGAAGAGGTAGCTAGAAAACTGTTTAAGGAAGAGTCTCCCAATACTATGAAATCTATGGGGAAAACTAAGGTTAATCACCGCCTTGTCACACGTCATCAAAAAATATTAACTGGTGAAACTATGAAGGAGTATGAATTGCCTGATCAGAGTGACTCATCGCTTCTTGAGAAGAAAGCCAAGAAGTAAGGAAAGCAAGGGAGGTCGCTAACCTCAAACTGGGGAAGGGCATCTTCGAACAAGAAAGGGAAGTCTGAGGACAGAAAGATTCAAAGGAGAGACTTTCCAAAGGTTTTACTCTAGGAGGAGAGTTTTCTAGATGAGTTTAGGTTGTCTAAGGTTAAGGACTGGATTGAGATTCAAGGACGGTCAACACTGTCATTGATTAAGGAGACGTTTATTGTTGAGGATGTGAAGAGTTTCAATGAGTTGCTAACCATTGAGGATTCTGGCAATATGACTGTTGGGAAGTACATCTAGGATGGATTGGAGTTTGTGTTCACCAGTCAGGATGTTGCCAACCTCTTGGAGGTTCCTCATGAAGGGTTTGCTAAGTACCATAAGGGAGCGTGGCCAGAAAATGTGAATTCTATAAAGCTGTTGAAGAACGTTATTGATGACTCTATGCCTGCCACATGTCCCATGTTGGTGAATAAGATGGGAGTGAAGAAGAATGTTCTCCTACCTCATCAACAACCTTCATTCCTAAAAGTAGAAAAGGCATTGTGTGTATGTTCAGGACGTGTTGGTGTTGGATAAGATCTTCAAAGGCGAAAAGGTATGCTTGCGTAGACTCATCATGTTGCACATGAAAAATATTATTGAGAGTAGTAGCCTTGCCTTGCCTTGCCTTATGCAGAGTTGGTGAACGCCATCCCAGTCCATCATGATCACTTTGTGAATTCGGGCACCATTATTACTCTTGGGCTGGTCCTTGGTGAGAGGAGTCTGGACTTCTAAGGATAGTGAAGAAGATCAAGTGAAGGTTGTGGTTTCTGCAATGCATATTGTGGAGCCTCTTGCTGAAGATGATGAGAACATAAAGGAGGTCGTCAGCTCTCGAGGATAGTCGACGACTTGTGCTTTATGATAAGGCTGAGCATCGGTTCAAAACTGAAACAAACCTGAAAAACCAAACCGAACCGAAATCGAAATTCGGGAATTTGACGAACCAAAAACCGAACCAAATTTTGGTTCCGTTCGGTTTCGTTTTTTCCGGGTTTCAATACATATAAGGTTTTTCTTTGAAAAATTTGAAACGATCCGAAACCGAAAACCTATAATTTCCTTTAGAACTTCGTCGGTGTAGGTTTGGTTCGATCGGTGATATACACATTGATGTTGTGTATTTAGATGGGGTTTTAACATACTTTTAGTCATGTTTTAGGTGCTAAAGATGGAGTTTGGAGCGTTGAAGAAGGAAGAGCCGAGGTACCCTGAAGACCACTTGGAGCTGGAGTGAAGAAAAGACGAAGAATCGCGTTTTGTGGTAGGCGGCGACCGCTGCCCCATATATGAGCGGCGACCACAGCCAAAGCCGAGACGGAAATCTTCTTCAAATGCTGCGTTTTGTTTATTTGTGTTTTGGATATTATTTATAGTTTGATTTTTATGTATTTTGGATAGTATGTTTTCTTCTATTTAAGGAGCTTTAGACCTAGTTTTTGAGTTTGGAGTTATTTTGTGTTTTGGTGATCTATGGAGAACTAAGCCGCTTTTGCTTGGACAGACAATTAAAGTGTTCGTTTTGATTAAGTTGTGAAATTTCTAATTCCTTGTCTATTGGATAGATTTAATCTTTTCTCTTGTTTGAATTGCTATTGACTTGTTTTTATAATTTTCAGCCTAATCATCTAGGATTTATTGTAATTAGGTTATTGTTAGATTTAGAGTGTTTCTAGTTGAGCACCTCTATTTCATAAGTAGCAATTGCATTGTGCCAATATCTGTTGTGTTAGTTGTATGCATAAGAGAATTGATTTGCATTCTAGGGTAAAAGCTGGTTGTTTTATCTTAGTTTGTATCCAATTATATTCCTGTTGTTGAATGTTGCTAGCTAGATTGAATCTTGATAGTTTCATGATTATTTAACTAGTTAGGACTAATAGTATCTATTTGTGCTATTAATTACTTTTGAAAAGGAATTGAGATTTCCATTGTATAGATATTGATTGTGGTTTAAAACGATTGAATCAACGTTATCAAATTTCAAATTGGCGCCGTTGCTGGGGAGGCAACAATTATGTTTGTTATGAATTTTTATGCCAAACTTGGTGTGAACCTATCTTATGGTTCACACCCGTATTTCTAATAATCTACCTCTTATCTTTGATCTTGAGATCGAGAGGACTTTATTCAGAACTCGGAAGGCTGCGCGTGCTTTATTTCAAGAGACATTAGCAATGGCAAATCGTGTGACTTTTGAATCTCTCACAACTCCTAACTTGGAGCAATCAACTCGTGTAGTGCAATTTCCGGCTCTTGATGAGGGTGTCAAATTTAAGCTTAAGACAGGAGTAGTCCATCTGCTCCCGAAATTCAGTGGAACCCCACTTGAGGATCCCATACAGCATCTGGATGAATTTCTTGAAGTTTGCACAAGTATGCCTCCATTTGATAATACTGAAGATTAGATGAGGTTGAGAGTATTTTCCTTTTCTCCGAAGGAATCTGCAAAGGACTGGTATCATTATATTCTCTACCACCAGGAAGCATCACCACCTGGGTGAATCTGAAGAAAGTATTCCTCGACAAATACTTTCCGTGTACTAAATCTAATCAACTTAAGAAGAAGATCTGCAGCATAGAGAAACTCCTTGATGAGTCTCTCTATGAGTACTTTGAGCGCTTCAAGAAACTGGTGAATTGTTGTCCTTATCATGGCTATGCTAATCATGATCTTAGTCTCTATTTACGTGGAGGCCTTCGTGAGGATGACCGTCGGATGGTAAATTCTTCTTGTGGAGGAAATATCATGAAGAGGGCCTACGAGGAAGCTCTAGAGGTATTCACTACACTGGCGGATGACTCTAGACAATACAGTAAAAGAGGCGATCTCAAAGCTTGTCGGCTGCTAGTTCGCACTCAAAAATTGATCAAGCTGCTAGTTCGCATCTAAAGCTGAAAGGTACACCTCAACAGGCTAAATCCTGTGAGATTTGTCATGACGACTTGCATCCCATTGATTCATGTAAACCACTACAAGAAGAGGCGAATGTAGTTGGAGGACTTCAGATAAAGTAGAGGCATGACCCTTATTCCAACCACTACAACCTGGGGTGGAAGGATCATCCTCACTTTAGATGGAGAGACTCCGAGCCAAATCAATCTCAAGAACATCCACCGCAAGCTGGGCCACTTGCGGCTAGACCTCAGGGACAAAACTATAATGTAGCTACTTATGGACAATATGATGAAGATGTTGATGCAGGAGCAATATCAATCTCTCAGAGAATGTAGCTAAACTGACACAAAGCCAACTGCAATTCCAAGAAACCACCTCAACAAGTATTCAGAACTTGGAAAGGAAAATGTGCCAGATATCTCAAGTTGTGAGCAAACATAAAGCGAAAGACTCGGGTAATCTTCCCTCTCAAATTGAGGCAAACCCGAACATTCGTAATGCCAACTCTATTACTTTGAGAAGTGGGAAAACTCTGTACGAGAAGGGAATGGTTGAAATTGATGACAAGGAAAGCAACGAGCGCCACCTTTATAGCAGCGACCGCTACCAAAACAACCTTGCTCTCTGCAATTCTGAAATCAAAGGCAGCGACCGCCGCCAAAATGGAAGCGACCGCCACCTCGGAGTATCACCTGCAGATCAAGTTTCCGAAGATAACGGCAACCTCCGCCCCTATGCAGCGACCGCCGCCAGTTCCTTGACGCCCAAGATATTGAGAAGGGCAACGAAACTCCGATTCTTCCTAAGTTCAAGCCTGTTGCACCATTCCCATCTGCCTGTATAAAGCCACTTATGTAGGGCAAGCACATGTTTGAGATGTTCAGAAATGTTGAGGTAAACATTCCTCTTCTTAACTTGATCAAATCTATTCCTCGTTATGCTAATATCTTAAAACAAATGTGCACTACCAAGAGAAATCATAACTTGAATAGCAAGAAAAAAGTAAAGGTTAGCGAACATGTTTCATCTATGTTTCAAAAACGCTTGCCTAAGAAATGTGAGGACCCGAGAATGTTTACCATCCCTATCACTATTGGAGGTACTAAATTTAACAATGTCATGCTTGATTTGGGTGCTTCCATTAATGTCATACCATCATCTCTCTTTGAATCCTTGAAGCTAGGACCTATGAATAAAACTAATAAATCCATTCAGTTAGCTGATAGGTCTAATGTGCTTCCTCTAGGAATTGTAGAAGATGTGTTGGTAATGGTGGGTGATCTTACTTTTCCTTTTGACTTTTATGTGCTTAATATGGAGTATGACGAGCATGCAACCCGTATTCTTTTAGGAAGACCTTTTATGAAAACTGCAAATACTAGGATAAATGTCAGCACAAGTTCTCTGACCATGGAATTTGATGGCCCAACTATACATTATAAGATTCATAAAGCCACAAATTACCCATATAACCCCGGTAGCAGAACAAATCCTTACCCAACCAATCTTAAACACTGATTAGCTAGCATACCGTCGAGCCACGACGTTAAATAAGGCACTTATCGAGAGGCAACCCGATGTAGGTAATTTCTTTCCTTTAGATTAGCTTAGATTAGTTTTCCTTTAATTTTCTTTTTGTCGAACTAACTTGCAAGAAGCTGAGGAACCATAACAAACTGACAGCGACCGCCGCCCCCATGGCAACGCCCGCCGCCAAAGTTAGCCCAACTACGGCATTTTTCGAATTAATGGCAGAGATCGCCGCCAACATGGCAGCGCCCGCCACCATTTATTTCTGAAAAAATGACGGTGTCCGCGGCAGCGACCGCTGCCACCATGGAAGCGCCTGCCGCCAATCCAAGAGAAGCTACGACATTCTGCAAATAAATGGCATCGACCACTGCCATTTATCAGGTTCGACCACTTATTTCTTAAAAAAATCAAAAAAAAGAGAGATATCAAAAAACTCGAAAAAAATCGAAAAAAAAAGGAAAAGAGAGAAGAGATAAGATAAGAGAGGTGAGGGAGATTCTCAACAATAAAAGATATAGAGAAAAGAAGAGAGAGGTGAGGAAGAGAGAAGGAGGAAGGAGAAGTAGATCCACACTAGCAACCCGTTGCTCGTTTCATCAGTCCGTTGCCCACCGACGACCGCCGCTCCATTCGCTCGCTCGCCGCCTTCACCCGCCACCATCGTACCGCTCAATTTCAGATCTGCACAAGGCAGCGACCGCCGCCCTATAGCAGCGCCCGTTGCCAGCGAAAACCGGTGATTCTTCGCCTTCCCTATCTCGATTTCTTGTGTGTTTTACTTCCATTCTTTAGCATGAGTACCCGAAGAGAAGCTTCATCATCTAGACTAGCCCTAAGTACTCTGAAAAAGAAGAGGCTAGGAAGAAATTGATTGAAAAAGAAAAAAAATTGTTAGCACTTGGTTCTTTGATCAAGATGCCATGAGTGAGCTTGGGCTAGATGATTGCACTAGGCAGATGTTTGAGCATTGTGGGCTTGGACCGTCCTATGCTATGAGTGCCCCTACTTTTCCTTGAGTGGACTCGGGAATTTTTGGCTACTTTTGAGCATGATTCTGCTATAGGTACTATTGAGTTTCGACTTGCAGGCAAGTATCATGTTTTGGGTTATAAAAGCATTGATAAGGCACTTGGTATATCCAAGCAGCCTACTGAGTGGGTCACACACCATCGATTCAATTTTGGGCTGACTCTAGAAGGACATTGGAGTTTGATCCCAAGGCTGGGAAATACAATTACAAGTGGTCTCATCCATGTCTTTGCCTAGCCCAGAAGGTGATTTGTATGGCTTGGTTGAGCCAATCTGAGTTGAACAAGGTGCCGCACCTTAACTTGGAGGCAATTTGGACTATGACTCCGTAGTGCACCGTGGTACGCGACTGGCGTTCCCTCTTCATCGCTAGTTGTCAAAAGTGTTAGTCTAACAAGCCAGGCAAGATTACTGTTGGTGGCATGATCTCTTTACTGGCAGCTTGGATGGGCTTGAATTTCCCTCTTCGGTTGAGCAGCTCGCGCGCAATTATACTTATGATCTGAGGCAGTTACGACATGTAGGTGCTTTATTCGATGGTGGAGGACGACGACTTTATTTGTATGGTTCTCAAGGCTGTTATGAGATTCCTCTTCCTCTTCCCATAGCTATGCCCTTTGGACCATCTTATCTTGATTTCGATATTCGTCGGTACGCTGTTGGCTATCGCGATCCAAGCTCCTTTTCTGCTGCTGTTGTTGATGAGGAGGGTTCTAATGATGATGATGGTGAGAAGGAGCCAGATAGGATGCAGGAGGATCCAACTCCCTCTACTTAGGCATCTGAGGCTGCTGCATATGAGCAGGAGTAGGGTGCAGCTAGACCCTCTAGTTGGGGTGAATTTTCATATTGGCGGGATCAGATATCTGCTCAGATGGGTCGTCTTTCAGTTCGTCAGGATGAGTTGGCGAGCTCCATGGATAGGATCCATCAGTACCATGAGCAGCAAACTGACTACTTTCAGCAACAGGCGGCATTCCTTCAGCAACAGTGGCCTGGATATCCATCCTACCCTAACTACCCACCGCCACCACCACCTTCACATGAGTGGTATTTCTCCTTACTTCCCCTTATACTATTTTTGTCTTTCTACATTGAGGACAATGTCTATTATAAGTGTGGGGGAATTGGATTTATATTACTATTGTTATTACTTAAAAAAAAGCCATAAAAATAGAGAAAAAGGCAAAAAAAACCTGGGGTGGATTGAAAACCCGAAAGGGCGGTTCAAGTAAAAAGCAGGTAATCTGAAAACCATTAGACATGGGCAAAAAATAGATTTTTTCGTGATGTGAGATAGTGAGTCCAACATTGAAAAAATGAAACGAGAGATGTTAGGTGAAAACCTGAAAAGGTGCCTAAGCAAAAAGAGTAAAATAACAAAGAGTGTTTTAGGATGTTCTTTTGACTAGAGTTGGCGACATAAGAAGTGAAGTATAGGAGTGTTTTCAGGTAGGTTTTCACTTGGAGGAATAAGTTGTAGTGTGTTGGTTTTCATCATCTTTATTGATGCATATTGTTGATGATGTTGGATGTGTGGAGTCTGTGTTCGTTAGGGTGATGGTTGATTGTAGCATGCTGAGTTGCGTTGATTAGAGTTGCGTTGTTAGGATTGTTGGATGTTGGTGTTGATGATGTTATATTTTGATATGGGTTTGTTTGATAGGAGCTTTGATGATTATTGTTATTACCCTTAGCTGTAGGCTCTCTCCACACTTGATGATCTAGGTTGTTATTGATTACGAGTGTTAGTTTTCTGATTCACTCGAGACGAGTGAGATTCAAGTGTGGGGGAGTTTGATATACACATTTATGTTGTGTATTTAGATGGGGTTTTAGCATACTTTTAGTCATGTTTTAGGTGCTAAAGATAGAGTTTGGGGCGTTGAAGAAGGAAGAGTCGAGGTACCTTGAAGACCACTTGGAGCTGACATGAAGAAAAGACGAAGAATCGCGTTCTGTGGTAGGCGGCGACCGCTGCCAGTGCCTAGGCGGAAATATTCTTCAAACGCTGCGTTTTGTTTATTTGTGTTTTGGATATTATTTCTAGTCCGATTTTTATGTATTTTGGATAGTATGTTTTCTCTTATTTAAGGAGCTTTAGACCTTGTTTTTTAGTTTGAAATTATTTTGTGTTTTGGAGATCTATGGAGAATATCTCTTTTCCTTAGACAAACAAGTGAAGTGTTCGTTCTGAAGTTATGAGATTTCTAGTTCCTTGTCTATTGCATGGATTTAATCTTTTCTCTGCTTGCTTGAATTGCTATTGACTTGTTTCAATAATTTCTAGCCTGATCATCTAGGATTTATTGTTATTAGGTTATTGCTAGATTTACAGTGTTTCTAGTTGAGCATCTCTATTTCATAAGTATCAACTACATTGTGCTAATATCTGATTGTGTTAGTTGTATGCATAACAGAATTGATTTGCATTTTAGGGTAAAAACTGGTTGTTTTCTTTTAGTTTATATCCAATTATATTCCTGTTGTTGAATGTTGTTAGTTAGATTGAATCTTGATAGTTTCATGATTATTTAACTAGATAGGGTTAATAGTATCGGGTTGTGCAATTAACTACTTTTGGAAAGGAATTGCGATTTCCATTGCATAGATATTGATTGAAATCAATGATCAACTTGTCAAGCGAATGCGGATATTTGTTTGTCTATTTCCAAATACTAATTAATAAACTCTTGAATTCTTTGGATTTGCATGCTAGTGTGTGAATTAATCCCAAAAACCCTCTTCTTACTTTCGTTTGACACAAACTTCACTTCTAAAGATAAACTGTCTCCTTGTGGAAGCGACCCTTACTTGCTTTATATTTGGTTTAAGTTAGTTTGTTTTCTTTGCATAACTGTAGTTTAAAACGACTAAATCAACGTTATCAAATTTCAGTCGGTTTGGTTAATTTTTTCAGTTTCGGTCCAAGCATGCTCAACCTTACTTTATGACTTTTTCCACTTTCCTGCCTTCTACCCTACCATATTATTTATGATTTTTGAAAACATTTTTTTCTTAAGTTCGATTGGGTTGTAAAGATTTAATTGTTCTTGTTTGAATAATTTGCTTGACATTGTCATGCTTGCATGGTCGCTTACGTGATATAATGCATGTCTACCTATATTAGTTATTATATTTGTCTTGCTTATTTTCCTGTGATTATTGATTTCTTTTATGATGCCAAAAGAGGGAAATAACTAGGGATTTCGAGTTTAATAGAGGCGATTTGCTAAATGTCGTGTGAATGTCAATCTTAGGGGGAATTTTTGGAAGTTTAAGGGGGGAATAGATCCAAAAGGGAAATAGCTATGAAATGCTTGCTTGGATTGCCTTTTGAGATGTTGAACAGGTTGAAGAAGACCCTTATTCATTGCAGAAAAAGATGGGTGTTTGTTTCTATCAAAAAAAGGGGAAATTTGTTAGCAAATCTATTTGTGGTTTGATGCTTCTAAATAGGTTGCCAACCAGGTGATGAAGTCGCCGACGTGAAGACTGAAGTCACCGACTTGTATTCTAAGAAAGAAATGTTCGAAATTCTATAAAAGGCAATGTCACGTTGTTTGATTAAGGAAAGTCCTAAGATGCTCTAGAAGTGTTTATTAAGGCAATACACGATTCAGTCCTTGTGCAATTGGAATGAATCGGGTATCAATCTTCCTAGTTCTATTTAGACTCTCATGTGCTTGTTTGTTAGAACTAAGGAGCATGAGAGAATATTTGGAATTGCGAGTGTGATGTTGTAAGGAGAACGTATGATTCGTTCTTCGTGAGATTGAGTACTGATGAACTATATTTGAGTGAGCTTATGCAAGAGTACTTGCAAGAAAGTGTGGGATTCATATCTTAGAGTAGGCAAATGGTTTTTCCTATACAAACTTGTTGGTTTGCAGAGAGTTTTTCACTTTAAATCAGTGTGTCATATTTGGTAGTGTGTAAATCTATCTTGTGTTTTTATTCCGCTTCGTTCCGACATTTCTGGCTCCAGTACTGCCGTCGACCCAATTGACGGAACTAGTCGGGAGACACCTTATATATGTCAGCGGATTCACATCTTAACTAACTACGTGTGTTTCATTTTTTGGCCGAATCATGTGTGCGTCTCACCGTGTATTGTACATCGTCTGCAGAGTAAGGATAATTAAGCTGATGGAGCACCGGTTATTCTGTCGTCTCTGCATGGTACCCTGCCTGAGTGTCCAGGGGAGAGTCACGTGCTCCATGCTTTCTGCTGTACCATCAAATAATTGAAATGACTGTATTACTGGAATTGATTGTAATCGAATTCGAATTGATTGTGGGCCTCTAAGCATGGGCTGTCTGATTAATTCATTATTTAATTAATCAATGATTAAGTGGTTGATCGATGAAGTAGGGCTGTCAATAAATTTAAAAAAAAAACAAAAGTGAAAAGCTGAACCAATAGCTAGACTGAAAAATTGGTAATTTTTTGGTAAATTGAATCGATATTATTTAAATTTTTTGTTTTGTTAGCTAAAACGAGAGTATTGACGGTTTCTCGGTTCGGTCTTGGTTTATGATTTTCTAATAACGATGAAACAAAAAAGCAAAAATTATTTTTATTATTTTATATTGATGTAAAAGTTTGATTTACTTTTAAACAATTCATTTTTAAAATCATGATTTGTTCTATTTAGGTATTTTGAGTCCTCTTATTTGCATAGTTTTATTTTTGCTAGTAAGTGTCAATTAATTACTTCTCAATTACGTTATTGTGTATACATGAGCCCTTTAAACTATTTATTAAATATGTCGTTTGAATGAAATACATACAATGATATTTTAAAGTATCATTTGGTTATCTACTATAATTCAGTATAAAGTAGAACTCAAGTCTGTGTAAAAATTTGCGCCACATCGATCATCAAACCTGAATAAAATAATGATTTTATTTTTTTACATTATATTTTCTAAAAATAATTCATCTATCTACTTCATATCTTATTAAATTTCCTTAATTATATCTACTAGATATCTTACCTAATTTTTGATATCTTAGGATTTTTTTTCCTAACTTGATTTCTGTAACACTATATCTTTATATGAATAAAAAAATTCAAGTAATTGTTTTGATAACTTAACAATTTTTCCTTATTAATTAGTATATGTTTTTGTCATTATTAAATCTTGAAAAATAGTGGGAAACCTTTCACATATGCCAATTGTTAATTCTCGAGTTAAAAGCGGACTCACGTTAAACTTCAATCTCGAATCGGTTAATTCAGATTTATATTTACATTATCCGTACATGGTACGGGATTTGTACTAGTTATAACTATATCAAGGCATATAAACTAGTATATATTTTGAAGATCTAATCTAATTCGATTATATTGTTTAATCATATTCGATAATTTTATTTATCCTTTGTGTATATTATTATAATCTAACTCAGATAAATGGTTATTGGTTAACCGATAAAACCGAACCGAAAAATCAGTTAATCGATCTCCAGTTAACCGGGATTAACGGGTCGGTTAAGGTTTGTGATTTTAGCTAACCAAAATTATGGTTAACCAAAGTCTGGTTAACCAAAATTACGGTTAACCTGATTTGGAGACCTTTAACGTACACCATACAGAATCAAAGATCGATCCATATACTCTCTTCGTTCCAAACTAGTTGTTTTTATTATATATATTAGCCCTATAAATGTAGAGTTAATCATTATTGTAAAGAAACATGGAAAACTATAACGGTTATGATAGAAATGATTATTAGAAGTATAAATGGAAAGACGTGAAAAAAACATGAAATCGACAAGTATTGTGAAATAAGAAAAGATTGTCGTATACCCGGAGAGTCCCGCCTCTCCTTCGACTAAAAAAAGAAAAAGAAAAAGTTGTCGTATAAACAACTATTTTGAAACGGAGGAGGTATTTTACAATATCTAAGCTGCAGATACGTACCAAGCTGGCTACTTCCCGGTGATCATGCATGATATTGTCACGTCACCGATGACGTACTAGCTGGTCTTATTTTCAAATCAATTAAAGTTCACGTACTGTATTAATTAAGACTCGTACATAGGAACACAGGATGTAACAACAACAAGCTTGTATGATCCATCATCTCCTTATCCGGTTTGTCATGCCAATCTTTCTTCAAGGAATAGAAGAATTGCGAGGTTCTTGCAAGGTTAAGGTTGGCGCCCAAAAACGGCTCTGAAATGGTGGGTGGATATGGAGGGCACACCCTAAGAAAATACTCCTCGTTCACCTTCTTCCAAGTTTCTTTGATCATACCGTTGACATGCTCCCTTGCAACCTTCTCAGAAGCTCCACTTTCATTCATGTAACATGCTAGTGCATTCAACGTCTCGCCTCGAGCCATCTCATCCTGCGCGCGCGAACACACACACACATCTTTAATAATCGAAACTTAGATGACATATATATACATAAATGCATGCAATCATATACATGTACGCGCAATATCTATATATCACACGGTACCAATGAGGTTGCCAGGTCGTTTGATAGTCGAAAGATGGCGCCACCATAACACAATAGGTTTGGAAGACTATTGATATAGCCTATAGCTTCGTTTGATATGGATGGCGCCGTAAGAAAGTAGCAATCAAGGCCTATGAGATGTGAGCCGATGGTAACAATGCCGCTCTCGATGTATTCTCGCAGACCTGGCTTACGCCCCTCATGGCACCATTTCGCCTCTTGCAACTGTTTCGTACATAGTCTCGCCCACTGCAATGAGTTATCACCATTAAACATTGATCATTTGTTATATACATGAGCTATCTAGGAATCCATTTGATTAATCAATGTACATAAAGTGAAAAGTTTAGTTATAGTTACCGATTTTCTGAGGTAAGGGAGGGTGTGGAACCCTTTCTCCTTGAGCGTCAAATCGGCCATCTCATTGCTAGTGTTATGAATAGCGAGGAACAAATGCCTCATTGGCTCCGGAAGTCGAACAATTCCGTCGATATCCCACCGGTCGATTATGTCAGTAAGAATCTCTAGCTCTTCCAGAGTGCCATAAACATCATACGTATCATCAAGCGCAGCGATCAAACAAGCGACTTTGGTCTCCATGACTCTGTAGTTGTGGTAGCATGGCTCTTCGACAATCCCCACCGTCCACAAGTAAGTCTCCATCAGCCTATCTCTTGTGTACGGCAACTTCTTCGGCAACTCCAATTCCTTCCACCACCTAAATATTAATTGATTAAATGGCCATGTACGTACGTATAGAGAAGGAGATCGAGGCTACAAATATTATATATAACGTACCTTGCTAGTAGTTTGATCTCTTCCTTGTAACCAGACTGTACTATATTAAAGTCCAGCTTAGCTAGCATGACCAAAGAAGGATGTACATTAACATTATCATCATACGCCTCCAGATCAATGGACCATCTGGCCTTCAATCTGGGAAACCTCAAGTGCAAAGGCAGATCCAACGCTTGCTCTACCTCTTTGGCGGCTTTCGGTGTCAAATGCCTCACTCCATGTTTCAGCCGCTGAGCTGAGAAACCTCTAATCTCCTCCAGCCTATAATCTCCGCCGCACTCCAAGAAAGACGCCTCATATAAACTCAACAATCCTCTTATGTCCTCCCAATGATCTTGTCGAATCTTGCCTTCTTGGTCCTTGAACTTGCTGAAAACATCTGCTTTGCCGGTCCACAACACAGCATATATATTAAGATAGTTCATTAAACTAGAGGTATATATATATAGTATGTACATATAGCTAATATATGTACAATCTGGCCGATTACAAGGACATACGCACCCTCGGAAATGGGATATCCGTATTGTCGAAGAATCCTGAACCTCAAAGAAGTGGCATAGAGGTCTTCATTGGGTTTGAATTTGTTGCCGTAAATGCTCTTTACGCAAGCTCTGAGTTGTTCTTGAAAATGGCGTTTCAGTCCGAGCCTATCAACTGCATCCACAAGCTCCAGTCGACTCAGGGTGTCCATGGACGCATCATTCAACAGGTGTTTTACCTGCCTTATCATCTTCTCCCTTTGCACTCCATACTTCTCCTCCTGCAAAAACATATACGTACACACATGTATTACGTATGTATGCATATGTATTAACAATAGGCAAAATACATCCACAAGTCCCTGAACTTGTACATTTTTATCAGCCAGATGCTTATGATTTGAAATGTTCAAATAAGCCCTTAAACTATAATTTTTTTCTTTCAAGAACTTGATGCTGATTTGACTAATCATGCTCAACTCACGCTCGTAATTGCACGTTTAGATCAATATTTGTCTCTTTTTAATCTTGCGTGAAATTAAATAATGGCTAGCAAACATATAAATAAGAGGCGAATATTGTCTCTAGCTTCATTAGTCTTTATTAAATTTCACATAAGATTAAAAAGAGACGAGTATTGACCCAAACGCATAATTATGAATCGTGAGTTGATTGCAATTAGCCAAAAGTGCTTAAAAGACACAAGAAAATTTTAAAATTTAAGGGTCTATTTGAACATTCCAAAGTGCATGAACTTGACTGATAAAAGCGCACAAGTTCGTATTTTGTCATTAACAATATGGGAAACAATATATAACTACTACCTTGAAATCACGGGTTTGTATAGATCCAAGGAAATCATAGTTCCAAGCATTTGGTTGGTAATCTGCAGAGCGTCTGGTTACATGAATGTCGACGTCCAAGTCTTGGTGCTGTACGAGATTGCACTTTGCTAATCTTTGCCGCACCTTAACCTTTGTTGTTGTTGTTGTTGTTGTTGTTGTTGTTGTTGTTGTTGTTGTTGTTGTTGGGCGAAGAAAACAAGCTTGCTGAAATATTATGGATGAACAACGTAGAGCGGGTGAATGAGTGGACAACCAATAATTGACGCTACTCATTTTGTAAAGCAAACTTCACTTTCTTCCGTTTGCTTCTTGGATATATTGCTATATATAATACTGTACACACCACTTCTGGAAATTATTCATTATTATTTCTAAATTACTAAATAACAATATAAATATGCAAAAAATAAATAAAATTGTTTAAAATTAAAACGTACCTACATGAAAAAATAAACTCCGTATATCAATCCGGTCAATAGGGCCGGTCCTACCATTTTCAAAAACCCTTGGAAAAATATAAATTTTGATATAGCAAATGATATCTTTAACTATTTAAATATGGTCATTTTAGCCTTCGGGCTTCCAGTCAAACGGTTAAACCTCCAAAGGTAGTACCCAGAGGTCAGCGGTTCGACTCTCATGAGCAGTGCCCTCAACCCAAAAAAAATATGGTCACTCAGGCCCTTGTACTATGAAATGTTCAATTAGGCATCTGTACTTAGCATTTTTTGTTCTATCAAGCCCTCCTCACGCGCCATGTGCCACGTGGATGCCACATCAACGCCACGTGGATGCCACGTCAGCGCCACAAGCCACACCAATGCCACGTCAGCTCCACATAAATGCCACATCAGCATTGATGTGGCATGGTTTAAATAAAATATTTTATGAATCTTTTTTAAAAAATATTTTACAATTTTCTAAAAGTTTTTTAACAAAATCATAAAATATTTTTTAAATAAATTGTACAATACTTTTTAAAAAAATCATAAAATATTTTTTTAACAAAATCATAAAATATTTTTTTAAAAAAATCATAAAATATTTTTTAAACAAAATCATAAAATATTTTTTAAAAAATATTTTTTTAACAAATTCATAAAATATTTTATGATTTTCTTAAAAAGGTATTTTAAGAATTTTTTTATAAATATTGTATGATTTTGTTAAAAAAATATTATATGAATTTGTTAAAAAACTATTTTATGATTTTGTTAAAAAAAATATTTTATGAATTTTTTAAAAAATTATTGTACAATTTATTTAAAAAATATTTTATGATTTTGTTAAAAAACTTTTAGAAAATTGTAAAATATTTTGTAAAAAAAATTCATAAAATATTTTATTTAAAAAAATCTTATGGAGTGCAAAGCTGACATGGATGCCACATCAACGCTGACGTGGCATTGGTGTGGCTTGCGGCGCTGACGTGGCATCCACGTGGCGTTGATGTGGCATCCACGTGGCACATGGCGCGTGAGGAGGGCTTGATAGAACAAAAAATGCTAAGTACAGGTGCCTAATTGAACATTTCATAGTATAGGGGCCTGAGTGACAAAAACGTGCAAGTTCGAGGGCCTGTATATGCATTAAGACATATGAAGTGATTGTTTGATGAATGTGTACAACACAATACTAAACATGAAAAATTCATGCTAGCAATCTTGACACTCTTGATCACACCTTAAAACCCACCATCTTTCATCTACGAAACAAGGGAAAATTAATTCAAATAACCCAAACTTTTGATAGGTGTTAAATGAATAACTCAAAATATTGATAGTAAGTAAAATGACCTAAACTTGTAAGATGTGTCAAAAAAATATCTCTGAGGTACATTTTTCGGTCATTATTGATGGCTTGGCACCGGATAGACGACATGACAATTTAAATAATAATGACACGGCGCTCTTTGGCCATTATCGATGACTTGCACCAAAATGTCTCTTCGTCTTGTCGCCCCGTTTCCGACTCTCATCGCACATCTCAAACAAATACCTTTACAAGGGTTATCCTTGGTTCTTGGGGGTCACACCGGCCACGTGTCGAATCAAGTTCTTGTAGTAAGTGGTTGCATTGACGTATGTGGCCACATCTGTCCCTTGAGACGACAGCCACTCTCGGAGACCACAAGACCGTCGTCGCCGCCTTCTCCATAACAGCGTAGAACGAGGGCCGACGAGCGAGTCGAAGAGGTTGTGATAAGAGAGGTCGTTTCCGCCGTCGGTGAATTGGTACCTAGAGCTAAAGTTTTTATTTATCCGGTGTCAAGTCATCGGTAATGGCTGAAAAATGTACCTCAAAGATATTTTTTTAACACATCTTACAAGTTTGGATTATTTTGCTTACAATTATTATTTTGGGTTATTCATTTAACACCCATCAAAAGTTTGGGTTATTTGAATTAATTTCCCCACGAAACAAAGCACACAACCATGTAAACTCTCTACGTCAAATATTTAAAAAAGTAATGCACTTTCAACCAAAAAAAAAAGTAATGCAGTAATTAATTAGAATCTTAAAAAAGTAATACACCACTAAAGTACTCGAATCAAACAATTTTAAATTTAATAACTAATCAATTGATCATTTCAATTAGAAGATTAAATTTGATCTTACCGAAAAAGTAACACATGGATCAACTATGGTGGCCAAACATTCCTTCAAAAGAACCATATCCAAGAACAATAAATTCAATAATAGTGGAATCAGTTAATATAATGGAGGGAAATAGAGAAGGCGAGGAGTTACTGCATTTATCGATAGTTTGATTTGGATACATTAAATTTTTTTTTTCTTAATTTCCTCTTTTTTCTTTGTCCTCTCTAAATTTATTTTCTCTTTCATTGTTTAACTAAATATATTAAAGCAGAGGTTAAAATAATAATTGTCACTATAGTGTTAATTTCACGTTAAACCACATCATCGATCTTTATTAAAACAATTTTATTGGTTAAAATTTGATTGTAGACCCCAGATGTATATAAAATACGAAAGAATATATATATATCATTGCAATCATATCAATAAGGTTTCACTAAAAGTATAATTCTTTAATCTTACTATATACTCCCTCTATTTTAAAATAGTTGTCCATTTGGACATTTCACATATATTAAGAAAAAAATATTTTCTCTATATTACTCCTATAAATATAGAGTTAATTATTACTCTCTCCATCTCAAATTATTTATCCATAAAGTACAATTGGCACAGTAATCAAGACGAAGTTGAAAAATTGAATAATGAGGATAATATATAAGATTAAATGAGGATAATTATGTAATTTTATAGAGGTAAAAAGTTAAAAGTGATAAAGTTGATGGAAAAGGTGGATAATTGGGGGTAATATATAAGATTGGATGATGATGATTTTGTAATTCTATAGGAAAAAGTAATAAAAGTGATGGAAAAGTTGGGTGATAGGAGAAGTATATGAGATTGAGTAAGGATAATATGGTAAAAAAAAAGTGTGATATAATTAGAAAGTTGGCGAGATTGACAAACGTTTTGGGACAATTGAAATAGAAAGATGGAGAAACATTATGGGATGGAGGGAGTAGTGTAAAGAAACATGAAAAGTATAATGATTATTGTAGAAACAATTATTAGGGGTATAAATGGAAAAAAAAGATTAAAAAAATGTGAAATGGAAGTATTGTAAAACAAGAAAAAAGTTATATATGGACAACTGTATTAAAAGAGATGGAATACTAAATTGGGGATTAAAATAAATAATATTGAACGACATGTATCGACTCCAAAAAATATATATAATTAAACTAATAGTAGTATACTAGTATAGGAAAGGTATAATAAAGCACATAACCATTTTATTGAATCAATTTTATTGGTTAGTATTTAATTCACTTATTTTTCATTGGTTAAAATTTTATTGTAGATTCTACATATATAAAAAAGTTATATATACATATGATTTAGATTTGAATTATTTTCCAAATTAAATATAAAATAAAAATAAAATAAAGAAAATTATTGATAAAACAAGTATTTAATACTTATATATAAATTAAAATTCTACAAATTTGTGTTTGATTAAGAGAATATATTATAATAGAAATAATATATCATTGAAATAAATCTCATAAGAAAAAAGTTAAATAAAATAATACAAGATTTTATATCAAACTAGTAAGTTTTTACTTAAATCAAAATCGTGATTTCAAGACATGAGGATTAATACTAGTTTCTATTAATTGATGAGATAGATTAATTTTCTTTTGTCTTTCACTTTAATTAATAGCAAGTTATTTATTTATGGGTAAAATATATATATAATGTTAATAGTAATACTACATGGGTTCGGGGCCCTCCCTACCAAACAAGGAAAAAGGCTGGACCTACCGGTCAAGTCCTGAGTTTATTGTATACTCTTGGGTCAGTAATTGATTGAATTCAGTTCATAATCATGTTTCGGACTGGTAAGGTCGGATTTAAGTAAGAGATGATCTTGTTTAGGTGTATAACAATCCGTGGATTTTTTCAAATTCAGTCATCTTTCTATTTGTTTTGTAAAAATTTAATTTTCTATTTGATAATGAGTTGACAAGTTTTGGTTTCATGAAGAGAGTCCTTATGGTAAAGCCAACCCCTTGTGGTAAGGAGTAAGTTCATCTATTGAATTTACCCCCTTACCATGTAAGACATAGTCTATACTTTTTACTTTACCTGTTAAATGCACTACGGTAACAGCTAAAGTGGTTGTTGAACATGATATATCAAGTGAATGTTTGATGAAAACAACACAATGTAAAACATGAAAATTCATGCTAGTTGTTTTAGTCAGAATTTGCTTATTAGATTCGCAAGATCTAACCAAGATCGGCCCAAAATGAAGGTGTAACTTGAACAAAGCTTCGATCTGGATTTTCATGAGAATGAGAGTGTTTTGATGATTAGAGAGCCTTTGATATTCGAATTTTTATCTTCCATCTTTCACAACAAGAAGGTGTTAATTTTCCCTCTAATAACTCCCTCTAACCGTTTCCATTAACTCTAGGCAGCAGAACCGCCTCCAACTCCAATCCATAGTCTCTTCATTCTCTTGAACCTTCAAACTTCACACCTGATGGGCTTTTGGGTTGTCTGCTTCGTTAGGCCTTTTGGGCCATCCCCAACAATACCCCCGAATCTGATTTCGGATCTACTAGGCAAGTTGGTAGTAATCTAATTCGCTGACACTTCGATCGAGGAGCCTAGTTTGTTGGGATAAAAGAGCTTCGTTTAAATATAGAGTCTAGGATTGCGAATCACTCGGCAGCAGAGTCGTCGTTGGAGTCTTTGTCACTTGGATTGCAGGGTATAAGGTGGACTGCGCTAGCGATCCCTTGTGTCTCTAGCGAGTTCTGGCTTTTGAGATTGCTTGTGTTGTTTCTAGTGATTACTTGTCGTGTCTAGTGTGACAACTAGAAAATAGTGTGCGTTAGTAGGCAACTGACATCTAATAGCTAGCGAACGACTAGCGATAAGTACTAGTGACTGCTGGCAAATGGCTTGTAGCTAGCCAAAGCTAGCATTAGTTTGTGGTGACTAGCAAACAACCTGTGACAATTGGGAAATAAATTGTAGCTAGCCAGAGCTAGCATTAGACTTGCGATAATTAGCGAATGGTTCGTAGCCATATTAGCTAGCGTTAAGCTTACGAAAAATGGCGAAATCGATTTTTGCTAGCTTGAGCTAACACTTGCGACAACAGGCAAATTCAATTTAAGCTAGCCTGAGCTAGCACTTGCTACAACTGACAAAATCGATTTAAGCTAGCCTGAGATAGCATTTGCGACAATTGGCAAAGTCCTCGACCAACTGTTCTTTAATGATTGTGGTAGAGGAACACGTGCACCCAAATTAATAGAACTATAATCAAGACACACAGTAAAGCGGATGAAAAGATGGAAATTTAACACAACTTTCAATTGAATGAGCACAGTTGTACAAGGCCCCATGTTGCACACGTTTATATAATTTGACTTATAAGTTTCGTGCTAAACCTTCACGCTTATATTGAATACAAACACTTACACACGTAACACGTTTATTATGAACTAGACGTCTACTTCGACGTTGTTCGGGACGGTTATTCAGTATTATTTTGGTAGTTTTGTACGATTGTTGTTTATATCTATGATTTCAATTCTTTTTTTATATTCAAACAATATATTGTCTTGGTTAAACAATTGAAATGACATTTTTATCATATTTTTTGTATTATTAAGATTATAAATCTATAAATATGAAAATACTATACCCTTAATCTATAAGTTTTTAGTTATATACTGACATTGGATATTTAAAAACTAACTTAATAAATAATCTACGATAACATTAGCTTTTAATAAGAAAAATGAAGATCTAAATCATTGCGATGAAACTAATTGGTTTAAAATAAAAAATTTATTGCATACAGATTTAATGCAATTCAATAACATATATAGTCTAAACTTATAATAGAAAAATGAATGAATATAAAATAAGTAAATAAAATCTTTCAATTTGTAGGTCGTATTATTTAATAATAAAAAATTGTTTAATATGACAATATTTAATATATATATCTACTCATTTATCAATAAGATTAACGTGATACATTTAATAATGAAAATTTAATTATAATACCACTTTAATCGAAAGTGAATTTAATAAGATAAATTATATTATTTTTTAGATAGTAATAACATATAATATTCAATAATAACAATATAAGGTTAAATAAATTTATTAAGATAATATATAGTATAAAGTAACAACATCATTAATACTAATAATAATAATAAATATTATAGAATAAACTAATAATAATAATATCATATTATATTGAATATAATACAATTAATTAAAGGGAATTCACTTAAGGCATTTAATGCCAAAAAATACAACTTTAGATGTAGATAGATATGATAAATAATATATAATACCATAATAATATATATACTATATGAATTAACGAATTGAAGCGATGGACAATTAATGGAAAAATGTTCCAACTTTACATTTAGGTTAGATTCACATTGTTATAATATATTGGTGATTTTAAATTTGTTTTACAAATCTGAGTGATGACAAATTTGTTTTAAGGTTTTTGGGATGATTTTATGGGTTTGGGTGATAACAAGTAATTCTTTATGAGTTTTGGTGATTTTAAGCTTGCTTTACGGATTTGGTGATGACAAGTTTGTTTTAAGGTTTTTTGGATGATTTTATGGGTTTTAGTGATTTTAAGTTTGTTTTACGGATCTGGGTGATGACAAGTTTATTTTAAGGTTTTTGGGATGATTTTATGGGTTTGGGTGATGACAAGTTGTTTTTTGTGGGTTTTGGTGATTTTAAGTTTGTTTTACGGATTTTGGTGATGACAAGTTTGTTTTAAGGTTTTTTGGATGATTTTATGGGTTTGGGTGATGACAAGTTTGTTTTTTATGTGTTTTGGTGATTTTAAGTTTGTTTTACAAATCTAATGACATGTTTGTTTAAAGGTTTTTTGGGATGATTTTATGGGTTTGGATGATGACAAGTTTGTGTTTATGGGTTTGGGTGATGAGTTTGGGTGATGACAAGTTTGTTTTACGAGTTGGGTGATGACATGTTTTATTTTGCACTGCTAAATTTGTCTATATATTACTTATAATTATGGCATATTAGCTCAAATGGTAGAGCAACGTGCTTAATGCACAATAATATGTGTTCAAATCCCACATAGGCATACTAATAAAATCTGATGACAAGTTATATACATGACAACAAGTTAGGGTGATAATTAAGCCAATGATAAGTTGTATACGTGATGACAAGTTAGGGTGATAACAAGTTTTGTACGTGAATGATAGTTCTTTTGTACGTGGACGAAAGTGTATATGTGATGAAAAGTTTGATGATGGTTTGGGTGATATTGGGTAGGGTGGTATTGATTAAATTAGGCGATAATTTACCTGATGACAAGATTTACTTCATGTTGAGTGATGAAAAAAATATGTGATGACAAGATAAAGTATGAAGATGATTTAATTAATGAAAACAATATGTGATGACAAGTTGGGTGATGACAAGATGAGCGGTGACCGGTCAACGACTGGTCAACGCCGGTCAACGACTAGTTAACGATGGTCAACCACTAGTTAACGGCGGTCAACGATCGATAGTGGTAAGGGGTGCTAACGTCATCAATGGCACATGATGACGTCATCATGTAATTTTTTTTAAAAAAGAAAAGGGTAAAATTAGAAAAAAGACTAGTAACCCATTTTCGTCAGTAGTCTTGACTCGCTTGATCACACTTGAAAAATCATCATTTTTCATCCGCAAAGAAACAAAGCACATAGCCGTGTAAACTCTTTAGTCAAGTATTAAAAAAAGGTTAATAAACAATTAATTAGGATCTTAAAAATTAGCAAATAAGATCTTAATGAAAATTCAAGTTTCGTAGAGATACACATGCACCCAAATTAATTAAATAACAAATTAGTGAATACCTTACAAATTAATTCATTATCAAATCCGTGAAACACTCCCTAGTATAAGTGTATACTAGTAGCAAGGAAGTAATTCAAGCACGGCAAATTACTAAATCACCATCTTTAATCAAATCAGTCTAAAACACCAATAAAGTAGTCAAATCAACAAATTTTAAATCTAATAACTAATCAATTGATCAATTCAGTTAAAAAATGAAGTAGGGTCTTACCGAAAAAAGTAATACATGGATCAATTACAGTGGCCAAACATATGGATTAATTGATCAATTCAATTAGAAAATTAAGTACGGTCTTACCGAAAAAAAAAACACTTATATATGGATTAATTGATACAATAATAATTAGTAATTCTTTATTTTTTTAAATAGAAACGTCATTCTTTATGTTTTAAATTTAGTCTTTCTTGATAATATGATATTTAACACTTATTGCAATATGCGAAAACTAAACTTTATAACTTTAAAAACATAGATGCTTGAGTAATAATGCTAATGTGTTTCTTAATAACATAGGTCGGTTTATAGATAAGTTATTTAAGGATAGTTCCTTAGGAAGATCTAGTGAGGGATTAGGTTTGGCTTTAAGTGAACATATTTCTAACCCATTTACCCGACCCATACACGTGATTCATTAATCTATTTTAATGGTATATAATGTATTTTGTATTAATTTGATGCATAATATATACGTATTGGTCAGCGGCAGATTTTCTTAAGTTGTTATTTATGCCTAAATTAGTATATTTTCTTATTTTCTTTATATAGTATAGTGCCTGTGACTATCAAATTAAGCTATTATTTATCCCTAAAATTAGTATGTTTCTCATTTTTTAAACTTGTTCGGGTTATTTCGGATAGGATGAATTCGGTTCAGATTTAGTTCCGGTCATTTCGATTTGGATCATATTTAATTCGGGTCATTTCGGGTTTGTTCAATTTCGGATCGGATTAAGATTGGATCTCGGTTCATGTTCGGATTGTTCATCCGTCACATTTCGGATCCATTATCATCTGAAGTCTGGAATTGTAGTGATGTGAAATCAGGATAATGATGCAAATATAACGTGGGAAGGGAAATTAACTAAATTAACAAGATACGCCAGCGATCCCTTGTACTTTTAGCAAGATCAAAAGATTTGACAAGTAGGAAAGGAAAGCACTGAAGCGAATGAACGTATGGAGGATGACTAGCAGTATGGTCCAAAATTATGAGGAATAAATTGCTATAATAGCACGTCGATAGATAGATAGATAGATAGATAGATTCATCACTGGAATCAGGTTTTTACTCTTTGATGATACTCTCTCCGTCTGATGACCGGTCCGGGTGTGGGTGATCAAAATTTAAATTTATAAACCGAACCTCACTTGTAGTAAAGAAGTAGGGTGTCGAACACACGGGAGTTCGTTTGTTGAATGTACCGAAAAGACTAAAAAGAGGTAAAAGAAAGGCAAAACGAGGAAAAACAAGAGAAATCACCTCGGACCGACACTTGTCACTTCGGTCCAAGGGTGGATCGAGGTTGATTTGGCCGGGACCGACTTAGCTCAACGTCGGGCCCGATGTACTGGGTAACTCGATTTAGCAAAAATGGTAGATCGGTCTTGGGTTTTTGGGTTCCTTCCCTAACTAGACTTGGGTAATTCCACCCCAATTCAACCAATAAGTGTTAATCCAAGTGGGATCGAGGTTGCTAGCCTTCGATCCCTCCACTCTACACTTCGACCTAAGGGAGTTTTCACTCTCCTTCGATGCTAGGTCTAGTAATTGGGTCCGAGATCACTTTCGCTACTCTTACCAATCACAAGCCCTAGGTCCCTTGTCTCCACAAGAGAATTGAAGCTTAGTGTAGAGAGGATTCATAGATCAAGCACTCAAAGGCTATGGAATTGGGGGTTCACACCCAATCCTAGCTAGGGGTTTCCCCCATAGCCCAAGACTATGGAATCTACTCCATCAAGTAAGAGTAAAAAGCAATAAAATGGCAAAGCAAGCAAATCTCAATCATCAAACTCAAATCAAAGCTCAATTGCATTCAAATCTCAAAGGGTTCACAATATCCAAATCCAAATCTACTAAAAACAATTACAAACTCACTAATCTCCTCCTAGGTCCACCGATTTCTTCTCTCTTCCCTCCTCCTCTCTTCTCCTTGCTCTCAAAGTCTTCCTTGAGAGTGATTTGGTGTGTTTCTCCTTAAGCTCCTCCTCTCTTCTCCTTAATGATCTCTTAATCACTTCTATTTATAGCCTCTCATGGATTGGGGACCAAGGAATTCCCAATTTAGAAGAAGGGCAAACTTGGAAGATCACAACATTGTGCCTTGGGGCCTAATCTTCTCAATCGCCGACTCGGACCGACACGGGACAACCTCGGGCCCGACGTTGGGAACGTCGGTCCTGAACACTGGTGCTCGATCTCGGGCCCGACTTGATATGAACTCGATCCTGGGCCTCAGTCCTTCTTCTTTTCTTGGTCTTTCCTTGATTTCCTCATCATTCCTTACGTGGCTCTTCCGTTCCTTAGCTCCCGAGCTTAGCTCCTTTTTGATACTTCTCCAAAACATCCTCTTTTGCGCCATTTCTCCTACAAAATGTAACAAACTAGCGTAGTTTCCGAATCTTAAAGAAAACCGGGAACTAAGCTAAAAAGGAACGAAACTTAACAAAGAAAGATACGAAAAACACATATTTACAAAGGAAATGAAATACTAAAACACCACCAAAAATAGAGACATCATCTGATATCTATTTGTTGGGACTATATCAAGGACTGCCTTGTACTTGATATTGTGCCTATACAATCGTCCCTTAGTTTTGATATGAAAAACTCACTTAGATTCTAATAAAGTTGTCATAGTATTCAGGAATGTTAGTAATGAAAAGGACAACAAGTGTGTGGACGTCCTTGAGGTGAAGGGACGCCAGCTTCCAAATGTAAGGACGAGCTAAGATACTACTTGAGCAAAGGACGCAGTCCTCAAGCAAGTAGGATCGCAAGCTTCAACTCCGAGCGTCCTTACTTAGCACCCGACAGGATGACATCACTCGACAATGTTTGATCATCAAGGACACGTGAAAGCCGATCTTGTAGATCAGTCCATCACCACGTGGAGGCCGATCATGTAGCGAAGTCCTACACAGCTGGATACAGGAAGCTTCCCTTCATCACCGCCATACCACGTGGAAGCCGATCCTGTAGCCACGTCCATGAAGGGCATGATCGCCAGAGGAAATGACGCTCTTCCCGAAGTGCTATAAATACCCCCCAGGGCATTTATAGTGACTTAAGCTTTCAGAGGAATTCAGAGAATCAGAGTGAAAGCGATCTTGATCAAAAACACCACGAACAAGTCAAGAACTCTTGAAGACTAGGTGTTAGATCGAGTGAAAGTTAGAATCCAAATCACAAATTGTTTGTAAAGAGAAAACAAAAGAAAAGAGAAGTCCTCACGAAGTACTTTGAAGGACGAGTGAGTAGCGTCCTTTAGAACATTAAGATAGGTTATTGTTATAGGCTTAAAGGAGTTTTTACTAGTGGACTTAGAAAGCATTCTAAGTACCAGAGAAGTGTAAACAACTCGCCAGTATAACTGTAAGAACGCTTAATAAGAAAAGAAAAGGCTATTCGAAAATCCTCTAAGGGGGTAGAGGTTTACACTCAAGGATTGTTTTGGTCTTGAGTGGTTCCTCTATAAATAGACGCGTTCCTTGCTTATTTACTTCATCTGTTTAGTTTATTTTTCCGCTGCAAATCAATAGATGCCCTTAATACTTGTTAAGGACGCCTTATCAGAGTAAAGGACGTCCCTTGTTCAACTAACGATCCAACACTATTGTCCCTCTTTCTAATTCGGGCGTCCTGAAAACATCGTCCACCTTTTTTTCTTTCCATTTTCATCCATATCTTTTTATACTTTTATCCCAATCAAATGACTTCTCTTACCTAACATTCAACTAATCTCTCTCAACCTAATTAAATCAACCAAAACATTACAAATAAACAAATCATATACGAAAATTTACACGAAATTGAATTACAATTTGTAGACCAACTTGTTTTTTGAATCTAACAACACCCATTTTTATAGGGTTTAGGGATAATATTTGGGCGATTTGCGAAAATGCCCCACCCAAAAAAAATGGTTTGCAAAAACGCCCCTTAAAACAAAAAAAATAGCGAAGCATGCTGTTTTGGGCGTTTTTGCAATAAAATTTACATTATTTTGTGTTTTCTTTTAAATAGAAGTTTATTAAAAAAATTATTATAATTACATTAAAAATATTTATCCATAAATTCTAGAAATTCATTTTAAATACAAATTTGAAAAATAGAAAAAGAAAAAGAAAATATAAAATAAGAAAATAGTTTTGAATCATTGAGATTTTTTGGAAACAATGAGATATTGTAGAAGATATGGTGGAAGATATTGTTTGAAAATATAAAACATAAATACATGTTAATCACTATTATCTTCGTTTCAACATTGATCGTTATTATCTTCGTGATTATCTTTGTTAATATCTTCGTTTCATTACAAAGTAGGGTGAGATTCATCCTGTCACCCTCAGTAAACATCTTGTCATACACAACGAAATATCATGTCACCCTTTTGTAAAATACTATCATTTTTTCGTGTTAAAAACATGTGTTTCTAAAGGATTGATCAAAAAACGAAATCTTGTCTTAACATTAAATATTTATAAAATCTTTTTATTTATATATATTTTCAAATTTCGATAAAAGGTAAAGTTTGATAAAATATTTTATTCTCAAATAAAATATTAATAAAAATAACAATTTTCGTTTTTTAAAAATATTTCATTTTTTATTTTATTTGATAAAAATTAGTCATTTTGGGCATGAATATAGTATTTTTATGCATAATCGCAATATTTTTAGGCATTTTTGCAAATTGAAAAAAAAAAGGTCATAATTGCAAACTGGCCATTTGGTACTAATTCCTCATAATTTTTTGGGCCCAAAATTGGACTAATTTCGGAGTTCTTAATGTTGGGGAAATCATGCCAGGTGTGTGTGTGTGTGTGTTGGACATTTATGGGCATTGTTCTTGCCTGACCCATATGTGAGGGTATTTGAGCGTCACAAACAGAGAGCCAAACCCTGCTCTCTCATTTGGTCTTCGCCGCTCTCGTCTCTCCACGTCCCCTCACTTCCACTCTCGTCTCCCCTCTCGCTCTCACTCGAAAACCTCTTGATCCTCCATGTTTTCTTGCTTTGATTTTCGTTTTCGTGTTTGATTTCGTTGTTTGACGCGTCGTGTTACTTGATTTCTAGCTTTCAGTTTGGTTTTCTTTTAGAGATTCGTCTTTGTCTTCGTTCTTGCTGCGGTTTCGATTTTTGGGCTTCATTTATGGCTTGGATCTCGCTTCCTTGCTTCTGTTTTTGCTTGTGTTTCGTTTTTGTTCTCCAATCTTGGTTTCGTTCTTCCAGCTTGGATTTCGTTCTTCTGTTCTTCGATCTCACTTGCTTGTGTTTTTCTTTTAAGGCTTGGATCTGGCTTGATTGTTTGTGTCATTTTACTGCTGTTTTGGGGCTTTGATCTTGCTTTTGGTTTTGGTTTTTGGCTTCGATCTCACTTGTGAGGTTTCTGGCTTGGATCTCCCCTTCCTGCTTCTATTTTTGGGGCTTCGTTCTTGCTTCTGTCTTTGGTTTGTAGATTGGATCTCGCTTGCTTGTTTCTGCCTTCAATCTTGCTTGCTTGCCTTCATTGTTGGGGCTTCTTTCTTCCATTTTGGTTCAGATTAGCTTGCTTGCTTTCTTCAATTTTTGGATCGCGTTTTTTGTTGTTCTAGCTGTTTTATTCTGGTTTTTAAAGCTTGGATCTCGTTTTTGGTTCTCCGAGCTGTTGGTTTTTGGTTTTTGAAGCTTGGATCTCACTTTGATCCTTGGATCCTCGGATCTTTGGTTTTTGGTTTTTTGACCCTTGGTTTTTGGCTTTGGATTCCTCTTTGTTGGCTTTTCTTTTGATTCTTGCTTTGATCCTTAGATCTCACTTCGTTTCTTTCTCTGGTGTTTTTCTTGTGTTTCTGGTGTGGTGTTTCGTGCTCTATTCTTGCTCTTGCACTGACTTTTTTGGTTCGTGCATGTTGGCTTGTTGGTTGGATCTAGCCAACCTGTACTTCGTGGTGAGGTTTTTGTGTTTACTTTTTCTGCATGTTGGCTTGTTGTTTTCTCATCTCTTTCTCACTTGTCTCCTTTGGTTACCGCATGTTGATTTTTGTTAAGATGGATCCATCTTCAAACCCTGGTGAGTCCATTTTCCCCTTGAATTTGTTGTTGCATGTTGGCTTTTTGTTGTTGAGCGTATCTTTCTCACTTGTCTCCTCTATTCTCACTTGTCTCACTGTATTTATGTTTTCTGCATATGGTTTGCGCCTCTGTTCTTCATCTCTAGTTGGTGAATGTATGTTGCAGCTTCTTCCATTGACTCTCCATGTCATCCTTTGGTGAGTTCAACCTCAGTTTGAGTTTCTCTATTTTGTATTTTTTGTTGCTACATCAATGTTTTATTACAAAATTCATTTATGTTTCTAGCTATTGCTTCATCCTCGTTTTTGCAAGTTCATAGTCTCATCATACACTACTCAAACATAGTTGGATCTAGAGGAAATCTTTCAGAATGATAGTCCCCTGTCTTATGAATCCTCGAATCCAGGATGCTTTGAACCAGAGTGTGACTGGGGTGATGATAGTATTAGGATGCACTCCTTCGGTCAGTGGCGTTTAAGATCGCCAATGGAACCAGTTGTGAAACCACCAGAGAAGGACACAAGTGAGAAAGAGGGCCAAAAAAATCCCCTAATGTTGAAATGGTCCCTAATTCTGAAGAGAGCTTTGTTGGTTTGGACTCTCTTGATAGTGAATTCGCCCCTGATTTTGAGGAAGAAAACTGATTGAGCTAAGTCCCTTAAAACCTATGTTCATATCTCTTCCAAACTCTGGATATGTGACATGATTGCTTGCTTTTTGTTTGTTGTTGTGTATGAGATCATGCTTGTTGATTCTGTTTCTATTGAATCTGCATGTTGTTGTATTTGAGCGTGTTTCTACATGAATATTAAATGTATTTTTTGTTGGTTATTGAGAATGTTTCTGGTTCTATAATGTCTATGTTGCTTTTGGTTGTTGAGCATGTGTTTATGTAATGCTTATGTTTCTGTTGCTTGTTGAGCATGTGTATGTTTCTATAATGTTTGTTGAGCATGTTTCTATTTTTGTCATATTTATGTTATCGTAATGTTTTTGTTTCTACATGTTGGTATCATTATTAAGCATAATCTGAGCATGTTTTTGTATGTTTCTGTCATGTTTGTATCTTTACGAAGTTATGTGTTTGTGTCTGTGTCTTTGTTTGTGCTTATGCTTGTGCTTTTGTTTGTGTTTTCGACTTTTTTCTTTTATTAATGATGATACCTCTTGAACTGGAATGCATGATCTTTGAGTGCTCACTCTCATTGACATTATTGTGAAAGCCAGTCATTTATATGGCTTTGACATGTCACAAAGCTGCATTGGTTGTGTAGTTGATCATGTATTAATAATGAAAGGGGATAGTCTGAGATTATTTTTTCCTTTTTTTATCAATGATGATGCCTTGTAAAGTTGAGATGCATGTTCTTAGGTGACTCACTCCCATTAACATTCTTTTGGAAGCCAGTTATGTATATGGCTTTGGCATGTCACACAGCTGCATGGGTTGTGTGGCTGAACATGCATAAATGATGGTAGAGGAAAAATCAGAGATTATTTTTTCCTTTTTTTTTCAAGCATCCTATATTGTTCTCTTGTTTTCATTCACAATCTATACTAAATGCTTGCATACTAGATTCATATTGTTTGATTACAAAAGTCAATTTCCACCCATTCTTACATTTTACACATTTCTTTACATAAAAAGTGACCAAAAAACAACAGACATGCTTTCACTACATGAAATCATGCTCTTCAAATGGATCCTCTTGACTTGCTTAAGTGTTTTCTTGAACTGCTTGTGCCTCTTGCACTCCACTTTTGTTTTTACTTCTGTTTCATGAACCATATCCCAAGCTTGTTGTACTGCCCACATAGGTGTTAATACTTTATTTGGTAGAACTCCTAGAGCTTCTAGCCTTCTTTTGTTCACATGTGGAATTTCATTATCATTCCCTCCCCTCACTTTCATGATTTCATTCATTACATACTGAAGTGTCATCCATACAATGCTTAAAATATTAGGATCTAGCTCATTGAATACATCATGAACAGCATCTAGCATCCCATCTATGTCCTTAGGCATTTTTTTATGCATAAAGATTGAATAGACCTAAAAAAACCTAGGTGTAAACAATATTTAAGTATGGGCTATTAGGTGGTTATTGCACTATAATAAAAGTGAATCCATCTTGCTTGTATACGTTTTGCCATTCTGCATCTTGCTGACTTATGAGTACCTTTCCATTATCTTGTTGAATGAATATGACTCTATGCTATGCCCCATCTTGTGGCCACTTTGCCTTGATTGGTGGTACTATTTGTTCAATCAACATGCTCCTTGTAACCTTTTGGTTGATAGGTTTAACTAGTTTAGTCACTATTGTCCCCTTGACTCTGTTCTTTGAATTTCTCTTTGTTGTCTCCTTGTATGTGAATGGAAGATTCCAATCTTACCATCAAATGTGCACCGCCCCCCCCCCCCCCCGGCATTAAACCCAGGTCTAGCCACTGTTGTAGTGAACATTACCTTTGGTATGAACTTGCTTGAACTAGTTGATCTATACCGCCCTCTCTCATGTTGTGCTAGATATACACGTTGATTTTTCTTGCTTCAATTGAACCACTTTTCATCAATGTGCACAAAATCAAACATTGGAAAATACTATGTCTTAGTTGCTGGCTCCATTTAATAGGCTCAGAATCCACTCTAACCTTGTCAGCTTGTTTGCATCCTTTAGTCCTGGCTTCAGGGCATTTGTGTGTGGTCTTATTATGCCTCTTTTCAATAGCCTGTGTGTAGAACTCTTTGACATCGATCTCTAGCTTGTTTGCTAAATCTCTTATGCAATTTTTATCCCCAATGTTTAATGATGCTATTTTTTTCATGTCTAGCTATATCCTCTTTTTGCCTCCATTGTGGAATTTAGCGCTGACATTAGGCATTTTCCCTACTTGTGCCTATTGTTGAACCATGTTCCATATTCTGCTTGTGGTCCTTGTTGACACATTAAATTCATTTGCGACTTCTTGCATCGCTCCTCGCATGAGACACCCCCTTTCTGTTGGTATTTGACACAATTTTATAAGAATGTGGAACCTTTGTTGACTGCTGAGCTTTGACTTCTTTAGATGATGATGTAAATTTTTTGCTTGTTCCTCTTGAGTCTCTGTTTGATGTTCTTCCTCCTCTGTCATTTCCCCTACTAGCTGATTGAGATCAAAACTATTTTGCCTCTGTTCTGTTGGTTTTGGAACTTCTAGGGGTGGATCATCATTGAGGTAAAGAACTGAAGCCATGAGTTGAAGTAGTGATGCAAATTGTAGTTTCTAGTTTTTTTCCTAAACTGTATTTTTGGTTTGAGTAGAGAATGTTCTCTGATTTGTAAGCTTTTAATGTGCTTTGAATGTGTGGGGGGGGGGGGGGCTTTTAAAGAGCACAAAATAATGCTTTTAGGGGGTGATCCGTGTGACTTTAATGATGTAATCTGATTGGTCCCCTCAAAACAAATGATGTACAGTAACTGGCTTAAAACTTCCCCAATGGATCCCCCCAAAAAAGCACTCATTTTCTACCTACTTCATTCCCAAAAATACTCAAAAGTAAAACTGCATAATAAAACAGTGTCAATGTTGCTTTATGGACAATAGATATGGGACAAAGAGAGTAGTTTATTTTACATGTCCAAGATCTCACAACGAATGATCGGATAAAAACGAAGTAAAGTAGAGCTACTTCCTTGCAGAATGCAGCAGTGACAACCACACAAGGACATAAACATCTCCATCTCAAAATTCATATCACATGACAGTACTATCACATGCTCAAATCAATTTTCTGAATCAACGTCTTGATATCTTTCATACCAAATCATCCACAAGAACCGTGAATGCGTCCTAGATTACAATCATTCATGGATAAGATATTTTATCAATCAACCTCAAAGGAATAATTGTCACAACTTATTTCACTACACTTGCACATAAAATGTTACATATTCACATAATCTAGCCATTCGTCATTGCTTCTCAAACAAGACCTCCCTTAATAGTTCTACACACGTATAAGCAATATGCAGCTCCTACTGATCCTTGTCTTCTAAAGCAATAACAAACCAGATTGTCTTGAAACTCAAGGAAAAGTACAAAATAAAGTGATCCAATAAATAAGAAGCTTCACACCAGAAAATAAGGAATAACTCATTATTGAAAGCAACCTTTTTTACTTTGATACTCTTGAATACATGTGCATTTTTAGTCTTTCATAAGAAAAACATATCAACCAACATGACAGTATAAACAGTAAACCAAGGTAAGTACAACATGTAGGGAAATAATTAGAATGTCAAGTAGCAAGAAGATTAAGTAGCTAAAAAGGAACTTGTTTTAAGTTAGTTTAAGGGAAAAGAACAAACTAGGTCATGCAACAGCATCATACAGAGAAATGGAACCAATCTGTCAATCATGAAAGGCTCGCAAACAATCATGCAACATTTATTCCAAGATTTGTTAAAGCCAATAAGGCAATAACCATGTCCGCATATACAAGCACGGAAACGGCTTGTTGCACTTGATTGCATATGAAAACCAAGAAGGAGAAACAAGGTTGGAAAAATCACCTACATCATTTGTCAGACACCTCAGATCCAACCCTTAGTGAAATCATGGGCTTCCATCAGGTTTGAGATATGGATTAGTTCTTAGGGGTACCATCTGGCTTAGCCAAGCCCTAAATGAGCATACCTCTGAATCCCACTACTTGCTTCACCAGCTCAGCCAACTTCTTAATGCTCTCACTTCCTTTTCCAACTCATCAACCTGACCTGAGATGCTAGAGCTCGAGGTTTGCACATTCCAATAGCATGATCCACTATACTTGTCCATCGAGAAGCCGACGTTATCTGCCACATCATCATTCATAAACGTACAAGAATTCCCTTATTGGAGAGAGCCAGTTTATCCTACATTCACCACCACCTCCAACAAGAGAGTTGTCAGGTGGAAATAGTCATTAGGGCAACACAAGTCTTTTCTCATATCTAAGACCTCAATAAAAAAGGAGAGTTTGTATAGTTATAATCAGCTACAAAATCAACATTAACCGTCCAAAAGTAATATATGGAGTAGAGTCTAAAGAAAAGGTCTAATATGTACTAATTAGATGATTTTCGTACCAAAAACTCGATTGCTTGACAATGGCAGCAATTGGCAAACATCTACATGGACATCAATTTCAAATCGAAGCTTTTTCCGCCTTATACACAATACACAACTATATACATAGGATCAAGTGAGCAAACAGCGACGTGAAAACAATCCTTCATTCTCCAACTAGTATTTTAGATCAGAGCCAAAGGACATAATGCATGTAGAGAGTTGAAGACATTCCTTAAATAGCATCCCAATTGACAATTTGTAGGAACGATTAGTACTTCGAAGTCGTCAACATCTACGACATCGATGGCCAAAGTCAACAACTTATGTTGTGCAGTGGAATTAAAACACAAGAAAGACTTAAACAATACCAGACTGAACATGGTGATTTAGAGTGAAAAATCCTCTACAAACCAACTAGTTTGTATAGGGAAAAAACACTTGCCTTCCAAGCTTCAACTTGAAAGGACTTGAAGAGCACTTCGCTCGCTCTATTGATTTCTCGGATTACAAAGGTGTTCCTACTCCAATATGTGAATCCCACACACTCTTCCAAGTACTCTTGCCTTAGCATAATCCTCACTCAATACAACTCGCTCACGGTCAACCTCACGAAGACCGAATCCCACAATCTCCTTACACCAAACACTCGCAATTACAATGTTTCACTCAAGCTCCTTAGTTCTATCAACTAACCCACGACAATATATAAAGAGAACTAAGAATAATGCTGCACGATTCACTCCATCTAGGCGAGATATGAAACGTACACAATCTTCACAACATCTTCCTTTAAATAGCTCACTTGGCCAGAATAAAATCATCTTCAATATCTTCATTGATCTCTTGATGATTTTTCTTCTTTGCATACTTGTACTTGCCATAATAACACTTCTGTAGATGTATTTTGGAGTTGCCTTAACTTAAAGCACGTCATTGCCTTTTCTAGGGATTTGTGCATGAGTCTATCCAGAAACTGATGTCGACTACTTTGTCGACAACCTTGGCAGCGACCTTGACTAAGGTTGGCGACTTCTCCAGTTTGGAACCATCAAAACACGAACTGGTTTTCTACAAAATTCTGCCTTTTTGATAGTGACAAACACCCATCTTTCTCTTGACTGATCTGAGATCTTCAATAACATGTTCAACATCTCAAAAAGCAATCCATATAGGCAATCTCATAGATATTCCCCCTTAAACTCGCAAAAGTTCCCCCAAAGATTAATATTCCCATGACATTCAGCATATCCCCTCAATTAGACCTGCAACCCTCAGCTATTTTTCCCTTTTGGCATCATCATAGAAAAAACTATATACATAGGATTAGTGAGTAAATAGAGACATGGAAACAGTCATTCACTCTCCAACAGCATTTTAGATCAAAGCCAAAGGATATAATGCAAGTAGGGAGCTGAAGACTTGCCTGAAATAGCATCACAATTGAAAAACGTACACCGAATCCTTATAAGCTTCGCACATCTTGATCCCGCCAATCGCGTCAAGAACAGAAGCTTCTGGCCGCCATGGATCTGGAGGTTAACGGCAATGAAATTGAGGTTTGGGTTTGGGAGGACAAGGATCAATGAAACCAAAAAAAGATTACGTTTCCTGAAAAAATATTAGAGTAATTTAGGAAAAGCGTCATTGATTTTACGGAAAATGTGCATTTAACCACCCCGGCCCTTATTTGTAGTTATGTGCATTTAACCACCCATTTTAATGAAAAACGCAATTTTCTCCGTTAAGTAAAGTAAATTACGTTTTTTTCTTTCTTCTTAAATTTTATTTACAATAAATAAATAAATGAAAAACCATAATTGGTACTTTCAAATTCTAATATGTGATTTTTGCAACCCTGACCTAATTTGCTCCATAATAATTAATCATTTCCTATATCCAATGGCGAAGAAGAACCACGACATCGCCGATGTAAGGACCATGGGTTTATGGATCTGATTCTAACGACTTTGAGCATCCCTTGGAGTCGATCGTGTCTAACTTGATACATGACGACTCGAGATTTAAAAGGTTGATATGTATGCTTAAATCTAAGAGTCAACTACCTAAAACCACCCTTAAAATAGCCCATATTCCACTTAACCACCCGGAATATGCCTAATAATTTTTAACCACCCGTAAAAGACCCTCCGTTAGCAAATGGCCACCCCTGAAACTTTTCCGTCAAAAAAATCCGTTAAAGCGTAGAAGATTACCCTTTTGCCCCTTCCATTGTCTTCTCCAAACGATCATTAAGCCTTCCATGGACGCTTACGCTGCCGACAATGGCACATTCCTCGCCTCTTAAGGCCCACAAGCTCAAATTGCCCGATTGGACCTCCCAATTGCACCATTTCATCTCCCAAAACTCTAGCCTCCCCGTCGTCGACCATCCAAGCTCGATCCAACTACTTGATGTCTCTCATTTTGGTGGTGTTTTAGTAGTTAATTTCCTTTGTAAATATGTGTTTTTCATTTCTTTCTTTGTTAGTTTCATTCCTTTTTAGCTTAGTTCCCGGTTTTCTTCAATATTCGGAAACTACGCGAGTTTGTTATGTTTTGTAGGAAAAATGGCGCAAAAGAGGATGTTTTAAAGGAGTATCAAAGAGGAGCCAAGATCGGGAGCTAAAGAGCGGAAGAGCCACGCAAGGAATGATGAGGAACGTAAGGAAAACCAAGAAGAGAAGAAGGACCGAGGCCCAGGATCGAGTTTATACTAAGTCGGGCCCGAGAACGAGCACCAGCGCACAGGACCGACATTCCCAACGTCGGGCCCGAGGTTGCCCCGTGTCGGTCCGAGTCGGCGATTTAGAAGATTAAGCCCCAAGGCACAATGTTGTGATCTTCCAAGTTTGCCCTTCTTCTAAATTGGGAATTCCTTGGTCCCCAATCCATGAAAGGCTATAATTAGAGGTGATTAAGAAAGCATTTGGAGGGGGAGCTTAAGGAGAAACACATCAAATCACTCTCAAAGGAAGACTTGGAGAGCAAGGAGAAGAGAGGAGGAGGAGAAGAGGAAGAAATCGGTGGACCTAGGAGAGGAGATTAGTGAGTTTGTACTTATTTAGCTTTGGTTTTAGTAGATTTGGATTTGGATATTGTGAACCTTTGAGATTTGAATGCAATTGAGCTTTGATTTGAGTTTGATGATTGAGATTTGCTTGCTTTGCCATTTGATTGCTTTTTACTCTTACTTGATGGAGTAGATTCCATAGTCTTGGGTTATGGGGGAAACCCCTAGCTAGGATTGGGTGTGAACCCCCAATTCCATAGCCTTTGAGTGCTTGATCTATGAATCCTCTCTACACTAAGCTTCAATTCTCTTGTGGGAACAAGGGACCTAAGGCTTGTGATTGGTAAGAGTAGCGAAAGTGATCTCGGACCCAATCACTAGACCTAGCATCGAAGGAGAGTGAAAACTCCCTTAGGTTGAAGTGTAAAGTGGAGGGATTGAAGGCGAACAACCTCGATCTCACTTGGATCAACACTTATTGGTTGAATTGGGGTGGAATTACCCAAGTCTAGTTAGGGAAGGAACCCAAAAACCCAAGACCGATCTACTATTTTTGCCTAATCGAAGTACCCAGTACATCGGGCCCGACATAGTGTAAGTCGGTCACGGCCAATCTGACCTCGATCCACCCTCGGACCGAAGTGACAAGTGTCGCTCCGAGGTGATTTCTCTTGTTTTTCCTCGTTTTGCCTTTCTTTTACCTCTTTTTAGTCTTTTCGGTACACTCAAAACACGAACTCCCGAGTGTTCGACACCCTACCTCTTTACTACAAGTGAGGTTCGGTTTATAAATTTAAATTTTGACCACCCACACCCGGACCGATCAGAATTTTGGCGCCGTTGCCGGGGAGTTCTACTTGTTTGAGGTACCATCTTTTCTTGAGTCTTTGATTTGGTAGTGATTAGGGTGAGGGATTAGCCCAAACCCCGTGTTTGTTTTGATTCGGTTTTGTTTGTGTCTTTGGTTATAGGTGTATGCGAGCTCGTTCCATCCGAGGAACACTTGAGTTCGACTTTGTGTGTGATCCGGATAGGGCTGGGCACCGGTCCAGGATCGGACCGGACCGGACCGGGACCGGAAACATCAAAAAGAGTGGACCGGGGACCGGACCGGGAAAATCCGGTCCGGTCCGGTCCGGTCCGGTCCGGTCCGGTCCTTGGCCCGGATTCTTATTTTTTTAAAAAAAATATTTTTTAATATAAAAAAATTATAATATAGTTAAAGAAATCATATATGATCAATGAAAAATATATTATTATTAAGTATATAATATAAATATGAAACTTAAATATTAAAAATAAATTATATAACATTAAAATTAGTATAGTTTTTATTTAAATTTATTTTTTATTTTTATTTTTTTAAATCCGGTCCGGACCGGGACCGGGAACCTTCAATATAGTGGACCGGGGACCGGACCGGAAACCTCCCGGTCCGGTCCCGGTCCGTGCCGGTCCGGTCCGGTCCGGTCCAAAAATCCGGTCCGGACCGGATTTTGCACAGCCCTAGATCCGGAGAGTATCATCAAACAAGCCCGAAAGAAGAGGAGAATGGAGAACCAAGCTCGTGATGAGGAGTTCGAGAGGATGAGGGCCGACATGGCTCGAATGCAAATTGAGATGGAGAACCGAGATGCCGAGGCTAGAAGGGAGCGTGAGCAAAGGATGAGATTGGAGGCTCAAATCAACACTCAACCTCGGAATGCTCGACAATACATGCATCCGGAGTTGAAGGTGCCGGAGCCGGCCATAGTCTTGCCGGAGGTGTCAAAGAACTTTGAGATCAAGACTCAATTCATCTCGCTCATCAAGAGGGAGCAATTTCAAGGGAGACCAAATGAGTGCCCGATCGAGCATGTGAAGCAATTCAAGGATCTATGTGAGACCATCTCGACGGATGATGAGACACTTGAGTATGTGCTACTCAAAGCCTTCAAGTGGTCATTGGGAGGCAAGGCGTTACATTGGTCGGAGAGCCAAGCAACTCGATCCATCACATCATGGAGGGCTCTCAATGAAGCATTCTTGATGAAGTTCTTCCCACCCACCAAGACGACGGAGCTTAGAAGGAAGATAGCAAGCTTTCAACAAGGAGCCCACGAGCCACTCTTCGAGGCTTGGGATCGGTTTAAGGAGATGTTAAGGGCATGTCCAACACATGGGCAACAACCTTATGTCCTTCAAGACATTTTCTTCCAAGGAATCAACCTCGCCACCAAGGATAAATTGAACCTTCACACCGATTGTGGGTTCATTGACTTGCCTCCGGAGCAAGCGTGGGAGTTGCTAGACAAACTCTCCGATTACGAAGCCATGTACGGGGTGAATCAAGTGAACAAGGAGGTGAGAGTCCATGGAGACGGTCCGAAGAGGCTCTAAGATCCAAAGAGTGAAGAGGTGGATAAAGATGTGAAGATCCAATTCTTAGAGGATGAGTTGAACAAGATGAAGAGGCTCTATCACCAAAAGCAAACCACGAGAGCTTGTGAAGAATGTGGTTCTTTGAAGCATGGAGCCCAAGAGTGTCCGAATGAGCACCAAGTTCGATTGGCCGAGCAAATTGAGGAGGCACACTACGTTCAAAGAAACTTTGGAGGACGAGCCAACTTCAACAACAATGGAGGAAGGTGGAACCAAGGCCAAGCCAATGGCTACAACAACAACTTCAACCAAAACGAGCCAAGGGCCCAACCACAACCATACCGACCTCCGGGTTTCTATGAGCAAGCTCCACAATGGGCACAAGAGATGAGAGGCGAGTTCAAGGATTTGAAGAATCAATTTACCAATGCGGAGAGAAGAGTTGATGAGATGGGTGCCCAATTCAAAGAGTTTGGTGCATGGAGAAGACAAGTGGACAACCAATTTGTTCATATGGCGAATCAACTTCCAAGAGAGGAAGGGAGACTCCCAGGCCGACCCGAAGAGAATCCTCGTGCCCCACAACAACAAAATGAAGTTCGAGCCATAGGATTGAGGAGTGGACGGAGTTTTCCCGAGCCACACGAGCCAAGAACAAGAGAAGAAGATCGGACCGAGTTACCCAGCAACTCGGGCCCGATGTGCCATAACGTCGATCCAGAAGATGGAGGAAGTCCAGCAACCAGGACCGAGGAGGAGCAGAACTCGGGCCCGACATGCCCTGTAGTCGGCCCGATGATCCCAGAAGTCCCCTGCCCCATGACCGAGGTTCCGAACGTCGGTCCCGACGTCATTCCGACGTCTATCCAAGCTGAAAATGTTGAGAAAGATCAAGATCGGTCCAAGGAGGTGGATCCAAGCAAGAAACATGGTGGCACGACTCTTCCATACCCTTTGAAGAAGCCCAAGGAGATTATTGAGGGCAAGTTCAAGAGGTTCTTGAAACTTTTGCAAGGCTTGAACATCACCATTCCATTCACCGATACTCTAAGTGAGATGCCATCCTATGCAAAGTTCTTAAAGGAAATCTTGAGCAAGAAGAGGTCAATTGTGGAGATGCAAGATGAAGTCAAGATTCTAGAGCTACCTCAAAAGCTAGGTGATCCCGGAAGATGTGCCATCACCGTGGGGATTGGATCCCAAAACTTCAAGGCTCTTTGTGATCTAGGAGCGAGCATTTCGGTTATGCCCATGAGCATATGGAGACGGGCTAACCTCGGAGATATGGAACCGGTTGATATGAGTCTTACCATGGCCGATGGATCATCTACAAAGGCCACCGGAATCCTAGATGACGTCCCGGTTCGAGTTGGGCGATATTTTGTCCCCGACGATTTTGTCATCCTCGACATGAAAGAAGATCCAATGGTACCCCTCATTCTTGGAAGGCCGTTTCTAGCTACGGCGGGTGCCAAATTTGATGTGAGGAATGGGAAAGTGACTTTCGAAATTGGAGAGGAAAAAGTGGAGTTCCATTTCAACAAAGCTCTCAATGAACCGGATGCTTTGGCAATCTTTAAGTTGGAGGAAAGTGCCAAGCGTAAGAGAGAAGAGTTGGAGCTCACAAGAGAGGAAGAAGCACCTTTGAGAGATCAAGACATGATCAACATTCATGAGCTAGAAAGGGAGTTACACAATCCACTTGGGAATCATGAGGAGCTAGGAGATCGAGATAGCCCGAGAAACCGTGAAGAGTATCCTTCTTCGTATCCTTTTGACGTGGGAGACTCTTATATGTGTTTAAGTGATTTGAAAGAGGATCTAGAGGGTAGTTTCATTTGCTTGAGTGATTTGAAGGAAGATTTGAGTTATAATGTCATTGAATCCCCTAGAAATTCTCTAGATACTATTGATGTTTGTGATGTAGGTAATGAAGATCAAGTTGAGAAGATGCAAGAGATGCCATTCTACATTTTGGAGAATGATGGAGAAGTTGGATACCCCACTTTCATCAAACATAAGTGGTGGTACTTTGGCTATGAGGAGTGTGGAGATGCATATGACAAGGATGATCAATTCACTGTTTTTCACCCTCCTTGAAGAGTAGAGGTTAGAAGTCAAGCTAGTGACTTAAAAAGAGCGCTCCTCGGGAGGCAACTCGAGTTTAGTAGGTTCATTTTCATAGTTTCTAGTTTGTTTTCTTTGCCTTAGCTTCGATTCTTTCTAATCTCTCTTTAGCATGTGTTTTTGTGGAATTGTGAGTTATGTGAGCTTCATGATCATGTGTGGTATTGGTGGAAACAATAAAAAGGACTTATAGGTAGAGAATTGACAATTCAAAGGATTTTAGGGAGCCAAAACGGGTTGGACCGAGGTACCTAGTACCTCGGGCCCGAGGTCGGTGAAGTCGGTCCTCTTTGGCCGAGTCAACTTTGGTCTTGATATTGTGAAATGCCTATTATGCCCCTCTGACCTAACTTTGTCTTCTACCCCATTTAAAGCCTTCTTCCACATACCCACCACCCATCACCCTCATAACTACCTTCCCAAAATACCAAGTCCCCTTCAAGAACCCCTAGCCGATCGATCCCCTTCACCATAGTCGATCCAAGCCAAACCCCACCCACAAATCTCGATCCAACACTCTAGCAACCCCAAAAGTCGATCCAAAGCCAAAAATCCCAACAAAAACCCCATAGATCTTCATCCTTCTTCTAGATCTAGAAGGAGAATTTGAGTTTTAAGAGTTGATTGCTAGAAGTCTTTGTTTCCTTCAAATTTGGTATGTGAATCTCAATCTCTACTTGATTCCTTGTGAATTTCATGCTTTCATTGCTAGATTTGAGACTTGCCATGATTGAATGAGCTTAGACCTTGAGCATCCATGGTGATTTGCATGAATAGTAGAATTTGTGCTTGAATGTTGATTATGCATGCTTGGAACTTCGATTGATGATGAGACATGGTTGATTTTTGATTTTAGAAGCATGATAGATTGAATTTTTGGTGAATATAGAAAGAGAAATCGAATTGTAGTCGGTTCGAGGTACCCAGTTCCTCGGGACCGATGTTGAATGTCGGTCCAAGACTCGGACCGAGGTTGAGAACCTCGGACCCGATGACCTGTGTTGGTCGGTCTTGAACAATTTGGTTTTTTCTTGTGTGAGCTTTAGGATTCATGAGCTTGAATGTTGATTAAAGCATGACTATTATGATGTATCTTGTAGCTTGACCATTGGTATGTGATTCTTTGCTCATACATGTTGGATCTTGAGTAGTGAGTGTCTTAAGAGCAAGTATGGGGTCATTACCTTGCATGATGAGTTGTTTGTTGTGATAACATGTGATCTTGAGATATTTGTATAGATTTTATCTTGGATTTCTTTGCTTGATTGTGTGTAGGTACCATGACTACCCGAGCATCATCTTCAAGGATGGAGAAAGCAACAAGAAAGTCCAAGAAGTCATCAAAGAGAGTGCAACGGATGGATGATGTGCGCCTCGAGGACGATGATGTAGCTAATGAGTATGAGCGACTCATGGGTCTATCTCACCACACTCGGTGGGTAGATTGGGAGTCAATCAAGAAGATGCACATGGATGAGGCTCTTATTCGGTGCTACTCGAACATTGGGCTAAATGTGATGCTAAGGTGGAACAACAACCATTATCCGGCTCTTACTTCCGAGTTTATGGCTACTTTCACGTGCACATATGAGGGAGTTGAAGATGAGGGCATGATCTCCTTCCAATTGGGTAACCAAGCACAAGAGCTCTCTTTGAGGAATTTGGCGGTTTACCTCGGATTCCCTTTTGCTAGAGAAGAAGCTTCGGTTGACAATGACAAGGTTACCTACCTTTGGAAGTATGTGGTGGGCAAGAGCGAGATGAGGAAGGGAGCCTCCACCAACGAGATCGCTAGCCCGCTATTCCGAGTCATGATCCGCATTTTAGGGTGCACGATCTATGCCCGTCATGAGCTTAGCAAGCCAATGAAGGAGGAAGCCATGTTACTTTACGAGATGTTGTTCCAAAATGAGAAGCCGTTGAATCTTACTTGGGGATGGGTGAAGATGGTGAGGGACTTCCAAAGTTCCTCGTGGATATACTTTGGAGGCATGATAGCTCGGTTGGCCCGGGCGCTTGAGGTTGACTTATCCTTGTACACACCGGCTCCAAATGGTGTGGAGCTCATGGATCTAAAGTACTTCAAGAAGGCAAACATTGTAAAGGAGAAGGTTGTTCCCGGCCTCATCGACCAACTCATGCCTCATTCCAGCTTCGGCCAAGTGCAAATCCCTTTGGAGCCTCGCCTCTTCGACCTCACAAGCTACTACAATTGGTATCAAGTATGGGCGGGCAATATGAACCCTTATGGCGAACCGGAGGGGACACTTGAGGTTAGGAGACGAGCACAACATATTCGTTTCACTACTCCTCAAGCTTCCCCGGACACCGAAGAAGAAGAGCCCAACCAATTTGAGTTCGTGAGAAGAGAAGATATGGATGTTGACAATCAAAATGAAGATGAAGAAGATGATGGTGGCTACCACAACATGTTCACGGACCACTCACCCACACTATTGGACCGAGGTGTGTCCCAAGTCGAGCCCGATGTCCACCAACGTCGGTCCGACACATACTTACCCGATCCGGTCCCGAGCCAATTTGAGAGGGGTGAGGGGAGTGGAGCAAGACAAGAGCCACCAAGCTATGGAGGGTATGAGGGGTATGCCCAATGGTATGGCCCCGGAATGGTGTTCCCCGAGCCAAATCAAACAGTGGACATGAACTTCCTTGCCAACCAAATGGCGCATCTCCAACTTCAACAATCAAGTATGCTCTAAGAGGCACACCAACTCAACCTTCAACAACAACACCTCAACAACCAACAACAACAACTTTTCCACTACCAAGAAGATTTCCAAGCTCAGTTCGATGAAGTGAACCGCAACATAGCCTACACAAGACGTGATGTGGACGACTTGAGGGCGGTCGAGGATCAAAGATGGAGCATCTAAGAGAGTTTCAATGAATGGATGACCGGGAACTTCTCTTCCCGTGAAGATCAATGGATACGTCCCGCCCCACAAATTCAACCACCAAGTCAAGATCCTTTCCACGACCATGTGTACGATCGTGAGCGGCAAGCTAGACTCCAAAGAGGTCGACGTCGAGGACGTCCTTCCAACAACTAAGCCTCTACATGCCATGCAAGAATAAAGAAATTGTGAGTTTCCTTTACTCTTCTCTTTACTTTTTAAAGTTTTGGTTTCTTTGATGAGGACATCAAAATTTTAAGTATGGGGTGGGTTAGTAGCTCATAGTTTCATGTTTAAATTTCTTATGTTTGCTCTTGTTTTGTAAAAAGGGATGTTTCTTTTGGATTGTGGCATGATGTAGTACATGAATGATGGATGAATTTGATGGCATGTATGGATGAGTTTGTTTTGATTTGGAGAAAACTTTTTGCAAAAAAATCCATAAAAATTCGAAAATTGTGTGAAAAATGTCAAAAAGATTTTTTTTGTTTTGGACTAGGAATTCCCATCTTAGATGTCCATATGAAGGCTAATGATGATGTGAGCATGTAAATTCCTTTGCATATTTTTGGATAGTTTAGCCTCTAAATGGATATAGCTTTTGATGTGATGTGATATCTTGCATGTTTTTATTGAGCACATGAGTTCTAGGATGAGTTTTAATGCAACTAAGCTAGAGTGAACCTTGTGAGATTATTTTTGGCCATTTTAGGGATGATTGTTCATATTGCATATCCCTCATTTTCGTGTGTGAATTAGCTCAAACATGCTAAGTAATACTTGTTATTGAAGTGTTTATCTATTTTCTAAGACCAATATGAGATTTGTTCTATGCTTTGTCACAATGATTTGAACTTTGTTTCATTTAGTCACAAAATATTCCATATCCTACCTTGAAGAGAAACCGTTGTTTGTAGCCCCGTTTTTAGCCTTAGACCTTTGTTTGAAACTCCTCAAAAATGTGATTCCTAGCCTATATGACTTGACCCTTATGGGATTGGACTTTAGTGAGAGGTTTGGAAGAATGTTTGGAGAGTTGAGATTCTCTTTGGTAAAGGGCAAGGAATGGAGTTATAAATCAAGTGGGTAGTGCATCTTTGTTGAGAAGAAAGAAAGAAAAGTTGGAAAAGTAGTGGATTGAAAGCAAAGTGTTTAAGTGAAAGAAATGTGCTCCGACCGAGTTAAAGTCACATCGGGCCCGGGTTATAGTGCAAGTCGATCCTAGTGAAAAAGTGTGAAAAATCCAACAAAAAAGTGAAGTGCAAAGATGAAGTGGAATGTTTAGTGAAAAGTGAGTTGAAAGAAAGAGAAAAAGAAGAAGAAAATCAAAGTCTTTTGGATGAGTGTGAAGTTGAAAGTGGAAGAATTTGGTGAAGTTGGTGAGAGACTAGAAAGTTCAATCCCCTTGTAACCACCACAAGACCAAAATGATTCCTACCTTGAGAAATACCAAAAGCCCCATTACAATCCGGCCGAATGGAACCTCTTTGAGGACCTCCATTGAGCCAAGTTCATATTCTTTGTGTGCATTGTAATAGGCATCTCTAGGTGGAGGAATTGGTGATATTAGCTTCAATAGTAAAGTCTTTGCTTGCATGATTTTGAGTATGAGTGTTCATTGCCAAGCCTAAACACATGATGAGTGATACACATTTCCACATACCTAAAGTGAGGCTTAGTGGTATTAAAATATATTCCTTAAACACTTGATCATGTGTGATGATGTAATCTTGCTAGTATGTCTATCACTTGTGCTTACTTGATTTTTCATATGAGGCTTTACTTGAAGATTATGCTTCGATCTTGTTTACATTGTTATTGCTTGAAGACAAGCAAGTTTAAGTATGGGGTATTCTGATGTCTCTCATTTTGGTGGTGTTTTAGTAGTTAATTTCCTTTGTAAATATGTGTTTTTCATTTCTTTCTTTGTTAGTTTCATTCCTTTTTAGCTTAGTTCCCGGTTTTCTTCAAGATTCGGAAACTATGTAATATCCGCTATTTTTATAAGATATTATGTAATATATTCTATTAGAAGTATAAGAACAATTCTAGTGAGTTCGTTTTCGTAACGACAAATTAAAGCTTTCAAGAAAGCATATTAATCGTTAAACATAATTTTAAAATATAAAATAGACTTTTATAGTCTAAAGATAAAATAAGTCTTTTCACTTATAAATAAGTCTAGTACTTTTCAGAAGGAAAAGAAAAAATAATAATATAAATAAAAGAAATGAAATTTGAGAAGATTAATATTATTAATTAGCAACAATTAATTAAATTGGATTAATTGTTATATTTATAAAATTTAATAAAGTGCTAATCTAATTATAATGGGGCGAAATTAAAAAAAAAAAAAGATGGAGAAGGGTGGGATTTGAACCCCTAACCTCTCCTACCGACTCACTATCCTTCTTCCAACTAGACTATGAGAACTTTGTGTCCATTGGGAACTGATTTAGTTTAAACCCAACTATCCCCCTAAATCCGAATGTCACGAGTTGTTTTCCGGGATTTCCGGCTGTTCACTCCTGACGCCTCAATCACTTCCCGTCTCATCCCGAGAGTTCAGCTGATTATCCTCGTTCACCATGTCCTATCCATTTTCCTTGCTCGTGAACTTGGTAAAAATCTGCTATAAGATGGGGGGCAGTCAAGCTTCAATTCACATCTTCAACTCTCCCTTCCTCCGCTCTTAAATCGCTGAATACCCAAAGCTCTTCCCCCATCAATCCCAGTCCGAAAATCTGTCCAAAACGCCCAAAACTCCATTGCCAAAGATCTGATTTTTCAGCCCTTGTTTTGGACGGGAATTTCCGGCCACCGCCGCCTCCTCGTCGCCGGAAGCCGCTGTCCGCCCCTGCGCGCCGTTGCCGTCGTCGATCGCCGGGGCCAGACGGAGAAGTGGCCATCGCCGGTGTAGCGCTGAAGTCGTGGGGCGTAGCTTGTGCGTACTGCTGTTGAACGTTGCTGCTGTGCGTACAAGGGAGAAAGGAAAGAGGGTTGCTCCAATAACAAAATTAAGGTTTGGGCTTCCCCTTTAGTTTGGGTTAAGTCTTTGCTTATAAATAAAGAAATAACAATAAATTAAGCCCACTAGTAATTCATTTGGGTAAGTTAGCTGCTTATTAACAATTGTGCTTACTACATTTTAAATCCACCAGCACAAAACGTCAAATGCTTCATACTAACTACCTTTAATTATTTTAAGTATATAGTGAGGTGGTTGATATTATTAGGCACATGTATAAACAAGCCCATATAAATAATTACTTTTACAAAGTGATAAAATTATTGAGTTAATTAAAGGTATTTTTGTACCAATGTAATTAAGTCAATCTCTGTATGAAAATAAACTTGAACCCTTTTCTTAATTGAGATTTATAATTATAAAATATTATTTTATTATGAATGATAAATCTTAATTAAGTATTTACTTAATTTCTTTAAGAAGCGTTTTTATAAATAAAACTTATGAAAGACGTTCATAAACCGATGATTTTACAAAAATCCTAAACTCGCTTCTAACATTCTTATAAGCCGAAAACTTAGAATAATAAACTAATAATTCGAGGAGTTCCTAGACTAAGAAATATATTAATTTATTTCGCTATCATTCTCGTGCCTCGGATTAGGTTACGCTGCTAGGAGAGCTCGTTCACAGATTCCGTCTTTGTAGCGTCTTAACTCTCGAAAATCGAAGGCAAGTGGATGGTTCTTTCTCCCTAATCTCTTGATATTCGATAAATCGTAAATTCCTGCCTTGCTAGCCTATCCATTTTGTTGGGAACGCCTTGTTTGCTAAATAAAATGAACTTAGGAATTTATTCTGTTTAGAGATAATGACCATGTTGTTATTTACTTTACCGTACTACGCTAGCCCATGGACTTAGGACCGATGATTGGCCTCTGTTTGTTTCAAGTCTCTTTTTGAGACTTTGTTGTAGACTAGTGTAGGAAACAGGGATGCGGGTTGGGACCCTCAACATCTCCTTATAACTATATTGGGAGGTATAATAACTTATCGTCTCCTGATACTGGGTCATGACTCCACCTGCTCTCCGAATAGAGGGGTGTGGCACTCTAGCTAAGTGCCGGGACTCAGTCCCCGTAAGGCCACGTCTCATCCCTTGAGCGGCCAACTTAATTAAAAGTCATCACTGAAGTGTTATGTGTTACGACTTACGAAAGATAAGTGCTCAATGCACATTAATTAATTAATGGGACAAGGATGGTTAGTACTAGCTTGGACAACCCATCAGGACTCCCGACCTTGAGTAGCTCTAGCTAATAGAGACTTTTGTTGTTACTTGCTGTGAATTGATAATGTTCCCAACAAAAACTTAAATCATCATTCGTTCCTAGGAAATCATTTTATTGTGATTTCCTTTCCTCCAAAGAAATCTCGTATTTCTTTTTGCATCAGATTCCTTTACTTTTCACTGCCGGAGTTCTATTCGAATAAAGTTCGTTCACTATTGTATCTCTCTCTCACTGCCAAAGAACCCGACTGGTCGTGCATCGTTCAGTTCCCTTTGGACTTAGATGCCGTCATACTTAGCCTTTCTAAGAACCTATTTCTCATTCTACCATTTGCTTAGTCTCGCGTTAGACTAATACCACTTTCTTTTCTTCCCGACATTGGTCGGCTGGTATTTCTTGCTTCTATGGAAATATCAGGTAACAAGGGGAAGACCGTAACAGACTAAAGACGAAGACTCAAGGATCTGGAGGAAGGAAGGTTTCAAGTCTTTTGGACATTCTGGGTCCCCTAGGCTACTTTGCATAATATCATTGTCTTAATTTCCGCTGCACTATTATCTAATGTCATTTCCATTTCAAACAATAGCGTTTCAGACCTTTGAACGCCTTTATCAAGTACGTGGCAAACGATGAACCACTTGAAATGTAATATAATTATCCTGTTTTATATTACTTTGAACCTTGTTGTGTTACCTACAGCCTCGGGTGGTCTTGGATGGTAAAATCTGAGATCACTGGCGGTAACACCCTTGGGCTAAAAATAGGGGTGTTACAAACTACGCGAGTTTGTTATGTTTTGTAGGAAAAATGGCGCAAAAGAGGATGTTTTAAAGGAGTATCAAAGAGGAGCCAAGATCGGGAGCTAAGGAGCGGAAGAGCCATGCAAGGAATGATGAGGAACGCAAGGAAAACCAAGAAGAGAAGAAGGACCGAGGCCCAGGATCGAGTTTATACCAAGTCGAGCCCTAGAACGAGCACCAGCGCACAGGACCGACGTTCCCAACGTCGGGCCCGAGGTTGCCCCGTGTCGGTCCGAGTCGGCGATTTAGAAGATTAGGCCCCAAGGCACAATGTTGTGATCTTCCAAGTTTGCCCTTCTTCTAAATTGGGAATTCCTTGGTCCCCAATCCATGAAAGGCTATAATTAGAGGTGATTAAGAAAGCATTTGGAGGGGGAGCTTAAGGAGAAACACATCAAATCACTCTCAAAGGAAGACTTGGAGAGCAAGGAGAAGAGAGGAGGAGGAGAAGAGGAAGAAATCGGTGGACCTAGGAGAGGAGATTAGTGAGTTTGTACTTGTTTAGCTTTGGTTTTAGTAGATTTGGATTTGGATATTGTGAACCTTTGAGATTTGAATGCAATTGAGCTTTGATTTGAGTTTGATGATTGAGATTTGCTTGCTTTGCCATTTGATTGCTTTTTACTCTTACTTGATGGAGTAGATTTCATAGTCTTGGGCTATGGGGGAAACCCCTAGCTAGGATTGGGTGTGAACCCCCAATTCCATAGCCTTTGAGTGCTTGATCTATGAATCCTCTCTACACTAAGCTTCAATTCTCTTGTGGGAACAAGGGACCTAGGGCTTGTGATTGGTAAGAGTAGCGAAAGTGATCTCGGACCCAATCACTAGACCTAGCATCGAAGGAGAGTGAAAACTCCCTTAGGTCGAAGTGTAGAGTGGAGGGATTGAAGGCGAACAACCTCGATCTCACTTGGATCAACACTTATTGGTTGAATTGGGGTGGAATTACCCAAGTCTAGTTAGGGAAGGAACCCAAAAACCCAAGACCGATCTACTATTTTTGCCTAATCGAAGTACCCAGTACATCGGGTCCGACGTAGTGTAAGTCGGTCACGGCCAATCTGACCTCGATCCACCCTCGGACCAAAGTGACAAGTGTCGGTCCGAGGTGATTTCTCTTGTTTTTCCTCGTTTTGCCTTTCTTTTACCTCTTTTTAGTCTTTTCGGTACACTCAACACACGAACTCCCGAGTGTTCGACACCCTACCTCTTTACTACAAGTGAGGTTCGGTTTATAAATTTAAATTTTGACCACCCACACCCGGACCGATCACTACTCAACAACTGAACCCCAGCCCTTTTCCGCCTCAGTCCCAGATCTGGAACCGAACCCCAGCCCTAGGCTCGATCCCGACGACACTAGCCCGCCCGACCGTCGACCTTCTCTGCTCGCTCCTCCGCTCCCACCTCTACAGCCCGACGCCGGCGGCTTCGCACGGCTCTTCCACCGCCAGCCAAAACCCCCACCGAACTCCAGTCCGCTCCCTTTTCCGCCTCAGTCCTAGATCTGGAACCGAACCCCAGCCCGCCTGACCGCCGACCTGCACTGCTCGCTCCTCCGCTCCCGCCTCTACAACTTGACGCCAGCAACTTCGCACAACTCTTCCACCGCCGGCGACTTCGAGACTCCTTGGGTTAGCGATCGAGAGGAATCTCTACGGAAGATGGTGGTCACTGGTTGACCGGCGGAAGAAAGAAAAGAAGAAGGGAAAAGCAAAGTGAGGGCTCGGGGGTAAAAGGGTAATCTTCTATGATTTAACGGATTTGTTTTACGGAAAGGTTTCAGGGGTGGCGATTTGCTAACGGAGAGTCTTTTACGGGTGGTTAAAAATTATTAGGCATATTCCGGGTGGTTAAGTGGAATATGACCTATTTTACCGGTGGTTTTAGGTAGTTGACTCTAATCTAATGACGTACGATGACATTTTAAGCTCAATTAATTCTTAAATTCTTTTATTTATTGTAAAAATAAAATAAAAAAATAAGGGCAAAAAACTTAACTTACTTTACTTAATGAAGAAAATAACGTTTTTTTATTAAAATTGGTGGTTAAATGCACATATTTACAAATAAGGGGTGGTTAAGTGTAGAAAAAAATATAAATGGTGGTTAATTGCAACAAGTGTAAAATAAAGAGTGGTTAAATGCAATTTTTCCTTATTTTAATAACAATTGCCCGCATGTACCCAAATTCACAATTTTTGCCCTCGTCAAGTATATTAAGAAAAAACCTATATTATTTATTCTTGGCCGGCCACAAACTCGGTGTCAGGCGCGAACGAATCACCTCACTCCCCCCACCGATCGGACTCACTAGTCGCCACATCGCCGGAGTTCTACTCAAACGAAAAGCAATCACCGTAACCGTTTAGATGAGCTTCGAACCTCCAACAATGTCGAGCGCAGGGTCCAATAACCTAACTCCGGAAACGGTTGTCGATACAACGCTCTTTCTCTACAATTCGCTATGACGTCGGAGCCTGACTCAGTCGTTAGCCTTGGCGGCATTCGGGAGCGCAGTCGAGTTGGTGCGGGCCCAGGGGTTATGTTACAGTGCGAATTGAGATCGCATTTGATTTTACATGTATACCCGGTTGGGTTTATTTTAATTAGTCTATTTTATGAACCCGGTTCACTTGTAATTTCCCTGGAAAACCTATTTAGCGTCTTTTGTAATCGTTGTTAGGATCCATCAATGAAATCAACATTTCTCTGAACTCTTAACTCTCTCATTCCCATTCAATCGATTACACCATCTACGTTTAGCTTCTTCGATCGGTAATTCTAAACCTCTATCGATCCTAAGCTATCAGTGACTGAGTTCTTCGAGCCCTCCGAGCTCCTAACTTGGTCCTTATCCGGAAACCCCGCATCATTGGTATCAGAGCTTCGAGCCTCCGACCGGCTTCGTTGCAATCCGCCATGGCCGACGAAGAACCCATCTACATCAGCGTTGGAAAGAGCTTCAAGGAGATTCGCAAAAAAGTTGGTACCATCCCTGATATGCAGAATTTCATCATCCGTAACTTCAACCTACCCTCCATTCAACTGATCGAGTGCTCAAATGGGGCTGTAGCTATCACGAATTTGTTTGACGGGGTTCCCGACGACGTGCAAAGCCAAGATCATGAGTCGTTTGACGAGATCAACAAGCTACTTTGCTGGATCTCAGGTAGCCTGGAGATTTCTGAATGCTCGTACTATGCCTCCGAAGTGTTCGAAGAAACAACTAAGCCCCTTAGGCCAGCAGCAGTTGAAGCCATTGATACAACACTAAGGGTTGACGGTGAAAAGGAACTCTCAAAAGTGGTCTTCCACCAACTGCTCGATGAAATGTCAAAGTCAAATAGCCACCACAAGTACGTTGAGCAAGAGGAATTCAGCTCATTGGAGTCTAGTATTGCAAAGGAACTTCCTCACTTGACTGCCTACAAGGTGCTCGACAAAATGCTTGTGCCCAAAATTGATTCGAAAGCTTTAGGGGAGGTGAGTTTTGATCCCGGCGGACAGCCTAAAGCTTTGTTGGCTGAGCAATTTGATAGGATTGAAGAAAATGAATTATTGGTTGATAAAAAACTGTTATATGTGGATGTTTTGATGAGGAGTGAAGAACCTATTGAAGTAGAGAAGCTGGAGGTAGAGAAGGTTACCTCTGATTGTTTTGCCCACCAAGTGTTTGGTGAAATGCCCAAGTCAACGTGCAGCACCAAAATGGAGGGGTTGGCCGAACTGATCAAGGGCAGTTTGGTAGTGAGAGTTGATGATGCACTTGATTCTGGAACAAGTCAGGGGAAGGACATGATGCTTAGCTTTGACCCCGGGGGAGTATGTGAGCACCGTAATTTTGCGAAAATGTCCAACTCAGCCCAAGCAAAAGAGATCAAGTTCATTAAACATCTGTTGATTTATAGTGGTGATCAGAGTTTTCCGGCTCTTGATTTAGACATCTTTGTAGCGCACCCATGGAATTTAGGCGAGAAACCAGCTAACAAAAGTCGAACCATTGACGGTGAAGAAGAATCAAGTCAGGTTGCAGTAGCTACTCGGATTAAGATGGTGGAAAAGAATGTGAGCGATCTTCTAGTTTCAAAGCCTGGTCAAGTAAGTTTTATACTTCAGAAGTGGGCGTTACACAATATTTGGGTTGTTGATTTATATGATGATTGGCTAACCTTTGACCCGGGAGGAGTAAGCTTGACATTTGTTCGTGATGCTCATTTTTCCTCAAGTCAAAAGGTTGCTCTTTGTTGTTGCTGGTTGGGTTGTCCTTACAGACTCCAATTACAAGTTGTTGAATCCCCTAAATTTAATCTGAACCTTGCCAATTCAAGAATGCCAAGAATGCTGAAGCTAGAGCCTATTAAATGCTATGTTGATTTTCACAAGCTTGCTTTTGATCCTAGAACTATCCTATGCCTTGCTGATTTTTTACTAACTTCCATTCAAGGAGTTGTTAAGTGTGTGCTGCTTGTTTTTGAACCTGACAATAATCTCACAAGAGAGTGGGGAAGTGAATCTGCATTTGTTGCTATTGACAAGTGTCTCAGCTTGAAATTGAAATGCAAGACTGCGAGGTTGAATCTGCCATTTGGGAAGCTGCATTCTGATTTTACAACAACTGCATTTGTTCGCTCTACAACTGCATTTGAAGGGGTGTCTTTTGATCTGGGAGGAATTAATCTTGAATTAATTTGTGTAGCTGTTTTGGATATTTTCAGCACAAAGAAAGGAAGCTTTTTAGTACTAATTTTTTATCCCGGCATTTCACTTCAGGAAGTATGGGAAATTAAAACTGAAATTGTTCCCATATTTTGTGGAAGAATTACTTCTAAGAACGGGGCTGAATTTGATGATGTGGAAGGGTTGCTATTGCTTGCTTGTGAAGAGCATGAGGTTGTTGAATTTGTGCCTGTTCATGGGAGTGTTGTGTATGGCAAGGTAGTGGGTGCTAAAATTATGCTTGGAGTTGAGAAAATTAGTGCATTCAATCTGCTGCAAACCGGGCTCATCTTCAATGATGATTATTTGTTAAATGAGCTAAGTTTGCTGGTTTTTTATGAAGAAATTGTGGCAAGAATGGGAGTTTACACGTGCAGCAACATGCATAGCACTTACATGGCTTTTGAATGGATGTACACGGGGCTCACTAAGACTCCAAAAGCTTGCCTACTATCTACTTCCCTGATGGTGTCCAAGATACAAGCTTCTCTTCATCAATTCATCATGTTCTTCATCCTTGAGGACAAGGATCTCTTCCAATGGGGAGTACTGTTACAGTGCGAATTGAGATCGCATTTGATTTTACATGTATACCCGGTTGGGTTTATTTTAATTAGTCTATTTTATGAACCCGGTTCACTTGTAATTTCCCTGGAAAACCTAATTAGCGTCTTTTGTAATCGTTGTTAGGATCCATCAATGAAATCAACATTTCTCTGAACTCTTAACTCTCTCATTCCCATTCAATCGATCACACCATCTACGTTTAGCTTCTTCGATCGGTAATTCTAAACCTCTCTCGATCCTAAGCTATCCGTGACTGAGTTCTTCGAGCCCTCCGAGCTCCTAACTTGGTCCTTATCCGGAAACCCCGCAGTCGAGTCGGAGCCTGACTCAGTCGTTAGCCTTGGCGGCATCCGGGAGCGCAGTCGAGTCGGTGCGGGCCCAGGGGTTACGCCAGGCGGCTAGGTTTTTCCGGCTAGCGAGCAGTGGCCGAAGGATGATGAGGGAGCCGTCAATGATGGTGAGAGAGGCGACGACTTAGCAGATCGAGGATCGCCAAAGTGATTGGACGTGCTCTAGGCCCATTGCCCTCTTCGACGTCGCTTGGAACCTCTCTTTCGTCCTTGTGGCGATTGTCGTTTTGGTGCTTAGTTGGAAGGAGGAGGCGGTGGAGGGCGGCGGAAGGCGATGACGGAGAGACCTGAAGCTCATTTAGTTGATGGATCGATCTGGTAACTTGGATTGGTGTTTGTGTGTTTGATTTTGAGAATTGGAAATTGGATTTAGTTTCAGTAGATGCAATTGTGATTGGTTTTATAGCCTTGTGAATTGCAATCAACAAGTGAATATTCTTGGATTTTGCTTGCTTAAGTTGTTGCATGATTACAGTTAATCAAGTGGAATTCTTTGATTTGCTCTGAATTTGTCATCTCTTTCAATTCCTTTCAATTTGATTTGTATATTGCTTTTGTGAATTTGGAGTTTTGCCAAGCTATAATATATCTCTCTTCCTTTCGTGATTTGTATTTTGAGCAAGTGTTTTGAATTTGGAGTTTTGCGCATAGGTATTGGTTTTAGCTATAACTAGTTGATTTAACAAACAAAACTTACTTTAACTATATATAAAGTTATTCTATTCTATTTAATTTATTTCTTATGAGATTTATTTTAATGATACATTTTATTTATAATATATTCTTGTGATCAAAAAAATTATAGGTTACCTTATACATATAACTAAACTTTATAGATATAATTTCAATGGTATTATTCTTTCCTATTTTACATACATATGGGCTATACAATCAAATTTTAACCAATTGAATTATTTTAATAAAGATAGATGATGTGGTCCAATAAGGAGTTGACACGTGTTGTGATAATTATTAGTTTTAACCCCCGCTTTAGTATATAGTTATGAATATATATAAAATAGTTTGATTTGTGCATACGTCTTGCTTTTAGCTAAAATTAAATATACGACAGTTTGATTAAAAATGAATCATAAGATCGTTTGAGTTACAATTGAACGGATTTTCTTGTTTATACATTTGACATATATATATTAGAAGTTAACTTTCTCCTCTAGTTAGTTGGTGTAATAATTATAATCTTCTAGTTATTTGTTGAATATTGTCACTTGTGATGACAATTAAGTGTTATCAAGAAGGTCCTTTGATAACATTAGTGATGACATATATTGTCACTTGTGATGATAATTTGGAGTTGTGTGCATAAGTCTTGTTTTAACTATAATCTTCTAGTTATTTTCTCAATATTGTCACTTGTGATGACAATTAGGTGTTATCAATAAGATTCTTTGATAACATTTGTGATGACATGTATTGTCACTTGTGATGATAATTTGGAGTTGTGTGCATAAGTCTTGTTTTAACTATACTTATTCGGTATAATTACTATAATCTTCTAGTTATTTGCTCAATATTGTCGCTTGTGATGACAATTAGGATCCTTTGATAACATTGGTGATGACATATATTGTCACTTGTGATGATAATTTGGAGTTGTGTGCATAAGTCTTGTTTTTAGCTATATTTATTCGGTGTAGTTACTATAATCTTTTAGTTATTTGCTAAATATTGTCACTTATAATGACAATTAGGTATTATCAAGAAGATCCTTTGATAACATTGGTGATGACTAATTGTTAATGAGACCTTTTGATAACATTCGTAATGATATAGGAGTGTCATCACGATCATTGATTAAAAAAATGAGTTTCATCAAATTTCATTAGTGTTACTAAATTTTATAAGAGTGATAGAGTGATGACAGTAAATCGAGTGATAGACTGATGACAGTTTTCAAGTGATGACAATCGTCGAGTAATGGCAGTGATGACTGTCAGCGGTCGGTAAACGTCGGTCAACAACGGGTCAACTTTGGTCAACTAGTGGGGTGAGAATGTAGTTGGGGCTTTTTTGCTATTCACCTAATTCTATACATTTGATTACAAATAACCAATTAGGTATATATTTATTGCTACACATTTAAATCCTTCAAAAAAAATACTACTTTTTGCTCAAAGTTTATTTTAATAGAAGAGTTATTAGCTTTTTAGCATGTCAAAATTAAGTTGCCTGAAAATTACAAGGTCAATCTAAATCATCGCAGCAGATGATCTTAAAAAATTCAAACTGTTAGGGTTATTGACCCAACAACGTTTGAAGTAAATTACATGTAAAGAAGAACTATGAATTATAGAACAAATATTAGGAATAACGCTTGTCAAATTGTGAAGGTTGACCTGTCTTCTGGTAAGGAAGTCGCTCGCCGAATTACATTCCTTAAAATAATGAAAAAAACAACGTGAGTGATATGGAAATTAAGATGCCTGATATCACTAATAACTGGATAAAGAATTAACTACAATTTAGTAGAGAGAAGTAGGCAAGGAGTCCGGTTTGGCCATATTTAAACACCACCTAATCCCACCTGAAAAATAATGCATTAAGTAGTCACTATAAAAACTCACACCTCTTTTATTTTCTTTTTCTCCCCCCCCCCCCTCTCTCCCCCTTTCTCTACTCTCTCTTCTCTCCCCTCTCCCTCTTTTATTCTTTCTCCAGATCCGGTCGTCTAGATGGCGCCGTTGCGGCGGCCCGGGAGGTGTGGTGGTGACCGGTGTAGGTGAGTCGGAAATGACGGTGACGAGCGGTGGCGGCGAGCGAGGTGGTTGACCGAGGCTTCCGACGGTGATGAGCGGTGGCAGTGAGCGCTGGTGACGAGCGAGGTGAGCGGCATCGGTGAGGATAGATCTAGGGTTTTAGATCTAAATTTAATAGTTCTAGATCTAGATCTAAAAACACTAGATCTCCAAAGGTGGGCGTCGGTACCGCCATTCCACCGTCGGCATCCTCCTTCCACCGTCCACCACCGCGAGTAAACAAAAGAGATTCACTTCGGTGACAGGTTTGGTATTTATGGGTTTTGTAGGTGACAGGTTTGTTATTTTATGGGTTTTGTGCGTGACAGGTTTGTTATTTATGGGTTTTGTGCGTGACTAGTTTGTTATCTACTCCCTCCGTTCGGTATTGTTTGATGTTTTAGCCAATTAGGCTTGTTCGGAAATGTTTGATGTTATAGACTTTTGTGCACAAGTTGTTCCAGATTTGCCCTTTGTAAATCTCTCCTAAATAAATTCTCTCCATAACTAATCAACATAATTATCTTTTTTTTTCTTCATAATGCAAAATTCTTTTCTTCTTTTACGGTAAGTGATTGATCAGCATAACTAATCAACATACTCCAATTAACGTGATTTTCTTTGAATCAAAAAAAATCAAAAAGATTTTCTTTTCCTCTTTTTACGGCAACACATTAGTCCATATAGGAGTATTCTTCTTAGTTACCTCCAATACAAAATTAGGAAAAATCAATTTTTTTTAAAAAAGGAATTTGGGGAGATACACCTATTTATATGCCATCCATATCTTTTATGGATTTTTTTAAAGTAAAATAATGAAGAATCAATTTGAAGTTAAAGAAATTAAAATAGCTCAATAGGGTTAATTAAGTAGATTTGTATGCTTTCTTAATTTCAGGTTAAAAAGCTAAAACATCAAACAATACCGAACGGAGGGAGTATGGTTTTTGTACGTGACAAGTTTTATTATTTATGGGTTTTGTCGGTAATAAGTTGAGTTTATGGGTTTTGGAAGTAATGGGTTTTATGTTTATGGCTTTGGGTGGTAACAAGTTTTTTGGTTATGGGTTTTGTTGGTGAAAAGTGGGTTTATGATGTTTTTATGGGATTTGTATGTGGTGATAGGTTGTTTTTATGAGTTTTGTACGTGGTGACAGGTTGTTTTGTTGGTGACGGGTTTTTTATTTATGGGTTCGAGTAGTGACAAGTATTTTGCTTATGGGTTTTGTTGGTGACATGCGAGTTTATGGTATTTTATGGGTTTTGTATGTGGTGACAGATTGTTTTGTTGGTGATGGGTTTTTGTTTATGGGTTTGGGTGGTGACAAGTTTTTTGCTTATGTGTTTTGTTGGTGACAAGTGAGTTTATAGTGTTTTGTAGGTAGTGACAAGTTGTTTTATGGGTTTTGTACGTGGTGACAGGTTGTTTTATGTCTTTTGTATGTGGTGACAGGTTATTTTGTTGGTGGCGGGTTTTTTGTTAATGAGTTTGGGAGGTGACAAGTTTTTTGCTTATGGGTTTTGTTGGTGACAAGTGGGTCTATGGTGTTTTATGGGTTTTTATGAGTTTAATTTGTTCATATATTAATTTTAATGATGACCTATTAGCTCAAATGGTAGAGCAACGTGCTTAATACGCGGTAATGTGGGTTCAAATCCCGCATAGGCTTAATATTAATTTTTCATAATGAGTTTTGTCAGTGTTGACAAGTTTAATTACAATTGAGGTGATACTAGTTCTGTCGGTTACAAGTTTTTGGTATAGCGTGACAAGTTTTTGTGCATGGTGACAAGTTGTTTGTGTATGGTGACAAGTTGTTTGTGTATGGTGATAAGTTTGTTTACGTTGTGACAAGTCTTATGACAAGATTTATGATAAATTCGGTTTAGAATCGGCGGTGATAGGATACAGACGAAATGGGAGGGTGGTGATAGGATGAGCGGTGACAAGATTTCTGATGGCAGGATTTCCGGTGACAAAATAAGCGGTGACAGAACTTCCAGTGGCACGCGTGTAATTTTTTTGTTTGACCAGGGACATTTTTGAAAAATCAACTAGTTAACCCGTTAAATTTGTCTACGGTGTAAGTGCACACTAAAGAAGCCCACATGGGCTAGCTATCCATTTTCATGGTCTAAACATTTTAGAGATTGATAGATTTTAGAATTTCTAACAATGCGGTATTGATAGATTTTAGAATTTCTAACAATGCGGTACCTTCAGCTTGGACCACGAGCATATATGTTTTTCTTTTTTTTTGATCTGGTCCACGAACATATATGTATGTATATATATATAGGAATAGTGGTAATTGGACTCGACCAATTTGCAAGATACAAAGAATCCAGCATATGCGGCCTTTTTGCTCAAAGTTGAACCCCCACGTGGATAAAGCCAATAAAAAAAGAGGTCCCGAGAGAACATGAAAGCAATCGATCTCGGGTTTTCAATCTGCAGATAGTGGTGGCGTTGCGTACTCTCTGCCGTCTCTCCTCATTCTCCGTCCTCAACATTGGGGGTTTTAGGGGGCTTGTGCATTTGCCATTTCTTGGGATTCCTGTTCCTTTCTTCCCAAAATTCTTCTACTTTCCCATCTTCTTGGCCCTGGTCAACACAGCTTCAGCTCCGATTTGTTTGCTAACATCAGGTACTCCTCCTGTTTAATTTGTTCATTGAACTTGCCTTTCAATACTGCTGTTTCAATGCTTCAGTTTGTATATTGAATGGGCATTTGGGTATTCCCCTTTCACTTTGTTCAAGTCTCGTATAAATTGATTGAGCTATGGCAGGCAATTGTTGCATTGAGCTTGCCCTAAATTACTGCTGCGTTTTGCATAGTTGTTTCAGTGTCTGAGATTCACGTTTGCAGTTTCATTGTAGGAAATGAGAGTGCTTAGCCGTTCCATTCCTCAAATTCGATCAATTTTGAGGCATCGAGGATACAACTGTTCGAGTAGAAGCTTTTTGGGGAGGAGAGATCGTTTTGTAGATGAAAGAGTGGATTTTGTTTATAAGCCATTCCACTATGTAGACGAGATCTGTAAGAAAGGCAGCCTGCCCTTCTATGGGATCTCCAGAGCCTTGTCTACAGGTAAGCCTTGAAAATCTTCTGATGCAACTTCATGTGCTCCATTTTGGCTTAAAAGGTTTCTCTCTTTTTTTTATCACTTTCAGGGGCAGAACCCGAAAAAGGAGGGCCCCTGGTCGAGTACGAACGAAGAATAGCTAATGGTGAACTTGCTGAGGGTGATAGTTCCCAGGTATTGGAATGAAGCTGGAAATCTCGTTGCTCTGCTCTCTACTGAATCTTTCATTGATAGACGTATTATGTAATCGAACTGAAATCGTACCTTCTTAAGCTATAGCATAGGTGCTATGCTTATTGATTTCATCTTAGGTTAAAGACGTATTATGTAATCGAACTGAAATTGTACCTTCTTAAGCTATAGCATAGGTGCTATGCTTATTGATTTCATCTTAAGTTAAAGACGTATTATGGCTAAGGAAGATTGAGTGCAAAGTTGAATTGGATGCAATTTGTAGTTTTAGTACTTGGTATGCTGGAGAAGTGAAAGCTTGTTATGTATCGTTGCTGCAGATAGGTACAGTGAACAAACTTCAGAGGCTTTATGAGGAGCTGGTTGAGAATTCCAATCGATGCAAATTGGATCGTTATTCTGCTTCTGAGAAATCTAGCAGGTAAGGTATTATAACGATGTGTTCTTTTTCTCCTTGTCTGCCGTATGGTTCATCTAGTTCCACACATGGATGGACCTAATATCATTTTCGTGGAGATCCTGATGTACAGTTAGCTCTTAGTATCGAAAGGCTGGCAGCTTGAAAATCTTGTTTCAAAGGAATTTTTGTTGATAGGGAATTCATCACCTTTGTTCTGCTCATGCTGTGCATGATTATATGAGCTGAATTTCGGTTCTTGAACACTGCTGATCGCTCTTTTTATTCATATATCAGAAGCAGGTGGCTGTGGTCCCGTCTATTACAACAATCTTCATATTCTCCAGTTAAAGGATTATACCTCTATGGAGGCGTTGGAACTGGAAAAACCATGTTGATGGATTTGTTTTTCGAAAAATTGTGAGTTTGGTTTTTCTTGTTTATTTTATACTTTGTTGGAGATTTTAATTGGTACCATTTCACTTTGGACTTTGGAGGGACATTTTATTATATCAGTCGATATTGGTTTCCTCAAGTGTTACAACTGAACTACGCTCTTTTTAACTCTCTATTAAGAAAGAAGATTTTTAATACTTTCAGGCCATCGGATTGGAGGAAGAAGAGAATACATTTTCATGACTTCATGCTGCATGTCCATAGCCGCTTACGGGTAATTGACAACCTTTGCTGCCTTGTGAAATTTGTGCCTCTGCTGTACTTTTCATTGTCAGAGCTCAAAAAGGCTCTTGTCATTTTGCGCCTAAGAATTTGTGCAAGATCAAACATTCTCATTAATGGATAACCTTTTTGTACTTCTAGTGCTCTGTTTTAAAAAAATGATTTAGTGTATTCACTTAGCATGCCACATGGAAATACTATTTTGACTCTAATGCAATATATTTGCAGAAACACAAAGGTGTGTCAGACCCACTTGAAGTTGTATCAGCAGAAATAGCAGATGAATCGATTTTATTGTGCCTTGACGAGTTTATGGTAAAATCTTTATTTCAGTACCAGTTTGTGAGCCATATTAGATCTGCTAGGTGGTTATTGTGATGATTTGTTTTACAATATTTCAGGTGACTGATGTGGCTGATGCCTTGATCTTGAATCGCCTGTTTGGACACCTATTTAACCATGGTGTTGTAAGCACCCTTCGTTCTTGTTTGTCTCTCAACCTTTGATCAACTTATTTTGCACTTTGTATCTGATGGTTGTCCTTTTCAATAGATCCTTGTTGCAACTTCCAATCGCCATCCAGATGCCTTATATGAAGGTGGTCTTCAAAGAGATCTCTTTCTGCCTTTCATTGCCAGCTTGAAGGTGATCCAGCGAATCTGCAATTACTCTAGCTTGTTCTTTGACAAAAACGTTACCGGTTATTAAGAACTATTTCATCTGGTTTAATGACTGACTATAATTTTCCTAATGAGTTAACAATGTTGCTCTAGATACTGAAATAACTCTGTTTTATATATAGGAAAGGTGTGTAGTGCATGATATTGCCTCAGCTGTGGATTATAGACGTCTAACCTCCGTATGTAAACCTCTATATGTATTATTGCAATCTTTTTGTTGTAATGTAGAATATATATCTGCCATCAAATGCTCATTTGCTATACTGTAACTGCAGGCTGAACAAGGATTTTATTTTATTGGGAACGATTTGTCAGATCTTCTCAAGGATAAGTTCCAGGAGCTGGTAGGGAATGAGGAACCTGGCCCGCAAGAGGTGGAAGTTGTCATGGGGAGGACATTAAAAGTAATTTTGATGAACTAGTGTCTGAATGAAAAGCAACTGATAAAGCTTATTTTACTAACCCTAAATGAATTATTAGACACATGAGGATCATTCATGTGGGTTACATATTTTCTTGTGGTTCTTCATAGGTCCCTTTGGGTGCCAAGGAGTGTGCATATTTCCCTTTTGATGAACTCTGTGACAGACCACTTGGTGCAGCCGACTACTTTGGGTTATTTAGTAAGTCATGTGTGCTTTTTCAACACTCATGATATCCTTAAGTGCTGGCTGTGCTTTCAAGCGTTCTTATAAAGAATATGGCTTTTTATTTGACAGAAAAATTCCATACCCTAGCATTGGACGAAGTGCCCATTTTCGGGCTATCAAATCGCACAGCGGCTTACCGGTTTGTCACATTAGTTGATGTATGATAGATTCGAAAGCTGTAAAACACTAAAACGTCTATTGAGGGTCTTATGATTTGGTCAATTAGGGCTTTTTTGGCACTGCTTAGTATAATTCCATGTTTAGTTTATAACTGTATATAAATACTTATTTTCAAAAAATGTCTGATATAGCAATCTTTATTTACAAATAATGCCCATTTTAGCCAAAAGTTTTAAAACACCACAAGAGTTCCAAAGTCTTGCAACTAGTTTTTACCATAAACCGCAATATAACTAGAAATGTAATTTATAAAATGGCTTTCCAACTGCAAGCACATTTTGAGATGGATGATGATCTGTGTGATTACTATGAACTTGACTGGTTTTTTTTTTGGTTCTGTTGATAGGTGATGTATGAAAATAGGGCAAGATTGCTTTGCACTGCTGAGGGGAGTCCACTAGAGCTGTTTGAGAAGATCATAACAATAGCTGAAGCCCAGAAAAGGGCGCCGCGAACCTCCTCTAGATCAAGGAGAAATGATGAGGCCGACTTGTGTGTTGACAATGAGTTGGGATTTGCAAAGGATCGCACCATGAGCAGGTAAAGTCTATCTTCATCATGTACAAATCTTTTTTTTTTTGTATATCAAGGAACAAGCTGAATAAAAATTAAGCTCGTTTTAATTTGCTTTTCTTGGGTCTCTTCTGAAGATGTGAGTTAATAATTTGTGCAGATTGACTGAAATGAACAGCAAAGAGTACCTAGAGCAGCATGCGGCTGCGAACAAGCTTGTCCGAGATGAGGGAACCCAGAACGCCGTGCAAGGCCTTTAGTTTGGACCAGCATTTTTCCAATACAAACGAATAAGAAACTGTTTGCTGCTTGACAAAAAACCCTAAAGAACACATGATTGAGCTGTAGAAAATAAGTCCATACCCAGGGCGACTTGAGTTTAGGATGTGTACATTCTTATTTGTTTGTTGCCTGGGGGGCTGGGGCGTTGTTAAAGCTCACACTTCTATGTGCATACAGAACACTTATACCATCAGAAACACTCGAAGGAAAACTAGAAATCCATTGTCCAGTTTCCCTTTGGAGTTGCTATCAGTCTGCAGAAACAGATTCATTGTATGGTGGGGATTTTTGTTGTCTTTATTTTTCTGGAACGCAATGGTGCTTCAGCTGAACCTTCATTGTAGTTTTTCAGAAGGTAGTATAGTATGTGATCAATTCAGAAAACTGATATGAGAAGATAGATAGTGTACTATAATGTGTTTGAGATAGCTGTTACTGCTGTGCATTCTGTATGCAAGGAAGTAGTCCTGCTTTTGCTTTTCCTTTTGTTTGTCCAGCTTATGTGAGATCTTAGACATGTATACTAAACTATCAAGAACACACAAGTCTAGAAAGCAGAGGCTAGATATCCTGTGCTACTTACCAAATCATTTCCAGAATTGCACTCATACTTGCACACATTTTGCCTATTCCAGTTGCATGAATTAAGATTTCAGCAAGTATTCTGACTATTGCCCCAAATTTATATTGCACTGTTGTCCTGATTTCAACTGTCACTTTCATCAGATATCAGATGAAATCCAAATTATACATGTCATCCACATTAGATTCATTCATTAGCCTAATTAGCAAGCACTGCAACAACAATGCAAAGCGAACAAAAGAAGACACGAGAGCTAATAGATAAGGGTTGCTATTCCATTGTTGCCAAATTCAAATTACATCATCCCCTACACAGACACTAAAAGGCTCAAGCCCTCTCCCCCCTGATCCTCCTGGCCAACTGCATGTCCTTGGGCATGATGGTGACACGCTTGGCGTGGATGGCGCAGAGGTTGGTGTCCTCGAACAGACCGACGAGGTAGGCCTCCGACGCCTCCTGGAGGGCGGAGACGGCGCTGCTCTGGAAGCGGAGGTCGGTCTTGAAGTCCTGAGCGATCTCCCTCACCAGCCTCTGGAACGGCAGCTTCCGGATCAGCAGCTCCGTGCTCTTCTGGTACTTCCTGATCTCCCGAAGCGCCACCGTTCCGGGGCGGAACCTGTGGGGCTTCTTCACTCCGCCGGTAGCCGGAGCCGACTTCCTCGCCGCCTTGGTAGCCAGCTGCTTCCTTGGGGCCTTCCCTCCCGTCGACTTTCTCGCTGTCTGCTTCGTTCTGGCCATTATTGCGAGATCTGGATTGCTTTGCTTTTTGATTGTGTATGGAAACTCTTTCTAGGGTTAGAGGCTTTGGATGGGATGGAGAGTGACCACGGATTCCTCTATTTATTTATACTCGTGGCTGTGTGCGGGGAATTCGGATTGGTGCGAGCGGGAAAGTTTTCCCAAATGTTTTCGAATTTGGCGGTTTCTGATTTTGGAATTGGTTTTGAGCTTCTAACGATCTGAGCCGTTCGATTGGGGTAATATCGCCCGTTGGATTGCCCCAAGCTCCGCCATCCGTGGCTGTCTTAAGCGACCAATAGGAGCAGCGATGCTGACCTGCACAATTATTTTGGGAAGATTTGTTTTTTGTTTTTTTTGGAAATTATTTTAGGAAGATTTCCCCGCGTGGAGCACTTTGGTTATAGTATTATAATAATATAAAAATATTAGAGGTATGAGGAGTGGTGGTCCAACTAATTTGGTTATAACAATATAAAAAAATAATTTACTTATCAATCCCATCTTTGTCTAAATGATGATTAAATATAATTGTTATATTCTCAATGGTTGTCTAAAATCATTTTGATCATCAAAACTTCTCTATTAGTCCCTCTGTCCCGATATATTAGTCCATTTACACTCTTCACGTGAAATTTAAGAAATGAAAAAGGTGTTTTTATGTGTTAGAATTGCTGCAGTGGAAAAACATGAACAAATTCAAAGTATTTACAAATTTAAAGAGGGCGTCAGGTAACAATTTTTATCTAATGAGAAGAGAGTTTTTATTTACAACAACCAATAGGAATCAAGTATTCTAAACACACGGATTCCCCTCCCAAATTGTAGATTTGAGCTTTTAAAATCCTTTCACCTTCTCCTGTAAACATTCAGAACACCATTAAAGGCAGAAAAAAGAGAGAAAAACACAGTGAAAGCAGAGCAATTTTATTGCAACAGAAAAACGAAATTTTGGGGTGATGATGAGCCATCGCAAGATCTCAACAGATTTGGGAAGAACGAGACTTCGAGCGAGGAGTGCTTTTTGGGGGACAAATCGAAAGACAAGAACGAAAGCTCAAGAGCTCAAGCGCCGAAATCAACAGAAATGAAGAGATCTAGAGCAAAAAATGCAGGAATGAAGGGATATTGATCGAGAAGATGAGAGGGATGGAGACTGTTCAACAAACGGCGGTTAGGATTTTAATAGAGATCTCAGGAAAGTTGGATGCGTGAATGAAGATACATTTAGGGTTCCACACTTTTAAATGGGGGATTTGCACAAGAAACACATAAATGGATCACGGTTCGGGCTAGCCCAATTCAAGCATGTTAAAAAATGATTAGAAGCCCAATTTTGTCACTAACCCAACATTAACGCTTTTGATTTGCTTAAAAACAATTTTAAGCTTAGCCTTAATTTTTTTTATGTTAGCAAGTTTTGAATTTTATAGAAAGAAGATAATGAATAGTGTTTTTAATTGAGGTTTTTAGGTGAAATGCATTGGGTACAAAATTGATGGTGATAGGAGGAAGATAAATGAAGATGATGCAAAAGTAAGTTGATTAGCTAAAAAAGTGATAAAGTATAGTTGATAAAAATGGAAAGTGGGGGGGTTTGGACAAACATTTTGGGACGGTAAAAACGGGATGGGACGCGCATTATGGAAATAAAGGAAGTATTTTTTTACCCTACCTCAATCATTTTGGTCTCCACTATAGGACAAATTTTACCAATTTAAACCAAATACGACACAAATAGGAAAAGTCATAACCTCATGTGTTCCAAAAGAAAAAAAAATGTTTTCTTAGAATACCCAAAAAAAGCTAAAAGTTTAGGAGGACTAAGACTCCGTTCGTTTGCAGCTTATTAAAGCTGAACGTGGCTGACCAGAGTTGAACTTGTTTTATCCAGTTGTAGTGTGTGCGTTCGGTAAAAAAAACGGATGAGCTGACCGTGGCTAAAAGAGGCTTAATTTTGAGTGAAAAATCAATCTCCTCCCCCAAGCTTTATTGGCTGGAAAAAGCTTTAAAAAATTGAGCCATTTTTACCCTCGTAATTTTTCTTCCATATCCTCTTCAACCTTTGTCATGGATACCATTTGCCAACCTCCAGCCGTTAGTTCATCCCTCCTCTCACGGTCACGTCCCCCATCGTTATTGTCAACCTCCTCCGGATCTGTCGACTTACCCTCAACTCCATCTCGTCGACTTTTCGATCTCTGCAATTCCGCACAGCCATCGAACTCCACCAACGTTGCCGGAGTACCCGGAAGCTTCACCACAACCGTCAACCTCCACCTTCAATTTCCAAGCGATACTCCGTCAACCTCCACCTCCCGATCCGTATAATAACCCGATCTATTTTTCCCATATCTGTTTTCCCCATTTTCCTCTAATTTGCGAACCCTAAATTTGGCCAGGGGTGGTACCAATTAATCTACAATGGGTGGGTGGTGCCACCAATTGGAAATGGAGGAACGGTTTCATCACTTTCATGGTTGGCAATTGGCGGGAGGATGTGAAGAATAGAGATATCCAATTTGACATCCAATCTATCTAGGAATCCACAAGACTCTCCTACGCTTAGAAATCATTGTATATCATTGAGGGTTAGTAGTCATAAATACTCATTGCCAAAGAAAGTTATAATAACTTCAACGAAGACAGAAGATGTACTGACATTCTTTTGTAGTGGAATTCCTAGTACAAAGGTACCTGTCAATTGTCACTAACATATATAGTTGTCCCGATTTCTCTCTTTCCTTGTACTCTCCCCGACCCAATCCTCCCTATAGGGGTAAACCTCTCCAAAGCTCCACTCCTCTGGCCGCCCCCCCCCCGGAACCCTCTTCTCTTTGCCACCACTCATATGGTTCAACATACAATATCTTCTTTTTCCTTCGGTGGCCCTTATCTTAGGCAAGTGTTAAATTGTTACAATGCTCCATATACTTGTTGGGGTATCCGAATCAGGTTTACTCAAATCATCTTCGATATCATCCCCCAGGCTTTTCGAGCCACTACTTCCCCAAGCTTATGTTCCGTCAATTCATCTATTGCATGTACTCATCATTCCACATCGGCTGTTTATGCATGATCTGTCACGTCGCCTCTTCAATCACTTCAAACCTTTCACCCTTGAGATCACATGCAAGTGATAGTTGTTCCTGACCCCATTAATAACAGTGTGATCAAGTTCGTCACTTTTCCAAGTAACGTTAGTCGTATTGTGATAACCTGATCAAGTTCATCACCTTCAGATCATGTAAGTGATAGTTGTTCCTAGGGATTGGAAACTTGCATTACAAATAACGGATTGGGGCCGTTCATCTTCTGCCTGCATAAAAAAATTATCGGAAATTCTACACGGTAACACTAGGGTTTAGCATTATTTATGAGGTGTACCAATCTTTTACATATTACATGCGGTAACCCTGAGATTAATAAGAAATTTCCCTAATATCCGAAAACATTAAAATTAAACTAAATTTGACTTCATAAGAAAAAAAAACTTAAAATCCTAACAAACTTCCAAATATTGAAAACAAACATTAAAATTAAACCTCCATATATTGAAACAACACACGAAACACCGTAGTATCATCATAACCAATTAACCACCAATATATACAGGCTCCCATTTTAGATCAAACCAAACTTCATTAACGTCTTAGATTGTCATAACACAAAACATCATAAAATTAAGAAGGAAAAGAAAAGTTAACCGTTTGCATCGACAGATCATTAGGAAGCCATTTACACAGCCAATTAGCTACCCTATTATTATTAGTCGTCGTCATGGTGTACTGCCAATTGCACAATTTGCAGTTAAGGAAATCTTGTCATACACCAAAATCCGATCGTGGGGGATTACCATCATTTAAAGCTTTGATCAACTATAGGCAATCAGACTCCACGATCATTCTGTTCAAACTGAGAGACATACATATTTGGAGGCTTTGTTGTAGCCACACTCGATCCATCTTGAATCCGTTAAATCTTACTCACCCTACTTCAGGCTTTGACCACTTCAAGGCAATGTCCACTCTTTCCTTTGGTTCCCTTCGATCTACTCCTCTCATCCGTCTTTGCATAATCTTCAATCGCATCCATACAGGACTCCAACACATGGTTGCTGCTCGTGCAAACTCCTTGAAAGATAAATTTTTTCCTTGCTCTCCAAACACTCCAGCAAGTCATAGCCCATACACTACGTACAATCCTTTGAATCCAACACCTCCAGCACATTGACAACCCACTCCAAAAAAACCGAGACTCCAACACCAGTAGCACGGTTAAGATTTTAATTTTTTTTCTTATAAAATTAATTTTACAAGGATTAATTTCAATGTTTTTGGATATTAGGGGAATTTCTTATTAATCTCAAGGTTACCGCATGTAATATGTAAGAGATTGGTACACCTCGTAAATAATGTTAAACCCTAGGGTTACCACGTAGAATTTCCGAAAAGTTATTTTGTTGAGTTTTCGTATAAAGTCAATCTCTTTCCAAAAATTAGACCTTCTTCACCCTCTAACATTCCAATAGGCTATTGTCATAATATATATTTGTTTCCAAATTGGTGAAAAAAGGTTCGTTTGGACAAAAAGTCTTATGTTGGGACGATATTAAGGACGCCGGTCATTAATATCTAACTACTAAGAATCGTCCCTAGTTTTGATAATGACAAGTATTTGATAAGTTGTCCAAGTGTTGATCTCAGGTAAGTCCAGAAGACGCACATGAGCAAAAAGGACAACAAGTGAACGGGAGTCCCTAAGCTGTAGGGACGCACTCCATCAAAACTTTCAAAGCTGGACAAAAAGGATGGAGTCCCTGCGTAGATAGGACGGCGTCCTCATCAAGAAGGGACACGCACCTAAATACGGACGAAGTTCAAATTCAAACCAAGGCCGTCTCAATATGACTACATCACATTCGGCCGTAGTCCTTAGAAGGAAGTTTCCTACGTCTGGGCACATGTGAACAATTCCAAAGATGTCACTTTCCCAGAGATGGTCCTCTGAACACGCGGAGGCTTCCCAAGCGTCAACAGAGTTGACTTCCTCAAGATGCAAATCGCACCGCTGAAGGGGACGACATATCCTACTCAAGCTTCAGAGGACGCTATAGGACGAACCACTACCGCTATATTTACCCTCCAAGGGGTATGCATAGCGGTGTGGACTTTGAAGACTTTCTTCCAAGCTCCTCCCAAGGCATTCAAGTTCAAGAACGAAGATCAAGAAGATCAAGTGAGCTTGAAGCAAAAGAAAGAAATTCTAACCACATCAAATCCAAACCAAACCACAAAAGAGTTATAAAAGTAGTTTGTCTCTCACAACGTACCGTGAGAGACATGAGTGTTAGCTTCCTTATAGCTAAGAGAGTTAGTTTACTTGTTAGGCTGAAAGGAGTGTTACCAGTGAGGCTAAGGACGCACGCTTAGCTCAGAGAATTGTAACGACTCGCCTAAGTTGTAAGGACTCTCTCTGAATAAGATAAGGATGGCTATTGAAAATCCTCCAACGGAGGTAGAGGATTACTAATAAGACTAGTTGGTCTTAGTGGGGTTCCTTTATAAATACTCGCATCCATTATCGTATTCCGTTTTCCTATTAAGTCTATTTTCCGCTGCATCTAAGGACGCCCTTAACCCAGTTAAGGACGCCCATTCTAACAGACTTACGATCCAACATCCTATATATCGAGGACCACTTCAAAAAAGCAATGCAAAGATTTATGATCTCCAAACAAAAAGGATATACAAATCAAAACCGCTAGATAATGATAGCTAAAAACATACAAATGATGATCAGTTTTGATCAAATTCTAACCGACAGACGAAAAAGAGCAAAAAAAGTGAAAAAAGATTGGAAGAATGATTCTCCTAAGCAAGTAGGTGGTAGCTTCTTTATGTAAACTCTATAACCTTTGCCTATAGAATGCAGACCTGAGAAGGACACGTATAAAACAAAGAAGCAAATGTAAATGTAACTAGTAAAACAAAGTAAGAGAGCTTAGATGCATTAGATGTGATTGCAAAGTACTTAATAATGTCAACATACTTAATAATATTGAGCATAAAGTCATTGCAAAGTACAAACGGCCATTGCATGAGCTAGCAATGGACCCAAACAAGGACCATTTGGCCAAACTGTAACACATACAATGAAATGAACATTAGATGATAAATACAACTCAGTAGTACTTGACTACTTGTATAAGCATCAAGATTAGAGTGAGCACCTGAACAAATGAATATAATTATTGACTAAGCTTTGCGCTGAGCAAGAAGAAGCATAGTTAATATTAGGAAGATCATATATCTGTGTAAGAGAATTGAAAAAAGACTATAAAAAACAGAAACATCCATCTTAAATTGTAAATAACCAAAAAATCAAATTGAGAAGTATCTAAGACCAAGAAAGAATAATAACCCACATATCTAGGATATAAATGATCCATTGAATTGTCTATGTACAATAGGGATGACAAATGATTATGTTAAGACTAAAGTTTTGTTATGAATAAGCAGAATTATTACTAGAACGATGAAGAAAAAAGTTCCAAAGAAACGTATAAATGAGGCAGTATAAAGAATGCAAAATTCATTAGCACTATAGTGAGGGATAAGAGCTTAATAAACAAGAAAGTGTAGAAAGAAATGAATTGGGGTCTGATTTTCTTGTAGCCAATTGAATTACATTGCAATATTGATATGAAAAAACCTTATGAAAAAAGCAGCTCATAAAGGCAAGGATAAGATCAACATTCCAATATATATAGGATTCAAAAAGTGACATCATACACAACCAAGAAAATATGAGTTTGTAATAGTCAAAAGCATTTCGATATATTAAACATACAACACTAACCTTGTGAACATAGTTGTCAACACAGAGTTGGAGTATTTCACAGCGGAAACTGGTTCTGTACAAGAACCACCAACCCTCTCTAAAAGTCTTTAAGCTAAGTAGGAATTTTTTACACAAATGAAAACAAAGCAAAGTTATAGAGCATACTGGTATTTTACAAGCAACTAGGACTAAAGCATCAGTTCTATTGATCATTTAAACAACTTTGTTGCGTGCCCTGCTTTTTTTAGGCTTCTTGGGAGTTGAAGTAGATACAATTGTTTCCTTAGCAAGGTCATTATCCTTCCTTTTAGAAGAGTCAAAAGTGGTATGTGTAGACAATTGATAGTTATAACATTCATTTGGTGTTGGAGTCTAGTGTTAGAGGACAACCCATGGGTCCATACCAGTCAAACCCATGTAGGTGAGCTGAGGAATAGGAGGACCAGTTGGGTTGGCATATCCTATCCTAGTAGACACCATTTCCATAAGAAAGGCATAGAGGTAGGGAGGGATTATCATTGTCTCAAGTAAGGGAATTGTGATATATAGAGTGCAAACGATACTTGTTCACGAGATTGTAAGAGAACGGAGTGTTAGAAAATATTGCAAGATCAAAAATTTGAATACATTTTCAAAGTCAATAGAGGATTATACGGCGGTAGGACTTCAGATGACAAAGGTAATTATTTATCCGACACTAGAGCAGCTGTGGAATAGATTAAGTTTGTTGGGGTAACGATTCATGCAGAATGTAAGGAGACAACAACATTGGCTCTAACAAACATAGGACCGAGTTAATAACCACATCATAATTGACTCTAAACTCAATAGGCTACAAAATAAATAATTTTTTTTATAATACTTTAGGGGTTGAAATTTTTAGAGCTTTTTACAAAAAAGCACCCGTTAAATACCCCATATTACTAATAACCACCCTTTATTCGCGAATTTATTTTAAACCACCCACTAAATCAAAATCGTTAACAAATAGCCACCCAAACACTGTTCCGTCTAAAAATTCCGTTAACTAGTGCGATTTTACCATTTTGCCCTCAGTTTTACTGTTCATCTTCTTCTCCCCAAATTACTATTCATCCTTTTCTACCCCAAATTACTGTTCATCTTCTTCTTCGTCGGCCCTATCCGACGACAGCCACGACTTCACCGACTGCCACTCCCTCACTCTATCTTCGCTCCGCCCAACCGGCCCTTCGCACCTAGGCCCAAATCTGGGCACCGACCTCGCCGGCTCTTACCCGACACAGACCTGACCCCACTCTCGACGGCGACCCAACCCTCGCTCACCCACAACCGACCCCGACGACCTCGTCAAACGCTCGCTCTTACTCCGCCGCTGTCGCTCACCCTCTTTCCCAGATCTGGCGCCCTACCGCCCGATCTACTGAACTCCCTGCCACTCCCACCACCGGAGCCCTCCGCTGTCGATTCATCCGATCCCCGGCCAATCGCGACGGCGGACTGCGCTTGGGCGAGCCAATCGCCGGTCACAACCCCGTGATGCGCCGCCTTCGTCTGGTAATACACGGAAATCTTAGGGTTAGGGTTTTGAGCGACGGCGACTAAGACGGGATCCGACATGGAGGCGGAGGCGGAGGTGGGGGCCATGGGAGGTGGCCGGGGAGGAGATGAGGCGGAGGGAGTGGACACGGATGGGGGATTTGTGGGAGGAGTCGAAAAGGATGAACAAAGGCGGAGGCATCGGTGCAGTCGCGGGTGGCCGTCGTCGGATAGGGCCGGCGAAGAAGAAGATGAACAATAATTTGGGGTAGAAAAGGATGAACAATAATTTGGGGGAGAAGAAGATGAACAGTAAAATTGAGGGTAAAATGGTAAAATCGCACTAGTTAACGGAATTTTTTGACGGAACAGTGTTTGGGTGGCTATTTGTTAACGATTTTGATTTAGTGGGTGGTTTAAAATAAATTCGCGAATAAAGGGTGGTTATTAGTATTATGGGGTATTTAACGGGTGACTTTTTTGTAAAAAAGCCAAAATTTTAAAAGATATTCCCTTTGTCCCCTTTGTCCATAAAGCATAATTTCACACAAATTAAGAAAATGTGTAAGGGGTATTTGGCTGAGTAATATGAGTGGTTGAAATGAATAAGGTGAAGATGGATTAAGATTAAAAAATGGGTCAAAATGGAGATTGATAAATTTAGCTCAAAAAAATTAATCCAAAAATACCTTAAATGATTGTTTTCTTAATGGAAAAAATCAATAAGTATGAATATAAAAAAAATTATTGAAATGGTGTTTATTTTTGGGTTTATGAGAGTTTATTTGTAATGTATTTGATGGTGATGGTTGGATGGAGAGTGAATTGGAGAAAAAAAGTAAGTAAAAGTTAATAAAAAGTAGAATGTATAAAAATAAAAGTATAAAAAAATAGTGATATAAATAAAAAGAACAGAGTTGTAGACAAACTTTCCGAAACGACAAAAACGAAAATAAGGACAAATTTAAAGGGACCGAGGGAGTAAGTTTAACCCTGAAGCAAAATACTCGTCGACGAGAAAGTCCTAATTTTCATAGGATTCTAAGAAAAAGGCACGGAGACAGCGGGGCGACTACGTTGACAAGTTGACCCCCAACGGGCAAAAAGGAAGAAAAAAACAAAAATATAATAATAATGATATGAAACTCCCGTTTCTGTTGCTCTCTACTCGCCCAAATCTCCCAACATTCATTCACCCACCCCGTTCTTCCTCGTCACCTTCCCCATCCCACTAAACCCTACCCATCAAATCACCCCCTGGAGCCACCTTCCTCACCTTCAATTTCGCTCTCTTACCCCTCAAATCGCCGGCCACCACCATTCCGCAGCTTACTCGACTCTAAGTTTCAGCTGGTATCAACCATTCCCCTCTCCTTTCCGCTGGCTTTATTGCTCATGATTGTTAGGGTTTTATCTGAATTGAACTGTTCTAGACGTTAGGTGTTTCTTGTGGTATCATCTTTTGGCGAGAGCTTCTGTCCTCTTACACAGCCCTCTAGGTCTTTGCACTAATTTATAGTACTAGTAGCAGTAGGTTTCGTATTTCGCCATTGTCTGCTGCTGTAGGAGATGTGCTTGATTGGTTTAGATTTTTGCTGCAGCGGCCTTTGCATAAGCTTTGAAGAGGATAGATGTCAATTCCATTTATGTAGATGTGCTTCCTTGATCAAGATCTAATATCAGATGTGTAACTGTTTTGGGATAGAGGATGAAATTTAGCAATTCAGCAACTCCACATACTTATGTAGCTGCTCTTTTTTTGTTCTGTGCTGAACATGTCATCAGAACAGTGTTGTAATGCCTTAATACAGTTGTGCTTCTGTGTTTTTTCTGGTTTCCCTCCCTGCTCTACACCGTTTAATTTGACCTGTATATACTTGATGAGACCATATGCAATGTGGTAAGCAGTAACTTTGTACATTCAGCTTTGGATATATTTATATAGTATAATGGTGAAATCTCTTATTGTTAGTTTGATTTATTTGCTTATAGGGGTATAATATTGTTTCTGGATATGGAGTTTCATTGGGCACATTATAGGCTGTGTTAAGGTAATTTCCCTGGAGGCCTCAATGTGGCCTAACGGTTAGGGGAATTATGGTCTTTGTGAAGATTGCCACTCGCTTAAAGGGTAAGTCGGTTTTTGAGTTTGGATTTTATGTGATGGGATTCCTCTCCCTTATATTAGCATGTGCATGTCAGACTTTGATTTACTAATAATGTATATGTGACTGCCCATGTATAATGGCTCGAAGGCTAAAACCATGACAATTTTAGAAAAGGGGCATTTCGCTTGAATGAAACCAACCTCTTATTTTATAATCAAGTAAAAACAATTGTTTAATCACAAATACTAAGAAAGTGATACCCATTTCTATGATGTTACTTATAAGCTATAAAGCAAACTGCCCTTAGATTTTAGGATTAGAAAAAAGAAGGTAAAATCATGCAGCTTAAATGCGTATGATAAAGGAAGTGTATGCTAAATTGCTCACATCTTTATTATTCATTACACTATGAGTTCAGTCATTGTGTTATTATTCAATGTGTATCAAATGTTCCCTGCTTTCCTGATTGCCCTGACTTTTTTCTGTGCCCTTTTCTCGTGATCATTGGATGCAAGTTCCTTTTTACAATGAATTTTGCAACAATGGGTGCAGGTAGTTTGTTTGAGGGAATAGCATTATTGATTATCTTGTTATCCACTTGGGAAGATGTTGTGGCTTTGGAAATTCGTACTGGACAGTATCATCAGTCATCCAAGTCTGAGGTTGCACATTCACCCACCAATGAGCTCTTTAAGCCCATAGAAATATCACCTTCTGTTCTTCCACATTTTCCATTACCAACAGAACCACTTTCTCCCCTTTATCCTACCTTTCCGAAGAAGTATGATCCAGTCTTGTCTGGGAAGTGCCCCATGAATTTCACTGTCATTTCAGATATATTTGATAGAACAGCATCTGATTGTACTCAGCCATTTGACTTATTTGTAAGAAATGTTATATGCTGTCCGCAATTAAGCAGCCTACTTCATATCTTCCAGGGATACTACAGCAGGACTGCTGACAAGTTAGTCTTACAGGATTCAGTTGCTGATGATTGTTTCTTGGATATCATTAGTATACTGGCTAGCAGAGGGGCCAATAGTAGAGTACCAACAATCTGCTCAGCTAACCCTTCAAATCTCACGGACACATCTTGTCCAGTAAAGGATTTATCCTCCTTTGAGAAATTAGTGAATACTAGCCAATTGCTGCAAGCATGCACAATGGTTGATGAACTTAAAGAGTGTTGCAGTCCTGTGTGCCAACCTGCAATTGCTGAAGCTGCTCTTCAGCTTTCAGGAAGAGAGCTTGCAGTTGGTGATGGTGGAGGAGCAGATAGTATGGATGCCCTTAATGACTGTAAGGGAGTGGTATATTCATGGCTTGGCAGAAATCTCTCATCCGATGCTGCCAATAGTGCATTCCGTGCATTGTCTTCATGTAAAGTAAACAGAGGTACGAATTTGAACATTAATCAGTGTATTTAATTTTAATAAACATCTTTGGTTTTCATGAGATTGGTCTATCATGAAATAACTTAATGTTATAAGATGACTCTCCTGTGTAAACCCACTCTTTATTACATACAGTCTCGTGTCTGTGTTGTTTGCTACTATTGAGCTAAGAAAATTCTTAACTGCATGAATTTGCTGCAGTTTGTCCTCTTGACTTTGAACAGCCACTAGAAGTAGCAAAGACTTGTCGCAATGTGGCAGCCCCAAGTCCTTCATGCTGTAGCTCTTTGAATGCGTACATTGCCAGGGCACAGAAGCAGATGTTACTTACAAACAGACAAGCAATTATCTGTGCAACAACTTTAGCATCAATGCTACAAGAAGCTGGAGTTATGACAAATGTCTATGAGCTTTGTGATGTTGATTTAAAAGATTTTAGCGTCCAAGGTATCTTCAAAGTGTTTTTGGCCCCATTTTGTGACCATTGTCTGCATATATTCATCTGTCTTTAACTTGCTATTTTCTTCTTTCTTTTTGATTGGCAATGGGACATCAGCATTTGGAGAACGAGGTTTGTTTGTCTACCTTCTTACTACTGATTGCGTTTAATGTAGTTTTCTGGTATTCTCCCGGAGTAACTTAACTCATCTTGCAGGTTGTCTGCTTCAAAGCACGCCTGCAGATGTAGTGTATGACAACGCTACAGGTTACAGTATCACATGTGATATTTATGATCAAACTAGTGCTCCTTGGCCCTTGTCATCTTCTATGTCCTCTTTTTCGCTTTGTGCAGGTAACATTCGCCGTTGTTCACACCCAAATGATTATTGTACCATGGTTATTAATATTGTTCTGTTATTTTGTGCAGAGAAGTCATTACCTGCACGGCCAACAAAACAGTCTTCGGGTCATGGTGGTATGTCTGATTTGTTATTTTGATTTTGATCACAAAGCAGTCTTCGTACATATTTGGTCCCGTTTTTGACAGCTATAGAAATTTGACTTCTTTGTACACGTCTCTCTGCTTTGTTCAGGTCTTCTTTGTGGTGGAATTAAGCGGCTTGTAGTTATAGTTTCACTGTTCGTCATCACGGTTGCACTTGTGCAATAAAAGAGCGTTGTTTTCTTATTATTATGAGGTTCTTTTTTCGGAATTTCGGCTAGGTTGCTGTTCTATGTGTATATTGTAGCAAAGATTTGTCATGTATAGAAGCCACTGCAGGCTGCAGCTATGTATCTTTTTTTTTTGTTTTGTTTTCGTGTACTTCAATATCTTTCCAAGGTTTATATATTTTCCATTTAGATGACATCCAAATACAGTGTTCTGGCTGCCTCTATATTATTAAACACTTTGTAGAGTTATGAAATGAGTGTTTATTCCTCAGATCGTGCTTGCTGAAAGACTTCTCAACTAGAAGCAAGAAATCAGCTTAGTTCGTCAGTTTTTATTTTTGGGTTACATATTTAGTTACTTACCCTTCGTGGCTTCCATTCATGTCAAAGCAACTTTTCTTAACCAGTCTTGTAAAACATGAATAGCGTCAATTACATTGTGCTCCTAATGTTTTGTTTTAGGGAAAATTAATTTAAATAACCCAAACTTTTAATGGGTGTTAAATGAATAACCCAAGGGCCAAAATATTGATAGTAAGCAAAATAATCCAAACTTGTAAGATGTGTTAAAAAAATATCTTAGAGGTAAAATTTTCGATCATTACCGATGACTTGGCACCGGATAAATGACATGACGCTCTTTGGCCATTATCGATGACTTGGCACCAAAATGCCTCTCTGTCTCGTCGCCCCGTTTCCGATTCTCATCATACATCTCAAACAAATACGTTTCTAGGGGTTGTCGTTGCTTCATGGGAGTCCCAACGGCCATGTGTCGATTCAAGTTCTTGTAAGATATGGCCGTGTTGGCGTATGTGACCGTGTCCGTCCCTTGAGACGGTCAGTAACTCGTGGAGACCACGAGCACGACGTCACCGCGCCCGCCCTCTCCATAGCGGCAGAACTAGTCGACAAGCGAGTCTAAGAGGTTGTGGTAAGAGAGATCGTTTCCGCTGTCGGTGAATTGGTACCCGGAGCTAAAGTTTGCTCCGAAGAGTGTCATGTCATTTATCCAGTGTCAAGTCATCGATAATGACCGAAAAATTTACCTCGGATGTTTTTTTAACACATCTTACAAGTTTAGGTTATTTTGTTTACTATCAATATTTTGGGTTATTCATTTAACACCCATCAAAAGTTTAGGTTATTTAAATTATTTTCCCCTTTGTTTTACGATTTATTTTGTTTTTTCAGCTTTAACATCCTAATTGATACAGACCCTTTCATCACCAACAAAAGCTCATGACACTTGCCAGCAAAGTCATGAGAAGTCTGACCTGTAATACTGGTCAAAGTTGTTCAATTCAATCAAGAGTTTGCATTCTAGTGATTTTAGACACCAGCTGATATCAGTCTATAGTTGCAATCTTTGCACATACTTGCATACAAAATACACCAATCTTACACATTACATTTTGGGTTGGAACAAGTACAGCCATATCTGTTCACAAGTTGAATGGTATTACAGGATGCGTAGAATGAAACAATGTATGTTCTGGAAAGAGCTCCAAGATGAATTGACGAGTACAAGATGTTTGACGCCTCTTCTTGTGATTCGGGATTGGTCAAGACTGTAACTCAATTACTCATCACATGGATCTGGTGTTGTATAAGCACTTCTTTCTCAAAAAAATCTCCCTATTAACAGATCAATCTACAAGATTGAGTTGCAAGGAACGGGTTGATTGCACTACGCCTGTTGTCTTTTTCTCTTCAAGCCCCAACAGATATCACCCAAGCCGCCATTCTTGTGGCTATCGACTTGGCCTTTTGATGAACTGCAATCATTCCTTTTAGTGCCGAGGTAGCCTTGGCATTTTGCAGACCCACAATAGCACTTTACCTCAGGACCAAATTGCACAAACCTACATTTTATAAAAAGGAATTGTATCTTGAGAAGGGAAAAAGTCAGCTTAAAACAAAGACAGACCAACCCACTAGGTTTTTAACTCCTCTGTAATCAAGAATGCCTTCAGTGCAGAGAGGCAGAGTTACCTGTAATCATATGTTAGCGGCTCGCCGACTTTGATGGATCGAGCTGCAAATACGCCTACTCGAGTTTCACCTTCTACTTGCCTGCATGGACGCGGAAAGTAGAGCAGCATTACAAAACCACTACTACAGCAGAAGATTCCTTCGAAATTCGAATGACTAAATATGGTAATAATGTATTACATAAAATACCATAACGAGTATTAGAGCTAGCAACTTTCTCTATGCAGACAGCAGGCTGGCAATATTTAATCAAATGAAGGATAAGACAATACAATTTTCAAATCAAGTTACAAGTGCAAACTATAGATTAATTACAGTCTTGAGTAGTTAACTATCCTTTGGTTTCAAGTTAGTGAGAAACATGCAACAACAAGGCATAGGGTTAATGCTGCAGCTATGATTACAAGTGACAAGGGAATTGGAGGTAAACATCATTATTAGCAAAATGCTCGGAGATTTTGTAAACAAAAACGATTAGGTCCCTCTTTCCTCAATAAAAAAGATGATGAACTAAAGAGCAACAAGTATAATTTGATAGTGTTTGAGCTGATTCATGTTTTAGTCCAAAATGCATTGTAAACTCAATTAGTTAAAACGCCCAAGTGGTGGATGCCTGGATGGTGATAGACAAGTAATTCACACGATTACATGTTGAAGTCTGCACATTCAAAAGATACTGAGAAGTAAAACATACCATTTCTCCAATTTGCAGTTAGGTTCACAGCTGTGGTTTAGGAAACGAGATGTATTGCCTTTGAAACTAGCATCTATGATGAAGTCCTTGTGAATTTCACACATGTAGAAATTCTTCACACCAGTATATTTCATGTCCCAAAGCCTTTCTTCACAGATGGCATCATTGATAACTGAAAATAGAGAAACGTAGTTTTAAGTGTTTAACTAGTCACTGAAAACTTGCTACTCAAACAAGGGGGGTAATAAAACATCACGAAGTGCAACTGATTAATATGGACATGTTCAAAACAAGTTAATATGCCACTAAACATGAAACAGGTACTGTATTTGAAAACACAATCCCTGAGGATCGACTATTAGATACACAATGTATATTATTATTTTAACAAGAAAAAGGCCAGCCCTTTTTGTTCCTACCTAAAGAACTGTAGCTCGAGCAGCCATAAAAATATGGCTGGCTTTAAGCAACCATGAATCTTGAGTTGACAACAAAGTTGAGCAACCAGCAAAATCTGGTAGCAGTATGTATGCGGTAAGGCTCTAATTTTTTCCTTCATACAAGCAGTTAAGGTTTATTAGGTTGCGTAACATCAGATTTTAGGTAGGTACGGCGATACACGTAACTTGGAACTAACCAGGAAATTGAAGATTTTTTTGTCAAGTCAGCAAAATAAAAAATAACTGGCTGAAAAAGCTTCTGACTGATTAGCAGTTTGAAACAATTGAAAACTGAAAGCACAAACTTTTTATCTTCTATTAATTTTCCTTCTTCAAATCTCTCACAATTATATATGTTCTTTTTTCAGAAAACCAGTATCAATGTAGGATTTTGAATGAAGATCATACTCTTCAACTGTTAATGCCTTGTTGGCAATTTACATGGCACTGATTAGACAAAGTATACTATTTACTGTTAAAATAACACGCATAACATGTGATATCCCCCATCATATCAATGGCTGGTATCAGCCTACATTAAATGTGAAAAAATGCAATAAAGCGAGATAGAATAAGATGCAGCCAATGTAGAGAATCATCACTTTACCTTCACCAATGTATTCAATAACAAAATCACCTTTGCTGATATCTTCTGCGGCCTCCACTCCCCAACCACATTGTTCAGTCTGAAAAGTTTTTTGGGGAAAACAGAAAAGCAAATTGTTTATGGGAAAGGCCTGTTAACTAAAAAAAACATCTCAATAAAAGATTATCGCACCTTGACCATTTTGATCTTCTTGTCCTTCCGAAAGGGCCTGTTGCTGCATGCTTCTGAGCAACGACAAGCTTTGGAGCAGCTTATGTATTGGACCCTATCATAAAATTAATAATAGCATATTGAATTTACTTCACCACAAATGCTTATGAAACCATCTAAGAAATCTAGTAGCATATCTATGTTTCAACTTATAATCGTGTGACATAGATCTGGAATCTTCAAACAGAATTGAGAAACAAGAAGATTGCCTATGATTACTTGAGCCAGCTAATCTATGTACCCCGTAGCAGTGAAAAATAATGAGTAATAAGCTAACCTACACCAAACAGAACACTACCCTTTGTTTCATCACATGAAAGAAGCTTTCTTTTCGTTGGCTACCCAGTTGTATATCAGCTGTGCATACAGTTGATGTACAACAAGATAACAGAAATGCAAATTACAATATGCAGGGTCATTAATATACCTGCAAACACAACCTTCACCACATTTTGACTGGCAATTTGTACATCCAACATCTACAAATAAGGCATCACGTTTTTTCTTCACCAGATAAACATCTAGTTTTATTGGAATCAGGGGAAACAGCACATCATCATGATGGAAATAAAACCACGAGCAATTTATTTATTATGACTGTAACATTTAGACTCCGATTACTAGCACCATTTGTTGTTACAGTCGTTAACATTAAGAAGTGTTCTTACTAGCAAGATACAAACAATTGTATGTGTTTTTTATGGATGAAAAATAATTTATGTTCCTCAAAGTAACAGAGAATAAGTATTTTTTTTTACTAACTATATGCATTTATTAACTCAATGATAAGGCACAACAAGGAAACTAAATGCAAGACAGAAATAGGATACTGCGCTTAATGTGCACATATGTGGGATGCTCATCTCTATCACTGGTGGTGCTTTCTTTCAGTGTAGATTCCATCTCAAATTCCTCTTCTGCATAAGGCATAGGAAGGCGACAAAAAACTTCCTACATTCAAATGTATAAAAACATTCAGAATTTGGATCAGAAATCTATATAAATAATTTGTGCATTTTCATGAGCAGGGAAACAAGTCAATGGTGCATAAACAAAACGATGGGTAAATGCGGTAAGACTCGATAATAAGGTACCATCCATAGTTAAGTCGGATAAGGTAAAGTTGATAGGTTAAACTGTTCCCTGCCAAACATGCCCAGAAGTAACTTCATAGTGCACCAGAATATATAAACATTATTTATTTGGGCAAGATACTGAGGATCTTTCCACAGTATACTCATTGGTGACTAAGAAAAAGCAAAAATAGCACTTGAAACACAGACATCAATTGAAGTGCACACTCCACTCCCCGATTTTGAATACACGTATACCATAGCACAATTCCAATGTTCAAATGTAAGCTTTGCAAAAAAATTGTTTGACATGTAATAGAATAAGAAAAGTTCCTTGAAGTACGCCAAAGTTGTTTATAATGTGAAACTAACAAAAAAGTGTCAGAGGATAAGTCTAACCTCTATGCTGTCGATAGGAACTGCACTCTGCCCAATCAAGAAGAGATATCAGTCCTGTCAGCCAGACTAATCAATACAGATATGAATAAAATGATTATAAGTTGCGATACTATAACAAAAGTTTAAATGTATTTATAGATACTAGTTACTAATAGTGAACTTTCTAAATACAAGAAAGTAGAACCCTCAAGTTTCCAGTTTCAACCTTCTCCCATCAAGGCTTCAAGAGGCCATTCAAACTTGTATACCTCCTGAAAAACCTCATTCACCTAGGGTAGTTCATATATGAAGCATTAAGCACATATATCATCAATGCATTATTAGCATAAAGGTTAAATGCCATTTCACTAAGCTATGAAATGACCCATACGCATGAGTAAACCTTAGATGAAATAATAGCATTTAAAAGTGTACAGCCTGTTTGGTTATACACTTAAAGTGCACTATTGTGACAGGCGCTCATGCAACATGAAGAAGGGACACTCTCAAATTGTCCAGTGAAAAACAGTAATAAAGAATAACAGGATTGAACGTCAGTGAATTTTAAACCATTTAAATCTCATGTGATTACAGAAACCAGAAAAGAGGAAAGCAAGTTGGTACTAGATTGCCAACTGACAAGAGGGAGTGCACAAGAAGTAACAACTTCTTGCACTGATATTGTAGGGCTCGATTTTTTTACAAGTTCTAAATGAGTGAAAACAAAGAACGAGGCTAGTTTCTAAAAATACCACATGACACAAGCTTATACAAGAACTATCATGTTCTCTTTCAAACAGGTATATTTTATCACAATGGAGAAAAATGACCCTGCAGTGATCTATGTAAGGACCTTGAAATCATTAACAATAAACATACTAAAGTACCAGAATAGACAAATTAAGGGCACATCAATGAAGTAAAATAAATTCAAAAAGTGAAGATAAGAGGGAATTGACCTTCTTTTCTATCCGCCAATCTTTTGGATGCCTCCAACAAACTGCCCAGCCTACTCGACTATCAACACGCAAAACTTCATCTGGCCATGGTGCACACTCTACATTTGAAGCCAGTGAACATCTCATGCACTTCCAAAGGTTAACTTTCCGTTTACATACAAAGCATGCCTGTACGAGGAAGGAACATGGCAGTATCAGATAGTAACAGCTACTAACCAACAATGGATGTGAGCCTCTATCACAATAACCAGCCCAAGTAAAGAAAATTAAAATATTTATACATATTTGATTCACTTCAAGCAAGTTAAGCATAACAATGCCACTTGAAATGTATTTACAAAACTGGACACTTAAAGGAAGCAGTTTTCCATAAAAGATTTGGAATAGTAGATGAAGATCCATGTGAGAAACAAATAGAAACCCAGTCACACGAGCAAGGTTTGAAATCTGAAGTCCAAGTATTAACACACCCATAAAGCGCCAGAGGAGGCATTAGGCTATCTTCGAAAATGCACTACCATACAGATATACTTTAAACATACAAATTTAGTGATTGCCATCAAAACAAGGAGGTGTCTAAATCCTGTTTATGCAGCATAACCAATATATTGCACTTGCAAGAGGGAAGAAAGAGGCTTGAGGACAAGTTAAAAGGTCTATGGATCAAACTTCTAATACCCAGCTTATAAGGCCCATCCCATTAATTAGAAACTATTGTTGATGCTACACTTGCTTTCTATGGATGTAACAATTTCCATATCTCATTGATGAGTCTATCTTTGCCCAAATAATCAAATAAAAATACTTGGTAGTAACAGCATATGCACAAAGTACCACCACAAATCTGGTAGTTCACCATCCAAACAGATGAGCATGTGAAGCTACATATAAATTCATAGGTCTCAGATTCACGAAAGTTTACATGTTGAGGACACTTGAACTTTTTCCCACTGGCATGACGAAGCTTGTCCCTTGCACACCTTAAGTGATAGACGCTTTGACAGCCACGCACTGAGCAAGAAATCCTGTCCCCAGGATAAATGGATTTCAAACACACACGGCATTCAACCTGAAAAACAATGTCTTTTAAGAGTTATACACTAAACACAAGAGGGCAAACTTGAAACCAATCATTGACAGAATAAATAGATATGAAATGAACTGTAGTGAGCAAAACCCTCAATTGAACAAGCAACTCATATGAACATGCTTTCAACAATACAACAATTCAATAAAGGACACTCTCCCATACCAACAAGTAAGAACAAGGTTCATGACATCAAATTGCACAAACCCAATAGAACAGTTCAGGGTGATATAGCATAATCAGTCTGTTTTATTAAGCAAAAGAACGATTCTTCTAGAAATTCAAAAGATCCAGAAATTGAAGAAATATAAACTAAATATGCTTCCAACAAGAAACAAAAAGTCTCAGAATTGTAGATACACTTAAAAAGGCATAAAAACGTAACAGAGCATAAGACTTGCACAATCACATGCATATACTACAAAGAAACACCCTTTTCTTAGAGAGCGATGCAAAGATCTAAGAACATACCAATTTTTTGGCACCCACAAGGAATGATAGGGAGCATTGATTCTCGGGTACACCAGAAGCGATTCTCCTGTCCTTCCAAGCCCTGACAAGACTCTTCAAGTCCTGAGCTTCCGAAGACTTCCTACTCCTGTCGAGAGCTCCGTTACTCATTCTTGCGACGGTGACCTTCAGAATGCCATTTTTACCGGGAGCAGACTGATGCATATCCTCATTGGGGGAAGCAGAATCGGTTTCTAAACTTAGGGTTTTGGCCGTGGAACAAGAGAGCATTGGGGGAATCGGGGGAAGTGAATCGGAATCGGGGTAGCTTCCAAGGTCGGGCATGTTTAGAGCTTGGGCGGAGAAACCCTAGAGCCTACTAGAAGGTGTGGAAGCAGATGGAGGACCAGGCAACGACGAAGGGAGAGAGAAGAAACATGGGCGCGTCCGAAGAGTGAGAAAACAGGCGGGAAAAAGGTGAAATTTTTGGTAGCTGAGAGAGACTCACACAAGCCTTAAATTTCATTTCTTTTCAGCCAACCCGCTTCAATCTCTATCCGTAATTAAACTCATTTTTCTTTTTCAAGGATTATTATTTATTAGGTTGGATGATTGCACCTTTAAACTTCCATAAATTAACCTTTTTCTTAACGAGGGAAGAATTAGGCTGGATCCACTATAAGGAGGCAAACTATAGTAGAAAGTCCTTTCGAATAAGGTCCTTAAAAGGCCAGATCAGAAGCGAGGGTGTGAGAGGAAGCGCGATGAAACGAAGCAATGATGTAATTTGCAATAGAGTTGGCTTCCCGAAACATGTGCAAGACTCTGACTCTAAGTTTGGATATACTTTTACTATTCTAACTAACCATGCTTAAGTGATGAAAAATGTAAATTTTAATAATAATGTATAAGCTTAAAGAAACATACAATTGAACTATAAATCTTTAATTAAAAAATAAAAGACTAAATAACATATTAATTAAGAAATGAAAGATTTTAACTATTTGATCAAAATATCTCTTTGACCAATATATAATTATCAAAATCTTTTCTTTCTTAATTAGTATTTTAATTAATATGTTATATATTAAATTTGTATAACTATAAAAAAAATATTTTATAAACAATTTCTACATTTACCTATTTGGTAGAAAATAAATCTCTCTATTTACCTACAACAACAGCAACATTTAACCAGCTAGTTTCGTATGTGCAGGATCTGACGGGTTGGGGTGGGGACATTCCAAATTAAACCTAATTGGAAAAAAGTCTTTGCATTTACCTACTTGGTAGGGAAAAAAATCTCATGTAGATAAATATATATGATATGGATATATAAATATGATATGATTAGACCTGTCAAAAGCTGACCTGACCCGAAAACCCGACCCGACCCGACCCGAAAATTCTGGGTTTCAACCCGAAACCCAGTTTGAACCCGAACCCGGTAAACCCGAAAGTTTCTAGGTTAGGGTCAGGGTCAACCCGCTGGGTCAAGAAATCTATAAGGCGAAAAACTTATTTTAAAATACACTCTAATATAATGAAATAACAGATTGATGAGTAATTGTGCACCCAAAGGTTTTAATTATATTACAAAATATATAAAGTTTATTTTGGAAAATTAAGATATATTTTATTATTAAAGTATTTTAAAATAATATTTTGTTATTATATTCTATTATTTAAATAATACTTTATTTAAATTTTGGTCAAAAAATTGATACTCTTGACCCGTTGGGTTGACCCGACACGACCCGAAACCCGAAACGACCCGACCCAGTTTGACTCGTAACCCGATTGACCCGAACCCGAACTCGACCCGAACCCGCCCGACCCGACCCGATTGACAGGTCTAGATATGATTAATAAAATTATATAATATGTCACGTGTCAAAATCCTAGGTAGCAAAATATGAGGACGACACGTGAAAAAATCTTTCGTGGTGCAATGGGGGTAGGTCTAAACCTTATAGCCTTATAGGGTCTTTCTAAACAAAATGGTTCATAGTTTAATATACTTAGAGGAAATCATTCAATGACATAAAATATAAATTTGTTCAGAACAATGTCTTAAAATAGAAAGCAACGGAATTAAAATATCAATCCAAAAATATAGTCATGATCATCGTGTGGGCCCAAGATGTCCAAAATATTAAAATAGGCTTAAAACATATAGAGACACCTGAGTTTGTCCATTTTGGTCATTTGGACACCTGACCTTTGAAACCGACCTATTAAGTACCTTAACTTGTCAAAGCCTATCTATTAAACACCTTCTCTCTGATTATGGAGTGTCGTGATACGCATGTGCTATTACGTGAACACGATTAAGCAAAAAAAGGTCACGTAATGCCAGATAAGACTTTCTCATTTAATTAATTGACACATAAACCCGTCACTATTCTACATTGGCGGGCAAATTTCTTTATACACTTAAGCATAAAAATATCTAGCTTTTATTGAAAACACTCCCAAAACAAGTATATATGACACGCACAATGCCACGTTAGGGACGAGGTGTTTAATAGGTTTGTTTTGACAAGTTGAGGTCCTCAATAGGTCCGTTTCAAAGATCAGGTGTCTAAATGATCAAAATGGACAAGTTTAGGTGTTTGTACATGTTTTGGGCCTATTAAAATAGCCTTGAAGTCTTCATTCAATCTTCTCATCATCACCTTTACTCCGCGACAACCTTCCCTTTGCTACTGGATATTTCCATAAGAGACAAGAAATATTAGTCGACTAATGTCGGGATGAAAGGAAAGTGGTATTAGTCTAACGCGAGACTAAGCAAGTGGTAGAATGCGACTAGGTTTTTAAAAAGGGTAAGTATGTCGACATCAAAATCCAAAAGGAAGTTGAGTGATGCACATCAAATCGGGTTCTTTCGAGTTGAAAGAAAGAGATAAAGTAGCGAACGAGACTTTATTTGAATACAACTCAGACGTTGATGAGAAGGAGAGAAGCTAATGGGAAAAGAAATACGAGATTTCTTTTAGGAATAGGAAACAACGAGAAGGTGATTCCTAGGAATGAACAGTGATAAAGTTTTTGTTGGGAACTTTATTAATTCACATCAAGTTTGAAAAAGTCTCTATCGGCTAGAGTAATTCAAAGTTGGGACCTAAAATGATTTTCCAAGATAGCAGTAACCATCTTCATTTTTTTAATTAATCTGCATTGGACACTTATCTTTTTTGTGTCATATAACATTGTACGTTAATAATGACTTTTCGTTGTGACTGCTCAAGAGATGAGACGAGGCCTTAAGGGAAAGAGTCCCAACACTTAGCCGAAATTTGCAAAACCTTCGGATTTATCAGGATTGAACTAACGACCACCAACAGCTTGGAAGATTGAGCTCCGGTTGCTGCAAACTGGCTCGACGACTTGCCAATCGGGGTGTCTTGGTCATCGACAAACTGAATCATTGCAAATCTTGACCCTTAAGTCCCAAACGTCGAAACCTGCTTCTGATTCCCAACCTTGGACTAAACTGACTTGGACTTATTCTAAGATGATCCTGACCTGGACGTTTCTTGGTTGGTGCTTGTCGTAGCTCCCCAATGTTGAGCAAGGAATTTTTATCCTTCTCCGCCTTGGAATTTGTTCTTTCCCATTCATACTTTTAGATCCTATATTAGTTTTATTATAAACTATTTCAATTTTAGTATTCTAATGTCCATCACCAAATTACCAACCCAAAACTAGAAAATATGATACGTTGACATTGTAATAAAATGTGTCTATTGCTATAATACTATTCTAAACCTAAATAGACAAATACTAACCAACATGAATACGAATGCATATAATGTTATATTAAAATAGAACTAAACCACATATGCTATAATGAATACTCCCTCTGTCCCACTTAGTTTGTCCAAAATCACAAGAATCACAAAATTAAAGAAAATTAAAAAAATCCAGCATGTCCTGCCCTTATTAAAAGATTGAAAATGAGTAAAAAGGAATACTCAAACCCCAGTACAAATTTACTATCTTATCCCTAATTCTTTTCATCTTTTCAAGCCCTCTTCTCCTAACTCTACCATCTTCTTCGTCCATCTTCTTTAACGGGGAATTTCTTGTGCCTTCTCCAACCATCTTCTTCAACGGAGGATTTCCCGGCGGTTGGTGCTAATGGAACGAGCAAAAAAAAATGGGCGAATTGTTTTGCATAGATCCAAAAATGGGCGCATGGAAGGGTCAGATCTAAAGGAAGTCGGCATTGAAGGAGGCGGAAGACACGAGGCGCCCCAACTTTTTCTGGTATGACTGAGCAAGCAAGGTCCAAAAATGGCCCAGAATCACGTCCCACAAATGAGCCATTAATGGAGTTGTGCAAATTCCGATCCAAAAATTAAATCAGAAATGTATTAACGTGGGAGTTGATGTTGCAAAAAACCCATTAACTATGAATATGTAATTTTTTGTTATTTATAAATTTTGTTTTTTCTGTATGGTTGGTGCATTGATATGAATTTAATGAAGATGGGAGAGAGTGTATTGGGGAAGAAGAGTAGATAAAAGTGTGTAAAAAGGGTGATTAGTTGAAGGTAAAAGTGGAAAAAATAAGTGATCTAAATGGAAAGAATTGAGTTGCGGACAAATTTTATGGGACGACAAAAACGGAAATATGGACAAACTTAAAGGGACGGAGGGAGTACTAAATAAAAAAATTAATACTAACCAACATGCTTACTTCGTCCCAACCATTCCTTCTATCATCCTTGCTCGTATCAGCCTGAACCAGCATCAATGCCACCATCTCGCATCGCATCACGATCTAGGATGAGAGTGTCAACTACTGCCTAATAAGATTAAAAAAAATAAAAACAATGAATTTAAATGACCCGTGTTTTTATTTGACAATAGAGCAATTAATCCATTAACTAATCTAGGCATCCAAGTTAATAGAAGATCTACCCATATAGGATGTCAATAGCACACAAATTAAAAATGGAAAAGGTGTGCGATTCGCAGGACACAACATGACCGGAAACTCAGAACCCTACTCCGAAGTAGTTAGTGACTTAATCTAATGACTGAGATTGTCTAGTTGAAATCCTAATTTACAGGAATTGAAATTCACATTATCAAATGAATCAGTAAGGGAGCAATAAAAGGTGAACCATTTCGAACTGTCCCAGTTCCCATAAGCAGCCTCATCCGAGCCTCCACCGACTTGCTCCACCACACCACGTCCTCTATCTCCACCACGAGTACGATGCCCACCACAAACATGAACCATTTCGAACTGAAGAGTTCAAATTTGACTGAGATTGAAAGATTTGCGAAATTAGAGCTTTCAAAGGACGATTTTTCCCCCGAAAAACTGTTTGAAACCACTGCAAAAAGAAGTATAAAGTGAAAACTAAAAACTCAAACGGGATTCCAACCTTCCCAGGTGGGAATGCGTTTTGAACCATACTACTAGAAATCGTACCATATACAGATAATATGATATCTAGATTTAGATTCTATTAATACACTAGTTTATAGTTTCGACCAAAAATACACTAGCTTATAGTAATACACATTTGATGATTATTAACCATTATATCTAAACATATATAATTATAGATTAGATATAATCTTAAAATTTGAAAGACAGAAGATATTTAGTAATTATAGGAAACTGAAAATCACGTAGATATATGTGCAATTATATTATGTCATATGCATTATTATAACATGTCATATGCATGATATTTTATTAATTGTATATTCATGTATCCAACCAATAACACATTATGCATATACCGTATTAAAATCATGCATATAATGTGTGATAACCATACATATAAATAACATAATTTTATTTTCAATCATTTCAGAATTTATGTCTTCATTCATACAACTAACATTACAAGACAAACCAACTAAGGCGACAAAAATATTATTTTTTGTCGAAAGTGAACTATGGGCGACGAAAAACCTCCTTCATTGCGAACTTATAATTTTGGGCGGCATAATACTAGCTTGGTCGCCTATTATTTACTCTTGACCGACAAAATTGTCTTTCGTCGCCCATATGACACCTCTTGGGCAACAAAAAGAGAAGCTTGTCGCCTAGTCCTATTATTTGGGCGTTTTTTATTGGAAGTGGTCCACTTTCTACCCCTTTTATTTCCAGCCCATTGTACATTCTATCATAAAGTAAAAAAAAAAACCTCATTCTTCCCATTGTAACCCTAGTTGTCTATTGTCATTACCACGCTATCAATTTCTTCTTCTTCAATTTCTTGAGGCACTAGACCTAATCTGCGATTTGTTGTGTAAAGGTGAGAAGTTTCTTATTCGGTTGGACAATTTTCCTTCCACCGTCATCGTTGAAGCCTCTGAAATCTTCCTATCCGTTCTATTTTCGTCTCCCTTTCGGATTGCCATCAAACATAGGTGATGCGAATTGTTTTCTAATCGTTCGTCTTTCATCTTCCTGGATTTCTCTTGCTTAAATTTCGTTGCAAAGAGTTCTTTTTCCTCATAATTTGTTTGTGTTTGTTGATGGAGTTGACGGCAAAAGGATGGAGGACAGATTGAAGCTTCTCAACTTCATTGGTTTTTTTTCATCCTTATAAGCCGTCGTCAGTATAATCGTTTGTTCTTTCTTCGTTTACGAACATATTGCGTTATAATTGTATGATTTGGATAATGTTGTTGCGATTTCATGGATTTAAGTTCTTATTTACTACTTTCAGCCCCTAGATGTGTGTTTGATATCAATAGCAATCGAGTACGAGCCAAAGATAATTTTTGGTCATTTTCGACATCTCATCACCCAGAGACGATGAGGTTGAAAAACAACCAACAAAGATCGACTAAGAACATCAGATACGTGTCAAAACATGTAAGGCCGAGGCATCGAACATGACAAGGAAAGACAAGTAAGTAGTCGACTTTGTGATTCACCACATCCCAAAAGCAAATCTACAATCCAAATCTAACAAAGATCGTGAAAGAGCATGTCCTGACCGACAAACTGCGACTGAGGGTCAACTGACCGCAATCGTGGTAACGTCTAACTCTTTCCATTGCGGAACTCGGACTACGCCAAAATCGTTTGGATGATGTTGATCGAGCTTGAGAAGGTGTTGTATATGAGAAGGAAAAAGCTAGACCGTATACAGGCTAGGGGTCGATCATTGGCAATGAAGTAATCGATGTGACATCATGTATGGATGGAGATTTCGACTCCCTTGAAACCCAAATCGGCACTACATTGGAAATGAGTGTTGATATATAGGCTCTCCACAGCTCCCGGAACCAAGATTGCCCTTGGAATGGAAGGACGTCACACAAAGGTGAAGACTGTGACTCCCATCGAACACATTCGCCATGACTCACAAATCCAAGATCTCGGGTCTTTCGCAAGAAATCATAATTCATCATGTCACAATGTGAAAGAAGATCAAGGAGGATATATCCTATGACCAGGGCAAGAGATCGGGATTAATAAATCCAGTACTTTGAATGTCCCATAAGGTTCAACGTGAGGTATATGATCTTATGACTCCTCATTCGGGCTTCATGATTATTGGTACGGGATAATTTAAGAAGCGGTAAAAAAGAGGAGCCAATATATTACGTTTCTTGTTCACATATCATACATCAAATCTCGTCCCATGGAATCAAAATCACATCTCAAGAAGTTGTGTATTTTGCTTAGAAAGTTATCAAGCAAATTGTGACACATTTTGTCTCATATCGATGTGCCCCCACCAGAATGGACATCTATAAAGACAATAGAGTGGTTAAGAAGTCAACTAATAAACGTTCCATTAAAGCGATGACACATTTTGGGAAATCCCAAAGTGAGTCTTCATTTAGCCTTGAACGATCTATAAACCTCAATTGTGGAACCCGCTAGCATTAATGATAATCACCGAGGAAATACGCAGTCTTATAGACATTGTATAGGGAAAGCGTTATCGTCGACAAAACAACGAAAATCATGCAACGGTCCACTAGCATCATCGAGCTCGTCGATGATCACCATAATCATGATCCAATCAGCAACCGATAGTAAGGAAGGCTAGGGCTTTCTGGGTTTTTTTGAACACGTATTTTTGAGATTGATAACTTTGTAATTTGACAAGTCATGATATAATTTCAGACCACCTTGTATAGCCGCTACAATAATGAAAGCCAATTTGAGGCGTGACAATTCGATCGGCACAATGAAAAACAAGTCGCCTTCACATTCTTAGACATGTACCTCACCAAATGTCCTTCCTCGTACATGATACATGTGGAAGACATTCTGCCTTTGGTGCCACTTCACCATTCATCTTTTAAAAGCAAGTCTTCTTTTAAGATAGATCTTGCCAATATCTTTTAAACTTTTTGATTATGTTTTGGATATTGAAATGGCACTAGGATCCATGTACTTGGTAAACATCCTCACATGATGCATGAGAGGTGGGCTAGAAGAAAAGCCTCAAACTTCCGTCTGATCAACATCCTCATCTTGAATTTGCTCGATTGGTGCCCAACATCTAGGCATGGAACATGCCCGTGGGGCGCCCAACATTCGTGCCCTTGACTTGCCCATGGAATGCGTGACGTCTACGCTCGGGACTTGCTCTTGTGGTGCCCGACATCTGCGCCTAGGTTTTGCCTACAAGGCATTCGAGATTCGCACCCAGGTTTAGTCTGCTTGTTTCCCAATGTCCACTCATAGGGCATGGTCGTTTGTATGCATGTACGGTGCAGTTCGAATTGATGTCTCTCATTTTGGTGGTGTTTTAGTGGTTAATTTCCCTTGTAAATAAGTGTCTTTTGTTCCTTTCTTTGCTAGTTTTGTCTCTTTTTAGCTTAGATTTCGATTTTCCATGAGATTCGGAGACTATGCGAATTTGTTGTGTTTTGTAGGTAAGTTGGTGTGTTTTGAGGAAGTTTGGAAGGAGTTTCTAAGGAGGAGCAAAGCTAGGGAGCAAAGGAGCGAAAGAGCCAAGCAAGGAACGAAGAGGAACTCAAGGAAAACCAAGAAGAGAAGAGGATCGAGACTCGGAACGACGTGCCCAGCATGTCGGGCCCGAGTTGGAACAATGGAGGCTCGGACCGAGTTGTGGCAAGTCGGGCCCGAGGTGTTCCGTGTCGGTCCATGTCGGCAAAGTGAAGATTGGGCTCCAAGGCATACAATTGTGATCTACCACTTTTGTTTTTGGAGATCCTTGATCCCTAATTAAGAGGAGAAGACAATTAGAGAGAGGAGGCCATTCTACACATCTAATCACTCTCAAAAGCTCAAGGAAGACTTGGAGAGCAAGGAGGAAGAAGGAGGAGGAGAAGAAGAGAGAAATCGGTGGAGCTTAGGGAGGAATTAGTGAGTTTGAACTTGTTTTGTTTTGCACTTAGTGGATTTGAGATTTGGATCTTGTGAATTCCTTTGATTTGAATGCAATTTGAGTTGGATTTGAGTTGGATGATTGAAATTTGTTTGCTTTGCTATTTGATTGTTTTTTACTCTTTCCATATGGAGTAGATTCCATAGTCTTGGGCTATGGGGGAAACCCTTAGCTAGGATTGGGTGTGAACCCCCAATTCCATAGCCTTGAGTGCTTGATCTATGAATCCTCTCTACATTGAGCTTCAATTCTCTTTTGAAAACAAGGGATCTAGGGCTCATAATTGGTAAGAGTAAGCGAAAGCGATCTCGAGCCCATCACTTGGCCTAGCATCGAAGGGAAGGTGAAAACCCCCTAGGGTCGATGTGTAGAGTGGAGGGATCGAAGGCAAACAACCTCGATTTCACAAGGATCAACACTTATTGGCTGAATTGGGGTGAAATTATCCAAGTCTAGTTAGGGAAGGAACCCAAAAACCCAAGACCGATCTACTAATTTGCCAAGACCGAGTTACCCCGACATCGGGCCCGACTTCAATCTGTGTCGGTCCCGCCTAAACCCTCATCGATCCTTCTCGGACCGAGGTGACCAAAGTCGGTCCCGAGAAGTTCTCTTTGATTTTCCTTGTTTTTGCCTTTCTTTCCCTTTTCAAAGTCTTTTGGTACACTCAACGCACGAACTTCCGTGTGTTCGATACCCTACCCTTGTACTACTACGGGGTTCGGTTATAAATTTGAATTTTGACCCCCCTAATCCGGACCGATCACGAATCTTATGTTCATGTCACATAGATGATTGGATATACAAATAAGTGACCACCCGTAATTCTCCATGGTCACCTACGAGTAAGACTTGAGTAGAATATTTGAAACACATTGCAACATTAGGGGGAATCAAAATTTCCCAAAGCGGACCATGTCAAAGTGACTAGGCCATTTCATCCATAAAAATAAATTCACTTCATTTTTCGCTTTTTCACCATCTCCGTAACGACTGCTTATCTTAATGCACCCAAAATTCCTTTGTACATAGATAAATTCGAGTATGTATTTTTCATGTACATACTTGGCTTTTGTTTCAATAAATTTGAGTAAAATAGGATTTAAAGTTCGAGTAATGTAAGAATTAAAAAGCTGTAAAAAGAAACAATTGAGACAAATACCCATCATTACATTCTGATACATATTGTAGGAGCCACGTACTAGTATACCAACCTAAGTTAGCCAAAGTAACCAAAGGGAAGTGCCTGACGGCCGAGGGAAAGAAGCAAACAAGAGAGAAAGGGGAGATAAGTGCTAAATGACTATTTATTATCTATTAAGATAATGATTAAGAGTATTTACAATATTGTTTTATCGATTCAATAAAAGCGACATGGGAAAGAACCGAAAAGAAAACCCATGAAGGAGTTCGTAAACTCAATTTATTAACTTACATTAAATAAGAAAACATTAATAATAATTATTAATCCGGCTGAATCATCGGCTTAATAATTCTCCTCGGCTTCCGATACACCTTAAGTAGATCTATAGCAAATTCTAAACTAGATGATCGCTTACCACCTCTGTCAACATTTGCACGATTAGCAACCTCCGCATCAAGTCTATTTTTGAGGAGTTTGACCAAGACTATTGTACCCAAGAAGCATCCACTGTCGATCCCCACACATAACCATGTTACTAGTGGTTTTAGACCCTTTGTTTGTAGAGAGAAGGTGACGGCTGAACCCCATATAGTGTTTATCAAGCCTAAGTTTGCCTCGATGATGGTTGTAAACTCAAAAAGAAATGAAATAGGCACCAACAGGGTAAACACTATGAGGCCAACTTTCATAGGAGGGGCCATAAAGCAAGTAAGAATGGTAAGCACCATCCAAATCAAGGTGAATATGAAGTTCACATGAAATCTGTTTGGGGTGATAGATAAATGTCCGTCTCTGCCCATACACATCATCAATGAAAAGACAAGGAAGCCGAGGAGAAGTAGTGTGAAGGGAATGCAAAGCGAATCTATTAAGGGCCAAGCATCCAAATGTTCACAAGAGGGATTTTCTATTTTGTGCCCCGAACAATCATTTTTGAATTTGTAAAATTCAAATAGAATATAAGAAGAAGCAGTTGTCCAACCAAACATGGCCGAAGTAAAGAATGTCGATCTGGTCAATACTATCCAGTCGTGAGTCATTGCCGCACTGTAATTGAACACCTAAGTGAGGGGTGTCAAGAACAAATAGTTGTATATGAACATGACACCGATGTGTAATACATTAAGAAGATTACTGGTTGTCGTTGTTACTTGATCCCACAAAGAAGTCATAACTATTGAAAATATAAGTAAAACATAATTATTTAAAATGAAAACCAATTTTAAGGATTTTTTTATGTAAAGTGTCAAAATGCATTTCGGGTCTGGTCGGGTCGGGTGGGTCAGGTAAGCTTTGGATAGGTCTAATAGTGTAGAATACAAGAGAAAAAATATTTAATAAATAGTGAAAGGGGAAGTGGATAGTCATTTATGTTGTGTAGTTGTATTTTAATTTATAAAATAAATTAACAAAATATATATATATCAATTTGAGAATGGGTCAAATAACTTGTTCTTTTATGAAAATATTACTTAAGATTACCCCGAGAAAAGAGAAAGTTAAAAGGGAGGTTTATGTTAGTAATAGATCGTCTTTTATATAGAGTGAGTAAGTCTTTGCTCTTATTTTGTACTAGGTGTCGTTGCTTCATCTTTTTGACATTTTGACACTAATAACTAAAGTAATATTAACCCAACCAAAAATTTCTAAAGTAATATTAACATTGCTACATGTCGCGTTGTAATTATACAGTGTCACTCCACTCTATAGTAAAAAAGTAAATCTTATTCGGCCAAAAAAAGTAAATCTCGTAATAAAATCTAGGTGTCACTTTGATCGATCAGACTCGAGATCCGATCGGTATCCGAAAATAAATTATAAAATAATATATAAAACTGATCCGATACAATCGCTTCTGAACCGAGCACAAAAGCATCATGTTTAAAAATCACCCGAAATTAACTATATCTGAAAAGATCAACATGGTACCTACTTGAACCTCAGTAACCTGAACCTAATTGTACTCAAATTGGTTGGACACGAGCCCAAAAAATAAGCCAAAGCCGACACTTGAAACAACCCGAATCTATACCCGTGTTCTAGAATTCAAACACAATCGTACATGACACTAGAAACAACCTAAAGTTGATGTGGCGCCGTTCTCTTCTCTCACTTCCCAGGGAATTGAGGTTAGAATTCACTCCAATTTTGTAGAGACTCCTCTTTCATCCCAATGAGATTGTCTGCAAAATTTGACCATGGTTGGAGAAGAAACGCCCATTAATTGCTAGCAACCCTTCATTGTTGTGTAGCAAGTGCCCATATCCTACGTCGTGTGCCCTTGTGCCTTTGGCTTATTCAGACGCTTCCACGAGCCATACTTGTGCAAACTGTGCCAAACTTGGTGGATTTCATATAGATCGAAGCTCACTTGCCTACTGACCGCTCATGACCGCTGATGCTCATTGCTATTGTGTTGTTATTCATGTTGCCAAAATAAATACCAAACCCGTAGATAAGGGTGTGCAAAAAGCCCAATAGCATAGGACCCCGAAAAATATAAGGGCCCAATTTTTATTTATGTACACTATAAATAAAAAAATAATTAAAAATTTTAATTAGGAACATGATTCCTGTTTCCACTTCTCACGCACACCTATTTCAACTTTCCATTATTACTCCTATTTTCTAGGTAGAATTAATTTCACTCTCTCTCAAATCTCGATCATAATTATTAATCTTTCCTATTTTTAAGCTATTAATTCCCCTTTTGCTTTCAAATTTCTCAACTGGAAAAATCTTCTGATACGGACTAGCTCGGATCCGTACCAAGGGGATCGATGAGGATAGGGATAAGAGGCAACACGAGGCCTCAGGATAAGGGTAGAGATAGGGTTAGAGAGAGTTTAGGGATAAAAGAGATATTTGATTTCTTAATTGAATGAATCTCAAATAACAGGATTACAAAATATATATATATAGTGAATGATAAAAACCCTAATGCTGATAATAAACCTAAAGACCCAACAAGCGACTCAATAAACTAAATATAATAATAATAATAATAATAATAATAATAATAATAACGTATCAATTACTCGCCCGATCAGAATCGACTCGTCCCGAGGCGAAAATCAAGAGAAGACTCGTATCCACTCCCCAAACATAGCATCCACCGGGATCAAAAACCCAAATCGTCGCTCCATGTGCAACTCCTTTCTCAGCCTCATCAAAGAACTGGTGGGCCCTCTTGATCTGTTGCTTCATGAAACTCCACCATTTCTCATGTACCTTCCCGACCAATATCTCTTCATGGAGCCCATCCAACAAAAATGGAAGTAGCTCTTGGGAATCATGCTGATTGAAGCCACTAATTTGAGGGGCAAAATGAGCAAGTTTTGTCTTGAATATTCTCAGTGACATTGAACTTGCTCCAGGAGCCCATAACTTCCTAATAAGCTCTCCAAATGCTGAAGCAATCTCTCCCGGAAGAAATTGAAATTGCATGGTACCAAAATCAAACATCAGAAACAACTCCCGAGTCCACCAAAAACCCAATCCATGAGCAATTTCTAGAGTCGTAACATCTCCCGGATCAAATACCTAAGTACCTGATAGATGACGAGCAATGCGCGATTGAATAGAAGACCCGCTATCACTGAGACTTCTCACAAGCATTTCATCGAACAAATGTTGGGCGAACTCTATGGCCTTCGATGTAGCTCGTTTGAGGCTTTGATGTGGTTCAAGCATATCATCGAGCATCTGGTAGACAAAAGGACGTTGAAATCCATTAGTCGTCATGGATTCAACTCGCTTTACCCCTTCTTGCTCGATCAGACCACTATCGTCGATGCTGGCTGACTTGGGCAATTCGTCGAACAGTTGGCGGGCGTCCAAATCTGAGGTTTCTTCCCCTTGGCGGATCTGGCGGCAGTCGAGGGGGCAAACCGGGCGGCCCGAGTTGCGGTGGAGGCGGCAGGTCTGGGAGGATGGCGTGGTGGCCGTATGGCAGCGGCGGCTGCTGGCTCTGGAAGGTTGCGAATGGCGCCGACTCTACAAGACGCGGCCGGATCTGCTGGGGCGACGGGCCTCCGTGTCGGACGGCGTGTGCTACTGTGAACTGCGGCGCTGGGTTTCGTCGGCGGCGGATCGGGACGGCTCGCGAAGTGCGGATCTGGCCTGGCGAGTTTCGAGGGCAGAACGACGGGTGTTGGTCCACCATTAGCGGCGGCCAGGGGATGACAGAACCCTAGCGGGGTTGCCGTTGTGGCGACCTGCGTGGTGGCCGGCGGGGTCGCAGGGCTGTTGGCGACGAGCGTGGTAGATCCGGTCGGATTCCCGACAAATCCGGCGACCCGGACGACGGTATGGATCAGATCCGGTGCTGACGCTCGCGCAGGCAGATGCGGGTTGTCGACGGGAGGGGCCAATCCGTCTTGGTACGAACTTTCGCCGTCACCATCTAGGTGTGGATCAAAGTCTTCGATCAATTCCGCATCTTCGATCAGAGTGTCAATCTCGCTTGATACGATGCTGATCCGGTCATCAAAGAACAACTCCATTCGACAACATCCATCCATCATAGATGTTTCGTCCATTGAAGCGAATGAACGCTTCGAGGGCTGAATCAGGATGTTGAAAACGGATTCGGAATTGGTCATTGAGCGGTATTATGTCTACAATAGTGTCAGCGACTGAAAACACTTGTTTCAAAACTTCACCATCAATCCGATAGGATTGGGTATGGATCTTGACATATAGAAAAGTTTGGAGGAGTTCCCGGAGGTTCCGAAGTTCTTGGAGTTCCTCGTTGTTCATGGTGATGAAGAGTTCTCTCAATGAAAGCACCAATTGATACGGACTAGCTCGGTTCCGTACCAAGGGGATCGATGAGGATAGGGATAAGAGGCAACACGAGGCCTCAGGATAAGGGTAGAGATAGGGTTAGAGAGAGTTTAGGGATAAGAGGCAACACGAGGCCTCAGGATAAACTAAATATAATAATAATAATAATAATAATAACGTATCATCTTCCATCCCTAGAGTATTCGAAATCCAAGACTCTTTCTTGTTTCCGGTTTTTTTCAATTCATTTGGCATTTTTTAAAGTAGTTGTTAAAATCTTGTATTAGGTTATCGTGGGTTTTAAATTATGCCTCCTACTAGGGAATATGGATATGAAAAACGTAAAAAAAAGAAGGGAATTTCCGCCCGGTAACCACGAGGTTTTGCAAATTCCGCGTGGTGCCCAAAGTTTTTCGGTATTCCGCATGATAACCACGAGGTTTTGCAAATTCCTCGTGGTAACCTTGGCCTATTATAAAAAGTTAAAATTATATGAATACTTACCCGTACTTTCTAATTAATTACACAAATCACCTATCTTTAGTCTTCTTTTAAAAAACTATCTACTAATCTATTTTTATAAAACATCTAAATTTATAATTTTAGTATTATATATATTTTATTATTTTCTCTTTTCCCATGGCATGCACTATATATTATTATTTTACAAAATCTTCTATTTTTTATTATTATAAAAAGAACCACATTTTTCAAATTTGTATAAAAAACAGTTCCTTTTTCAAATAAAAAAAATCATACCTAATTTAAAAAACAAAACTACCCGTTCTTATTAACAAAATATAAACTTGAGTTTATCAATAGTTGATCTATTAAGGGGGGTGTTTTTAAAAGTGGGTGCACTAGTTCAAATAATTTGTTTTTAAAATATAATAAAATTATTTTTTCTAAACATAATGTACATATATAACGACATTAAAAATGTGTAAACGTTATAGGCTTTTTATGACATGTACAACTCTAGGATTTTTTTTATTTATAATAAATTAACATTTAAAAAAATAAAGATTATATATTGAGTAATACTTTTCATTAGGTATTTTAAGAAAACAGATTTGATAGTTTTGTTGAGAAAATCTATTTAAATGATATTTCTCATTAGGTATAAGAAATTAGTTTGTTTATTTATTTTTTCAACAAACCTATCAAATCTATTTTGATTTTTTAATATAAATTTGAAAATTGTGATTCTTTTTTTTTAATAATAAACAATGAAACATTTTGTAAAATAATACTGATATATAGTGTCATGGAAAAAGAGTAAATAAATAAATAAATATATATATATATATATAATGCTAAATTTTTGAAGTTAGTTGTTTTATAAAAATAGATTAGATATTTAAAAAAAATAAAGATAGGGTGATTTGTGTAATTAAGTAGAAAGTATGAGTAAGTTTTTATATAATTTTTACTTTTTATAAAAGGCAAGGTTATCACGCAAAATTTGCAAAACCTCGTGGTTACCATGCGGAATACCGAAAAACTTTGGGCACCACGCGGAATTTGCAAAACCTCGTGGTTACCGGGCGGATTTTCCAAAAAAGAAAGAAAGAAAGAAATGTTGATTTGGTCTCAAATTTTTTGCTTAACTAAATAATTTTATTGTTGGATGATACTATTTAGAATATATATTTCTTATTCAAATTGCGTGTCATTGAAAAATTTACGCTTTATATTATTATGTATTAAAATTTGCATAAATTCTATCATATATAAGGGTCCAATTTTTAAAATAAAAGGGCCCTTAAAATCTTTGAGACGGGCCTGATAAATACCATTATATCCATATATTATCAACAAACATCTATCTATTAGATTTTAGAAATTTTATTTCATCACAAAGATCAAATGAAAAGTTGAAACCTTAATATTATGTTTTTGGGTAATGAATAATCATCAATTAATAGATATTATAACATCTATCTATCTATAGTACCTCGATAATTTTTAAGAGATTGAGATGCTCTTCATGGCAACAAGTAGGTGTTAAAAAATATTCGATCCGATCGATCCGATCTGACCATCTGGTCGATCCGGTCCTACATGGTAAAGGTTAGTGGATTAACGGACCGGATATGGAATGGATATCGTTTCTAACGAATATCCAGTATATTTTACTTACAAGATATTGTTTGGAAAAAATTACATAATTTCAAAGTAATTTAATTATATTTTTCGTTCCAATGGTATGTAAATGTCGAGAGTTCGACTCTATTTTGCTACAACCTTATGCATTCTTCATTTTGTGTATAATTTTAACTTGGACCTTATAAATTATCATTTTCCATTTTAACTTTAAGTGTTTTATATATAAATGGATATCCGGTCAGATTACTTGATCCGATTCAAGCTATTTGGATCGGATATCCGGCTCATCTAGACTGGATACGGACATCAATTTAAAGGATTTTTTTCCTGGATATCCGATCCGGTTAGTCTAATCGGATTAGATATCAATTTCTGAACACCGTTCCAACAAGAGATCTTCCACTTTTATCGTTCGAGAGGTCAAAAGAACTATGAAGTTAAGTGTGCTAGGGCGAGACTAGTACTAGGATGGGTGACTTTTTAGGAAGTCCTTGGGTGGCATGAGATAGTGCTTATAGGGTCTCGGGCCTTACAAATGGTAAAAGAGTCGCCTCTAGGTTATGGGTTGAGTTAGTCTCGAGGGAGGTCACTCGATCTAGGGGTAGTCCTTTAGCCTTGACGAGGTCATCAGGTCCAGAAGTGGAGAAGATTGTAATACCCAGATAGTTTATTAGGGATTGAGGTGTTCCCCATGCCAATAAGAGCTATTCTTTTTCGTGGTTCAAGAGGTCAAAATATTATGAAGTTAAGTGTGTTAGAGCAAGAGTAGCGCAAGGATGGGTGACCTCTCGGGATGTTCTCGGGTGGCACTAGATAACGATTCTAGGGTCACACTATCTATCTATATATATATTCATAAGATTTGAAGAATTTTATTTCAAATCAGAGATCTAATCAAAATTTTGAACCTTAACATTATGTTTTTGGGTAATGAATAATTATTCATTTTTCTATTACAAACCAAATTTGAACAAACTTTAATATATCACATAGGTTCTTAGGTAATGTATGTTTCTGAAATTAATGATAATCTTATGCCAAACCAATAATCTAACAAACCATGAAACCTTATTTTATGCACATACCGTATACGTATGGTTTTCAAACTAGATTTCATTACTCATTAGGGTTATTGCCATGAAAAATATAATATTTTTAATAACTTTCCTAAAATTATAAATATTATTCTTTGAATCCGGAAAAACGAAAACAAGCCGATGAAAGTGTTCATACTAATATAGGCATACACAATTCGAATCTTCTTGAAAGTTATTTATCTATTTTAAATTCATTTTGTTTCATGAGCAAAATCATAAAAATACATATAATGTGAAGTTATATTGTGTAACGGTGAGATATAATACCACAAATGATTTCATTACAATAATATTTTTTATGATTGAGTTATATATGATTACAGCATAAAGAAATATGAAAAAGAAACAATTATGAAACTAATTAATATCATAACTTGTATAATTGAAACGAGGACATAATAACATTTACAAAAATAATAATTATAAAATAAAAGTATTGAACTTGGTGTATATCACCGGTCGATTCTTGTTAGAGGTTAATTAAAATTTCCAAGTGGGTCCCTTGCATGGTTTAAATTGGGTCAAGAGCCTATTATCTAAAAGATACACAAGAGATAGATTAATTAAGGACAATTCTAGAATATTATTGAAAGTAGAGTTAGATGGACAAATCTAAAGAACTCTAGGGTATGTTTTATAAATACCAACTTAGGAGCAAGTGAAAGTCGATGGTGTTAGCCAACTTTCTCTAGCTATATATAGGCAGAATACATCTATAGACCCTTCAACTTGTTAATTTTTTTGCTAATAGACCCCCCAACTTTGAATATTTCCTATTGAACCCCTAAAATTTACCTTTTTTTGCCTATTGATCCCTTTTTTGGAAAATGAACCCTCTTTTTTTGTAGTGTGAATAACACGCGCTGACCAGGGGCATTTTTATTCCACTCAGCAACCGCGTGACATTCCAGATCTGAAAATTGGGGGATTGTGGATAGAAAGAAGATGAAGGAGAAGATAGGGTTTGAGACTCCACATGGCATATTTTTTTTGCCATGTAAGTAATTTTGGGGAACTTTCACAACCAGCTAGAGGAGTGACTTGCACGCGCCCCGTCAGGTCAGCAAAAGGGGATCAACAGGAAAAAAAATGTTAAGTTTGGGGGTTTGATAGGTAATGTTCAAAGTTGGAGGGTCTATTTGCATAAAAGTTACAAGTTGAGGGGTCTAAACATGTATTCTGCCGCTATATATATATGTATTGGTGTAGCTTATTTTAGAGCATCACTCAAGTTAGAGTGATCAAGTGTGGGTAGGATAGATCGAGCAATAGTCTTGGGTAGGCTCGATCGAGAGTCGGTGTGGGTAGTGTCACACGTGTAAGTTAGGATGTGTAGGTGTCCTACATTATAAAGAGTCCCGAGTCACTCGTATAAATGAGTCTTGTACATTTCCACTATCTAATACAAAGTCACTTTTGTAATATTGTGTCTTTGTACATTTCCATTACAATAATATTTTTTATGATTGAGTTATATATGATTACAACATAAAGAAATATGAAAAAGAAACAATTATGAAACTAATTAATATCATAATTTGTATAATTGAAACAAGGACATAATAATATATACAAAAATAATAATTATAAAATAAAAGTATTGAACTTAGAGTATAATGATACTCACATGAATTGCAAAACAAACAAAAATTCAATAGGCCAAAATAATTTAAATGCAATATACCCGATGAGCTCAACTCATGTTTTTTTTTTGATTGTGGAGCTACTAGCTCAAACAAGCCAAAATTAGGCCACCTATCTATTACAAGCATAACCTAAATCATCACGACGGATGATCTTTAAAAAATCTAGCAGCAAGGGTTGTTGACTCAACAAACACCTTGACTGTGTTACAGACAAATTAGAAACGGAAAGATATGGAGATGACAGTTGGATGGCTGCAGTAAGACGTTGAAGATTAACAAGTCTTTTTGCAAGGAAATCGGCAGCAGCGTTAGATTCCCTGAAATAATGAAAAAATAAAACATGGGGGAATACCTTAATAATGTTCCTAATATCAATTATAATTGAGTATAATTCCAAAGGGACTTTCCATTGACGTTTTAAAGAATTAATAACAATCAAATTATCACTTTTAATAGTTAAATTGTTAATGCAAGAACAGTCAATATTTCTAAGAGCATGTAGTAAGGCGGAAGTCTCTGCCTGAACAACAGGCATTGATGGGAGCTGCTGGCGACCGAGCAACAAGACAGATCCCGATTGATTTCGTAGGATAAACTCAGCATGGGTAAGCTCCGGCGGCGGGAGACTGGATTGGAGTGATGGACGGAGCGATGAAGCTTCTAGAAGCGATGCTAGGCTGCTCGGAGGGAAGGCAATCTGCGAGGACATGGATTACGTGGCGGCGGTGGTCGGAAGGCTGCTGATGCGTGGCTCTGGAGCGGCCATCGAGAGCGGAGTGGCGGTGATATAGAGCATTTGTTACTAGCTGAGGGACCAACGGGCCAGGGAGGCGGTGTTGGCGACGAACGCACTCACCAGATTTGCGGAGAAGCTTACCACTTTGTAGTGTGGTTGCTTAAGAGAGTAGTTGATTTAGATTATCATTAGCATGCCAATTCACAAACTAAATCACGTTGGAAACAAAGAGTCCAAAATAAGATCAAAAGATTCCAGATTTTCTTATCAGCTTGTATACCTTCAATTGTTGCCACTTAATTATGAAAACATAAGTTCCTTTGCTATAAAATATGGATGAACAAATTGACCATATTGCTATAAAATATGGATGAACAAAATAGCAAAGATGTGAATAAATTGACTCTATATTGTACAAAGTTCTATTGCTATAAAATATGGATGAACAAATTGATCATAGAGGTGAACAAATTGTACAAAGTTCTATTGCTATAAAATATGGATGAACAAATTAACAATAGAGGTCAACAAATTAGTTATAGAGTTGAACAAATACGGATGAACAAATTGACCCTAAAGGTGAGCAAATTGACAATAGTGTTGAACAAATTATATAAAGTTCTGTTCTTATGGCAACCTAGAGGAAAAGAGTAGGCAAGCCTAGCAAGCGTGTCGGCGACAAAATTCGCTTCCCTAAAGACATGATTAAGACGGACATTCCAGTCACGTCTAATAAAGCCTTAGTATTGTAACACCAGACTGGAAAGGGGATGACTCCAGCTAATGCTCTTCTGCACCAGGTTGATAACAAGAGCCGAGTCAGGCTCAATGTCAACAAAACGAAAGCCTTCATTCCAGGCAATTTGGAGCGCATCGATGATACCCAAAATTCCACCATACAAACCCTATTTTCTTGAAAACAACAAACCCTACAAGAAAAAAGTTTCAAAGGTCCAACTAAGCTCAATTGGGCCTATCGAGTAGTGCACACAAAATAACTCCTCGAAAGTTTGCTGTAATTGATTGGCAAATATTTATAGAGTATTTGATATGATCACAGGTTCATAAAATATAGCTAGCTATAGATAATATATCACATCATAAATCACAAACAAGTGAAGTTTGATTCATATATATAGAACCATCAATATCCATCATACTGTAACAAAAATAACTTTGTTTTGATCGAAAAACAAAATAACTCTGTTTTTGACAAAAAAAAAAATAACTCTGTTTGACCATCACCCCATATTCACTTCATCCCCAAGAATGGATCATATAAATCTTCCAATCTCACAGACCAACATGGAAGACTCGGGCAACCGAGGGACAACATAAAACCCGTGAAACATATTCGGGTACTCGACGACCCGTACATCTTTCCCGGACCCGGCCAACCAATCCGTGTACTCCCTCTGCCAATCCTGGAGCAAGTCCCTGCCTCCGACGAACACCAACGTCGGCGGGTACTCAACTCCCGCCAAATCAGCCCCGGACCCGGGCCCAAACACACGCGAGGCCGGGTGGTTCCGTTCCGACCCGGCCGGCAGAAACGCCTTCTAGTAAACATCCGTACTCCTCAAGCTCAGCAATGAGCTGGGCTTCTTCCTGTTAAGAGCTAGTATTTTCTGTATTAAGTAAGTCACGTGAGTGGCATGTGATGTATTTTAGCTAGCTCAATGTTGTTATAAATAGCCCCTGTACACTTCTGAATTTAGTTGAATGAAATAGAGCATTTTCTGCTCATGTTCTCGTTTCTTCTCCTACCTTCTTTCTCTCACACAAAATCTATAATCACTCAATATGGTATCAGAGCAGAGATGACGATCGGCGATCTCATCATCTGATTTTATTCTTTCTCTGTGGTTCTTCTTCGTTCTCTTGTGTGGATTTTGCTTGTGCTCAGCTGTATTGTTCTCTGCTGGTGAATCAAACAGTTCCTTGAGTCAGATCTGCTGATTTCCATTGAGTCAGATCTGATTGCTCAATTTCTGTTGCGATCTTCATGGAGTCGACTACTATAGCTAATCCGAGCCTCGATCCAACAAATCCTTGGAGTAATTCACCATGGAAGAAGGGCGATCCAATTCCTCCAAACTCCACTTCGATCTCAGCCAGCGATCTCTTGAATCCTTTGTTCATACATCCATCAGACAATTCTGGTATGATTCTCATGGGGCTCGATCAGGAAGATAAACTCATGAAATTTCTCATGGGGCTCAATGAGAAATATGATAGTGCTCGTAGGCAAATTTTGATGAGTGTTCCTCTGCCTTCTGTGAGCACTGCACATTCTTTATTGCTTCAAGATGAAATGAGTAAGAGAGTGACTACTCAGGTTAGTATTAAGAGTGAACTTACTACTACTGCTCTCATGGCTAAGGATAGGGGTGATTCAGGCAAAGGAGATAAGTGTTCTCATTGCAATGGAGGTCATAAAACTGATAAATGCTGGGAGGTTATTGGTTATCCTCGTTGGCATTATAAGAGCAAGACCAAGCCTCAACATCAATTTCCAGGGAACAGGAAAGTGGGAGATAGACATGAGAAAGGTGATTCAGGTTCCAGCTCAGGCAAAGCTCTAAATGCAGCTCATGAGTTTCAGACTTCTGGTTCTCAGTCTGGTTCTGGTGGGAATTCTGGTTTGACTATGGATCAACAACAGCTCTTCAACAACTTCTTGATGTTCATGAAGACTCAATCTAGTCCAGGCAGTCATGATGTGAATCTAGCAGGTACTTTCTGTCTTAATGTAGCTAAATCTACTACAATTTGGATCATGGATAGTGGTGCTACTGATCACATGACCTTTGCTTTGTCAAACCTGTCCAAAGCCACTCCCACTTTTTCAAACCTTGTCATAAATCTCCCAGATGGTAGTGTTTCTCCTATCACTCATACTGGCTCAATTATTTTCCCTAAATTTACTCTTGACAATGTCTTGTGTGTCCCTAGTTTCAAATTCAATCTTCTCTCCTTGTCCAAACTTGTTCATGAACAAAATTGTCATGTTTCCATATTTCTTGATTACTGTGTTGTTCAGGACCAGTCAAGGACAGTGATGATTGCAGTTGGTAAATATCTGGGGGGGTTATACTACATGGACTCTGAAGCTCCTGTGGATCTTCCTCCTGAAGTCAAGCTAGCCCTTCATTCTACCTCATCCAAGTTACCTTTATTTTTGTCTAGAGATGAAACTGTTGTTCCTAATGCAACTGCTTTGTGGCATCTTCGTTGTGGTCATGCCCCTCTTGTAAAGCTTAAACACATTTCAGCAATCAAACAAGACATTAGTTTACCTTTTCCTCATGTTTGTACTGTTTGTCCTCAAGCTAAACAAACCAGAAACTCTTTTCCAATGAGTGAATCTATTGCTTCTGATGTGTTTGAATTGCTTCATTGTGATGTGTGGGGGCCTTATGATCATAGTACTATTGATGGTTATAAGTATTTTCTTACCATAGTTGATGATCACAACAGAAGTGTTTGGGCTTTTCTCATGAAATACAAATCTGAAGTTGTTACTCACATTCAACACTTCATTTCTTTGGTTCAAACTCAATTTAATGCCACTGTTAAAATCCTGAGATCTAATCAAGGGTCAGAATTTTTTAACCACACTCTTACTTCCTTTCTTCAATCTAAAGGGATTGTTCATCAAAGTTCTTGTGTGTATACTCCTCAACAAAATGGTAGAGTGGAGAGAAGGCATAGATATGTTCTTGAAATTGCCAGATCCTTGATGATCCAATCCAACTTGCCTATTCATTTCTGGGGGGATAGTATACTCACTGCCACTTATCTTATTAACCGTCTACCTAATCCTATCTTAAAACACAAAACACCTTATGACATCTTCTATGGGACTTCACCCTCTTATGAGCATCTCAGGGTATTTGGTTCTCTTTGTTTTGTGTCCACCTTTCACAATCCCAATTTAAAGAAGTTTCATCCTAAATCTGACCCATGTGTGTTTCTTGGTTATCCTTTTGGTAAAAAAGGTTACAAGGTGTATAACCTTAGAACTCACAAAGCTTATATCAGTAGAGATATCAAGTTCTATGAGTCTATTTTTCCCTACAAACTATATTCTGAGCATTCTTCTTTGTTTCCTCACTCAGAATCTTTCACCAAATTTGTGGACCACAACTTTCCCTTTGATGATATCTCATTCAACCACTATACCACTACTTCTGACCCTTCACCTCAGTCCTCTCATGGACAGTCCTTGGCTGAGTATTCACCCACTCCCATCTCTCCTATGCTTGAAGCTGAGTATGGGGAGCTGAGTTCCCTTCAATCCAGCTCACCTGAGTCTACTCCTGAGCCCATTCTTGAGCCTCCATTAAGAAGATCTACTCGTGAGCATCACCCCCCTGCATACCTTCAAGACTATGCTTGTACCACTCACTCAAATCTCAAACACTTGTACCCTGTGTTTGCCTTTTTATCCTACTCAAATTGTTCTCCAGCCTATCAAGCCTTTGTGAACAATGTCGCACACTATTCTGAGCCTAATTCTGTAGGTGAAGCTATTAAAGACAAACTTTGGTGTGAGGCAATGCTTAAAGAGTTGCATGCTCTTGAAAATAACAACACTTGGTCAATTCAACAGTTACCTCCTGATAAATCTGTTGTGACTTGTAGGTGGTTATTTAAGCTCAAGTTTAATGCTGATGGTACTTTGGAAAGACATAAAGCCAGATTAGTGGCTCGTGGCTTCACTCAAGTAGAAGGGTTGGATTATTCAGAAACATTTGCTCCTGTTGCCAGGATGATCTCTGTAAGAGTGGTATTGGCTGTGGCTGCTGCTAGAAACTGGATTGTCTCTCAAATGGATGTGACTAATGCCTTTCTGAATGGTGACTTAGAGGAAGAGGTGTTCATGACTTTACCCCCTGCCTATTCTTATCTCAAGAAGATTCAAGATGCCAACTCTTCTCAGTCTAGCACTTGTTCACAGGGGGAGATATATGATGAGACCAATTGCTCTCCTTTGGTGTGCAAGCTGAATAAGTCATTATATGGTCTTAAACAGGCACCAAGGCAATGGTTTGCCAAGTTTTCTTCAATTATTAAGGCAGCTGGTTATATTCAATCTAAGGCAGATTATTCATTGTTCACCAAGAAGACCAACTCTGGATTTACAGCTCTTATTGTGTATGTTGATGATATGCTAATTACAGGAAGTGATCAAGATGAGATTCTGAGATTGAAACAACACTTAGAAGTCAGTTTTCAAGTCAAAGATCTAGGTGATATGAGATACTTTTTAGGCATTGAAGTTGACAGAAATTCAGAAGGCATTTTTCTTAATCAAAGAAAGTATACTATGGAGCTTCTTGAAGAATCAGGGATGCAAAACTCAAAGCATATCTATACTCCTCTAGATATTCGAGAGAAATTATCAAAAGAGGGGGAGAGCTTTGAGAATCCTCATCAATATAGGAGGTTGATTGGCAAGCTGATTTATTTGACAGTGACCAGACCAGATATTACTTATGTTGTTCAGATTCTAAGTCAGTTTATGCAAAGTCCTTCTAAAGTGCATTGGCAAGCAGCCAAACATGTGCTAAGGTATCTAAAGGGAGCACCAGGACAAGGCATACTTCTCAGCAGACACTCTGACTTGCAAATGAAAGCTTATTGTGATGCAGATTGGCAGGCATGTCCTATGACCAGGAAATCTCTCACAGGTTTTTGCATCTTCCTTGGCAACTCTCTGGTTTCATGGAGAACCAAGAAGCAATCATTTGTAGCTATGTCAACAGCTGAATCAGAGTATAGAGCCATGGCGTCTACTTGTTGTGAAATCACATGGTTGGTCAGAATTCTTCAGGATTTAAATGTCTGTCAAAATGGTCCAGTAGAACTATTCTGTGAGAACCAGGCTGCTATTCATATAGCCAGAAATCCAGTGTTTTATGAACGTACAAAGCACATTGAAGCTGACTGCCACTTAGTCCGAGACAAAGTGATGAAGAAAGAAGTGGAAGCTAAGTATGTGAACACAAAAGAACAACCTGCTGATCTTTTCACTAAGATTCTAAGTGTTGATCAAAGTAGGAAGTTTCTGTCCAAGCTTGGCATGATAAACATGTTTAATCCTGCTTAGCTTGAGGGGGAGTGTTAAGAGCTAGTATTTTCTGTATTAAGTAAGTCACGTGAGTGGCATGTGATGTATTTTAGCTAGCTCAATGTTGCTATAAATAGCCCCTGTACACTTCTGAATTTAGTTGAATGAAATAGAGCATTTTCTGCTCATGTTCTCGCTTCTTCTCCTACCTTCTTTCTCTCACACAAAATCTATAATCACTCAATACTTCCCCAGCCGGATCTCGGACCCGGTCCTCTTCTCTCCGCCGAAGAACGGCTGGACGGACACCATCCCCCTGATCCGAATCCTCCAGAACCCGAATCCGGATACCCGGACGGCCACGTGGTGGGCCAGGTTGCCGCCGGAGCTGTCGCCGGCGAGGAAGCACCGCCCGAGGTCGCCGAACTCGGAGGCGTGGGCGGCGTCGATGTGACGGAGGGCGTCGAATCCGTCGTCGTACGCGGACGGGAAGCGGTGCTCCGACGCGAGGCGGTAGTTGACCGATACGATGACGGCGGGGAGGTCGGCGGCGAGTCTCCGGCAGAAGGCATCAAACGGAGCGGTCTTCGGGAAGAAGCTCACGAATCCGCCGCCGTGGAAGTAGACGATGAGCGGCGGTTTGGAGGAGGAGGAGCATGGTCTAAGAGGTTACGGGTCGGGTCGATGACGTGGTCGGACGAGACGACGTCGTTTCGAGGGGTGGGATTGGGTAGTAGAACGAGTGCATGGTCTAAGAGGGTGAGTAGACGGCGGTTGACGGTGCCGTTTCTGTGGTATAGGAGGTAAGAGAGGTAGTAGGCTGCGTAGTTTTGGATTCGGGTCGTTAACGGTAAACTAGAAGCGCGGGCGCCGTCCATGGATGATGGATTGGTGACGTACGTGCTGGCTGATTTTTGTATGTGTGGATGGATGGATGGATGGGGGACATCGATCTGTATGTGTATATAGTAGGACTGATTTATGTTTGGAGCCTTGAGGTAGATGTGAATTTAATTTGGGTAGGTGTGTTATGTAGACGTAAACCAAACTTTACATGAGAGATAGATGGGATTTGCCCGATCCGTAACTCCCGTCTCATATATTGCTTGATTTGTACAATAAATGCATACTAGGATACTACCACAACAGAAATGGACTGATGAGGAACGGATGGCGGAAAATTAATTAAAAATGCAAAAAGAAATATGCGGTGAGCTGGATCGAACGCGACCTTCAGATCTCTAGTCTGACGCTCTCCTTGTCTCCCAAGTGTCTGATATTGATACTGTGAGTATAGTGAGCTGTTTTTGCGTCCAATTTATGTAGATGCTAGTGTCACGGGTTGAGACTCGATCTCTAACTCGTGCGGCCCTTAGTTAGTCGAACACCTTCGATCGTGCTAAGTCAGGCCTTGCCCCGATGTATGATGATGGTTGTTGTGGGAAAAGAGGACTTTGTATTACACAAGAGAGTATTACAAGTGTGTTTTACAAGTGTGGATGGTGGGACTTAGCACGATCGAAGGTGTTCGACTAGCTAAGGGCCGCACGAGTTAGAGATCGAGTCTCAACCCGTGACAAGTGGTATCAGAGCATACGATCCAAGGGGAAATCAATTTCTAGCCTCGACGGAGGAAACGTAGAGGTCGGGGACCCTAGCACCGCATCCCAGTGGGGAGGCAAGAAGACTAGGGGTGCCTCAAAGGACCGTGTGACTAGCTTTGAGGATCGACTCGAGCGAGTGGAGCTGTCGGTGGGCGAGATGCGCGACTCCATCGAGGACGTAAGCAAGGATGGGGAAGACCTTGAATCCTCCATGGAAGAGCTCAAGGGGGAGCTGCTGCGTACACTCAACGAAGCCAATGACAAGCTAGCCAAGGAGAATGCCGTCCTTCGGGAAGCCATGGGGGCGTTGCGCGACGAGGTTAGCCAACTCAAGAGGGAGCTTGAGGCATGCCGGGCAGCCATGGGGGCGGGCATGATAGCTACAACCCAAGCGCACAAGTTAGAAATCCCGAAGCCGAAGCCGTTCAAGGGGGAACGATCGGCGAAGGACGTGGAAAACTTTCTCTATGGCATGGAGCAATATTTTGATGGAGCGACCAAGGGAGGAAGATCCGACGTCCGAGGCACGGGGCCACGACAAGGGGACTTCCAAGATCGACGAGGGACCAAGACGCCATGAGGAGACGACGACCAAGGGGAGCGATGGTAGGCCTCAAGGGGAGGCGCGACAACCATCCCACATCCCACCATCCACACTTGTAAAACACACTTGTAATACTCTCTTGTGTAATACAAAGTCCTCTTTTCCCACAACACCTATCATCATACATCGGGGCAAGGCCTAACTTAGCACGATCGAAGGTGTTCGACTAGCTAAGGGCCGCACGAGTTAGAGATCGAGTCTCAACCCGTGACACTAGTCTGTGGATAAAGTGGAGTAAATAAACTAACTGTATATATCTAGTGTAATTGCCGTGTGATTTGAATAAAATTTTAAAGTTAATATTTTAAACTACAAGTAGTATATGATAGACCTGTCAATCGGGTCGGGTCGGGCGGGTTCGGGTCGGGTCATTTCGGGTTCGGGTCAATCGGGTTACGGGTCAAACTGGGTCGGGTCGTTTCGGGTTTTCGGGTCGGGTCGGGTCAACCCAACGGGTCAAGAGTATCAATTTTTTGACTAAAATTTAGATAAAGTATTATTTAAATAATAAAATATAATAACAAAATATTATTTTTAAATATTTTAATAATAAAATTTATCATACTTTTATAAAAAAAAATTTATATGTTGTAATATAATTAAAACCTTTGGGTGCACAATTACCCGTCAATACGTCATTTCATTATAATTAAGTGTATTCTAAAATAAGTTTTCCACCTTATAGATTTCTTGACCCAGCGGGTTTGACCCTGACCCTAACCCTAAATTTTCGGGTTTATTGGGTTCGGGTTGAAACTGGGTTTCGGGTTCAAATTTTTGGGTTGAAACCCTAGAAATTTCGGGTCGGGGCGGGTCAGCTTTTGATAAGTCTAAGTATATCGACTTCATATATAAATTGCACATATATATATAATTAATAGTGTTATAAAATATATATATATATATAACTAGGATTTTTTATAAAATTATGACCATATTCAATTATACAGCCATTTTTTTAAAATAACGATTACGATCATATAAAGAATTAAAAGGATAAACTGTATCTTTATCGTGTGAGATTAAGATCTTTTACATCTTAGAGCATGTTTATCGGTCTCCTTTTTGGTAGAGATGCTTCGATTATATTGATTTTATATTCAAAATCTTGCATAACATTGGAGATGCACTGCTTGCTTTTAAAAATCCAAGGAGCGATGCTTTGCTGATTTGAAGTGCGATCCCAGTGAAAAGCTAATGTTTTTTTAGCCAAAATGTAATCAAAACGCATCGTTTAACCTGTTTTGTGCGTACAAATGAGAGAAGGCAGGGGAGGTTTCAAGTTGGCGCCATGTGTCTCCCTTTGATTGGGCGATGTGTGGTATTTTATAAAACTAATTAAATATGTAATTTACGGCTTCTTTTAGTTAAAAAAAATAAATTTTTTTACCATAATTCTAGATTTTTTTTCTCTATCTATAGACATCCATATTGACTATATTTGACATGTTTTATAAAATTTTGAGTAATTTGGGATATATTTACCTCCAAAAATAGTCAAATGTTGTTATTTTAGCCTTGAGTTTATATTACATTACATGTACTATATATAGACCTGTCAATCGGGTCGGGTCGGACGGGTTCGGGTCGGGTCGTTTCGGGTTCGGGTTGAGTTCGGGTTCGGGTCAATCGGGTTACGGGTCAAACTAGGTCGGGTCGTTTCGGGTTTCGGATCGGGTCGGGTCAACCCAACGGGTCAAGAGTATCAATTTTTTGACTAAAATTTAAATAAAATATTATTTAAATAATAAATTATAATAAGAAAATATTATTTTTAAATATTTTAATAATAAAATTTATCATAATTTTATAAAATAAATTTTATATATTGTAATATAATTAAAACCTTTGGGTGCACAGTTACCCGTCAATCCGTCATTTCATTATAATAGAGTGTATTCTAAAATAAGTTTACCGCCTTATAGATTTCTTGACCCAGCGGGTTTGACCCTGACCCTAACCCTAAATTTTCGGGTTTATCGGGTTTGGGTTGAAACTGGCTTTCGGGTTCAAATTTTCGGGTTGAAACCCTAGAAATTTCGGGTCAGGTCGGGTCGGGTTTACGGGTCGGTCAGCTTTTGACAGGTCTAACTATATAGCATATGGTAACTTGAGTTCAGATTTTGATATTCTATTTTTTTTTTAGGCAAGATTTTGATATTCTAGGAAGCACACATACGTGCAATATTAGGATTAGGTTATACGTTTTGAGTTTAATTTCTTGGCTCATTAACGTATTTGGAGTGATTAAATTGCATGGAGAGGGGTAGATACTGAGGGTATTGTTATCGAGTTTTACTGTTTTCAATTAATAATATTTATAAAAATTTAAAAAATATCGAGATTGATTGTTTCTATGAAATAATATAATGATGGGTCATTTTTTGGTTTTGTATAATGGAGAAAAATGATGGGTTATTTCGGTTTTTAGTTTGTATAATTGGGAGAAATAATGGTTTCTTTTTTATTTTTGGTTTGTGATAATGAGAGAAATGATGGGTCGTTTTTTTGTTCTTATATTAGGGTAACAAATGATGAGTCAATTTTTTTATATTTATCTTATTAGGGTTTGGAAATAAATAAATAAAGAAATAAAGGCATGAATTTGGCTATAAATAGATTGCTCGTGGGATGCTTTCAATTGCCAAACACACACAACTCTTGTACCCTTTAACAAATACCCCTCATCGATCCAGTTATGAGGAACTTCATCCAAGCGAGGATTGAACTTCGGGATCCAGTTACACACCGACAGCTTAAGGAAGATCTAAAGGAGCACATTTGGCAACTTTTCGGCGAAGAAGATTAGAGTGTTCCCATATTATGTGTTGCTTTAATTACTTGCTTATGTATTCCCATCTATGTGTTCTAGTTTTTCTTTCATGTCGCGGTTCTAAAATGTTGTTTTTAATTATATTTCTTGTAATGTTCTTGCATTTCTTGTAATTGGTCGGGTTGCATTTAATCATCTTGTTATGTATTCTCTTATTTTTCTGGCATTGAAAATCCGATAACTTAAATTTTTTTACTTTCATGTATTAAATAACAATTTAAAATTCATAATATAAGTAAATAAAACTATGCAAATAAATATTTAAAGTATTTTGTAATAAATTGGTAGGATGGGTATATTTATAGTTTAATATGAACTAAAATAACATATTTGTAATTCTATATGAAGGAATTGAGATGCTTGAAAGTTGATTGATAAAATGGTAAAATGGATATGGGATGCTTGGACAATGTGGAAGAAAGAGAGTGTGAAAAAGTGGGTAAAATGAGAGATGCTTGAGGCCTATTGTTAAACATGCTCTTATGAGTTTATGACTGTATTTATATTTAAAAAAGTCGATAAAGTATATGGATCAACAATTTAGTTTACAACAAGGTTGGCTTCACAAAAAACACGGGTGATGATCCAATTATGAAACTGACATACCAAACCTAAATGTCGGTACGAACCATCTCTAACTCCCACGGACAACTCAAGTCACCAAGCACGACTTTAATGAGTTGTAAGTTGTTGCCCTCGATGACCAAGTGGGGCATGCTATGGCCTCCAAAATCCCGTAATGAAGCCCTAAGGCTTCAACCAACAGTACGGACCAGTGCTTGAGAAAACCTCCATCCAGGTGCACTGTTGTTCCACCACACGTCCTCCAAGCACAATTAACCTATTTTAGTTGACACTATACAGATAGTTCTAAATAGAATGACCATTTAACATTTGTTCAAACACGCCTTAAGTTTGGCTAGCCTACTAGAAAATGGTCTTGGAATTGGATCTAAGCTTTGATGTCATATTAAATTCTCTAGTGGGACCTTAACATATGCCTTGGAAGTAAACATGAGTTACGATGTGACATTTAGAGCTGAGTAAAATCCGATAGGACTGACCTCGGACTAGATCATATCGATGTACTTCCAGTCCGGTCCTCGGTCCGTGATTTTTAAAAAGTCGGTCCCTAGCCCGAAAACCGGTTCGGTTAGGTCTGGACTGACTTTTTTAACAATACAATAAAAATAAAAATTATATACAGATTAATATTAACTTTTATGTTATAGTGTTCATTTGATGTTTGAGTTTACTTTTATATTATACACTTAATAACATTATACTTTTGATAAATCATGTATAATTTCTCTAACTAAATTATAGTTTTTTTAATAAAAAAGTGATTTTTTCTTAAAAGAATATTTTTTTAAAAAAAATTCCGGTCCAAAACCGGACCAGATCGACTAGGATATTTTCCGATCTGATTCCTGGTTCATGGATTTAGGGGAATGCGATCCCAATCTGGTCCAATTTTGGACAGGTGCTCTGCCGTAGTAACATCATGTTGGATCCATGAACTTGAGCTAATTGGACCTGAGCTTAGGCCGTGAATTAACCTTTGGTCTTCTAATTATTTTTTTATATACTAGTGGGTTCAGCCCATCCTTTGGACACACAAATATATAACGATATTGTTTATGTATTACTTGGGAGTAGTATTTAGTTTGCATATTTATTACTTAGGAGTAGTATTTAGTTTACATATTTATCATACTTCATTTGATTATTTTCTATATGAATTAAATGATTGAGATATTAAACTTGAAACTAATATATACGACAAACAATACACTTAACTTATAAATACATCTTAATGTTTTATCGAATTTTCTAAAACCAAAATACACGCAAAGAGGATGTGTACTGATGAATAAAAAAATATATGAATATTGGAAGTATTATTATGAATCAATCTAACTTTGGTCCTTCATTTGTTTAGCTGTCTAGAGACGGACCATTTGATTCGTTGTTTGGTGAAGGGGGGAGAGAGAAAGTGGAAGAAGATTCCGAGAAATTTGCCGTAAGCTGGTGGCGATTGCTATGGACATTAATGAACATAAACTTTCAAGATGTGACGAAAGTTAATGAATGTCCTAGATGTTTGTCGGAGTGTCACTTTATTCGTCCCCCTTCAATTTGCATAATTTAGATCTAGGAGCGAGGTGGTGCAAGCCATACATATGTGTTCTTAATGGGTTTAAAAGGACCTTTGGTTTGCAAGGAAGATGGAGTGTTTGGGAGATAGAGTGTTTGTTGCCTCTATAATCATGAATTAGGGTGTCTTTTAGTTTCCTCTTATCTGTGCTAACATAACAAAGGTAAATTGATCATTCCAAAGGTCTTCAAATGTGTCATCTGATGGATTTGTTTGAAGGATGCAAATGATAATATTGTCGTTTTTTCCTTCAAAACAATTAAGCATTTATACGGCTAAAGGGATAAAAATTCATGTTGTTAAGATATAAGGTCGGATTCGCTTTACAACCTAAAAGGGGCAATATCATGTATGTTGTGTCAGTTTACTGAGAAGAAAAAAAGAATGTGATAGCCTAAACTTAGTTGATGTTATGAAAAGATATATCCTATGAGCAATTTAATTTAGAAGTGGAAGCCGAAGGAAGTATATTTCGTGTTCTTCAAGCGTATAGTGATTTTGTATTTACTATTGCATGAGTAATAAACACGTTGGTCCATAATCTCAACATTTCATCCTTATTTGTCCTGATCCTAGACTTAGTTGAAAATTAGATTTTTATTTCTATTCTTTTATATCTATAAAAATGCTAAATTTTAAGTGAATATACAATGAGTATACAGTATATATAGAAGCTGATATATTCTATTTATTTGATTATTAAATATGTAACATCAAAGCAAGTAGGAGCTAGCGAGTTGTACGAATTCGAACCAACATTTGTTCATAACTTGAGATAACCATCTACGAGCGACGAAGTAAACAACCATAATCTTATTTTGGCTCACACGAGGAACCATTAAAAATTTCAATTGTTTAATTATCTCATTTGTTGATCAATACTCTATATTTCACAAACTATTACAACTTCTAAAAACAACTAATGTGCATGCTTGGAAAAATAAATAAATAAAAGCATGCATTTATTTGACCCAAGGGGAGAAAATAAGGGTTGTATTTGAATTGAATTGAATTTAAATGAATTTGGCATAATATATTTGGGCCTTTAAAACCAATTTTTGTAATTTGCAAATACAATAAACAAACCAAAACTAAAACTAAAATAAAAAAATAAAAGCATGCATTTATTTGACCCATGGAGGAGAAAAATAAATCTTATATAGAACACGGGTAGATAAAAGATAGATGTATTACAAAAACAAAAAACAACAAAAGCAAAATATTTATTTGACTAAGGGGAAATATTAGAGTTGGAAAGATTATGCTTAATTAGAATTAGTAGGAGATCTACAATGTGACGAGTATTTTATTGTCACATTACACATGTATATGTCTTATTAGGAAAAGCTAATGCTAAAATAGTAATTGAAACTATTTATGTCATTTCAATGTTGTACGATGTCACTCCTCATTATTAAAATGATTTAGATAACTGAAGTTTAATTGCATATCCTATGTATATATGTAAAATACGAAAGAATATTTCAATCAAATTATATTTTTAAATTTTTCTTAAAAATATAATTAATCTTACCGTATACTAAATCAAATCAAATATGAAAATAATAATACAATAAAGCATGTCAATTCTAAGTAAACTACATCAATGTTTAATTGTTTTTATATTATTATATAGTAGTATTGCAATGTTTATTCCCTTTTCTGGCCAAGTATAAGAACAAAAGTGAACACATAAAGAAGGAAAATGCAAAAGAAAATTATCACTATATTTTTGTCACTTCTTCAAAATAAAGTTATTAATAAAAAATTAGATGAAGTATTTAGATCATAATATTATTATTTCTAACCCATTTAATTAAATTTTATGTTGAGTATAAGTTAATTTATCATAATTTTATCATAAGATTTTTCAAAAAACATCAATGATTACAAATTCTACCACTATATTTACATCACTTCTTTCTTATACCTAATGTATGATATTGTTATAAGATATACGTAATGTAGCTAGCTAATATGTGTACGTTGATTTAACCGTATACGATTCACTTTTTTTTTGGTAGAAACCGTATAAGATTCACTAAAAGCTCATATATGAAAATATTTGCATTTACGGGCGAATTGGATTCTTTATATTTGTACTGGGTAGGAGGCATATATATGGAATGGAATAGGATTACTTGGATGAGAGAATCAGAATATAAAATAAATTGACAAAAAAACAAAGCAATCCAATAGATTCCTATTCTTCTCAAACGTGCCAGAGATCTTTAGTCCGATTAAAAGTAGAGCTAGTAAGTGATTAAGAATCGGTGTAATTATAGTCCGTTCAACTATTTTGGAATAAGTAGTCACCAAAAAAGGACATGGTTCATGAACTACATACAACGACATCATAATCTTTGATGCTCGCCTATCATGACTATAATAAAGTGATTCCACCAACAAAATTCTTAACTAATGCAAACTAGCTGTGAGAATATTGTAGGTATGTTGTCCCACATTATCAACTCATCCTAACTTAGCTCCTATAAATAGATCTTACCTAGACACAACACTAGCATAACAAACACAAAACCATCCCAACTAGCCTTTAGTTTAATTTGATCAACTAAGCTCCCAAAAATATAATGTCCATGACACCCTTCCATAATGGGCACTTTGGAACACAACAAGATGCCTTCTTTGATCCCTTTCGTCTACCACAACCCTTAAACCACTTCCCGATGATCCCATCGCCATGGGACATGGAAGGACTGCTCCCACCACCACCAACCTTAGGCTTCTCACCAAGGAATAGAATAGAGTATGAGGAAACCCCCGACACCCACCTCTTTAGGGTTCATGTGCAGAGGAACGAGGATGCAAGGGTGCGCGTGGAGGATGGGAGAGTGTTACACATAAGTGCTAGAGGGGCTGATGAGAAGGAGGAGAGGAGGGATGAAAGAGGGTTTTATAAGGTTGAGAGGAGTTGTGGGGAGTTTGTGAGCAAGTTCAAACTGCCAGAGGATGCCATAGTTAATCAATTGAAGAGTTTTGTCAAGGATGGAGTTCTTACAATCGTCGTGCCAAGGGAGAAGCTCAAGGCATCTAGTTTCTATGGTCATAGAAACTATTAAAGAACATAAACATGTGTCATATGACAATTCACTTTCCATACCACCTACTTCAAAGTTATCACTAATGCTATATACCACTTAACCTATTTTTCATATATTGTTGGGTTTTACTTTCATATGGCAAATAAAAACTCCCTTTGTCCCCCTTGTGTGTATATTTACGTCAAAGTATTAGCCAATGATTGGTGTGTACATCTAGATGATAAGTACAATGTAATGAGGGAGAGAATAAGAAGTTTAATTTCTATGAGAATGTACTATTGAGTTATAAGGTATACTTGAAAACTATTAGTTTTTTGAGGTTTCATGATGATGATCACACAAAGTTTGAAGGTTTGTGTTAGTGTTTCGAGTGAAGTAAGAATAATTGAGAGCAATAGAAGCAATCAAGAGAAACTAGTGAAAGGAACAATCATTGGAGTTAGCTCCATTCCGAGTATAAAAGCATGAGAACTAAGTCATGGAATGATGGTAAGGATGACAAGCATCAGAGGTAGCTTCAACAAGAAGCTACACGATGCTAAAAGAAGAAAGTTGTTGTGCTTCCTTGAGTGAGTTTAAGAAGTAACTAAACCGATGAAATTTTGACAAGTATGAGATCGTGGATGCCTCATTAAAAAAAAATCCCAAAAAATTAAACCAGGATTGAACCCAAAACAATTTAATGCTTCTAAATAACAAACAAAACAAAATGTCAAAAACGATCAAACACGTTTGGTTTAATCAAGAAAGGAAAATAGCTTCATTCATAAGTTTCTACCGTTAGTTGGTTTGTTCCTTCTCTTTCCAAATTTCTTTTGTTCCTATGATTAAACCTATATTGATCATATGCAAATTATAAGTCAACTAACCTTAATAATTCCAATTACCAATCAATTAATGAAAGATTCATATAATAAATTGATAATAGCATCAAGTATAAATAATCAACATTATACATGGAATAAGAACAACCTTTTAATATTGAATGCGCGTAGGTTCTTTTTTTTTTTTTTTCTAAAAAATCTAGTTCAAACATCCCTAAATCATAGAGTTTACTTTGAATTAACTTTCAACTCAAATGATAATCCTAACAATGTAAAGTTATCAACTTTAGCCGGTTGGTGAAATGAGAGGAATCGAATAACAATTATAAATCATACATACAAAAAAGAACTAACAGAATCAAATATAGAAATAGAGTTAAGATCCCACAAACTTATGATTAAAAGGCTTCTACTTGCGATGAAGCAAAAGTTTTAGATCTTCAAGGTCATAAAAAGTAGCAAGGTTTTTTTTTCTCATAATGAAAAACAGTTTAGTTCCAATATATATTTCGCTGTTCCGGTGGAATTCTTCTATTCCGAAATGGTGTGTTGAAATGGTGTGCCGAAATGCAAATCCTCCCCCACATTAAATGCAGGCCCCCCACGTTTCGGAACACAGCTCCAAAACAAGTGATTTTTATCTTTTCGGTTCGGTTTCCGGGTAAAAATAAAGTGATAATATCCGAAATTTTAGTATATACCCGTGTTGTGTGGGGCAAAATGTAAATAATCCCAAATTTTAGTGAATACTGAATAGTACCCTCGATCCCACACGAGCCCTAGCTCTAGCCTGCAACTTGTCCAGTTCTCCCTCAACCGCAACTTCTCCGGCCGTCGGTCTGGGAGTCGTCACCGTCCTCCTCGTCTCCTCGTCCTCCGCAACTTCTCCGATTTTCCGTTTCCGATTTCTTGTTTCTCTGTTTCTACAGTCTGCGTAACATAGACAGAGAATGGACAAACAACCATGGAAACAAAGAGAACTCGGGTTCATAATCGTCTATGCTGTCTGCTTCTACGCCTTCATTATCTATCGATCTCTGCAGCTCTCCCATGGTTCACTCTCGTCTTTTATTTCAAATTCCTTGTCATGTCATTTCAGTTCTTGATTTTGATCATTTAACCTTATATGCCTTTTCTCTTCTCTTTGTTTATGTTTCAGATTACTATGGAATGCTCCGTGGCCTCAGCCCTGGGTGGCTAGGCGATCGGCTCAATGTAAGATAATTGTAGAATTCATTATAGTGCATATAAAAGGTTGTCCACAACACAAGAAGGGACAATCCATTTAACCTTTTTTTTTTTCTCATGTAGGATGTCTCTGATGGTCAATGGAGAAACTTTCGTGGAAATTTGCTGATCCTCACATCTGTTTTCGGAGTTTTTACCCTTATAGCCAAATTACTGAGGTCAATGTATCAGTTGAAAGCAAATGGGATGGCCATTGTTTGGCTTGTGATTTCCTCAATATATTTGATGTACCTACATGGAGCTTGGTATGACTCTGGATTCCTGATTGAAGATAAATTTACAATCACCTAAATTTACAATTAATGTTGCTAATACTTACTTATTTTGTTTGTTTTTAATTGATGTGCAGCCTTTTTTACATTGTATTAATTGCCTCACTCAATTTCCTTCTTGTTAAGGTATGTCATTTCCTTGGATTATGGTGACTTGTACTCTTCTTCTATGGGCACATTTGATTATTTTAAGGAACTCTGTTGCATAAGATTGGGAAGTGATACTTGTGCACCTTGTTCCTAGGTGATGGGGTGAAAGTTTTTTCACTCTAGGTCATTGAGGCTAGTGCCTTATTAGCTCGAGGGAACATGCTTGTCTGTTTTGCAAAAGTAAGTTATAGTTGTGAAAAGATGATGGTGAAAGATGAAGCAAATATAAAATAATTTAATTGATACCTCGTGTTGGTATTGTTCTTGCATAATAGGGGGTTTTCTCCCTCAAAATTAACTGTGTGTGGTTTAATTTAGTCTACATCATGAATTAAAGTTATATAATGTGTTATAGTAATAAAAAGTTGAGCCTCGTATGTTTCAAGAATTAACTTTGCGTCTTGTGTTCATGAGCCTCATGCTTAGGTGATCAATCCCTCTTGTTTGTAGTGAAGGCTTTGCATTGTTGATGAGCAACAACCATGTTTGGGAGCATGGGCTAATAGTATGCTCCTGGCAGCTTTAGAAGGGAAAATGGTGTTTATCAAGGGAAGGAGATTATTACATAGGTTCGTTAAAGATATAATTCAACGATTTATTTTTAAGAAGTAAAAAAGCCATAGTATGTTAAGCGATTACTTATACTCTTCCCCTTGTCTTTGATGTTACTCAAAAGAGAATATTTAAGAACCAAATAGTCTTCTATGTGGAAAAGCTTTCCAAGATCACCTTAAGATTCATAATCTATACAAAAGCACTTAAGCCTTCTTATTTCTTACTTGGGTTTTATATAAATATCTAGTGTAAACTTAGCACAGTTTTAGATAAACCAACAGGAGTACATCTACACATAAGTCCTTAAATTAAATCATAAAAATGGTGGATAGAGAATGCTTGAATCATTTGCTAGTCTTCATGCTTTTGAGTATGAAACTTTTGTTATATTCAAGGAGTGAAGATTTGTGTAGCAATTGCAGATTTGCAGTATTACGAAACAGTTAGGGAAAAGGTTTTGACATTTGTACTGATTGCAGTATCCTTGAAAATCTTACATTCAAACATTTTTTTATAAAATCTTTCAGTATGTAGAACCTTTTTCATTTTACTAAGTAACCGATGAGCTAAATTGACCTCTACCAGATGTAAGATTATCTATCATAAATGGGTGAGAAGAAAGCAGTAGAATGTTTGAGATCAAAAGTGAATACTGGAATTATCTTTTTCTTAGAAAACGAGAAGTAAACATTTGAGGCCTTCTAAAAAGATATGAGCTTGCACCACTATCTCAAAGGAGCTTTGGGATATTTAATAATGTGCACAACATTTCAGCTTCACAACGATTTTGCTAAGCACACAAGTCCTCGAGGATATTCAGTTGCATTTTGCACTAGCCACTTTATCCACTGTCCCTCCTTTCTAACACACATGAATCACGCGCATCACACTCTCTTGGTTGTGACACATGCTCCACCGCTCTTCGCTAGTTTTATCTGTATATTTTTATCATATTTGGATTTTTTATTCATTATGGTAATTATTTTGCAGGTTTTTGCAGGGAGAAAGTACTTTGCACTTGCATTATGGACTTTCAATTTATTTTTTCTGTTATCAAATCGTATATATGAAGGATATTCTTTCTCCATCTTTGGGTGAGTTTCTTGAGCCTTTTCATATCCATTCTTCATACCCATAGCTTCCTCCAAATGGTAACTCTTTTGTGAATTCAGGCAGCGATGGTCATACTTGGATAACTTCCGTGGCAACTTTCGGTGGCACATTTGCTTTAACTTTGGTATTCCTCTATCTCTCACTGCTCTGAACGATTATTGTATTTTCTTCCATTATCGTAATTTTTTGAGTTTATTTTAAGGGAGTGTTTGTCCACTTAATTGAGAGAGCATGAGGTCTATGATTGTGGAGTATGGTTCAAGCTTAGTTCTTTGGTTGGACCATCCTAAAGAAGTGAGTCCTGAGGAAATTATGAATAACATAATTGTATAAGGCTATAAGTGGATAAACATTCCATCAAATTTATTTCTACTTCATTCATATGTAGTGACCTTAGCACTTTTTTTTTGCCTGTATGATAACATTGTGGAGAAGAAATGGGTGTATAGGACAATGTTTAGGACAGCTTGTGGTCATATCCTACATTAATGTGTGCCAATACTACATTATAAGGGATGAATATATTCATCTTGTTTGCTAGTGAAAAGTCTCATACCTGTCTCCCATTTTTATATGAATATTTATCATGTAGCGTATAAACATGGTACAAACAATACAGTGGTGAGATTTCAGTGGCAATGCTTAGTAGTTGTATATGCAGACCACCTGCTTATAGAGCCGGTTAAGGATAGTTGTCAGAATCTAATAATACCAATGACAGAATATGCATCAATATTTAGTATCTTTTCCTGTATTATAAAATTTTGTATACTTATCTCGCATCCATACTATGGAATGCTGTTGGAAGGACTGACCTTTATTATAGAAAATCTTTATGGATTATAACTAGTTTCTGTTTTTCACTTGTTGAAAGCTGCTGTCTAAACCATGCTAAGCCTTACGCATACACCAGATCCAGTTCCCTTTATACCCAAGATTCCATGATCGATGGAAATGGTTCTTAATGAAGTCTATCTGTGCTCTTACTAATTTATTCTTTTTTATTTTCCCTGTAGTTACATTACGTATGATAAGCTTTGGATGTGATTATCACTGGGCACACAGAGATTCTCGATTTGATCATGAGGTATGCCCTTATGTGGCATTCTTACTGAATGTGTCAGAACATTCATTGCATGTGGAATGGTTATATCCTGCTTATCCTTGTTTGCAATTTGGTTGTGCGCTCTTACTTCCATGTTTCCACATTTGAATTCGCAGAAAATTCTGTTGCTTGCAATGAATGGTGTTATTCGTGGGATAAGATCTATTTTGCTCTGGGAGTCTAGATGATTAAGAATATGGTAGGGTCGTAGGTGGCTAATGCATGCAGAATATACTCTCATGCTAACTTATTTGGGCTAAATCCAATTGATAGTGAATAGGAACCTATAGGTGGTAATAGGCCAACCTCAATTTTTTGGAGGACTGGTTCTAGACTACTAAAATTTAGGCCCATAAATATGGACGCAGTTTTTTTTCCCGAAGGAAAATAACAGAAAAATGATGCATTTTGGTCCTTACGTACAGAAATAATTATATCAACATTTCATGGATGCAATAAATTTTGATATATTATACTACATGAGAAATAAGTTATATTTATGATAATTAACCAAAATTTAACATCTAAATAATGTAATACGTAATTGATGAAAAATACTATGCAGTTATAGGCAAGAAAATTTAATCTGTCTCTTAAAACTATAAATTAAGATAATTCAAAATTGAAAGAAAACGGGCTTGGTTTTCAAAAAAGAAAGAAAAGAGTGAGGGAGGAAAGGTTGGGTTCGTTCCAAAAAAGAATTCAGAATGCTGTGAACAGGCACGTTGGAGCATGGGTCCACCAACATGAACATGTTTAGTGATATCCAATTGAATTATTTTCACAAAGTTTTGAAATATTTATTAATCCTACTTCATTTTTGTGATGCAGAAGCATATTCAGCGGTGCAACATCTGTAAGTCAGGGCGAATGTGCTACTTATTTCTACAGGTGAATAACAATTCTGTGTTATATATATTGCATTTGCTGCATATGCTCCATATATCCAATGATGACATTACGCTCGGTTTTCATAGGAGAGGAGTCTGCAGACTGAAAAGTTCACTTTTAGCATATACCTATGTTATTTGCTATATGCTCCCCTTTACATTGCTGGTCCAATTGTCAGCTTCAATGCCTTTGCTTCACAGGTATGTGATGTTATTCATTTGCTTTTCTTAATGTGATTACCCTGGTGGTGCCGTTTGATTGAATGATGCTTATGGTGGTGTTGAAAATCTATTGCTATATATACGTAGATACATTGTTGCTGACTTGGTCTGTCAGTTTGTAAAATTCAATGGTAAGTATTCCATTTATTGATTTGCCCACTTTGGAAAATGTCGATGATTAAAGAGAAATATTATGGGAAACCATATGTTATTAGTGAAGATTACCATGGAGGGATGACTTACATACGAATTATGAAAGTTAGATTCTTTTTCCATGTATATGTATGATACGATCCTACTGGTCAACAGATTTCTAGAAATTAGGATTTAATTGTTTTTCTTATTTTGAATGTTATTTCCTACTTGTTCCTTAATTTTCTTAGTAGGTTAGAAGTGACTGCACTATCTCTTAGTGGGTTAGTGGTCAGTTATTTCTTAGAAGTAGTTATTTTATTTCCTTTAAATGGGCTGGCATTCTCTTGTTTAAGCAGACTTGATTATTGTATTGAAATATCAAAAGCGTTAAGAGATTCTCTTGACTATTTTCCTCTTGGTGAGATGCTTGCCCAAAGTGGTTTCCTCAAGTGAGATTCTCCTTGAGTGGTATCTATCAATGTATATAGCTGAGTTGAAGGCTAATGAACAAAATTACGATGATATTACTATGCATGTGGGCGTGCATGCTATGTGTATATGTATGTGTGCGTGTGTTAATGCATATATATGTATGTGTCTGTGTGTGTTTGTGTTTGTGTGTGTGTAATATATATGAGCAGTATATAGCATATTAAAGATTTTTCATTAACTAGGATTGATCGATTCTCATGATCATGTATGTTCATGATAACATTGAGCCACAGGTTTTAGGTTAGAGAACAGATGCTTCACAGTAACGAATTGGTAAAATTTATAACATCTGCTGCTGAATGCTTGAAATTTATGACTTGAATTGTTTGGTTGGGATTATGACAGATTTAGAACTTGTTCTTGCAAATTGTTGTATTTGAATGATTTATTTTATTCTTTTGAGGTTTATATATTTCGCAGTTAGACCTACCACAGAATACTTATTCATCCAGGGATGTCGGCTTATATGGGCTACGCTGGATTTTCAGTTTTCTCCTCATGGAGGCAATGTCACATTTGTTTTACTATAATGCCTTTGCACTTAGGTGAGATAAGTTTAGATGCTACATTGGCATTATCAATTCTTTTGTAAATTAAATGCATTACATGTTGATGGTTTGCAGTGGGCTATGGAAAGAATTGTCTGCTTTGGATGTCTTTATCATTGGTTACGGGGTAAGAGCTTCTCACTCAGTACATGCTGCTGCTGTTGGTTGTCATTTGTTGTTTAACATGACTATTCTGAGTAATGTGAGCTTGCGAAAATTTTGTAAGTCTTGTATTTTAAAATATCAAACTGGGGATGATGTAACAAAATTTTTATTGAGGTGCTTAATTATATAACGAAAGAGGATGTGATAAAATTCTGAAAAGGAACCTATTGGTGTTTATGGCAGTTCTTTTTCTTTTTATATTAGTTGCAATAAAGTATGTAGAAGCTTTTAAGAAGTATATGACATATGTTGGCTTTATGTTGATGCAGGTCCTCATCTTTATGTGGCTGAAGTTTCTTCTAATATGGCGTTACTTTAGGTTCTATTCACTGGTATGTTAATTACCACTAATATTGGGAGCTAGTTTATCTCTTATTCGAGTAAGTTGTTGTACTGCTTGTTACTTTTTGACGCTGAACGATACATCCGTCCAAATCATATCATTTTAGATTAATGGCATTGAGGCTCCAGAAAATATGCCCAAGTGCATCAACAATTGCTATAACCTGGAAAGTTTTTGGAAAAATTGGCATGCTTCTTTCAACAAATGGCTTGTCAGGTAAAGTTAACTCTTATACATTGGATAATTTTATGTATTTTTTGACACAATAGAATATACTTCTAATGAATGAAGTGATTAGGTACTTGTATATCCCTCTTGGTGGTTCACAAACAAAAGTATTAAATGTTTGGGTCATCTTCACATTTGTTGCAGTATGGCATGATCTGGAGTGGTATTATATTCTTATCTTGTTTCATAAATTTTTACGTTTTAGCTATGTCTCAAATTTCCATTCATCTTCGATATTTTTGCTTTGGATGCAGGAAGCTTCTCTCTTGGGCATGGTTGACGTGTATTTTTTTCGTTCCAGAAATGTTAGTGAAATCAGGAGCAAAAGCTTTCAAGGTCTTGCTCTGCATGTTTGCTTTTGTTATGCATTATATACAGATTGTAGGAATTTTTCATGCACACTTGATGCACCTTTCATATATTTCTGCTTTTTACACAAGGATGAATGTACTCTACCGAAGATATGCACCTTTGATATCATGCCTTATTCTTGGTTGAATATTTTTCTTTTTGGATGCAAATATTTCTCATGAGAGTGCTTCCTTCTTTCCACAATCCCCATAATAAAGTAGTGGCATTGGGTTCACTTCATTTCTGAACTTTCAAACAAATACTGAAAGAGAATCATTTCATCTTCCCTACTCAATCAAAATCACTGCTGAATCATCTTTTTGTCCATTTCGCTTTGTGCAGCAGCACACTTTGAAAGTTGTCTTTAATCTGGGTATTATTTGTGTGGCTCTTTATTTTTAGCACAACTTAATTGTGAGATGTTATCTTATTGCAGGTGGAGACTACTTTTGGGAATTTTATCTACCGTGAGCTCATTGCGCTAGCTGGGGCTATTACAATCACCTTTCTCATGGTAATTACATGTCCTTGCCATTGAACTACAGCATGAAGTTAGAATCCTTTTTATCTTGTATTTGCAGGATGTTTGTTTCGAATGAAGCATTTGAAAATGCTATTTTTCTTACATTGCAGATCGCAAACCTTGTTGGCTTTGTTATTGGACCTTCTGGTATGAATTGGCTGGTATCTCGGTTCTCAGATAAAGAAGGTGCGATTCTTTTTGTTTCCATATCAATTGCCCCTTTTGCTGTTTTGAGCCTCAAGTTTGATTGAATCTTTGATTTCCAGGACTGCCAATTCTTGGCGGCATGCTGTTCACTTTCTATCTAGGAACAAAGGTAAAATGCTGATTTACTTAACTGTAAATGTGATGCTCTTACCCAGTCAGAGATGTTATCTTCGATGAAATTCTAATAACCTGGAAAACTATGGTACTTGTTATCGTTTTTGGCAGCTTATGTTCCACATCCATGATGCCAAGCAGAGAAGTCACTGAGTCACCTTTTGGTCATAGACTATATAGGTAAGTTGATAACGAGAATTAACGTATGCCACGCTTGGCAGTTGCACGAGGAAAGTATTGTTCTTTTGTCCATGCGGTATGCATTTTGATCCTAATATGCTGCTGCTGCTGGTTCATTATTGGTCAACGACTGGCAAATGCAACATGTATTTGAATATCATGGACATGGATTCTTTCAGTATCAGGCCAATTGTCACCTTGATGTACAAAGTTGCACCCTACATGGGAAGATGACTCTTTTGATACCTGTATCGCTCAATACGAAAACTTACTGAAAACATAATTTAGTTTACATTTTCTTATTCTGGCACCACCTTTATTGAGCTTCAGTTTTTTTCTTTCTTTTATGGGGATTTTGACTTGCTCACTTGCTTGAACCCAAATGCGGACCTTGGTTTATGTTCCTTCTTCTAATTGTAAATCAGTACTGGACTTGAAGCTGTATGTGTGAGATTTATGTTGAAGATGATAGGTAAGGATCAAAATTTATATTAAGACAAATCTATACTATATATTAAGAGTTCGTTTGGTAAACCTTTATTTAAGTGCTCATTTGTTACTTATAAGCACTCTTTGTTTATTTTGGTGTTTATAAGCACACGGAAAAAAAAGCACCATTTCCTATGCTTAAATCAAAATAAGCAGACCTATCCTGTTGTGTTATAACCGTTTTTTTATAATATATAAGCAACTTACAATACAAAAAACTCGAAATTATAATGGCCAAAATCCAGCACATATGTGTGTATGTGTCGATCGAAGGGTAGAAGTCAATACCGATTCGTTAGAAACCTAATGGGTATGAATCATGAGAAGAAAAATGCAAATTCGCTTTTGTGCGTGAAGATGATGTCAATCGAAGATTGAAGTTTGCAATTCGACAATCGATCAAGATCAACACTGAATGGCGACGTGATAAAGATATTTTTATGTAGAAAAACCTTGATCAATTGGTAAAAGTCCAATCTTGATCACGAGCAAAAAAGCAAATCACATATGAAAGATGATGAAGGACGTAGATTGATGAGTTTTAAAAAAGATCATCTGGACAACAACTTTTGGGGACAAAATCTTACTAAAGGGAGAAGTTTTTAGGAGGTTAGATTCTCCAACAATGGGCCTTGGATTTGGAAGGAACTATTGAGGCTCAGAGATAAGTTGATAGAGGCTCTTCATCTGGACAACAACTTGATAGTTTATCCAGATTCATTGGGCCATTTATTGAAGGCAGATGGGTAGTTGAAGTGTGATGTGGTGTATGATTTGTTGAGGCATCACTCTACTCAATTGCGATGGTGTGATCTGTTATGGATTGGTTCTATTGCTAGGAAGTGGAGAGTTATTTGCTGGTTGACTAGTTTGAGAAGGTTGCCTACAGTTGGTAAGCTCCACAACTGGGGTATAATCCATAGTGGCACCTGTATGTTGTGTGGAACTGAGTAGGAAATTGAGGAGCACTTGTGGCTTCATTGTAGCTTTGTGCAGAATGTGACTGATCAAGTACTTCTGTAGCTAGGTGTCAGCACAAGAAAAAGCTCTTTGATGGAGTGGTGGGATTGGTTTTTGCAGTCTCGAAGGAGAAAGAATAACATCTTCCAATCTAAGTTCCTTGGCATAGTGGGAATTGTCTACTGTACTTGGTATTGGAGAAATGAGATGATCTTCAATGGTAAGAGGCTTGATGCTAATTCTTGCTCTCAGATGATCATTGAGGACTGTAAATTCAGGATGCTAGCCAAGTTTAAGATTGCAGGAAGAAGAGTGCATGCCTTTTTTAGGAGACTGCAACTCTAAGAATCCTGATTTGGTGCGGGCAGGGTTAGATGGAGAGTGCAAAGTGGACCCATTCTCTCTTCCAATCTTGAGTGCTGGGGGTTAAACCTTAGCATGAGGACGCATACAAGGGAAGAGGTTTGGCCTTAGTCTATGCATCGAGTCTTAGGCTGGATCATACCTTCTTTGGGTGTGTGTTAGCTTAGGACCTTATAGGGTGTTGCGGTCCTCTTTGGTAGGCTTTGTGCCTGTGTGTGAGCTGTGTGATGCTTTGTTTTGGGTGGGCTAGGCTTTTGGGTAGTTTGTGTGTATGCATTCTCCCTTGTCTTGCCTAAGGTGAGTGCTGAATAGTGCTAGGATCCTTAGGTGAGCATGTTTCTTTGTTTTGGCATCGAGTCATGACTAGTGTATCTTGTGATGAGGTTGGCTAGTCACTGACCTTGTCGGGAATTTGGAGTTTTCTTAGGTGTTGCTTGTATCTTGTTCTTTTGGGCCGGAGTTGTTAAAACTTTGGTTTCGTCTAATAAAATTTGACCATTGGCGAAATTGTTTTATCAAAAATTCAATCTTGATCACAAGGGTTCGTTAATCATATGAAACCCTAATTTACAATCACGTTTGTAATCTCATATGACGAGTTTAAAACCCTAAGATCAAAATTCGTGATCGATTGGGAGAAATCCAATGAAAGTTTCTTGATAAAGGAAAATGTCTCGTTTGTGCAAAGTAACAAACTTTAGGTCGAGAAGCGAAGAGCGGAATAATCAGAAATCGCCGGGACATCACACAAAGGAGGAGAGCTTGACTCCAAACAAACCTTGAGCGGTGTAGTGTCCAAGAAAAAGTCCTCAATTGGGGAAAGAGATTAAGCCTAAGACATTGACTTCTTAGAGGAAAAACAAGGACCACACAAGCGGCAACGATCAAGACTTGCTTGATCGATCGAGTGCAAACGCGGAATTAAACCGTAGGGATATCCTTGAGCGTGGCCCCCATATCTGAGAGCGCGAATTGACGAAAACCGACAACAATAAGAATTATCGAGCGTGCTTCCGACTAGCCTTTCGGGAGTTACACTTATCGGATTTGGACGATCCATATATCGGTTGAAAGTGAGAAAGATGAGATATAAATCATCGATTGACATTAGCCCCAAAGACTCACTAAAAAGGAAGCAAAAAGGCGCTCGAAAGCTGTAGCGTGTAAAGTAGGCAGAACAGACTAGTCTACTTCCAACACCTTGTTTGGGAAGTAGGATTATCGAAAAATTACAGACTTTATACTGATGGAAAGCCGAACAACATTTTCTACAAGTTCGCTGTTGACGTCGGCAAGATAAACGCGCTTGAAATAATCTAAATCCACAGTTCAAGACAAATAGTCCCGTTTACGTGACAACCTCATACTGCCGTGTTGCGCAAGCCCGTTCGAGATCTATGGTCATCCGATTGAGACAAATCAACCTGTTCTGGAAAGCTCACAAGGTGCACTTTCTTTCATCTTCAATAGCGAAGGCCATAATTAATACACTGTATGTAGGATATGATAGCTCTTGTGTTTTAGGGATTTATTGAGCGTGTTTAGCTCTTGTACGTGTTAGTGCATAGTTGTAACATCAAGACCGAAGGCACAAAGACTGAAGTTTCAAAAGTTTTCAAGAGATTTCAAGAAGATTAGCTAAATCTGCACCAGAATCGCATGCACAACGGACAATCCGTATGCGCGGTGGCATCCTAGAGAGCTCCATTGCCGCAGATTGAAGGCTGCGTGCGTAGAAAGAGAAGCGTGTGTGTTGTAGAAGGCGATGAGCGAAGTACGAAGAATTTTCAATCGCTAGGGTTCGCGAGCGCGGTGAAGCCCAAACCCGAGTTGGTTATGCTTTATCTTCTTTCCTGTTTTATCTTTCTTTATTTTCGGAGAACCTTTATTCCAAGACTATTTATTAAGTTTTAGTTAGGGTTTTCCAGATTCATTTTTCATTATTCAATTTTAGACCTAGGGAATCTCTACTCTATGGAGAACTAACTTCTCTAGGGGTTGTTTTAAATGTGAAGTTTTGACTTATGACTTCGTGAGATTTTGGTAATTGATTCTATCCTTTTAGTTAAGATTAACTCTCTTGTGCTTGATTATTCATGAATGTTGATTAATTATGCTTGAATAGCTAACTTGTTGAATCTAGGTTTGGACCGTGGACAAACCTAATCTATGAAAACAATTTGATTTCCTGGGACCGTGGACTAGAGAATAAAGAAAGAGATTTAACTATATGTTCTTGTGATTCGGCCTATTTTGTACAGGTTAACTCTTGTATTTTAGGGCTATATTGAGTGTGTTTAGGTTAGAGTTGTGCGTAATTGTAATATCTAGGCCGAAGACACAAGAATTCAAGATTCAAGAGTTTTAAGGCGTTTTGAGCTGTCTGCGCGACACAACTTGCTTGCGAAGGCTATATCTTGAGCTACAAAGGTCGGATTGAGCTGATTCCGGTGCCATTGGAAAGCTAACTTCAAGGGCTTCAATTCATCGTTTTACACCGAAGTCAGATTCCAAGCCGAAGATGGTCAAAACAGCCTCCAAAGTGACATCAAAGGTTCTGTCGAGATTCCGCGACCGCGGTGGCCGCCGAGACGAAGTGTTCCTTTCTGTTGCGATAGCGCGGGCGCGGTGGTAGCGACGCGACCGTGGTGATGCCGAATCCGAAGCGGGCCGAAATCTTTCTATCTTGTTTCCTTTTCTATCTTTTGCCTCTTTCCTTATCTATCTCGTGGAGCTTGTTCCTTGGGCTATATAAGGAGGAGTCCTCCCTAGGCTTTATTCACATTCTAATTCATAGTTTAGGTTTCAATTCTTCTTTAGTTATGGAGAGCTAGTCTCCTTGGGTTTGTTCAAGGGAGAAGCTCTGATGTATGAACTCGTGAGATTTTGGTAATTGATTTCTATCATTTGGTTGATATTGATTCTCTTGTGCTTCATCTTATGAATGTTTATTGTTTCTTTAGGAGTAGCTAACCTATTGAATTGATTAGCTTTCTACTGTTTGATTAGGTTTGGACCGTGGACAAAACTAATCTGTGAAAACAACTTAACCTAGACCTGTTGTCTATGCAACTAGGATTAAGAAGAGAATTGATTGTTTTATCTTACAATTGACTTGTAGCTTGATTGTTTGATATTATATCCTGCAAATCCTTGTTCTTTATGCTAATTCTAGGTTAAGCGTCCTTGCCTAGGGTTATAGAATTGCTTGGACCGTGGACTTGCGATTGTTAATGATCAGGATAGGAATTAACCATAGGTGTGAATGAAATCAATGGATAAATCTATGATCGAGTGATTATTAAAGAGTGGATCTTTTGAATGAACCTATCTCCCATATTTGCTTGTTTGTTTGTTATTTGTTTTCTAGTTTAGTTTAGTATAGATTTCTCTCTTCAACCCCCTTTTCTTTAGTTGATAGATTTATTAAGACTAGAAGCCTTAAGTTCTCTTGGGTTCGACCCCTTATTTGCTTACTATTCTAGTTTGTTTGTTTGGGTTATTTATCTTTGATCTTGGCACGACGACTTTAGCCGAGTCATCTTGCAATTGACTCGTAGCTTGATTGCTTTAGCACATATCCTCCATATCCTTGTTTGTATTGCTAATATTGATTTGAGCGTCTTCTATTGGTATTAAGATTTTCCTGAACCGTGGAGATACGATTCAATAAGATCAGGAGAGAAATTAACCCTGGGAAAAAAAAGAATCAATGGATTAATCAATGATTGAATGATTTTATCAAAGTGAATCTTTTGAATGAACTTGCTTTTCCAATTGATTGTTTGCTTGTTTGTTATTTGTTTAATAGTTTAGTTTCGTTTTAATCTCTTGAAATCCCCTATTATGTTTGGTTGGTAAAAATATTAATGCTAGCAACCACAATTCGTTTAGATATGACCCCAACCGACTTGTTATACTAAAGCTTGTAACTAGGGTTAATTATCTTTGATTTTGGCATAACGACCTAGGTCAAGTAAAGAGCCCTACTCGATTTTGGTCAAAACTGGACATGAATAGCGATGTCCAAAAATCAAGTCGACGAAATGAAGGATTGAGCAAAGTCCTTGATCGCCATCCAAATCGCTGAAACACCACCGCAAGATTTGGGAAAATCGTTGATCTTTGTTTTCGAAACTGGTTCTATATTGATAGACCATGGATGTCTACGTGGACGATAGAGTGGTCAAGAGTCAACCGACTAGTGTTTTACTATTTTGTATGAACAATGCACAAAGCTCACCAATGAGAGACATTGGCTTTAATATCGACATTGGTGAAAAAGCATGAGTACTAGTAAAATCGTCCTAGGGCTAACAACCTTGAAGCGTTAAGAGCCTCGTGACCAAGACCGTAACTGCAACCGTGGGCCTATGGGCCACGACCACAGATCTGGTTTAAATAGCAAGACCCATTTGTTAGGGATAACCGCGACCGCGGTTCGCCAAGTCGTGGCCGCGGCTATGATGGCCGCATGCGTAGATCTACATCGGAAGTTGCTCGCTCTTACGAGATCAACCGGGGCCCCGACCTGCGTGAGCGCGATCGCGGATACTCGTCTTTCTCTGTGCAGGGATCTTAGGATTAGGGAAATATATATAACAAGTGTTCACACTAGAAATTTTGATAGAAACATATAATGTCAACAAATAGGAGATAGAAATATATATATATATATATATAAAACTAGTTTGTGTTAGTCCCGTGCTTAGCATGAGATAAGCCTGAATAATTTTGATTGATTGTAAATAATTAAAAATAAGAAACGTGGGACCTTGATAACATCATTTGTTAATTTATATTTGAAACGTCTTTAGATGGATATATTGATTGAAGTTAATTTTGATAAATTTCTACCCTATATATTGTTTTGCAATTTTGAATTTTTTTATTGTCATTATATATCCTATGTAACTATAAATCTTTTAAATGGTCAATATGGTTGTTATTAGAAGTTGATAAATTAACTAACCCTGAGATGCGAACGTAGTAGTTACCAAAAGTTAAAAAAAAAAGTGACTAAAAAAGTAAGTTCGAGAGAAGTTGAAAAAGAGTGATATGTGAAAGTTAAAGAGATTTGAAAAGGTTGAAAAAGATTTTATTTTATATTATTTTGGCAAAAGAGAGTATGAACGTGGAAGTTATGATATAATGGATGTTTCGAGATTTTTTAAACTTACATTTATTAAAAATTAGAAGAACAGGGGGTGAAAGTGACGATGACACCTGAAACGTTTCTACTTTCAAGTGTAGAAGGAATATTGTATAGAAGGACTTATTTGGCAAACAATAAATAATTCGATATATTTTATAAGCATAAAAAATATTAAGCTTTACAATAATTCTACGTGTATCATATTTCAAAATTAATTTATTATATCCTACAAAATGGTAATAATTAATCGTCGAATGAGATTGAAATACATTTTTGTAACGATGTTTAAAGAGGTTAAGAGTGAAGTTGAGGAAGGTTAAGAAAACCAAAAGTAAAATATAGAAAATGGGGATCTAATGACATGAAAAGTTGATTGTACTCTTCTATATGTCTCTCCTATTCAACCTTTTTATAATTAATTTTTTTCTATTTCTCTTATCTCTAATAAATTCAAATTTTCAACTTCCACATTCTTCATTTTCAATACATTACTTTCTTAACTTCCATAGACTTCTCTTAATTTCTTTTTAACAAAATTCTCTTACCTTTTTATTTAAAATTTTCTTTATTAAACTTTTTGATGGAATTTTCTTTATTAAATGGAGTATGTTATCTCCTTTATCACTTCAATCCAACAACTTCATTTTATATATATTTAAGTAAAATAAGTGACCTAATTCTGTACGATATATTGACATTAGAAGTTTTAGTGCATGACATATTAAATAACATTTAACCAATTGATTTATTTTTTAATTTGTAACTACTTTTAGATTTATGGACTTGTTATTATTTTTTCATTGCTTGCTACTATTTGGGTCGGTTTCGGATTTCAGCCCAATCGAGTTCGCGTTAATCGGTTTTTTTTTGCTTTGCTTACTACTATTTGAGTCTCGTTTAAACCCTAAAGTTTTCTGTCGGTTCGGGCCATTTTTTTTGGGTCTGGTTAGGTTTTGACAGGTCTAATGGCTACACACAAATGGTCAATGCATATTCTTACCTTGTCTCTTTTTTAGTATAATGGAGGCACATGCAATAGCTTGTGGAACTCTTTTAATGCCATACAACACCTCAATATGACTTATTAAGAGAAGATTGTTAGAAGAAATGATCCTATGTTGTTTTCTTGGACCTCAACGGTCTAAGGGCCGATATCATAAGATGATTATTCATTATCTTGTATCTTCAGTAGATCTCCAATAGTTCATCCTACTATCTTATAAAAAATAGGTCCTTCAACTTAGGGGAATGAATGCACATATGCTTTAAAGGGTTTCCAAAGATTGTTTCAAACCTACTAGGACTTCTTTTCCCTATCACTTTTCATTCAAATAAGAAATCTGCTTCAAGGTTACTATAACTCCATTTTCCACACATTCATCTTTTAATAACTATAAATCTTTTGGCAATGCATTCTTTTTCGTTATCTCTTATACCATTAGTGTATAAAATCAAACACTGGTGTTGTCTTCCAGCACCATTAATGTATGCAAATATTTCTATTGTTTTATTTATCTATTTTGTTTGCATTGGTTACATAGATAATTAATGTAATCTATATTTGCAGCAATATCCTGATTTGGAACAGGAGGAAACATTGAAGTCAAAATAGGAGAGAACTATAGGGCAAATGTGAAGGATGACAATACGGCGAATTCGTCGTTCAACGATCGGAGGCGAATTCGTCGTTCAACGATCGGAGGCTGACAATATTTTAGATGATAGGCTTATATTTGCTTTTATGGCCTTATTGATATGATTCGTCTTAGGATCGACTTGGACTGGCTCGAACGAGTTCGTGTCGTTGCTTGGAATTCGACCTTGATGGGCTTGCTTGATGAAATGGGGTGTCCAATTGTGTTTGATAGTGTAAAGAGTGTAGCGGCTTCGTCCTTGCTCAAGGGTCTCAGAGGATACCCGGACAAATCATCGGCCCACCATCTGATCCTAACAGGGGGATCTAGACAAAATTACTTACTCGAATTAGAAAGTTCTATTGCAAATAAATATATACGTATTGTATGTAGATATAGTTAGTCGATATGCATACACATACAATTAGTATATATCAATAACAAACCATATACATACGTACTATACTAACATACGTGCATACGTAGTGCAACACACAAATGGTAATGGGCTTCTTTTCGTTGACAACTCGCTGGTGGGACACTAGGTCGGTTCCTACTTCCCAGGACTCTCGACCGGAGAAACCGTAGTTCAATGGGGCGGGGATGTGGTATGGGGGCCGGGGGTTCAGATGACGACCCAGATGGGAAGTGGGGTGCTCATCGATGATGCTTCTGATCCGAACATGGGAAGAATAATGACGAGCATGTGGTTTATGGGATACTTTAGCCGCAATGGCTTCATTTCGCCTCCGCCTCTTGACCAACTCACAGAAAATGTATCCATCAACCAGATTTGCTACAGTGTGACCCCAACTCATGTCAATGGCATCACCTACTTCTTCTTTGGAGGCATATAGGGGCAAAACGCTTGAATCTCACAAGCTAGGGAGTTTACAGCTCGAAGAGAAAGTAATGTTTTTAAAGTCAAGGAATAAGCTAACCAAAACAACATGAAAACATTTATTTAAATAGGGAAAAATCGAGCCAGCCGAGTGGCCTCTAGGTGGCGTCGGTCTTGTTGACTTGGAGTGGAAGGCACGCCTCATTAAGGGGGAATGGGAAGAGGTCAGTCACCTCCTTGGCTACGAAGGAAGCTAGAACATTTGATGAAGGCGTGGGCCCTTCGAAAAGCTTTGGTGAGGTTTGGGCTTGGGCCCACTTGATACGTCCACCGGGATATCCATGAAGAAGGGTTGATATGATCTTGAACTTGTAACAAGGTGGTGTACCAATCTTGGTTAGGCCAGTTGAGGCTAGGGGCTCTTTGAGGCCTTGAATGGTGGCATGGTTCATGGGCTAAGAGAAAGGCCAAGACCCCACAACCTTCGGGCGCCACAGTGGCCTTACTCCGCGCATGGCTAGGGTCGAGGCCGGTGACACGGAGCGTGGGTGACCTAGCATGGGGTGGGATAGGGCACTGGTGTGGAGCGGGCCTTGTGTTAGCTGTGTAAGAAGCTTGTGCCACGACGCCGAGTGGGGTGTGACCAGGAATGGGCCTTGGAATGCGCCCGCGACCAAGAGTGGCTTGGGCCAAGGCATGTTTAGGACCGTTGATGGAGGCGTCGGTGGGGCCACGTCTGGGGGTGGCCCAACTCCTCGTTTTGGCGTAGACCAAATCATATCATCCTCTCCCCCTTGTGAAGGATTCGACCTCGGATCCTTAGGCCCGAGCTTGGGGGTGGGTTTGGCATAGTGACTGAGTCAAGTAGGCCCTCGTATGACAATGGGCTCCACCTCTTTGGGGTCCATAGGTGTGTGGCGGAAGAGTTGGTGGTCTTGATAGAAATGGTGCGTGTTCCACCTCCCATTATGAAGTACATTCTTATCCCATTGCTACGGGCGCCCTACCAAAACATGAGCAGACTTCATGGGCACATTGTCACAATCATTTAAGTCATGGTAATCACCAATAATCATAGGGAGAGAGACATAGTGGGTCACGACCACGACACCCTAGTGCTCGTCGAGATGTATAGGCCGGAAACCCACTTGCTTTATCACATCTTCGTACATCAAATTGGACCCACTTCCACTGTCAATTTCGACGATGCACTTAACACCTAGAACAATACTTCGACAATCAAAGAGGTTGTGCCTTTGGACCTCGTCGACATCTTCTTTAGGAAGCTCTTCTTCCTCAACCATCAACTTGTCGCCCCCCTCAACTTCTTCCTCATGAAGCTTTTGGACTTGGTATGGCTCTATATAGAACTCCTCGGAGGATGATAGGCCGTCCAATGGGGGTACCTCCTCCAAGATGGCCTCATCGACTTGGCTTAAAAGTTCCTCCAACTTGAAGAAGTCATCCACCTCTTTGATTGCTCACGGATGCGAGGGTCTATAGATACATTTATAACCCGACCCCGGTGTAGTAGGGTGTCGAACACTCGGGAAGTGTATTCGATTGCAATGGCAAAATACTTGAAATCGAGAAAGAAGATCTTAAAACAAGGAAAATGAAAGGAACGATCGGGACCGACACAAGGTCATGTCGGGCCCGATGTTGGCAGAGGCAGGGGACGTCGGGACCGACACTAGTAAGTCGGGACCGATGTACCTTGGTAACTTGAACTCAAGGGTTTGAAAGTAGATCCTGGGTTTTGGGTTTCTTCTCTAGTAGATTGAGCCTATTCCACCCCAATTCAAGCAATAAGTGATGATCGAGGTTAGATCACGAGGCTTCCACCTTCTCCAAACCACTTATACACATCGATCCTTGGGAGATTGGCTTACGCTTCTTCTCTTCGATGCAAGGTCTCGTGATGGATGCTTTTCACTTTCATTACTTTACCAATCACAAGCCTTGATCCCCTACTTTCGCAAGGAATTGTAGCTCTATGTAGAGTGGTCCCTAGATCAAGCACTCAAGGCTTTTGGAATTGGGGTTTCTAGCCCAACCTAGCTAGATCATTCTCCCATCACCCAAGATCAAGGAGATCTACTCCATATGGCAAGTAAAGAAAGCAACAAAATCACAAAGCATCTTAATCATCATCAACATTCTCAAATCAAAGCCAAATTTCATTTACAAATCCAAATCAATCCACAATTTCCAATCCAAGTTTCCAAATCCAAAGGACTAAAACAAAGCAAAGCTAAACTACAAATCAAACCTAGCAATTCTCCACCTCTCCTTGGCCGATTCTCTCTCTTCTCCTTGCTCTCCAAGTATTCTCTTGAGAGGATTGTGTGTTGGTTTTTGTTGGGAATTCTTCTCAATTAGAAGAACAAGAGGGCCTTAGTAGATGAGGGACAAATGTGGAAGTCTACATCTTAATGCCTTGCTGCCCAATCCACACGAGACCGACTCGGACCGACATGGAGGGATCTCGGGCCCGACTTGCTGGCAACTCGGTCCGAGGTTGAAAATACATCTCGGGTCCGGGTTTGCTTCTACATCGATCTGGACCTCGTTCCACCTCTTCTTCTTGGCTTTCCTCTTGCTTTCTTCATGGCTTGTTCAACTCCTTCCCTCTTTGCTTCATGCTTTGCTCCATGTCTCAATTCTCCTTCAAAATGATCCTTGATCCTTGCCAAAATACCTACAAAACACACAAAAACACGCAAAGTCTCCGAATCTCATAGAAATGCGGGAACTAAGCTAAAAGGGAACAAAACACTCAAGAAAAGAAGAAAAAAGGAATAAAACAACTAAGGAAAACACACTTAAAACACCACCAAATAAAGAGACGACTTGTGTTTGGACTCACACACACACACACACAAGAGACGACTTGTGTTTGGACTCAATTTGGAGGAACTCTTGGTTTCTCACTAATGAAGACTTGAACCTCCTCCTTTGGCCTTGCGAAAATTCTGATATTCTCACACCCACACGTTAGTAATACTGGCTTAAAGGTTTAAAGAGAGCAATCAAAGGGTGGTATCGTCAAGAAAATCAAGAACACGCTTGTGGACGAGTGTTTACAAAACCGAAACTACTTTCATTGCTCATAGGTTCAGATGAGGCGAGACAAGGGTCGACACAAGGTTAGGCAAGAGATCACGAACAAGGCAAAGCAAGAATGAGCAAGTCGTACAAGGCAAGACGTAATAAGGCAAAGCAATAACGACTCAAGACAAGGCAATACACAAGAATTTTGAACTTACTTGATGATACACGACTAGCTTAGACAAATACTCGAACGCACCCACACCAAACTTGAATAAGCAATCAACAAGGACACTCAAACAAGTGGGTCGCTAGGACTTTTCTCTCATTTTTTGGGTCAATTTAGGGGCGTATGAAGATCGACTTTTTTCTTTCTTCTTCTCTAATTTTTAGCCTCCCCCTCTCACTGATTTTTCACTCATTTGTTCAGCTTTTATACAAGGATTCATCAAAGCACAAAAGAGAGAAGCCGATTTCCTTCTTGCAATAACACACAAGGTTGGTTAATCATTAAACGAAGAGGTGTTGAACATCAAGACACCATTAAGGCAAGACTTCCAACATCCTAGTTCATTCAACACGCCTCAATATTCAACTCGACTTGAAGGCTAGTGAATTTTTGAAATGAAGAGGTGTTGTACTATAATGAAGTCGGTTTTGCTTGGTTTTTGTCCACTTGATAGTTATAGCCATGAATGCAACGATTAAAAGCTCAATAATTCCCAGATTTTCAGGTTTAGGCACTTCAACAAGTCAAGGAAAAGATCAAGGATTAGTCTTGGTCATCGGTTGGCCAACTTAAGGCAAGAAAAATGAGCAAAAATGAAAGCAATTAAGATGAAGTAATTTGTACCCCCACAACTTAAGGAACTCGACTAAAAAAGCTCGTACACCACCTGATATGATTCGCCTTAGAATCGACTTGGACTGTCTCGAACGAGTTCGTGTGGTTGCTTGGAATACGATTCGCTTGATGAAATGGGGTGTCCGGTTGTGTTTGATAGTGTAAAGAGTGTTTAACTTGAAAGAAAACTAGATTTATATATTATTGATAAATGGATAAGTAGTCGACCCTACTTGGATGAACACACCAAGAAAATTCAGCTAAAGGGCACAAGAAAACGAGATAAACTCACTTGAATCCAACTACCTTTACCCTCTATAAACTCACGAGGACAAAACACTTGAATCTCACAAGCTAGGGAGTTTACAACTCGAAGAGAGAGTAATGTCTTTAAAGTCAAGGAATAAGCTAATCAAAACAATATGAAAATATTCATTTAAATAGGGAAAAATCAAGCTAGCCAAGTGGCCTCTAGGTGGCGCTGGTCTTGTTGACTTGGAATGGAAGCATGCCTAGTTAAGGGGGAATGGGAAGAGGTCAGCCACCTCCTTGGCTAGAAAGGAAGCTAGCACATTTGATGAAGGCATGGGCCCTTGGAGAATGTTTGGCGAGGTTTGGGATTAGGCCTGCTTGTTATGTCCACCGGGCCATCCTTGAAGAAGGGTTGGTATGATCTTGGACTTATAATAAGGTGTTGTACTAATCTTGGCCGGGCCAGCTGAGATGAGGGACTCTTCAAGGCCTTAATGGTGGTATGGTTCATAGGCTAAGAGAAAGGTCAAGACCCCACAACCTTCAGGTGCCACAACGGTCTACATCTCGGGAATGGCTAGGGTCGGGGCCTGCAACACGAAGTGCGGGCTATGGTGCAGGCTACCTAGCATGGGGCGGGATAGGGCGCTAGCGTGGAGCGGGACTTGTGTTGGCCGTGCAAGACGCTTGTGCCACGACGTCGAGTGGGGTATGGCGAAGAATGGGCCTTAAAACGTGCCCGTGGCCAAGAGTGGCATGGACCAAGGCACGTCTAGGGCTGTTTTGGAGGCGTCGGTGGGGCCGCGTCCGGAGGTGGCCCGACTCATCGTTTTGGAACAGGACAAATCATATCACTTATTGAGGTGTTGCACCCATTGCTATATCACCGGATTTGGATACTTTGTTGAGTTTCATGTCTTTAGAACCTCTCTTGGACTAATAAGAGAGGCCGAACATTCGACTGCAACATGACAAAAAATGGCTAGAATAGTCAAGAGTATATAAGTTGATGAGATCAGAGTTCAACAAAGCTCGTAGAAGCTCGTCTATAACAAGAAGTGTTCTATAGATCTTAGATGACAGAAATGGGCTATGAAGGAAGAAACCGAGCTTCACCCTATTGCAACACTTTCTCAAAAACGTTGGTAACACCATCAAGTGATAGTCATGGACCCAAACATAATCATCGTCTAGACTGATAACTTCTATCACTTCATCAACAAAGATCTTTTTAACTGACGTGTAAGCCTGTTAGAGTGACCGGTCTAAATGACCACCAAGATATGGGAACAAAGAAAGCATGTAATGAAACAAAGGCCATAAATGTTGGCATATAGATAGTGTAAGGCCCGAGGCCCTAGAAGCACTATCCCTTGCCAACCCGAGGACTTCTCAAGAGGTCACCCATCCTGGTACTAGTCTCGCCCTAGCACGGTTAACTTCATGGTTCTTTTGACCCCTCGAACCATGAAAACGAAGAGCTCTTGTTGCCATGAGGAGCACCTAAATCCGTTATAGATTATCGGGGTGTTACAATCTCCCCCACTTAAGCACTTGACGACCTCGTCAAGCCCCAAGGACTGCCCCTTGGGTCGAGTGACCGCCCTCCGCCCAAGCCAACTCATAAACCAGATTCGGCTCTGATACCATTTGTAAGACCCGAGGCCCTAGAAGCGCTATCCCATGCCAACCCGAGGACTTCCTAGAAGGTCACCCATACTGGTACTAGTCTCGCCCTAGCACGGTTAACTTCATGGTTCTTTTGACCCCTCGAACCATGAAAAGGAAGAACTCTTGTCGGCATGGGGAGCACTTCAACTAAGACATAGGTGGGGAATTTGTGAGCGGGTAAAAATTAATCATCTTATTTATCTTCTCTATCTTCCGTCATAAAGGTATTTTTATTTTTTATATTTTTTCTATTTTATTATTAAATTAAATGCGGTAGTTATGCGCTATGATGGAAGATTCTATTTTAACTAAAAAGACATGATGGAAGATTCTATTTTAACTAAAAAGACAGAATTTGCACTTGAAGTGGGGATGAGGATATCGTTTATTTGGGGATAGAATTTTCAACCACCAACCCTCTCTCTTCCATTATAAATACATGTCAGCTTCATGTAGAAGGATTCATATCTTGAGTGAGTTGATATTTGCTCAGCTCTCTAGAAATTTTTTCTCGTTACCTCGACACTTGATCGATGACTGTTATTTTGATTTAGGCATTAGAGATGGATTATGGCGACTCCACCCCCTTTGTCCTTTTATTTTTCATGCTTGGGTTAAGGAGCAGTTGAAACGGAAGATGAAGAAGAGAGTAATCATTTAGTGCATGTGAGGGCGGATTTTTGTTTACTAACACAAACTATATACATGATATAAAGAGAGTACAATTTTAACATATACATGACACTATTCTTATATATACAACGTATCAGGGCCGTCCAATGGATTTCGGGGGCCCTGTTCGAACTTTTTGACATGTTAAAATTTACACTTACTAATTTTACTTAATTTTCTTTCTCAATTAATTATCATACTAATGCTTTCATGGAAATTGGGTTTTAACATGTTAAGAATTTATGTGTTGGAATATTCAAATAAAAGACATTTAACTATTGTAACAAACTGTAATCAAAATATCTGAAATATACACATGAATTCAAGTATTAAATTAGTTGAATTTTATTTTAAAAAAGCTAAGCATCCTACAAAAATACAAACTAAAAAATCTTCAAATAAATGAAAAAAGACGCGAATATTTGTAGCTTTTAGATAATCTTTTTGTATTAACAATGGAAAATGAAATCTACAGAGAAAAAAGTAATATTCATTTACTTCTAAAAAGGATTTGGCTAAGGAAAGATAAGTAAATATTAAAAGAAAAAAGGTTTCCTCGTTCAGGAAAGAAATTCAATTTGGTTTTGTTTTTATGGGAAAAAATCTGAGACAAGAGGAGATCATATTTAGTGAGGCCACTAAAAGTATTTCCAAAAAATTAACACGGTAGAGTTTTGAACCCGGGCCCTTCAACTATCTTGTATAGTCAATTACCGTTGGACTACATAGGCTTTTGGGTAATTACATTTCTTCACGTAAAATATGAGGCCCCCTAGAAGTGGAGGCCCTGTTCCATCGGACTGTTTGCACGGCCCGATGGACGGCCCTGTGTCAAACAGTCCGATGTTTACTGAAGGTATCTATAATGTTCAATGATCAATTATGTCATATGATACACTTTGACTTTATCAGAGGTTGAAAATTATAGAGAACCTTAGTGGTCATTGATCAATGATTACAGTCCGATGTTTACTGAAGGTTCTCTTCTGTTTATTACTAAATCAATTACATGCATGTGTATCTTTAAGAAAATATATATTATAGATAAAGTTTCACATTATAACTACATATATTTCCTCATACTAATAGACATAGATAAAAGATAGAATATATCACCAAAATAAAATTAGTTAAATAAAACCAAAAAATGTCCAAATCTCATAAAGAATATATTTATACGATTTAACACTATCTATTAATTTGCATAAACTTATACAAATACAAAATACAAGTTTTAAACAAATTCAAACAATGCTTTGGAAATAACACTAGTTGAAGTACTATAATGCCAATGTAAGCAAATAATATTCTCAATCATGTAATTATAATACTAGAATTTCAATGTAAATAAGAAAAAATTATCAATCATAAGTCATATCTCGTCTATTTCATTTTCTTTTTCTGATTCTCTTTCTTCTTCCAACAATTATGACTCATCCTTTGAAGATAGTTCCAAAGGCACTTTATAAGGTTCATTAGAAAAATCCAGCTCGGTGGATGAATTTTCTTCATACGTAGTATCCGAAAAATCTGATTTACTAGATGATAGACCCGATAAAAAGTGACCCGGTCCCGAAATCCGAACCGAACCGACTCGAACCGAACCCGAAATTGGACCAGAATAACGAAAAATGAACATTCCGAACATGACCCAGACCCGATCTGAATCCGATCCGATCTGAAATAGACCCGAACCGAAATGACCCGAATAAAATCTGAGATCATCCGAACCGAATTGACCCGAACCGAATTGACCCGAACTAAAATATATTGTATTATTTGTATAGTTTTAGTAGTTATAGACTTACATAGTTTAACAAATGAAATATATATCATATTATTAGAATGTCTTTATAAATATAATGGAAATAGCATATTGTATAGTTTTATAAATAGAATATGGGTGATAAACACATGTGCAATATTCTTATAAATAGAATATGGGTGATAAATCCTAAATCCTAAACCATAAACCCTAAATAGAATGGAAATAACATATTGTATAGCTTTATAATTAGAATATGAGTAGTGGCGGAGCGGGACAAAATTGAAAGAGGGGGGACTCGGTTATAAAGATTAACTATAGCATACTAAGGCAATATATTATTATATTATTTAGATAATAAATATCTAAAACAATGTTAATATATATATATATAAAATAGTATAGTGATTAGTGAGTAAATTATGAGATGATCATACTATTGATTGACTATTAAATAAATAATTATTTACAATTACAAAATTTCCATTTCTACTTTGCAATATGCTTAGTATGTACTAGACCTGACAATTCGGGTTGTTCGGGTCAGTTTGGATCGAGTCGTTCGGATAGGGTTCGTTCGGGCCAAACAGTTATTTCGGGTCTTGTTCGGTTCGGTTCGGGTTTTGATGTTGTTCGGGTTCGGGTCTAGTTCGGATTCGGATCGTAATATTTCGGATTAGTTCAGATTCGGGTCGTTTCGGATCGGATGTTGTTCGGTTCAGATGTTGTTGGGTTTTGGGTCTTGTTCGGTTCAGGTCCTTTTCGAATTGCTTCGAATCGGATCATTTTAGATTGGGTGTTATTTACAAAGACCCAATCAACCGGTACACATGTTTTTTATTTAAAATTTTAAATAGTGTTATTTCATTTTTGTATATTTATGATGTTTATATGGTTAAAATACTCTATCAGGTGTATCTTGTATCATAAATCATTAATTAGATTGGATAACATATTATTGACACATTCAAGGCATATCTATATTTTTTAACACGCGTCTCAATTTTATTTGGGTTAGTTCGGTTCGGGTCAGTTTGGTTTACACTTTATTCGGGTCATTACGGTTCGGGTCATTTCGGATCGGGTCTAGGTCATGTTCGGATGGTTCATTTTTCGTTGTTCGGGTCCAATTTCAGGTTCGGTTCGAGTTTCGGGTTCGGGTCACTTTTTGCCCGGTCTACTCAGTACATTTAAACTATTAACTAAAAATATTACTCCCTCCGTCCCTAAAAGATTGTCCAGTATTTCATTTCGGGTGTCCCCTTTTGTTTGTCCATCTTTAACAACTTTCTATTTATATCACTAATTTCTTCCTTTTTTACCTTCATTCAGTCTCTTATATTACTTAATTATCCAACTTTCTCACCAACTTTATCACTTTTTCTCTACAAAATTACAAAACTACCCTTATCTAATCTCATATACTACCCTCATACCCAATATTCCCATCAACTTTTTCACTTTTTCACTTTTTCCCACCAACTTTTCACATACTTTACACATTTTCTTCATGACCGCAAAAACCGTCATTTTGGACGATCTTTTAGCGGAGGGAGTAGTATTTTAGTATTACTAACCATTTTGTTTTTTGATCGAATAGTATTACTAACCATAATAGAGATACATAGTGTTTCACAAAAAAAATAGAGATATGTAGTGTAATATGTACATTCTAATTGTTGAAGGCTAATAATAAATAAAAAATAAATAGAAAAGAATCCAAACAACCCGAATTGGCAGGTCTAACGTTGTGTCTTATTATTTTTTTTAAAATGAATGATATATGGTAGGTATGATCTATAACAAGATATATGTAGGGATCGTAATAATAAGATATAGATATAAAGATTTTTACGGAATTTTAATGCGTAAACATCGAGAGTAGGACAGCGTGCCAAGGAAGTGCTTTCACGCTTCATGAAGCTTAAAGCTTTGCGCTTCAAAATGCGTGGAATTTGGGAAACCGGTAACCCATAATTTTGGTGCTCCACGAAGTGTACAAGTTTTTAAAGCGTTGTGCGAGATGGCTTTTTTTGTTGTGCATAAAGAAACGACCTATTTTATTTGCTACTTTTCATCTATTTTCTTTGGGTTTTTGTTCTATTTCATTGTACACCAGTTTTCCTATTTTTTTTTCATTTTTCATTTTGCGAGATTGAATACCAGATTTTAATATTCTTTTTTACTATCAATTTTTATTTACAATATGCTTTCCAATTTATACGTGTTTCCTTTTTTTTACTATTTTTAAGTAATTAAACGCTTATTTTTACTTTTGGTTAATTTAATGAACATATTTTAATTAACTCCATAACTTTTATTTTGCATTTTGCATTTTGCATTCCACTATGATATTTTTAGGATATTTAGTATGTTATTAACCACAAAAACCAAAGTATTAGGAATCTTTATACTGTATATACATTTGTTAATCTAATCATAAAACCAGTAAAATAATTTTTCGTAGAATGTCGTATTCGCATCCAATGTTCTGATAATAATGAATTTCGCAACACAAACTGATAATGACTTGACATCAACCCAAGACTCTCCCACATGCATGCATATAGCCATATATTGTCCGATATTAGAAATTAGTCTTCCATACGTGTTCAATTTCATTGAATTTTGTAATGAAAATTCGCTTTCACTACGTTGAGTTTGTTGTGCCTTGCGTGATGATGTGTCTACTGTCTAGGTGTTAATTATTGCCACATTGCTACATAAACTTTCTTTTTTTTTTAGCCCCTACTACATAACTAATCATGCAATACATGCCATTATTCAGCGTTGAAGTTTATAGTCGGGACGCTCAAAAAAAAAAAAAAAGTTTCTAGTCGGTCTGTTGTCACATTCCATCGTATCATATTTGTCATGTGTGTGAAAATAAACCTAAGTATCTAACGAGCTCAGTAAGAATCGACATTTTAAGCATCCCATGACATTTCGAGTATCCATTTTTCTACAAATATCTATCATTTTAGCTTGTTGCAACTTAAGCTTTAAATAATCAAAGTTTATTGATAAAATTCCAATAAGACTTGTCAATCGAGGTTGCCTGGTTCGGGTCGGGTTATTTCGTATTCGATAGAATCAAGTTTAATTTGACAATGAATTACGAATCAACTAGCTAGGTTCGGCCAGCGCGGGTTCCCAAGCGGGTCTAGTCAATCCATCAAGTTAAGAGTATCAAATTTTATAAATATTTATATACTAAAATTTAATCATAAATACTAATATATTATAACGATAAAATACAATATAATTGTCAAAACACATTTCATATATTCTAAAATGTAACAAATTAGTCAACCCAACAAGCTCCAAAACCGAACGGGTCAGGTTTAAAGTGAGTTTCAATCTAAGCTTATAGGTTGAAACTTGGAAATTTCTAAGCACGTTGGGTCGGGTTTGCAAGTTGGATTAGGTTTTGAGGAGTCTAATGACCAATATTGTTATTGAAAAATGACATAAAATAACTTTAAGTATCAACTTTCAACCTAAAATAATTCGAAATGTGAAAATCAATATCAACAATACAAACTATTATAATATTAAGCAAAAATGATATGGAATCATATTCTAACATGTTTTCTGATATAAGGGTGGCAAATTCTCACCCGATCCGAACTAACCGACCGAATTATCCGTTTTGAGAACCGACCGAGGCCCGAAATTTTTGTTTATCAAATAAAATCCGAAACAGACTCAATCCGACCGAATTTGACCCGGAGGTATAATCAACCCGATTAAGAATGACCCGAACCCGATTACATCCGAAAATCTCAATCCGGTTTCAAACCGAAACCCGAATAACCCGACTCGAAAATACCCGACCGAGTTATATCCGAAACCCGAAACAATCCGAACCCGATTATACCCGACATCCAAAACAACCCGAACCTGATTGTACCCGATAATTATATATGATATCCGAAACAACCCGAACATAATTTAAAATAAATATACACTATGAATTCTTTTTTCCATTAAATTATTTTACATCATGACTCTTCTATGTGGATGGGTGACATAACAATTAATAAGGATAAAAAAAGATCGATACGCATAATAACATATGACACTTTAAGACATTTGATTATATAAAGGACAAACCACATATCCTACTTCCAAACGATAGTTTATAATAGATAAAAACTAAAACATCAATCTAAGATATAAAGTACAAAACCATATCATATACAAGCAATCTTAAGTCTACGGAATAACAACACAAAAAACTACACCGAAAGTTCGTAGTTTCACCACTTTTCTCAAAACACGATCGATGATGTGGCGAAAGTTTGTAATATTCCGACCGATTATCCGAATTGCCACCCCTAATAATCGATGATGTGGCGAAAGGGAAAGAAAACTTGACATGGCAACTTAAAAAAATTACACGTTTTTTTTTGTGCCATTGCCATGTCATTTTAATTTCCATGAATTATGAAAAAAATCAATTGCCACATCATTTTCATATCCAACTAAACTCATACTCCCTCTATCCCGTTAAGTTTGTTCGCCTTTCCATTTTGGTCGTCCCAAAAAGTTTGTCCACTTCTCAAATCTTTCCATTTCTATATATCTATACATTTGTATTTTTACCCTTATTCGATCTCATATATTACATTTATTACCCAGTTTTTCCATTAACTTTATCACTTTTCCATCAACTTGGTCACTTTTTCATACAAAATTACCCTCAACTACTCTTATATATTACCCCCTATATCCATGTTTTTCATCAACTTTATCACTTTTTAACTTTTTACCTTTATAATTTATAAAATTTTTAGCCTAATCATTCAACTTTTACACTTTTATTAATTACTGTGCCAACCGTCCTTTATGGACAAACAATTTGGGACGGAGGGAGTAATATCTAATAAAAATCAAAATGAACGAAAATTAAATAAACAAAAAGTTTGTTGCTTGAATAGAGAACTAGTACAAATCTCGTACCATGTACAAGTAATGTGAATATAAATGAGGCTTGGCAGATGTTAGATCAAACTTTTGACTCTAACTCGCTTTTGACTTAAGAATGTACAACCCAAACTTGAAAGATCTGATAAAAGTCCGAACCTATTGAATATATTTTAATCAATTTCGCTCAATTTTCATATTTACATTATTATTTAATAATTTTACAACAATTTAATATTAGAATCTTTATAAAAAAGATTTAAAAAGTTTTATAGTATTTTCTTAAAATTCAAAATTAGGGAAGATATCAAGTAGATATAATGGTTAATTTTAAAGAATATTACTTAAAAATAAAACCACTATTTTATTCAACTTGTGATGTGGCGCAATTTTTGTTACAAAGACCTGGGTTCTAGTTTACGAAGATAATGAATTGAGAAAATCTGATGTAGACCAAGCACCAATAACTCCGGAGGAGATCGATGACCTAGCCCGAGTCCCCTTCGATGGACCAATCATTAGAGATCGATCCAAGAAGCTAAGAAAAGCTATGAGAGTTCTTTTGGCATGCATCCCAGCTATGCTCGAGTCACATGGGCCACAATGGACCACCCTCATCTCTCATGACCCGAATTGATATTTGGGCCATGCTTATCCTTTAACTTATATTTAGTCTTAGAAATTATTTTAGATTTTAGGCAGTTGCCTTTATTTTTTTATATTTTCCTAAGTATGTGACAAGCATGGGACACCCCCTTTGAGGACCGACCCTCCAAAGGGTCGAGCACGAGCCAAATGAAGAAGATTAGAGGGCAACACACTTAGGACCGACCCCCTAGGGGTTGTGCATGACCCTCCCAAGGTTGAGCCAAGATGTCCTTCCATTCCTCTTCTTAGGACTGACCCCCTAGGGGTCGTGCACGACCCATTTGGGTCGATACTTGCGCGTTTTCATCCTTTTCTGCGTGGGATGCGTGTACCAATCATATAGGACGTGTTTTACATGCCTTGGGACGCAAGGCCTTGCCATATTTTAGGAAACATATAGTTGTTAGCTTTTAGTTAGTTTGTTATCTTTATTGTTTCCTTATATCTAGTTAGTTATTTTCATATCTTTAAGCAAGATTCTATCCTAGGCAATTTGTTAAAAAAATAGAATCTTGGCTTCCTTTTGTCTATTTTAAACCCATTCAAACTTAATGAAAAATCAGATTGGAACCTGGGAATTAACTCAAAATCCTTGGTTGATAAGGGATGAAGGCCGTCGGGAGGAAGAATAGGCGATTTCGGGTTGGAAATCAATTTGCCATATCACGTGGCACCATGACCGACAGAGCTGCTCTCAAGCTTGTGGCTCAGGCTCGAATCAAGGAGGCTATTCCGTCCATATATAGTGAACACATTTGTGGCCGAAGCTATGAAGGCCATCAACATGGAGCGGGCTGCACGTTTGACGCGTATTGATGAGCTCCTTAATGCTCTTGTTCCATCAAGTGGTTCTCCTCATCAAACGCTCCAATGACAAAAACAGGAGAAGACGCCTATTCTTCCTCCCACACAAAATGTATCCGCATCCAGCAAGAGAGGCAAGAGTTTCCCCAACCGACCACTCAAACTATGGTTCGATCGTTCTAAGGGTTAGTTGGCTTCTGTAGGCGTTTTGATGTGGCAAAACGCCAATAGAAGAGAGAAGTCGATTGGTTGCATAATCACTTTAATGAAAAATCAAGTTGCCATATCACGTCCACATAGGTGCACTTTGTCTATTTAATGAAAAATCAAGGTCGTGCACGACCCCTAAGGGGTTGGTCTTGAGTGTGTTGCCCTCTAATCTTCTTCATTTGTCTCGTGCTCGACTCTTTGGAGGGTCGGTCCTCAAAGGGGGCGTCCCGTGCTTGTCCTATACTTAGGAAAATATAGAAAAATAAAGGCAAGTGCCTAAAATCCAAAATAATTTCTAAGTCTAAAAATAACTCAAAGGATAAGCATGGCCCAAATATCAATTTGGGTCATGAGAGATGAAGGTGGTCCATTGTGGCCCATGTAACTCGAGCATAGCTGGGATGCGTTCCAAAAGAAGTCTCGTGGCTTTCCTTAGCTTCTTGACTCGATCTCTAGTGATTGGTTCATCGAAGGGGACTCAGGCTAGGTCATCGATCTCTTGCGGAGTCATTGGTGCTTGGTCTACATCAAATTCATAGGTCACGAAGGACTTGAACACAATGGCGATGAAAGACTCAAGCATGAAGACTCAATATCATCCTAGCTTATGTAGTTTGAGGAAATCGAGGAGTGTTAGAGTGGGCCTCCATTCAAACTCCATCAAAACCTCATTCAAGTTCGATTTTGCTTTAAAGTCTAAATTCTCGCAATTCTACAATATGTTCTTCAAATTGTGACCAAATTTAGGTTTCTTATTTCCAAATCTATTGAAGCCCCTTAATCTTAAATTTCAATATAGCTTGATTCAATAGTTGCCATTTTTTATCCCTCACACAACTTCGGCTTGCTCAACCTCTCGCTGAACTGACGCCACTGCTCATGACCCACACCAGGTGCCACCTCTATCCTCTCTAAGCCGCATCGGGTTATTATTGTTCGTCGCTGCCGACCTGAACCTTTATAATGTTTTTGCACTTAAAGAAGAAGAAGATGAATAGTGCAATTAATTTAGGTTGTGATGAGAGTTGTTCTTTGTGGTTTTGTAAATTCTGCTCTCATTGGTTTTGTTGAGTTTTTTTTATGATTTTGATATTTTCTGATTTTGATTAACGATAAGGTTTATCTGATAATGATTTTTAAGAGAGAAATAAGAATGAATATCAAGTACTCGTACCACGTGTGGATGTCGCGTACGGCTGTAATTTTTGTTTTTTTTTTAACCTTTGGGGTGTAGGTTTCAAAATATCTGTGTTTTTATCAACATTTTGTACATGAGTAATCTTTGCACGTTGCTTCCAGAATCTATGATGGAAGTTAAGGGCGTTATATTTGTTTAAATGTTGCTGAAGTTCGGTAAGAATGTGTGACTTGCTAGGGTCTCAGAGCAAATCATTCACGATAAGGTTTATGGTGTTCAAAAGTATTGTTAATGTGTCGCTTAGCCCAATGTGTAAAGTATTTTTTTAAGCAATAGCATTTTCATAGAGATTTTTCACAAGATCAGCATATTCTAGTTTAGAAATCCACGCATTCTAAAACCTAAATGGGTATTTGTAGTATTTTTTATGTTTATCTAGATCTAAAGCTATAAGGCAATGGTCAAAGGTAGTAAAGGGGTGATGGTAAATTTTAAGGGTTGGAAATAGATGAGTTAGATATTAATTGATTAAGCCACAATCAAGAGGCTCAAAAATATATGCTCAGAATTCGTACTTTTCCTCCATGTAAATGGGAAACCTGTGGATTTAGTATTCAAAAGGCCAATGTATTTTGAATGTTCAAAAGTCGGTTAAATCTATATATCCTAAGAATAAGACCTCCCATTTTGTCAGACTAACAATCAATTTCGTCAAGATCTCCATTAAGAAGAAACGGTATATGGAGTGAGGCAACAATTAAGTTTAAAAAGTCTCAAAAAGCTGATTTATCTTCTTCCCAAGAAGGAGCGTATACAAATACTAGCATAAAGGGATTTAAAGGGTCGTTGTAATTATGATAATGATATTTATTGATTGAATTTATAATTGGAAATTACGTGTAAAATCATTGTGAGTTATAAGTAAAGCAATTCCCCGCTTCGAACCTATCGAAGGAGAAAAGATACATTGGTGGAAACCTAAATTTTGGATGGTAGCATCACTAGGCTGTATAGTTGTTTTAGTTTCAGCCAAGCATAAGAAGTTGAATTTATGAAATTTTCTAAGGAAGACAATCTCATCTCAAAAATTAGCCCTCCTAATATTCCTCACATTCCAATAAGCAATAGTCATAATACAACATTGAAAGAGACCTGTTCAAAAGAGTTGGTAGGCATAAGGCTAGAGTTATACGTGAAAACAAACAATACATGTCAGACGCCATACAAAAGTTTGTGAGGAAAAATTACAAGTAATAATAGAGTGAACGAATGTTCAAAGATCTCAACAAAAGAACTTGACCCGCAAAAACTTTTGCAACACAAAAGGTGAAAGGAAGACTGTATGCAACAAAGGATGACAATAGGGAACGAGCATGTGAGCATAGAAGCATGACCGGCTAAAACTTTTGCAAAACAAAATTTTTATTTATATATTCATTTAAACGGCTTTAAAATTGAAGAGTAGAAATATTTATATATTAAATATAAAATAAAATTTATACATACTTATTATTATTGTTTTTATAAATAAACATTAATGTAAAATAAAATAAAGTAAACATATTTTATAGTATTAACTTAGGAAAAATATAATAAAAATACTTAATTCATTATTTTGATGTTTTATCTTGAGAGTAAAGATAGAAACTACATGATTGGTCTTTTATTAAAATAATCGAATTGCCTTTAATTGAACTATTTTTAATTATTAAAACTTAATTATACTCACATATTTATAATATATATATGCATTTAAATTATTCCATATGAGTTGGATTTGGAAATGTTTTCTATTTATTAAATAAAAAATAATGATTAATTATGAAAATTTATTAATGAAGCAATCATCCAATTGTTATGCAAAAAAAATTCAATCCTATAAAAATTTTCTCGGTTATGAAACAATATTATAAAGAAAATAATATATCATTAAAATAAAATAAATATAAGTATAATGAAATACCCAAATCCCATAAGAAAAAGAATAAAGTAAGAATACAAAATTTTATATCTATTCATCTATTAGTTTTTTATGAAAATTCAAGTAAGTCAAAGTTGGGCCTTAAAAAAACACCACAGTAACACTAGGGGCATGCTACACTTCATGTTGGAAAGATACTTTTTTGATGAAAGGATCATTAAGTGTAAAAAGTAGTTTCAAGAAGAAAATATCTCTAAAATTTCCTTTTTCTTTTGAAAGAAAATTTCATTTTTTTTATATGAAAAAGGTGACATACTTGTTTCAAAACTTCTCTTCCCAAGGCACAAGAATGGTAGAGTTGTACGGTAAAAAGAGACTCTAATTCATTTTGTTACTTTTACCTTGAAAGTATCCGAACAACATTTTGAAAAAAAAGTAGACTTTTTCATAAAAAGTACTTCTTTAAAAGAAGTGTAGCACGCCCTAGATTGAGATCGTGTCAAGGCAAAAAAATTCACACCAACCCTTGCACCCTTTCAGGAGGTCACTGAATCTAATGCTAGGAAAATCTGAAATCTGAAATCTGAAAAATATAAAAAAGAGTAGAAAACAGAAGGAAGAAACATTGAATGATGGAAAAGGTAATTCTCATTGCAAGCTGATGCACTATCCCATTCATTGCAATCAATACGAAGCCACCTTTCCCTTTGTCCGTTTCAACACAATCATAATAATACTGCACTATCATCAGGATAATACTGTTTCTTTCTTTATCTCTCTTCCACTCGAGGCCAAAATACTTGTTCACCCTTTTAATGCCTTCAACTTTTCCCCGCGCATAATATCGGATGCTTGCACCCTTTTGGACTCTAGTTTAGGGTTGTTGTATTGAGTAAAAGTAATTTCTTGATCAGGTAATTCTTATCTACTTGTTCAAAATTCTACTCTTTCTAGTTTGAACAATCTCCAAAACCAGAAGAGCTAGACATGGAAATCGCCTTCAACTTGTACTGCGTTTTTCAGGTTTTCCTTTGTTCCCCAATCTTTATGATTGGTCTCATGTGCATAGTCACTCTCAATTCTAGTCCTTACAAAGATGGGCATGTCTGAAATTTTCTGGTTGACTAATTTCATGCGTGTTGCTTCTGCCCTTTGAAGGTTTTTGTCTTGTTTCTGTGGATTACTTGAAATTTGACGGTTCTGGTCTATTCTGCAACATTCTCTCTGCTTTTAATCTCATTCTGCGATATTGTTTACTGTGTTGCTTTGTTTGCTGGTGCTATTCAGTTCATCAACTGTGTGACTTTCAATTAGAGAATCTAAACTTGGGTTGAGTGGTGGAATGACTTTGAACTTTCCTTGAAGCCTAGTGTAAAGGGAAAATTTCTGATCATGGGTTCTCACTTTTCCTTGAATATCCCATACAATTATACGGTTTTGGAGATGGTTCAATTTGTTTGCTATCACTAGATTTGTTCTCTTTTCTGAAGTTCTTGGGTTGGCCATGGTGCTTAGATTCTTGTCAAAACTCGACCTTGTGATAAAAGTAAAAAGTACTAGAAAAGAATAAAGGCCAAAGGATAGTAGAGGATGACTCTTACCATTTTGTGGTTATGAATGCTCAGTTTTAACTCTGTAGCGGAATATTTAACTGTTGTTAGGCCAACTTTTCATCTTCATGTCTGTCTCTCTTACAGATCTACATGATAATTTACAACAAGTTAAACTTACCAAACCATGGTATATTCTCTTTAAGCTGTAAGGATTTTTCTAAATTCCGTTCATCAATCCTTTGCAGTTGACACATTCTGGTTGATAGGGAGAAGAATTACATCATTCTGAACACAAGCTTACATAATCATGCATACTGATTCCCCCATTGCTTTGGAAAGTCATAAAGAAAAAAGGAATTGCTTGGCGGAGGTAATAAATAATCTTTGGCTATTCTGTACTATTCCACTGTTCAATTGCCATGATTAAGCTCACTCAACAAGTTTCATTCTCTTTCCAGGTATCTAAGGTAGAAAGACAGCTCTGGAAATCTGTGCAGTCGTTGGGATTGTTGAATCCTGATGTCCGGAATCTATACCGCAAGGCGTGTCAGTTGTACAAGAAAATCTTCCTTGGAAGTAATGATCTGGATGAGCTCCAAGAAGCCGAATATTCTCTGTGGAAACTTCACTATAAGCAAATTGATGAGTTTCGCAAACAAGCATCTAAGAACCCAGAGAGTACTCAGGAAGGATTCAGATTATTTCTGAAAGAATCTTCTAGATTTTACCAAGATTTAATCAATAAATGCAAGAGGTACTATGGCTTTCAGGACCCAATTGAGCATGCAAAGTTGCATAAATGCCAACTTGTGTGCCATCGCCTTTTAGTTAGACTTGGGGATCTTGCAAGATACATGGAAGTGAATCGGATTGATGGTGTTCAGCAAAGGAACTGGTCTAAAGTAGCACAATGCTACTTTGAAGCAGCAAAGATATATCCTGATGGTGGAAATCCCCAAAATCAGGTCTTTTTCTAACACTGATGATTTTGTATAGCAATTTTCTCTTTGGGACTTTGATAGCTTTGCGAGAAGACACTTACACAGAGTGTTACAGTTGGCCTTACTTGCGACGCCAGCATATATTGGTGATGAGTTTCTTGCTTTGTATCACTCTGTGAGAAGCATAGCAGTTAAAGAGCCCTTTCCTGATGCTTCGGATAACCTTCTTTTCATATTTGAAAGGGTAAAGTATTTCTTCAAGTACATTGTCATCTGATAAGACTGTTTGCTTGTTTTACTTGTTGTAATGCTATTTTAAACTTATTGGCTCTTGCCATTTTAAGGACTTGCCCTTTTATGGACACACATTTGTGATATTGCAGAACACGTCAGTTCACATACACTCGCTATCAGTTGGGTCACAATTTAATTTTCTAAAACCATCTGAAAGAGTTATGAAATCTGTTCAAGTACAGGCGGGTAATGGTGATTTGTGGTCGCTCTTCGTCAGGTTAATTAGTTTCTTCTTCTTAGATTTGAGGTATGCACTATTTGCACTACTTCTTTTACATTTATCTTTTCTAGCTCATATTTTCTGTTCTTGCTAACTGAGTTCGAGCTAAATTGGACCAAGTTGTGTTGTCTTCTGAAGAAATGGATTGACTTAAGTGCTTCTAGAAAATGTTTCTTCTTAGAGTCCATCCTCCTTCAAGAAGCTTAAAGAAGTTTGAGCTAAAGCTAACAAGATTTTCATGAAACTTGGGACAATTACTATGAATGAGGCAGTTTCATAAAATCACTAAATAGCATCAGTATGATTATTTTTCCATAACTAACAGTTTTTTTTGCTTCTGGATGCAGTTTGGAAAAATACTCTTGTATATTTGCATCCACCATACGAGAACTGGAAGCACTTTTGGACCTAGACGATGCAAAACTTAGCATTGCTCTAGAGTCGTACCAAAATGTGAATATATCAAGGCCTGGCCCATATCGTGCCCTCCAGCTAGTTTCAGTTCTCATCTTCACTGTCCACAATCTCAGTGCAAACCCCAAAAATGAATCTCTGAAGAAGCTACAAATGGCACTTACTCTTACATTTATTTGCTACGGCCGTGTTGTCGAAAGATGCTTTAAAAGCAAATCAATCGAGAATTTCCCACTACTTCCAGCTGTTATGGTCTTCTCAGAGTGGTTGGTAGAGGTTTTCGGAAGACTAGAGAAGTGTGAAATAGATGAAAGTTTTATGAGTGCAATAAGTTACTTCTTTAGCTCATATGTTGATCTGCTGAATCGGCTTCTCGGGTGCAAGAATCAAGTGGAATCTCAGAATCTTGTTGCATTGTGGGAAGACTTTGAAATGAGGGGCTTTATACCAGTTTCACACTGTCATTCATCCTTGGACTTCTCTACTCACTGGGAAAATGAATCCAGCTTCAGAGCGAAAAGCGTTTACCGTATCCATCGAATCATAGAAGCTGCTAGAAAGATTGCAAAAAGATCTGCTGAAAATGGTAGTCATAGCTGGACCTTTCATGAGAAAGGAGGAAAGTTTTGTACAAAGGAAAGCAAAGCTGCTGTGGGTGAAGAGGAAGAAGACATAATAGTGTTTAAACCAATTGACAGACACAATTCAGTCCCTCTTTCTGCCCCAAAACAAGAAAGTATTACTGATGAGTCTCTTCGCCGTGCTTCTTCACTGCTTATAGCTCAGAACAGGGCTATGATCAGCTCCATGACATCACATACCGGGACCCACCCCGAATCCCCTCGTTCACCTGCTGGTCGGCCTGGCCCACCTTCTCTAAGTGCCTGGGTTCAGAATGATGAAGCAAATCAGACAACAACTAGCAGTAGTATAACAGGGGAAGCTTCAGCATCAAGATACAATTACTGTGCTCCAATGCCTTCTGCCCCACCTTTAATACCCGAAGATTCTGCTTGGTCGTCTCCGCCTCCTCCATGGCCACAGAATCTTCTTAGCAATAGTAATCAGTTTGAGAAGCAGAGATATCCATTCGTTCCCGTTCCAGCAGTGTACACAGAGAGTACTGTGTCTATGCATCCTCCTACACCTGCTCTTGTTAGCAGGTTACGTGATCAGAGACAGGATCAGCACGCATTCTTTCATCATAATCATCACCGTAACCATACGGGCTATGAAAGATCCCAGGAGCAGCAGCTTCTTCAGTATCTCAAGGAGAGAGAATGGAGGATTCAGCAAGAAGCTCAGATTGCACATCTTGCCAACACAAGAAACTGATGGAACATATATGCAGTAGGTGAGACCAGCTATTTAGAATTCGGCTACTTGTGTACAGTTAGAAAGCTTTTACCCCCTTCAGGTAAAATTATCATATGCTACAGTGGACATGGATCTATGATCATGTAATTTATATATGTACGCATGTCAGACTAGTGTTTATTGTAATACTGTATTTGTGCTATATGAGGAGCATGTATCTTGCTGAGCCTGTGGCGTTCTTCTGCTATGAACAATTTTGTGTTATCTCACCGACTAAACTTCTGTTGAAGAAACTGATTCGGATTTGGCAAACAACTGAAAGATCATGGTGAGTGTTAGTCAAATAACACAAGTAGAACACTCATTGAGAGCTGCATCATGCAACTGTTTCCCAGGAAAGCTCTTTTGAGATAGAATCACTAAAGAGCTTGTATAAGTAACCTCAATGCCCAAGAATTATCCGAGCGCCCCAAAACCCTGATGCTAAACAAAACAGGCAATGCAGCCTTCTAGTTGCTTGATTAGTACCCGTCACAAACAAAACAGGCAAATGCAGCCTTCAATTTGCTTGATTAGTACTAGTGACAAACAAAACAGGCAATGCAGCCTTCAAGTTGCTTGATTAGTGCCAGTGACAAGAATGTCGTCGACATAAACAGCTACAACGGTGATCTTATCACCTAATTTGTGAAGAATGATATTGAGATTGCACAAAAGTCTACATTTTTTTCCATTTACAAACATCTACATATATCGTATAATTGGAGTCTATCCGCTGTATCCGGGGGAGTATAAGACAAGATAGCTTTCCTTCATCCAACATTTTCCCTCTTCTGCGCACTTTTCTCATTTGAATGAACTCTGTTGCTTGTATGGAAGAAATGTGAGCAATCAATGCATGTTCACTTGTTCAGTGAAGATATATAGCTCATTTTGATGCTGCTGATACAAGACTCCTCCGACTCTTGCTTGTTAGAGATGCAAAGGCCTTAACAAGCTCCTCTTTTACCATGAAGAGTACAGATGCTGCAAACACACTCTGAACTATCTTTGTGCTCATTCCTCGGTAGAAGCCAAACAAACCCTCATAGCGAATCATCTTCATGATAGCATCGACGGTGCCTGCATGATCAATAGCTACAGTTACGAATTGACAAACGAAGATTTTCTTTCTTTCTTTCTTTTCTCAACAAAGTGCCCTGGGGTTAGCATGAGCTGATGGAAGAGGCCAAAGAACAATGTTGGATATGTTTCAAGCACAACAAATGCTCTTAACATCAGCAAAGCGAAACTGGCCTGATGCGAAAGACACACCTGAGTATCTCAAAGAAGAACTACCGCCAATATCCTGCTTTGCTTGAAGCCTTGACTGCAAGACAAGAGCGAATGTATTCCAAAGTTATAAACAATAATTTTGAGAGAGGAAAATGACTCCTACTCTTAGCATATATCAAGAAACTACTGCTCTTAGCATCAAAAGAAGCCAATTGTACCATATACCTTCACCACTAGCAAGGGATATGTTGTAACCGTGGCACCAAGTTTTGCCAAAGCACCTAGAACAAAGACCTGGATTGGCATCTACCAATATTAGACATTTATGTCACCCAAAAACTCAACACTGATTTTTGCTTTTGTTTCATGTCGGAAATTTGGTTACTTGTTTCTTAAAGTAAAATCACATGAATTTAGGTGAATTGTATACTGATCCATCAAGCCATACTGAATGGACAGACATTCAACTTGTGAATGCACATTAATTACTTGATAAATCTCTGCTCTACATTCACCATGAATTAAGACTATTACTCACACCTCTATAGCAGTAACATTCTTCCTCCCTTGCTTGTTGGTAGCCCTTTTCTCCTTCAAATACCTCAATGAAGTCTCATAAATCATAAACTGGATAGATGGGTTACACACCTACAAAATATTCAGATTCCATTTAACAATCCAACAGTAGTTACTAATAGAGGAATTCTAACACCAGTTTTTTCATGTCTTCAAATAGCAGGGGGGCCATAACTAACCATAATAAGAGTAGGGATGATGCCTTTCCAAAATCCAGCTATGCCTGCTTCGCTATAAACCTCGCGTGCCTAGAAATAGTTAAGAACATTACAACCAATCTAGAAACTATGTAGCATAGTCATCTGACGAGTGTAAATGATGAAAGTGTTATACCGCATTTAGTGTTCCATATGGGTTAGGTACAACAGAATCAAGTTCCATTAGCCTCTCTTCCAAATCAGATGAATCTCTGAAGCCACTTTCCGTAGCTTCCTTTATCAAAGCTGCCTTTTTCCTTTCTATAATTTTCCTTTCTGCCTGAGCTTGTGTCTAAAATTCAATGAAAGTGATGAGACTAAAATAGAAAGAACCATATACATAGATAATAGACTTTAAGCTATAGAACAAGGCCAGCCCCTAACAGCTATAACGTAGGGCCTGTTTGGATGGCGCATTATAATGCACGATCCAAACATGCCCTTATAAGCATGTAACGAAATAATTGTAAATCACCTGCAGGCGAGTGACAAGTACCCAGATTGGATTGGTCAGCAAAACATTTAAAGATCTGTGATATTAGATGCTTGAGTCAGATTGGTTTCCCAAAGAGCAGCTAAAACAGCAACACTGAGAACATCTTTTACTAAGTAAGAATGCATATATATGATTTCAAATATAGAAAAGATCAGGTAAAGATTTATGACCCAGCCATAGCTGCAACAACTAGCCAGGAAAACATGCCAACATTTCCATCGCCGAGTCCTTGTCTTTTACGTACGGCTGCAATTGACTGAGCCTTGTTCTTGAAGACTTGATAGAAATAGTAATATACACTCTACTGACAACAATACGAAAAATATCAGCATCGGTGAACTAATAAATGAAATGCCACTGAACTTTCATACTATACTGTATGATCAAGTAGTTGCTGGATTTTTTTGATCTCAATGTCATTGGTAATTTCAAGTCTAACTTCCAAGGTCACAATTTTATAGAATTTTGATGGTTAATTCATAGAAACAGGATCCTAATCGTTCAGTTATATGTTTAGAATCACAAGTAAATGTAAGCTTGATGAAACTTGTTGTTTACATCCGGCCTCTAAATAGATTGGTAAAGAAGAAACAGACCTGTGAAGCAATGGTACCAAGAAGAGAGGGTTTCAGACCTCTGTAGAGTCCACCCCATCCCTCAAATCTTATAACCTGGCACAAATGTGACCATGTAAATATATATTGAGTTATTGACAATAGTAGAAGTGTAGAACATGTTACTATTTAAGATTTTGTAGATCTTTTGTGCAGGCGCTCTCAGCTCAATCATGCATCATCACTTTATGGAGAGTACTGCAATATGAAATATCTAACAGAGGCGGCTGGCTTACTTGGAGGATTTGAACAAGTGTGCCTCCAGAAGGCAACGTCTCCGGTTGACCACCGACGCCTTTCTTGATGACTCTCTCAGTCTGCTGTCGGGTGTTGACCTACAATTGCAACACATCCGCCTCAAGCACATGAGCTTTAGGGAGACAAAGATCACAATGAAGATATAGAACAGCGTACCGCGAGAAGAGGGTAGGTGAGAATTTGAGCAATGACTCCGCCTCCGGCTCCTGCAAGCCCGTTCGCTATGGCACTCGACATGGCCTTCCTTCTTTACTTATCTCCCTGTAGGACAGCTGCATCAGCCCAACAGGTTTTGTTTTTAAGCCTCTTATATATTCTATTCAACTAATTAGCTTCTTGTTAGTGAACTTGAAACAAATGGAATAAATGAAATGGTGTAGGGGTTAGTCTTACTATCCGGGATTTCACTCAGTAAGTAAACCTCCAATGGCTGAATTTGACAGCCCAAGATCCATGGAAAGAATGGAAGAGATAATAAGTGTGAGGATATGAGAGGCAAGTAAGAAGCCAGCCAACAAACGGTTGTGTACTTTTGTGTGGTGTAGTGTAGTTGTGGGCCTGGCGAGTTCAATCTGGTGGTCCCACCTTCCCGGTAAAACAACAACGGCTGTGTAATGTGTGTGTGTGGTACTGTGGTCTACCTGTTGTTAATCATCTCGTCCATCTTTAATGAAGGTTGGTAAATCCGTTTCGGTTTTCCATAATAGGGATAAGCAAAATCCGATGGGGACCAGATTTTTGGACCGGACCAAGGCGGTCCTCTGTCCAATAATATGTATGACAGCATTATTGATCTTGTATATACTTTCACTAATTATACATTATATTACATATGAAAAAAGTCATACACAATTAGATATATACATGCAAAGTCATGATAAGTACAAATGCATATTCATGACAAGTAAAAATACACAGTCATCTTATTTGAAAAAAGGTATAGTCATTTGTCAATTACACACTTATATATAAAAACATAATGTGTTACAGAATAGTCATGTTATTAGAAAAGAAATAATAAATTCGGTAAAAATACATAGTTATTCTCACTACAAATACTCGTTACACACTCACATGAAAAAATTAGACACAATACAATTCAAAACATGCACATTTATATTAATCGAAAATGCATAATCATGTTATTTGAAAAAACATAATCAAATTAAGTGAAAATACACAGTCATTCTCGTCATATTTTGCGCACTCGGTACACACTCACAAGAAAAGAATCACACACAAAGCAATTCAGAGAATTTCATATATTGAAAATGCATAGTCGTGTTATTTGAAAAGACATAGTCAAGTTATTTGAAAATACACAGTCGTTTGTGTCACATTCTACACACTCATTATACACTCACATGAAAAATCACACACAATGCAATTCAGAGCATGTACATTCATATTAATCGAAAATGCACAGTCATATTATTTCAAAATGCATAATCAATTTATGTGAAAATACTCAGTCATTCTTGTAATCTCGTCACATTAAGTTTGCATACTCATTACACACATGAAAAATCTCATAGAATGCGATTAGAAGCATTCACATTTATATTAATTGAAAACATAGTCATGTTATCTTAACAAGCAGCACAACCAAGTTAAGTAAAAACATACAGTCATGGTCCACATAGGCCCGTGTTGATTTTACTGGGCTAGGAGCGGGCTGGGAGTGGGTTGTGGGTCAGGCTGGGCCAAGCTGAACATTATAGTATATTTTTTACAATACTATATACTTACATAATATACTATATACTTACAAAAAATGAATATTACATATTATAATACTATAATATTATAATATTAAAGTATACTAAAATTCTATTGCAAAATTAATACTATAATACTATTGCAACAATATACTATATAATTTTAAAAAAAAATGAATATGCACCGGGTTGGGACGGGTTGGGCTGGACTGGGCTCTTGGCCCGTTGACCAACCCATGGCCCGTCTGGGCTTGGCCTGTGGGCTGGCCAGGCCGGGTTTTTTGGGCCCATGATGCTGGGTCGGGCCGGCCCGCCTGTTGGCCATCACTAGTTCCACGGGGGATGAAGAAATTCATTATCTCCTTATGTAGGGTGGGCATGGTCGGTTAACCGATATTTCTGTTAGTAGTTTTGTTATACCATTAACCATACCGTTAACACCGGTTAACCATATATCAATTAACCGAGATTTTGGTACGATTAATGGATTAACCGAAAAACCCAAAAAAATCAACCTATTTTTTATTTTTATAAAAAAACATTTGTTAAATTTTTACTTTGACTTTATACAGTTTTAGATACTTTAAATGAATCTGTTTAGTTATATAACCATTTAGTTTTTCAATATTAACTTCCTTAGTTCAAAAATATGAACTCTATTCAACAAAAAAGCATAACCATAGCGTTATACTCGCTAAGTTGCATCAAACAAGTTTGCTGATACCTCATTTAGATTCAAACTAGTATTAATCTTGCGCCTTTCAAGACACAAATTTGATATAACTAAAACCTTAATTTAAATTTTATATAAAGTTATTCAAATGAATAATTTGATACAAAATCTTGTATCATTTTATTAATTTATATTTTATATGATTTATTAATAATATTGTATTTTCGCTATAACATATTCTTTAATCGAACAAAGATTTTTACGATTATAACTTCTTGTATAAGGATTGAATACTCCTAATTTGTAGAATTTATTTAAATGTTTATGGATTATAATTTTAATTATAAATTTAACTGGAGTTGACATATATTTTTGTATACTATTATTTTAATCTCCAATCTGGTATATAGTAAGATTAATTAATTATATCATTAAGGAAAACTTATAGGTACAATTTCAATAATATAATCTTTCATATTTTACATACATGCGGGGTCTACAATCAAAATTAATCAATGAATTTATTTTAAATAAAAGTGGGTGATGCGGTCCAATAAGAAGTTGATATGTGTCGGTGCTAAATATTATAGTTAACCTCCTGCTTTAGTATATGGTTATGATGATATAAATTGTTCAAAATTAATTGTAAAAAATATATTTCTAAGGGTGGAAATGTACTTGAAAAAGACATAAACAATATAAATTTACACACATATATATTTGGTTAATTGGTTAGCCGAGGCAAAAAAAACTCCTAACCGTTCCGATACCCATTAACCATACTTTTATTCGATCGATTACTCGCAACCGTTTTTTTTTCTTCGGTATGCTTAACTATAAAAAGGGTTGGTTTTTCGATTTCGAATTTTCATGCTCACCCCTACATGGCTACATATATACTCCATCCGTTTTAAAATAGTTGTTCATGCGAATATTTCACACATATTAAAAAACTTTTCTATTTATCTAAACTACCCCAGTTACACAATAAAGACAACATGTGAGTGGAACTCAAAAGTTACATTGAATGAGTGATAATCCTTTAAAAAAAAGAATGAGTGATAATCTTTTTTCAAAAAGTGATAATCATTAATAAGAGATAACTATTAGGGATAAATTTGAAAAAAAAATAGAAAAAATAGAAAATGTATAAATTTTATAAAACAATCTAAAGTGTCAAATGCACATGAAAGGAAGGGAGTATTATTAGGAAGGGAGTATTCATAAAACAGGGTGCGTGGGTTGGTAACTTGGTATAATCGTGAGCGATTCAGTACGAGAAGGAAGAAGCAGCAAAAATGGGGATTCCCAGCGCCATGAGAGAAGCTTTTTGCGGAGAAAGGAGGACAGCGACGGCGATGCAGACGAGATCTCTTGTCATCCCTTCCCCTCTCGAAGACCAAAGGATTTCCGATGCCAGAAATTGCACCCAAGGTTCTCTTGTCCAAATTCAATTGCTAGGTTGTTTGAATTGTAGAGGATTTCATTGTGGCTCTTACTATCGGCCGATTGAATGGTTTTGCTATTTGTTTTGGATCTCTGTAGAAGGCGTTCGAGCCGGAGCCAAGGCGGCCGCTATTGCTTGCGTCGTCTCTGCTGTGCCTACGGTCATCTATCCTCTTCTCTTCCTCCTTGATTTTGTATCTTTCTTTATGCCATCTTCTTTGAGTGTTGAGAAACGCAACAAAATGAGCTAAACCTTAATTTTGCTATGCTCTGGGATCTATATGTATATTGTGGCGGTGACCTGATGGATTGTTGATCTATGATTTTGAGTCTCTATTTCATGTATCAATTGAGGGTATTTCGGCATGCACATCTAGGCACATGAATTCCATAAGATATAGGACAGTAATCTGAGAGTCACTTTGGTATTTGACAGAAATCACATACAGTTTGCAGCTCATAGATAGAGATTGTTTTCTCAAGGCATGAGTTACTGATGTTCGCTCTACTTCCAACTGCAGTTGACTGTTTGTCGCGTCGTTCCTTGGGCAAAGGCTAACCTTAACTACACTGCCCAGGCCCTTATCATATCCGCAGGTAATTTCTCGACTATCATCCCTTTCAAAGTTGAGTTACTGGCATGGCAACAACATTCGAGGCGTTTGTGATACGTGCTTTCATTGACTAGGACAGTAATCCTAGTCTTTCAAGATCTTACCATCTTGACTAGATACACGCTTTCATTGATCAATTGCTAAAGTTGCTAATGACAGGAATTTACTGGTGAATATGTTACTTGTCCTGCCATATGAATTGTGATGTTGATGTGGGAATTCTGTGTAATGGATAAGTTCAATTAAATTCCTTTGTTAGGATAAAGAGTTCTTTTTGAATTACTTAAGTTTACTGAGTTCAATTCTGGTGTTTTCGATGCAGCATCAATAGCTGCATATTTCATAACAGCTGACAAAACTATACTGGAGTGTGCCAGGAGAAATGCTCAGTATAACAGAAGAAATTGAGTCACCAATCTCATCAGTTCCCTCCTATTGAGCTTACATGAGTTTGTCATGTCCTCCTCTCGCAACTTTTTGTTCCTGTTTGAAGTTGTGATGACAGGGAATAGTTCTCTGAATTCTAGTTTGGGGCTCTCATCATAGCTCTGTCTTTTGCCTCTTTTTTCTTCTTTCCTTATTTGGATGGAATTTTGTTGCTTTCTTTTGACTCATATCGTCATTTTCAATATCACTTGAAAAAAGTGGTATTAGCTGAACTGCAAATTATAAGCTTCTGCTTAAAAATGCTTGTAACTGTATGCTATAAATCCAAGTTGAATCTTATTGTCAGGTGATGAAAAGCTCCAAGTTATTCTTGTTCCAGGAACTGGTTATTTACATAGAATTCTGTTGTCAAGGATTTCAATTTATGTTGCGTTAATGGGTGACTGAAAATCTGTGCAGGGTCAGTTTTTGTTTCATGACTGGATCAAACAAATCTAACTTTAGGGTTCATTGGATTGGATATCTCAAAATTAGGAGCTGTCGGGCACAGATTATTTTCCTTATAAAAGAGGGTGAACTACCTAGCACATAAATTTGCTAACCTTGTTGTTTCTTAATGTTTGTCATACAAGTCAAGAGTAATCAAACATGTTCTATAAAAGAGTCATGCAAAAAATAGATGCCATCTCTAGACTCTGGCATAATAATGATTAGCAATCATTAGGGTAACATGAATACTCTAGTGCCTTAAACAAGGGGGAAACAGTGAAGGGTGTGTGCGTCAAAGGACCTTCTTTCTTGAGCCTTAAAGACCTTCTTACTCCAACCAACTCAGGAACACTTGCTTGTATAGTAGGATTATGCAATTTCATCTATGACACCATCTTTATCGCCCACAAATGCATCTATTCCACCAGCTTAATTTCCCTCTACAGGATTTGTTCCACCATCTTCATTGCCTTTCATAGGGTCATCCACTATGTAAGTATCAACCTCTTTTAGTACAACCACATTATTACCATCTTCAATAGATCCATTGTCATCATTTTGAACATCATCCAAACATGCAAACAAATGACCATATATGCTCATGAAATTGAGAACAATTGTCTCTAATTTCTCTTACAACATCATCAAACTCAAAATCTAATTCAGCATGTAATACTACTAAAAAGGTTTAAAACATATATAGACACTTGAGCTTGTCCATTTTGATTATTTGGACACCTGTCTTTCGAAACGAACCTATTGAGCACCTATAACTTGTCAAAGCCTACCTTCTAAACACTTTGTCCCTAATTATGGAGTGTCGTAATACGCACACGCTATTGTGTGAGCATGATTAAGCAAAAAAAAGTCACATAGTGCCAGATAAGCTAGGCCTTCTCGTTTAATTAATTGTCACTTAAACCTGGCATTATATGGTTCTAGAATAAATTTGTTCTAGTAATAAATGGTTCTAGAATAAATTTGTCTATTTAGAAAGGCCCTAAGGATAAATTTGGTAGACGATTTTTACCAACATGCTATTATAGAGCCTTACCAAACGGTGAGTAATGTTATAGAGATTGGCTTGTTTATTCAAAAGAACTTGATAAAATATTTTTCTTTTGCTGTAAAATATTTAAAAAAGGATTTGGAAAAGGTCAATTAGTAAATGATGGTTTTATGGATTGGGCACATCTTAGTAGTAGACTTAAAGATCATGAAACAAGTTTTGAGCATGTTCAAAATATGGCTACTTGGTATGATTTGCGTTTAAGACTCTAAAAGAATCAAACTATAGATGAAGTAGCTCAAAAACAAATTCGAAAAGAGAAAGAGCATTGGGAGAAAGTTTTGTTTAGGATCATTTTAGTTGTGAAATTTCTTGCCAAGCACACTCTAGCGTTTCGTGGTTCTAATGCAAGGCTGTATCAAAATAACAATGGAAATTTTTTAGGCATGATTGAAATATTGGATGAGTTTGATCCAATTATTATAGAGCATGTTCATCGTATTAAAAGTGATGAGTTACATTTTCATTATCTTTGACCTAGAGTCCAAAATCAGTTAATTCTTTTGCTTGCAAATGCAATTAAATTTGAAATTAAGAATAAAATAAAAGAAGCAAAGTATTTTTCTGTGATTCTTGATTGTACTCCAGATTTAAGTCACCAAGAACAAATGTTTTTGATTCTAAGATATGTGAATGTGTCTTCAAATTCTGTTAGCATTGAAGAATCCTTTTTAGGATTTCTAGAAGTGAATGATGCAACTGGAATGGGATTGTTTAATGTTTTACAAAATGAATTGAAAATCCTTGAGCTTGATATAGATGATGTGAGAGGACAAAGCTATGATAATGTATCAAATATGAAAGGAAAAAATCAGAGAGTGCAAAAAAGACTTTTAGATATAAATCCTAGAGCCTTTCATACATCTTGTGCTTCACATAGTCTTAATTTGACTTTATGTGATATGGCTAACACATGTGGTAAAGCAAGGGATTTTTTTTTGGAGTCATTCAATGAATTTATAATATATTGCTAATTCTACAAAGAGGTGGGAGATTTTTAAAGATAATGTGAAAGGATTGACCGTTAAATCATTGTCATCTACTCGTTCGGAGAATCGTATTGATAGTGTCAAAGTTATAAGATTTCAAGTTTCATAAATTAGAGAAGCTTTACTTCAAGTTGGAGATAATGATAATGATTCAAAAATTAGAAGTGAAGCTAAATCTTTGGCACAAAATGAGCTTGGTGATTTTCGGTTTCTAGTGTCTATAGTTATTTGGTATGAAGTCTTATATGCAATTAATATAGTTAGTAAGAATTTACAATCAAAAGATATGCTTATTGATGTTGCTATTGAAAAGGGGCTGATTTCCTTTTTTGAAGGCTATAGAAATGCTGGATTCTTAAGTGCCTTAGAAGTAGCAAAGGAAATTGCCATTGAGAATAATAGTGATCCAATTTTTCCTCAAAAGTGTGTCATTCAAAGGAAAAAACATTTTGATGAGAATGAAAATGATTAATCTGAAGTTACTTTACAATCTGCAGAAGATTCTTTCAAGGTGAAATATTTCTTATTTGTGTTTGATCAAGCAATTGCTTCACTTAATAGGAGGTTTGAACAATATCAAGAATATGAAACTGTTTTTGGCTTCTTATTTACTTTTGAAAAGTTGTGCTCATTGGGTGATATGTTTCTTAAATCTTCTTGTAGCCATATTGAAACTTGCTTGAAGAACCATGATAAGGGTTATATTGATGCAAATGAGTTATTTATGGAGTTCAAGTTACTGTAGAATTTTTTGCCTAAGTGAATGATGCAACCTATTGATATTTTAAAGTATTTGAAAAACATGGATTGTTTTCCTAATACATTTATTGTATACAGAATTTTATTAACTATTCTAGTGACGGTTGCTTCTGCAGAAAGAAGTTTTTCAAAGTTGAAGTTGCTAAAGTCTTACATGCGCTCCACAATGACACAAGAAAGGCTCAATGGATTGGCTATGATTGCAATTGAGAATGATTTATTGGAAACGATTGATCATGAAAGATTGATTGAAGATTTCATTTCAAATAACGCTAGAAGAATGCTTCTTTTCAAGTGAATGGTACACTAAGTTGAACTGTAATGTTACTTTCTAATTTTTATAGTTTATTTTTAAGGTGAATGGCACACTAAGCTAAAATGTAACGTTACTTTTTAACTTTTATAGCTTATCTTTATGTAACATGGATCATATTATCAATATGGTGAAATTTAAATTGTTGTATTGTACTTTTATCATTTTTCATTAGGGCCTAATTTGATTTACGAACAGGGCCACCAAAATGCATTGGACGGCCCTGGCTGCAACAGCCTGTGCTTGCCAAGCAATTTGGCTCAAGAAGATTCTCAAGGAACTGATTTGTGAAAAGCAAGAAGAAGCTGAAGCCACTACAATTTTTTGTGACAACAATTCAGCTATCAAACTCACAAAAAATCATGTCTTACATGGAAGAAGCAAGCACATAGATGTTAAGTATCACTTCATAAGGAACCTCACAAAGGATGGATTGATTGATCTCTTCTACTACAGAAGTGAAGATCAAGTTGCTGATGTTATGACTAAACCATTGAAGTTGGTTGTTTTCCAAAAACTCAAGGCATTGATGGGAGTACGTGATAAACTGAATGTTTGAAGACTTTCAGTTTAAGGGAGGATGTTAGAAATAAGTATTAATATTATTTTTTTATGTTGTTTAGCCTATTTGGACCTAGTCTTTAGGAGTCAGTTGCTAGTGTTACTGGTTACTGGTTATATATAGTGCCAAATTAGTAGGGATTTGTGGTTAGTGGGTCTTGGTTTAAGCTTTATATATTTGTTTAGCATGTACATTTGTATTCAGATCAATGAAACAACGGTTTCTTGCATTCCTTTTCTCTCAATTTAACACAACCTACCCATTAAAAATAAATAAGGTGTCTAGTTTCCATCATGACAACAATGTCTGGCATAGTAGAATTGAAAACTTCAACTCGTTAATTTCTAAATGAAGCTTGAGTGTGAATTTGAAACTAGAGAAGCGTCATCAAAGAATTGCTTTTCCATCCCTAATCAGAACATAAAGATTCATTTCTTATTGCATTAATTCGTTTCTCATATACTTGATGAACAACTCTATGGACATTGACTGAATTTTTAGCTCTCAATATCGAACAATGAGTACTAGAAACAATGAAGAGCAAGTTTTATATTTACTTAGGAAAAATTGAAGGTGAGATCGGTTTCAACAAGAGAAGAACAACGAGCACCATGGCTGGAGCCGTGTCTATGTACGGCCGAGCCATGATGAGCTGAAACACGTTGACTTCGAGCGTGACGCCACCGGCCACCTCTTTCCACTTGATCTCCGCCAGGCATCTTCGAAGAGGCCTCTTTGCTCAATGCCGGAATATGCCGCCGTCGATGGTGGTCCCAGCCGGTTCGGATGTTCCTCGATGGTGTTCGCTCTTCGTTCCCCCTTCTTTCTTTTTTTATTTTTTACTGCTATTTAAGAGCATATGCACCTGTATAGAATTTAGCATGAGCAAGAAAGGAAATGGTAGGCCATTCAAAGAAATAGCACAAGCAATAAAAAATGAAGGTGTAGCGGTGAAATTAAATAGAGAAGATTCACATTGACCAGTTGCACCAGTAAGTGCTCGAGCAAAATTTGCTCGTTGCTTTGCTCTTGTCATTTGGTGGTCCCCATACAAGTGGTTGTTGTCAGCTACTTCTTGCAATTGGTGGACCCCACAAAAAAAGAGAGAAGGAACTTCTTGTTTTTTCTTTCTAGATTTACATAAGCATGGGGTCCACACAAAAGGATTCAATTAGGTCTTGGCCACACACGTCGATGAGCAAGATCTGTCCATTTAGATCTAAATTTTGATCAAACGGATGACATTTAAAAACAACAAGTATGAAATTATAACTGGCAGTATTCTTTAAAAAATACAAAACAAATTACAAAAAGTTACAAAAAAAAACCTAAAATATTGCAAATAATACCCTAGATTTTTTTTATAAATACCAAATCAAATTCATTCATTTCCCGCACTAATTTGTGCACAACAAATTCATCACCTCCTTCCATCTCCTCTCTCGTTCTTTCGTAATTGCTTGAAAAATGTCCAATTGGCTTTCTTACAAAGATTTGCAATTGTGCATTTCTTATTGTCATATTAGCGTTTGTCCTATCATCGGCAACATGCAAAAGTCCGATAAATTATGTGAATATATGCCGATTTTTGCGAAAATTGGGAGATGGCGCATAATGAATCGAGCAGAGCTAGCAGCCAAACCGCGGCTTTATCTCATTTTACCAAGTTGAAGCCAACTTTCAAAGCTTGGGGTGCGCTCTTGCTTATGCACGAAGGAGTTCACAATCCGGCTCAAATTTGCAAGATGAGGTAAGTATTTAGAATATTGTCATCTCCTTTAATTTTATATAATTAATTACATAAATTTGGTATTATGTATTTATTAAATATATATTACTGTGATAAATAAGTTTTTTATTGATAATAGCGACGAAAAGCTCAATCCTGGAATGTGACAAAAATGAAGAAAGAGCTTACGAGATTTGAATGTTAGGAAGTATTGAAGAACCACCCTACTTCTACAGAAGTCTCAACTAGTACTCCCCCTTTTTCATATACCGACACCGTCGCTACTCCGCTCGTTAGCCCAATGCCTCCTACATTCGATGTGGATGAGGATGAAGTGATTCGAACACCACAAAGCAACCTTGAAGGTTCCTCAAGTCCGGTTAGACCAATAGGAGTGAAGGCGGCCAAGGAAGCTAAAAAAATGGAAAGAATGTCATGACTTCTTCAAATGTGGTAAGAGATGAGGCTTTGAAAAGCATTGCGGAAAATCAAAAATCATGGCTCGCCAAGCAACAAACAAGTGATGCAATGGAGCTTGCTTTATACAAAAAATAACTTGGCCTTAAAGAGAAGGACTACAAATTAAGGGCTTTAGCGGAAGAATCAAGGATTATGGCGATGGATACGGAGATTATGACCCTAAAATCAAAGAAATATTTTTCGAAGAGGAAAGCAGCAATCCTTAAGCAGATGCATGACGAGGAAGAAGATGATAGTGAGGAATACTTTTCGAATTGTTATTGCCCACTTTTCCCTAGTTATGTACTTTTATATATATGTAATTTCTTTTCCCTTAGTTATGTACCTTTAATATGAAATTTATTTACCCTTAGTTATGTACTGTTAATATGTTATTTCTTTTTCCTTAGTTATGTACCTTTAATAAGAAATTTCTTCTCCCTTAGTTATATACTTTTAATATGAATTTCATTTTTAGTTATTAAAGATGAACCAACAAGCTCATATGACAACTTTTTTACTCCATTAAATCAAATAACATAATGCAAACACACTTAATATAAACACAAAAAAGAAACAAAAGCATAGAGAAAGAATTAAAACAACATAGTTATAGTCGTTCACCGGTCTCAATAAACCAGTTATGCTTAACCAAGTCCTTTTAAAGCTCTCCATGGATATAAGGAGATTGAACATCTACAAGATGGTCTCTAAACCGTTGTTCGTAATATGGTCCATCTCTTCCAACGGGCTCAAATGGAATTCGATTACCTTGTTCATCGACTGGCCCATCATAAATTGTGAAAGCACTTGATGGGTTTTGTAGATATTCTTCCACAATCTCCTCAAACTCTTCCTCCACAAATTCTTCCTCAACAATCATGTTGTGCATTAGGATGCAAGCCAACATAATGTTCTTTAATGTTGATTGGCAGTGACACCTTGTTGCATGACGAATAATTGCCTAACAAGATTGCAAGATACCAAAGCATCTTTCCACATCTTTGCGGTATGCCTCTTGTTTTTTTTGCAAACAACTTCTCTAGTAGCTCCTACGGATTAGAAATGGTTTTGACAAACGAGGAGTACCTCGGATATAATTTGTTAGCTAGATAATAAGTGCTGTGGTACGTCATACCATTGACTTTATACCTCACATTTGGGCTCATTCCGGCAAGGAGCAAATCAAAGATATCAGATTGGTGGAGCACGTTGATATCATTTTGTGCACTAGGTACCCCGAAGAAGTTGTGTCATATCCACGTGTCATATGAAGCCATCGCCTCCAAAATAATAGTGAGACGCTTCTTTCGCCCAGAGAATGCCCCTTGCAAAGATGTGGGGTAGTTTTTCCATTCCCAATGCATACAGTCGATGCTTCCGACCATACCAAGAAATCCTCGATTCTTGCCCATCCTTAGAAGTCGAGTTATGGCTGCCGCATTTGGAGCACGGACGTAAATGTCACCATAAAGCTCGTACACTTGGATACAAAACTTCTTCATGCATTCCAGTGTTGTAGATTCACCCTTCCGTGTGACTTCAACACACTAACCGCGGCTGAGCCGTATGCCAACATTCGAAGAGCAACGGTCATCTTTTGTTGTGGAAGAAGCCCGACTAGTCTTGTGGCATCTGACCTTTGACGCTAAAAGTTGTCATGGTTGTAGAGATCCGTCAGTATACGATTGAATAGATTCATGCTCATTCGGTACCTCCGACGAAAGATTTACCCATCGAAAATAGGGTGTTCGATGAAGTAATCTTCCATCAAATTATGTTCCCTTGACTCTCTCAACCTTTTTAGATTTTGACGACGCCGAGGTGGCTCATCATCGACGATTGCATCCACCGTGATTGCATCTGTGATGAAGGAATTAGTAATCTCCGCATTTCGCCGGCGTTGGTGCCTCCTCCTCTTGAAAAAATTGTCGAAGCTAAAAGGATTCATTTTATCTAATTTTGGGAATGTTTTTGGGTAGAGTACTAAGTAATTTGTAGATGGTGTAAATAAGCACACAATGAGTTCTATATAAATTGGTCCGAAATCTTATCGAGAATCTTATCTTACCGGACTAGACTTGCTCTGATACCATGTGAAATGCAGGTGAGCCGAGAGAACTGGGTGACGTATCGGGGTAAATTTAGTTATTTCGTATATAAGGTTGGGATCCACTTTTCTACCCAAAAGCTTAAGCCAATGGGTAGGGATTTCACCTTATTTATATGATAATGGATTTTTATTCTTTTGCTCGATGTGGGAAGGCCACATTTTCATCCCAACACATTCGTCAACAACGGTTGGATGAATTGAGTGACTGGATATAACCCGGTTAAACTGTTAGGTTATGGAGTCTCATTCAGAAATAAAATATATAATGATATTACTTGGAGTGTAAGTAAATGTATTCCTACTCCCGAGGCTTCTATCTTTTGTACTCCCTCTGTCCCGATTTCTTTTTTCCCCTTTCCTTTAATGGTATTCCCTAATCTTCTTCCCATTTCTGATATTTAATCCATTTTTATCCCACACACATTTCACAGTTACCCCCACTCACTTAATAATTTATCCACTAACCACCCTTTTTATATTCCCATATCCTCCTCCTCGCCCATTCTTACCCTAATCCTCCTCACTCTGCCGCTTTCTTGAGACTCCTTTCCTCCCTCTTTTCTCCAATGAACTCTCATTCTTACTTTCACTCTCCATCCCGCACCAAGGCTCCTAAAGTCTCAATCTCTCACATTTACTCTAGATCGGGGCCATTCTTGCAATTTTTGGTCTTCATCTACATTATTCTTGGATTTCTCCCTGAAAGTCGGTGTTCTAGCTTCATCTTCATCGCGTTTTCTGACCTTGTTCTTGGATCTGGTGAGTTCATCTCCAAATCGAGCTCGATTCTGAAACTTTTTCCCCTAAATGACGAGGAATTTATGTTTTGTACTTGTATTTTGGCTTGCATGTGGACGATTCGAGTTTTGTGGCTCTGAATCTTCTTTGATCTAGTGAGTTCATCTCTCTTTGGATTTGATTCTAAAATTTTATCCCCTAAATCATGAGGAATTAACATTTTCCCCTTATATTTTTGCTTGAAGTGCTCGATTTGAGTTCTCTAGCCCTAAAACTTGCTAAATTTGAGTTCTTTGGCCCTAAAACTTACTCGATTTGGTGAGTTCTTTACTGAAACACTTGTGATGTTCAAAGTTATGCTCATATACACTTAAAACTGAAATTTGGTTGTGGTTATTGCTTGCATGTTGTTGATTTGATGTATTCACTCTTGTAAATTCTGCTATTGTAATTCTACTCTTTCTTCATTTGATATTTTGCCTTTCTTATCCATCTTGTAATTGTGCTAGAAATGACCGTTCTTGTTTTGTTTCAACTTTCGGGGTCATGGGTTTTCACAAGAAATCATTTTTTTGTAGAGGAAGTTGTATTCTAAAACCAAAGTTGAAAGAAATTTGTATTATAAAACCAAAGTCATGGGTCATGGGTTTCGGGGTCATGACTTTTCCCCCCTTCTTTTGTTACTTTTTTCTTCTTGTCAAGCCTTTGGATTGTTTCATATGCTTCTTTTTTCATCTAGGTGACTAAATCTTTATCCTCCTTTTGTGGGTGTTTTAGGGTTTTGCTTGATTCGTTTTGTGATTATTTTATCCTTCCATTCCTTGAGACTTTGGTGTTTGCAATGACATGTTTTTGTTCTTCAAGGTGTGGATACTATGCTGAATTTTCCTTCTTATGAGGTGATTTAAACATTTTCCCCCTTTTAGTTACATTTTATAAATCTTGAGCTCACCTCTCCTTTCTCAGTTGTGTGGAATATGAGTTTAGTGAATTCTTTGATCTACTATTTTTTCTGTTAAATCTCCCTAGTAGCTGTAATTTACTACTTTTAGTCATACCAATATTCTGGATTTGACTTCCTCTTCCTTCTCCTTATTATCAATTTATGAGATGAGTTTGTTTTTTCAATTCCTAGTTGATAACTGATCTAATTTCCATAGACCTCTTCCTCCATCCTCAAGCTTTTTTGTATACCCATAGACCTCTTTCTTCTTTTTCTAGATTTTTGTAAACATCTAATTTCCTCAATAATTTTTTGCATGCCAAATAGTCACTCTTCAACATGAGTGATAACTCATCTTCCGAATCTAGATGCTCAATGTATCCATTCTGTGAGTATAGTTATGGTTGCAAAGGATTCCGCTCCTTTAGTTACTAAGCTCTTTCAAACACTCCTCCATTGACATTGCCAACGGACCCTGATTTGATTGATGATGGAGATTCTGAGAATGTTGCCAAAGTTGTCGAGGATGATTCTTCTGGGAAAGTTGTTCTAGACTCTTAGGAAGGAGATGATCCAACAAGACCTTCACTTGTTGCTCCAGACTCTGAGGATGACTAGCTAAGTCATCCAGCCTTGATTAGCTTTATTTGCAAATATCCTTTTTGATTGTTGTGATGATGATGGTGAACTTGAATTGCTTTTGTTCTGTTTACATTCTGGTCCCCTTAACTTTAATTGTGGCTACTGTAATGTTAATGATGGTGATGATGATGATGATGATGATGATGATGATGACATTTGGATAAGTGTGTCCTATTTTACATTGCTTATGCCATTGTTATATGTCTCCCTGTTGTATGATGATGACGATGATGATGACGAGGACGAGGAAGACGACGACGACGACGACGACGATGACGATGACGATGACGATGATGACGACGATGATGATGACGACGATGATGATGATGATGATGATGATGATAAATATGAGCATGAACAGGATTTTTCATTGCTAATGTCCTTACTTTTGAACATGATGTCCTTGTTATATGTCCTTGTTATATATGTATCCCTTTTATGTGGTCAATGATAAAGTCTTACAATATGAGACAGTTTACCCTACTGATGTAATATGACCCATTTGTTTGAGCAACCTGTCTCTTTAAGACTTAGGATGACTCTTAGGTAAATGTGGTCTAATATAAAAGGGTGAATTTGTCAATGATTAATGGGAGACATGGAGGCTAGAAAATCATTTTCAAAACTCAATCAATGATGAGGTCTACATACTACTCCCTCCATTCCCTAAATGTTTGTCCAGTATTCCTTTTCGGGCGTCCCCCTGTTGAAGGGTTTCTTGAACAAATAAATTTGTAGTTAAGACCCCACGGAGTATAGCGAAGCCAGGATCGTCCACGGAAGTGAGAATAGTGCTAAGAATAGTCGAAAACTACGAAAAGAGCAAAAGAAACTAGAGTAGAACAACTTAGGATCGACATGAGGCGGGTCGATCACGACCCTATGGGGGTCGGTCCTGAGAGCAAAACGCACGACACACACACAATCAGAAGCAAAGGGTTTGAATACAACGTTGGGGGTCGAGATCAAGGCAAAGACACGAATTTTAAGCAATATAAAAGGCAAATTACAAGGTTAGGGCTACCACAAGTGCATCCATACATGCTTTCAACAAGAATTCACAACTATCATGCATTCTAGATCATAGAAGAGTTAACTTTCGTAAACAATTCAAGTTTATTCAATCAACTTTCGCAAATCAAACAACTTCCTACCTATCCTATAACCTAGGAATATCAACTTTCGCAAATAATCCTATTAGATCTAATCAAGTAACCAACTTTTCACTTTCGCTATAGTTAATTACAAGACATGCCTCAACTTTCGCAAAGAATTAAGCACAAGATAGATAGATATGATCATCAAGCATTCAAGTCATGAATTCAAGTTTTTAGACATGCATGATTGTGTTGGGTTTTCACCCAACCCTAGAACTTAAGAGGATTACTCACACATAGCAATAAGAGACAAGGAAGAAGAAGAAGACATGATCAAAACAAAACTAAAATTCAATTTAAACAAAGAACAGGTCTTACAATAGTCTCAAACTTGTTCTCCAAGTCACCTTCCTTGGTCTCCACGTCTTGATTGATCCATAAACTAAAGGTTCAACCTCCTTTTATAGAATAAAAATAGTCCTAATCTAACTAGGAAACATAAAGATATGACCTTCCTTAAATACAAATTAGGAAATCTCGCAACTTCTTCGGAATAAAGGAGAGTCGGTGCATAGGATCGACCCAAATAGGGTCGTGCACGACCCACTCAAGGTCGGTCCTGAGAGCTTCTTCTCACTTCTTCAACTTAACTCATGCTCGACCTCTTCTTGGCTCGATCCCGGGCTCGATCTCTTCACTTCTTCTCTCGATTTTGCTCCTCTTGACCCTTCCACTTAGCTCATCCACTTCAAGTTTTCATCCTAGCTTGTCCTTGCTTCCTTGGTATTGCTCCAAACTCTTCTTCAAGCTCTAAAATACCTACAAAACGACACAAATATGCGTAGTTTCTGAATCTCAAGGAAATACGAAAACTTATGCAAAAAGATTCAAAACACAAGACTCAACCACGAAAAACAACTTAAACTAACCTATCTAGACCCTAAAAATCCTACCTAAAATGCGGACATCACCCCCTTTTGTTTGTCCATCTTTATCATTTTTCCATTTATATCATACTTTTATTCCAGTATTACCCTCATTCAATCTCTTATATTACTCCATTATCCAACTTGTTCACCAACTTTATCACTTTTTATCTACAAAATACAAAACTAACCCTATCCACTTTCATATATTACCCCCATATCCAATTTTCCCATCAACTTTAGCACTTTTTCACTTTTTCCCACTAACATTTTCACATACTTTACCCATTTTCTAAAAAACCGCAAAAACCGTCCTTTTGGACGATCTTTTAGGGACGGAGGGAGTATGACATTTCACCCTAGTGATGCTTTTGAACCATCTTGAAGTGAGATACCAGTTTCCATGAGACTTAGGATGGCTCCTTTATAGATTGGTCATAGGACAAAAGGGGGACTTAGTCAATGAAGAATAGGGACATCTGAGATTAACTCAAAAACATGTACATATTCTGCATTTTTCATATTAAATGGCATCAATTCAAATACAAAAAGAAATTACATTCCACAAAATACATGCACCACTACCCTTGTCTTTCATATATATCAGCTAAGAAAAGCACTTAACTATACTATTCTTGGATGATCTGATGTGGTAGCTTATTAATTACCTTGGTTTGCATCTACATCAGAAACTTCTTGAGTGTCTTGAGTGTCTTATGGCTGACTTAGTGGTGCACCATTATGTACTATGTCCCATGTGGATGCCTTGACTTGAATTGGAAGGTTGCCCTTGAGCTTGCAGTCTTTTTTTGTTAATATGTGGCAAATCATAATCATTTCCTCCCTTTGCTATGAGTACTTCATTGATCACATATTGTAGTGTCACCCACACATTGCTTAGAGTAGTAGGATGTAATTCATAAAATGCTTCATTAACATCCTCAAGCATTTTATCCACATCCTTAGGCATTTTCTTATGCATTAGGGGCTGAATACTTCTAAAGAAACCCATATCTAAAATATTCAAATCAAGGCTATTAGGTGGTTGTTGAAGTAGAATGAATGTAAAACCATCTTGTTTGTATGCTTGTTACCATTGTGGATCATCCTATTTGATGTGGACCTTAGCATTGTTGTACTGAATGAATATGACTTTCTCATTGCCGTCATTTGGCGATTTTGCCTTGATTTCTGGAATGATTTGGTTGATGAACATGTTTCTTGTCACACTTTGATTAACTGATTCCACCAGTTTAGTGACAAGTGTCCCTTTGTCTCTATTCTTTGATGATCTCTTTACTGGCTCTTGATATGGAAAGGGGAAGATCCCAATCTTTCCATCAAATATGCATTGTCCCTCTAAATCAAATCTAGGTCTAGCAGCCACAGCTGTGAACATAACTTTTGGAATAAATTTGTTTGGTTGAGCTACTTTGTATTTACCCTTCTCTGTGAATGTAAGATAAACGCTCTATGATTGTTTACTTAAATTAAACCAGTTTTCATCAAAATGAACAAAATCAAAGATAGGGTAATACTCTCTCTTTGTTCCTACTGTGTCTCCTTGCAATAAAGATAATATTCACTCTAATCTTTGTACCTTATTTTCTTCCTTCAAACATGGATGAAGTGGATTGGGGTGTGCCCTGATGTGTCCTTTTTTTTTATAATCATATGAACTATACTATTTGACATCCCTAGAGATTGCGTCAAGTCTCTAATGCGTGATTTGTCTCCCATTTTAATTGCTCTTATTGTTGAATCTTCCACTTGAATTCTTTTTCTACCACAATTCTTGAATTTGGTAGTCATGTTTATGAGCTGACCTGACTGTAGTTGTTGCTTGGTGCCTATGGTCCTTCTTGTTAAACTGAAAATCTGTGCAGCTTGTTGTATAGACCCACGTTTAAGTCTCCCATTCAGTAGCCAAAACACAATATGCATTTTGTCATTACTATTGACCTTGTGGTGTGATGTTTGATGAGGACCACTGTCTTCCACTTGCTCTGTTTCCTCTTGATTTGGTGCTTCTTGATGTCCACTGTTTTCATCCTGTGGTTGTTGGTTGTGGTCAAACAGAAACTCACCTGCTTCATTGTCTCCCACTGACTCATTTAGATCAAATGGAAATGGAGCACCATTAATATTAAAGGCTGAGGCCACTCACTACAATCGATGATGCTTTTTTCTTCTTTTCAGCTAGATTGATTGACTTTTAGAAGTCTGTTTTTTTGTGGTTGAGTTGGTTTAATGCCTTTTGACATGATTTTGGAATAGAGCTTTGAATGCACATGTGAAATGGCAAATTGATTTCAAAATCATTATTTAGAGGGAATGTTGTGTGAGCAGGATTGTTCAATGTGGGCATAATCCGTATGATTATGAATATTCTGCATTCTGATAGGTTAATTGCAGTTGTAAAAGATTGAAAGAAGAAATAAGAAGGCATGCTTTGTTTCCACCCTCCACAGGGTGCTTGCATCCACCCAGACTTGAGATTTGACAGGCTTTTCATTTTTTTTGGTGAAGTACACTAGCTAACAATAAGAAATTGCTATGTTGTGGAGCAATTCCGGCTTCCCAAGACAGAACCCAAAATTAACCCCACTAATATACCCACAAAGCCCCACTAATTACACTAGGTAACAATAAGAAATTGTTATGCTATATGCAGTTCCGGCTTCCCAAGCCGGAACCCCATGCATCTCCCCTGCTCCGGTCTGTGGAGCCGGAACCCCTCTATCCCATCAGGTGCCAATAGCAACCTGCAACGGGTGGAATCGACATTAGCCAATAAGAATGACTATATTTGTACTTTCCAATGTTTATTTTTGTCTTTTTAATTCTCACTTTTGTACTTTGAGTAAAAGTAATCATTATCCTTTACACACCTTAATTCTTCTGCAAACCATCAAATGGGAAAAAGAAAATGGGACGAAGGGAGTATTATTTTACTTTTTAATATATAGTCTTTCTTCCACCTAAACATAAAAGTATTAGTTTCACATCAATTAAATTTGAAAAGTTTCTTATTTACTTTTTAAATGGTCCCCATTTGAATTTTAAAAATACACTAGCCATCGGTGCCCGTCCGTTGGACGGGTCTTGGGCGTAAGCTTACGTTGTGTTGCTTCGTAAAAGGGGTACGACATCTGTTGTACAATAATTAAAAGATATCTTTTAATCCATGAAAAAGTCATATATGATTCTTGCGGAAAAGATAGTGTTTTAAAAATGTTCTTTTTGACAAATATAGACCACACAAATCTAAAGTAATTTATTTAATGAGTTTATAAGTTGCGGAAAAGATAATGCAATTTATTTAGCCCGTGTTCTTTTTGCCAAATATAATAATTACTTATTTAACTTACATAATTAGTTCAACTGCATTAGAAAAATGCAATGAGTTATCAAATTAATTTGGAAGGTCATGAGTTAATTTTTTCATGTCACTTGCATACCAAAGGTTTTCCCTTGTTTTAAAAAAAATATATTTAGAAATGATGAGCAAAATTTATGTTAAAGGATAAATATATATGAGAATAAAAAATGTAATAAAGGGAAAAGAACAAAAGATTTTTTTTTGGTGGATTGGGTGAACCCAAAAGAATTAAAGATAGAAATAGTGGGATAGATTTTCAGATATAAAATTTGTATTGGACCCTAGTAAAGAAATTGTGTCAGTCTACAATATCATCTACCAGACGGTTCCACCTAATAATTACTTTAAGAGAGATTTGGATATAGCGTCAGACATGGATAGTACATTTACCTACAATATCATCTACCAGATGGTTCCACCTAATAATTACTTTAAGAGAGATTTGGATAAAGCGTCACCCATGGATAGTACATTTACCCGTGTCTCCATCAATTATGTTTATTTGCAAATATAACATAAATTTACCCTTAATTTTTCTCTATTCCTACGTCTCTCCTCCTCCTCCAGATCGACTTTCCTTGTTCTCCTCCGATCCCTCAGGCCGCCCTAGCCACCATGATCGTTGTCGCCTTCTCCGCCGAGTCCCAGCCGCCGATCACCGATCTCCGTCTCCTCCGATCCTCCGGATTGCCAACGAGTTGGAGAATGACAAATATGAGCGGCCGCTTTCACCAGGTGTTTCGCGAGGCGGAAGCCAGGATGGGAACCCTCCATATGTTAGCAACATGTGTATGCCTCGTCGTCTCACCTGAGATGCGTTCGAACCAAAGTCCCGAGCTGTAGAGTCTCCAGATCCTTCGAACATTGACACAGACTGTAGTTGATCCAGATTGACTCAGAGAAGGTACATATGATCAAATGCATTGAAGCACAATCTCGTTTTAGTGATCCAAATGGTTGACTTGTAATATATGATACCAAATTGATTATTGCTACTATGATTTCATTCAATCAAAATGCATTGAAAGATTAACGGTGAAATTTATCCTTGGATAACTATTTTTTTTAGTGCTTGGATAACTAGAATAACATTACCGGATATAAAATTATAATTCTCAAGTCTCTTATTCTTGAAAAAGTTTATAATGCCAAAATTGTTATGCTACTAAAACAAGTATCATTTCATGGTGAAAAAACGAGTGTCATCAAATTTTATGAGCGTTATCCAATTTCATCAAAGTTATGACAATCACAGAGTGATGACACTAAATTTAGCTCTTCATGTTTGTTGGGACGATATTAAGGACGCCAATCATTAATATCTAAACCAATAATGATCGTCCCTTGTTTTGATAATGACAAACTCAAAAGTATTTAACAAGTTGTCCAAGTGTTGATCTCAGGTAAGTCCAACGGACGCACAAGAGCGAAAAGGACAACAAGTGAACGGCAGTCCCTAAGCCATAGGGACGCATGTCATCAGAACTTCCAAAGCTGAACGTAATTGGCGAAGTTCCTGCGCAGATAGGACGGCGTCCTAATCTCGAAGGGACGCGCGCCAAAATACGGACGAAGTTCAAAATTCAAATCAAGGCCACCCCAACATGATTACATCACGTGTGGCTGTAGTCCTCAGAAGGAAGCTTCCCTTGTCTGGGCACGTGTAGACAATTCCAAAGATGTCGCTTTCCTAGCAATGGTCCCCTATCCACGCGGAGGCTTCCCAAGCGTCAACAAAGTTGACTTCCTCAAGATGCTCATCGCACCGTTGATGGAAGATCAAGGATCCTGCCAAGTCTCAAAGGACGTTAGAGGACAAGAACCACTTCCGCTATAAATACCCCCCCAAGTGGTATGCATAGCGGTGTGGACTTTGAAGACTTTCTCTCAAGCTCTCCCGAAGCATTCAAGTACAAGAACAAAGATCAAGAAGATCAAGTGAACTTGAAGCAAGAGAAAGAAAGTCCAACCACATCAAATCCAAAACAAACCACAAAATAGTTAGAGTTGTAGTTTGTCTCTCACAACGAACCGTAAGAGACGTATGTGATAGCTTCCTTATAGCTAAGAGAGTTAGGTTACTTTGTTAGGTGGAAAGGAGTGTTACTAGTGAGGCTAAGGACGGACGCTTAGCTCAGTGAAGTGTAACGACTCGCCTAAGTTGTAAGGACTCTCTCTTAATAAGATAAGGACGGCTATTGAAAATCCTCCAAGCGGAGGTAGAGGTTTACCCATAAGACTAGTTGGTCTTAGTGGGGTTCCTCTATAAATACTCGTGTCCGTTATCCTTTTACATTTCCTGTTAAGTCTAATTTCCGCTGCACCTAAGGACGCCCTTAACCCAGTTAAGGACGCCCATTCTAACAGACTTACGATCCAACAATGTTCTAGATGTTGTGGATTGTTTAAATGTGTGTATGTGGAGAGTCATCACTCAATATGCTTAATATTGTCCCTTATGATGACAGTTAAGTGTTATCAAGATTACTATAATCTTCAAAAAATTACTATAATCTTGTAATGACGTATATTGTCACTTGTAATGACAATTTAGTATCTTTTGATAATATGACAATGTCATTGATATTTTATTTTAATGAAAATTGTGCTGATATTGTCACTTGTAAAATACTACTAATTGTACATTTGACATATAGTATCACTTGTGATGATAATTTGGAAATGTGTGCATAAGTCTTGTTTTAGCTATTCTTATTCGGTGTAATTACTACAATCTTCTAGTTATTTGCTAAATATTGACACTTGTGATGACAATGAGGTGTTATCAAGAAGATCCCTTGATAACATTAGTGATGATATATATTGTCACTTGTGATGATAATTCGGAGTGTTGTGAATAAGTTTGTTTTAGCTATACTTATTCAGTGTGATTACTATAATCTTCTAGTTAATTGTTGAATATTGTCACATGTTATGACAATTAGGTATCACTTGTGAGGAAAATTAGGTGTAAATATTGTCACTTGTGATAACAATTAGGTGTGAATGTTGTCCCTTGTGATAACAATTAGGTGTCACTTGTGATGACAATTAGGTGTCACTTGTGATGACAATTAGATGTAAATATTGTACTTGTGATGACAATTAGGTGTGATATTGTCACTTGTGATGACAATTAGGATTGAATATTGTCATTTGTGATGACAGTCAATGGTCGGTCAACACCGGTCAATGGTCAGTCAACACGGTCAACGGTTGGTCAAATATTAGAGAGAGAAAGTTGTTGGTAGGTTATGTCATGTGTGCAAATATGACATATTGTGGTTCTTTCTTGTTATATGGCATTTTCCCATTGTCATATAATTAATTCATTCTTACTTTAATCTAGTACAATAATCTAACACAAATTTATTTTCCTTTTTTTTTTAATTATTTAAGATAGAAGATGCTCTTATTAGTCCATCATACTGATGTATCCATGGTTGTTTGTCAAAATTGGAGTATCCGTCATATTTCTCACGAGTCCAAGCCTGTTGCTGACTATGTCGTCTCTTATGATTTTGTCTGATCTGGTTATATTGGACCTCATTCGTAAGGATTCGTTAGGGTAGTCTTCCCGATCCGGAGCTTCCATAATTTCTTTCACATACTCCCTCCGTTTCAAAATAGATGACCATTTGAACACTTTTTCTTGTTTCATAATACTTGTCAATTTCACATTTTTTTTCCATCTCTTTCCATTTATAACCCTAATAATTATCTTTATCATAATCATTACACTTTTTCATATTTCTCTAAACAAATGATTAACTCTATATTTGATAGGGGTAATATAGGAATAACATTTTTTTTCTTATTATATGTGCAATGTCCAAATGGTATTTTGAAACGGAATGAGTATTAAAAATAAGGAAAAATGAGTTAAAATAATCCCAAGTATCAACTTTGAACCAATAATAATCCCAAGTTTGGAAATTATCACCAGTAATACGAACTATCACGAAATCAACTAAAAACGATTCGGAAGCCTTTTTCAATAAGTTTTTCGGTAAAATTGATGATGCGGGAATCCAAAATCTGACATAACAACTTCAAAATTTACACTTGATTGAAATGTTTTCGATCGTCATATCATCAATTTCACTGGAAAAACTTGTCGAAAAAGACTTCCGATCGTTTTTAGTTGATTTCATGATAGTTCGTATTATTGGTGATGATTTCCAAACTTAGGATTATTATTGGTTGAACGTTGATACTTGGGATTATTTTGAGTCATTTTTTCTAAAAATAAAAAAAAGTCTATCGTTTCAACCAAAAAAAAACTCTATCGTGCCTTCGGGCATTCAGTCCAACGGTTAAGCATCCAAGGGTAGTACCCAGAGGTCACCAGTTCGACTCTCATGGGCAGTGCCCTCAAAAAAAAAAAAAAACTCTATCGTATGGGGTGAGAAAATCAAGTCAGAGTTAAAAACTTAAAATCTAAACGTGGGCTTACCCCGGTTGTGAATTATATAATTTGCGAAGTTTAGGGGCGGTGAAGAACTCCTTCTGAAGCCAAAAATGGAGAAGGCCAAATCCGAATCGGAAGCAGTCTCACCGGCCAAAGCAGTGCTATTGGGAGCTCTTGCCCCTGGTGTTAATGTCGGTTCACAATCCTCTACAAATCTCAAATTCCTCTCCTTTTTCCCCTCCTAAATCGTGTCATAACTTTCTGAATCTGATTTGCCCTTTTGCTTTCCATGCTTTGTTGGTGCGAAATTCTCGCAGGATCAGACATGGAGTACTCTGAAGATGGCGTTTTTGATGTTGGGCCTTTGCCTTGTGACGATGCTCGGCCTGGCTTTCTCCTCAAGCGACTCTATTTTGGTTCTTCACGTTGCCCTGCTTGTTCTCATCACTTCAACCCTCTTCGTCCTCCTTAGCAGGTATGAACAATTCCTTGAAATTAAAGGAAAATTCTGCATTAATAAGGGCCAGGAAATCTATAAATTTGATGCTTTTTTCACCTCGATTCTAAAATTAGGCTTATATTAGGTTTCCAGGTTAGGCAGTCTGAATTAGCTCTTCTTGTTTCTGCAAATTTGCTGGAGTTGGAATTCAGATTGTAGATTGGAGTTACACAATATCAAGGCATATGTGTTCATTGCTCAATACCAAACTAGTTTTAGGTGCTTTAAATTATATGAACTCAATTAAGTATTTGCTATGATTGTAATGTAAGCTGTTTGACTATGGTATTTTTGCATCATCTAGCTCTCTATTTATGACACCAGCATTCACTATGATCGTGTTCTGTGGCTTCATAACCTGTGGTGTGCCAAAGGTTTATTGTGCAAAGTCTGTACATATAGCTTCTCGTACGCTTCTTTTACTTCTTTTTAGTTATTACGTTAGCTAGTTCGTATATTTTCCAATGCCACTACTTGTAAGTCATTGTGACTCTATTTTCGGTTCTCTTCTTCTAGAGCTAGGGTTTCGTACCTTAATCAATCTTTGCAGTTTGGTTTCTTGAAATCAAATTGCAGTGTTGTAAGTATAACTGATTTCTTAGGAAGTCTCCATGTCAGTAGCAGCAAACTAGACGACTAGAATCGCGCTGGGATAGTGCCGTTTGCATCTCAATTTAAACATTGCTTGAAATAAATCAGCAAATTGATCTCTGAACAGCTCTGTGGCAATTTGTCACAAACTGAACTGTCATCATCGTCGCTCTCTAAATAAAATAATGAATTGATCTGTTTTGGCAGATTTCTTGCGCAGACTGGGTTTGTGACCATTGAGCATCAAATGCGAGAGATAGGTTTGGTGCCCGAGAGCTCCAAGCAAATAGATAGTGCAAAGTCTGATTGAAGAAAATAGTAAGAAGCATTTCATCATAGAGATGAAAGGGATCATATGGCAGCACAAGCTCACCACTTGGGACACGAACAAGATGCAGAGAATCAGTTCAATCAGTTGCATTCACTCTTCTGCTTAACTCTCTGTCTTTTGGTGTTTCTTCTTGCAAATGATCCGCCACGAACGTAAGCACCACCAGTTCTGTGTCAGGAACTAATGAAATGTTGCCTATGTTTTTTTATTAGCTATAGAAAAGATTATCATTTATTTCTTTTATACCAAATTGTTTGAACCGGGTCCTTTTTCATATAAAACTTTGACATGTAATTTCTTTTGAACTCTCCCACAAACAAGTGTTTTTTAAAAAAAAAGAAAAAAACAGTAGTACTAATACATTTGATGTATGTCTGTTATTCAACTCCCACTAGGGGACTGATTTTAAGTGATTTTTTGATACGTCTGTATTCTGTAGTTCGTTGATTAGAAGGGAAATAAGTTGTAGTAATTCTATCTCACATTCCTACTCTTTTATTAAACTAGTTTTCATTTGAAGTAAAAGCTTAATTCCTAAAAAAACAGCTGTGAATTTTATTTAAGTAAATTCTTTTAGGACTGTACAAAGGTGATATTAAAGACAATTGTCTCATAATTCATTAGGTTTTGTGGTGGCCAAAGTTTTTTAGAAGTTTATATGCTCAACTTTAGATCTTCTTTACTCGAGCTATATTGTTGAGTATCTTCTTATAATTGATCATGTGTCTTATTGTATATCTCATGGATATTAGAAATGTGATAAGGATGCTAATTGCTAAGTAAACTCAATTAGGGCCTGTTTGTTTCTATACCCAATGTATCAGGAATTGGGTTCCGGAATGAGCTAAACCCATACCAGTGTTTGGTTTGAGAATAGGGTTGGGTATTAGTCATTCCCATTCCCACAAAATGTACATAAGCTCATACCCACCTAAAATGCAAGGTATGAATCATTCTTATTCCAACCCGATCCCTGACATCGTACCAAACGGGCTCTCTTTTGCTCGAAGTAGAAGCCAAACTTTGAAAAATGAAAAGACATTATTGTACATGCGAGAAGAGAGATTCGTAAGACAAGCTGAGTGGTGATCACTGAAGTCAAATATTAATCATAACGCTGCCCCTGGCCTGATCCACGTCATTGTACTTTTTGTTGCCATATTCAAATAAGTCAACACATGGCCGGGATCTCCTACCTAAAGGTCCAAACCATTTCTTCCAATTGTTGTATGCCCATTGCCCACTACAACTTGATCCTTACAGTTTCTCTAATCTGGCAAACAAACGTTTCTAGCGTGGATCCATCTCGATCTTCTTCTTGAGATCATGTATGATCGATCTTGCATTTGGTCACTTGTTGTTCACTCTCGCCGCTTTGTCCTTGACTTTTGGCCAACCTCATAGCAATTGCCAATGCTCAATATTGGATTGTAACTCGAACCTCAACATTGCATGACGTTCGTGGGACATTAAGAACGCTTGCATATTTCAATTTGATAGTTCGTTTTGCCAAGGTCAATTTAACCTACCTTCAAGAGGTAGTGATGGACTTGTCACTCTCAATCCCAATTGTTTTGTTCCATGTGTTTCACCTTGTTGTAGGCTTATTGCGCATCATTATGAACATGCTGGCCGTCGCAAAATACATATATGACATCTTGCATGAAAAAGAGGCTTCACACATCGCTTTCTCTCTTATGAAAAAAGGTAGAAACGGAAAAGACGGATGCGTTTTTCACGACGCTTATCATACTCGCCATCCTTGACGTGCACAATCTTAACCGTCCAATGGATATTATCGACGGTCTTCACACATTCTCATTCAACACTTAGAGACAGATGCGTTTTTCACAATCCGCGTATGATACTTGTCATCCTTGACGCGCACAATCTAAACCGTTCAAATGGATATTATCGACGGCCTTCATACATTCTCATTCAGCACTTAGAGACGGATGCATTTTTCACAACGCGTTTGATACTTGTCATCCTTGACGCGCACAATCTAAACCGTCCAAATTGATATTATCGACGGTCTTCACACATTCTCATTCAACACTTAGAGATATGTGTAAAGATTTATTGCCGATTTGGCACTATATAATGAACTTGTAGTATAGTAATATAACCAGAGCACGACCCTCACGAAGGCACTTCCTTCGTCTCCCTCCCCCCCAAAAAATTACTCTCAAAACGTAGCCAAAGGGCAAGCAACTCAACCACTCCTTCCCCCTTCCCTTTCTCTCTCTCGTTCTCCACCACCGCCATCCAATCCGTCCTCTCTCTTTCTACTTCGCAATCCAATCAATGCTCGATTCGGAATCGGAGCCGGCGACGCCAATGCCTACGGAGGAGCGTTTGCAGGAGGATCTTCCGCAGAACAATGGCGGAATCTATCAGGCGGAACAGGAGGACAGTGAGTATGAGGATGAGGATTTGGGGGAGCCTCAACTGCAAAACGAAGGTCTGTTTCTCTAATTGCTCCATGTCTTCTCTGCAATTGCGTGTCCAGATAATCGATTTTTCTGCTCTCAGCGTCGGATCTGATGTGATTTCTTCTGTTTCTCGCAGACTCCGATTCGAATCCTTCAAGCGACGACGACGAAGACCTAGAACAGGATGAGTATGCTTTCTCTTCCTCTCTCTTTCATAATCATATAGTTTGCTCGAACGATTAATTATCTGAATGTAAAGGTGCTTGGTGCAATGCGAACGACGAGCATCAAGCAGCTTGGCATGATGATTTCTGCAATCTTGCACTAGTTCACGGGGGATTTCGCGTTGATCAGTTGTTGAAAGTTCAAACTGCTATATGCCTTCCGTGTTTACTTGGCTTTCTGGAATTCTAGTTTACATTGCACTATTTGCTTACTTGCTGGTCAGCTTTCGGTCCTGAGTCCATCCAAGTGTTGCTTGATTGTTCTGGATCTCCGTGTTCGATTATTTGTTTCCTTGCTCCACTATACGTTGAACCTTTTTTCATATCTTTGGATTCTTTCTTCATTTTTTTCTTCGTATTTGGAAGTTCAGGCTGAATTTCCCCAACTGCAAATTTGCAACCTTTAACTGCGTTTGCTTGCGAAAGAAGCTCTGTTGTTTATTATGCAAGTGCATGAGATAAATTGAGGAGCTTGCAGTTTTTTTTCTCAACTTTTGACGTTATTTTATATATCATCTGCTTCGCACTTTTCCTTTTATGAGCCAAATATGCTACAATTAAAACAGTAAGTTTCTTCATTATATAAATTGTTTGCTTATGTAATGCAAATTAAGATGTTAATTTTTCACGACCGTGTTTCCATAAACGTTGTTCTTTTGTTTTTTCTTTATACATATAATAGTGGCCATAGGATATGATTACTTTTACCATCATTTCAATTTTCAGAACCCTGTCTTGTACTTATACTGCCAATATATATCTCATGCAATCTTTTCAACTCTGTCTTGTACTTTCTACCAAAATTTTGACTCGTTTTGTGCTTGCATGGCCATTTGTAAAGTTGTCTTCTGGGTACCTCTTCTCATATGTTGTCTGTAAAGCTGCCTTCTAAAGCAATCTGATCCGCCATTATATTTTCTCTTGCAAACTATTGTATGTCCATATGCTTATGACAAACTGACAAATCTTCATTAAATGAGTCTGATCTGTTTTGTAACCAGAGTTTGGCATGCTGTCTGGATCATGTGATGGCATAAGAATAAACTTGATCAATGTTGGTCTCCCTGCCAATGGATTTTCTTATTGACATGAATAAATTAATATCTACTTCCAATAGCTAACGTACAAACGTTGTTATGTAATGTTGGATATATAGATATGTTAATGTTCTGACGTTTTTGCTTTCCTTGCCACAGGTTCACTCTACTCCCACTGTCGGAACTACGCAAGTCAGTCCAATGTCCAATATGTTTAGGTAACGTTAAAAGCTATTATTGTTTGCATCTGATGATTTGTCTTTTCACTTCCATTTTTAGCAAACAGTTTTTGCTATATAAATCTTGTCAATATAAACAGCTATGATGATGTCCACTATAAATTCTTAAATATATATAAACTGCTATGGTGCATTTGGTAAAGAAAGTCTGAATTATTTATACCTTCTATATCGCCTTGTACTATGCCAATTTGTGATGCATGCTGTGTTTGTTTCTTGAGAGGATTGTGAAATTCTTGACCTCGTACTCATCATGCATGTCTTGTGCTTCTGTTTATGTATACCAACAGGATAGTTCGAAGTCTGTTTGTTTTTTTCAGTTTTGATTTTGTAGAGGAGAAAGTTGAGAATTTATTTAGATTACTTGCTCATGCATCTTCTTTACCATGAGTGTTTTAGCGTTTTGATCCACAAAGAGTGTGGTTAGCAGACAGCTTTTTATAAAAACTTGAAGATTTTAGGAGATTGTATATCTTCCAAGACAAACTAGCTCTGAACATTTTACATATCAAGCCAAATGTCTTGTTTCTATTACTAGCTGTTTCAGTTAAGCTTTCAGCTGAGTATAGAAGTTTTGAGTTGACACTGGAAAATCATTTTGCATGTGAAGGGATCATCCGGAAGACAAGAACAGTAAAGGAATGCCTGCATCGCTTCTGCAGAGAGTGTGTTGACAAATCTATGCGGATGGGGTATCTTCTCAAAGTTTAGAACTTATACTCTTGTGTGGATCATGAATTTTCACATGATGTATTATTTTATCTTATTTTCTTTCCAATTCACTAATAAGAAATAAAATTTCCAGGAACAGAGAATGCCCTGCTTGTCGCACACATTGTGCTAGTCGCCGTTCTCTAAGCGATGATCCAAAATATGATGCACTTGTAGCTATGATATTTCCTAACATTGAACAATATGAAGAGGAGGTATACCATTCTGGCTTGTTTATTATTGCCCTTTCTCTGAATTATATATTAGAAGACACTCGTTCTCTTTTTCTCCCCCAGGAGAAGGCTAAGTTTGACAAAATAGTGCAGTTTAATCCTAGACATGCATCTCCCCAAGTAATACAAGCAATAGTTGCAGCTTTTAATGGTTTGTTTAATGCAGGAGCTGGCTTTAAATGAGGAGGAGGATGCTCGAAAGAAGCAGGTTACTCATTATGTCATTTTTAACAGTTAGCAATTCCTTGCACAGTTGAGAAAATATCACTTATTATTGAATCACGTCAGCAGATTCAAGCTTTAATCTCCCAAACTTTCGAAAGACAATCAGAAGCATTGACTAAGAAACGAAAGAGATCAAAAAGCTCCATGCGGAGGAGAATAAGCTATCGCTCAGATGATAATGATGCTGCTAATGGTAACTCCTCTTCTGCTGAGGAGCGCCATGAAACTAGACCAAAAAGATGTAGGAGGTCTAAAGGTCAGCAGTCGACACCAGCAGTTGCTTGTCCTGGAGGAGGCCAGAATGAAAACAATTTAGAAGTGAACAGAGCCACTGTCTGCGCTATTGCATCTGGTGGGCTTGTTGGATCCCCAGAGATGCTTGCTTGGGGCAGAGGTGGAATGCGGAGTCACACTCGTTATCCGAGGAATGGTCGACTTTCTAGGTTGGCTGACCATCTTCGGCATTTGGATGGGAGTCCTGAGGTGATGACTAAACTCATTTATTTTTTACGAATTTCCCCTTCAGTATTGCATATACCGCCCAGTGCCCACACTTTTTATAAATTCTGCTTGACACTCCTGACTCCTGCGGTATCCCATCCTTGCCCAAATAGCCAAAAACGTGCCCCTTACCAGTAGTTTAATACAAATTAAGTTTTTCTAAGTAAAATTTCATGTGAACAAACTTGATACAAATTAGGCTTAATACAAATTTAATGTAAAATTTCAGTATTGCAATATCTCAGGGGTAGCCATGGGAGCTTCTTTTTTCCAATGTTGAGTGTATGGTATATGTGATAAGACAAGCTACAGGAATTTCTTTTGGGTGACTTGTTATAATGTCTTCCTTTGTCAGATGGCTATTCAGATAATTCTGGTCTCTCTTGATGCGGAAAAGGCACAAGTTTTGCAGCAACCGTATTTGTGCTGCAAACCCACATTGTCTGTTCGACAAATCTGCCAAGTATGTCACCTCGACTGGATTCTGATTCTTGTTTCTCTACCTCCTGACTTGACAAGATTTGAGATCTGTTTCTTTCAGTTTATTGCATTCCAGACCTCATCACAAGCTGATGACATCGAAATGCTGGCAGTGAAAGAGCTGAACTCAAAGATAAGCTCTTTGATATGTTCTGAAGTTCAGCCGCCTGACTCCTTATTCTTAAATGCATGCAAAGATGAGCTGCAACCATTGAACGCCGACCAAACTCTTGAAGAGGTCAAATCTGCATTCAATCTCAGACTAGGTCATTTGGTAAGAGATTCGTTCTTGTGTAACTAATTGCTTTCACATAGACGAGAACACGTATTTACATGCTTTTCGCTCTCTCGGTTTCAGATTTTGGCATACCGACAAAGGCAAGCAGACCCAAGAGCCTGCAATGAAGCTGTTGCAGGCCATCGAAGTAGCTAGTATCTCCTTATGCTTGTAAAAAACAAGAATACATGGACAAGTATTTGGTATAGGTAAAGAAAGCAAACCCTGCTGTCTAACTACAAATTATCATTTCCTTGTGAAGGGGTTAGATCAGGAAATCTTGTGTATAGTCATGAGATGGGGTCGTAACATCGTTTCTGATCATCTTGTTATCTTGGATTATGTTAATTTTCTTAATACATTATCATTCCCTGTAATTCAAGCTTCTGTCAAAATGAAATACAAGAAATTGCACATTGCCAAATTGAAGTACATGACTGCCTTGACAGCCATGGTGTCTAGAGCAACACTTCGTGATCGGATCATTTGGCGCTGAGCACCGGGATTGACTTTGGGAAGCGTAGAGGTATTTGGTACCTATGTTACACAGAAACGGAAACGGGAAAACATAACGGAAACGGGGAAACGGCAACCCCAAAATTAGGAAACGCTGGGGAAACGGCACTTTGAATTATATATCATTTTAAAGCTTAGAAGGAGTGTAACATAAATATCAACTAAAAATGTATATAACATAACTACATTCAAGCACAAAACACAAAATTACTTATAACAGTAACTCAGTAAGTACGATAAATAGATAATAGTAAGAAAACAACAATCTAACAACATTCAAGATGTCTTAGCTAAATTAAAAACAGAATACTAATGCTTAAAGTTTAAAACAATCCAGTTCATTCTTCTCATAAAACGAATTCTTCCTCCAAATCCGGCTCATCGAGAGAAAGGCTAGCATACTCCAAAAATCCCGTATTTTCTAATGATCCAAAGTCATCGCCTCCAACATCCCACATTTTAGAAGTTGAAGCTTTGTACATTTCACTACTCCTTGATAGCAAACGAAGATTGTTGTGAACAAAAACAAGATCTTCCGCACGCTTTGGAGGTAACTTATTCCTCTTCATAGAATGAATAAATGAATAAGTACTCCAATTCCTCTCACAACATGATGAAGAAGTTGGTTGTCCAAGTAATTTGAAAGGCAAACCTTGAAGCAATGGGCCTGATGAACCAAAGTTTGCCCACCAACCTTTAGGATCATCGGTGTCCATCATATTCCTAATGTCTGGATCTACAAACGGGCCTTGTTTTAGTGAAAAGATACCATATTCTGTAAATAATTGCTTCTAAAGATCATGATCTGGGAAGAGTCTTTGGAAACATTTATTTCTTTCTTCCGAGATTTCGGTATCCCTATGAAGTACCACTCTCGCCGGATCCTTCTTAAGTCATGCATTAGTATAATATCTAGAAGAGATAACAACAAAATGAAATCATATAGGGGCTAAAGAAACATAATGAAATAATATAAAAAAAATTAAATTTTAAATACATACCTTGGATTTAAAGAGTGAACAAGACAATGTAGAGGTGTACTACTTTTAGCCCAACGACTAACAAGAATAAAATGCACAATATCATAAAAGAAAGAAAGATCAGACAAACTCTTTCCTTCTTTTTTGTAGATCACCTTCTTCACTTTCTCAATCATACTATCCCACATCTCATAAACAAGGTGAAGACAAGGTTATCAGTGTCACAAGCGCTGATGATATCATAAATAGGGGCTATAAAATCAACAATGTAATTCAACTTTCCCCACCAATCTTCATTCAGAATGGTATCTCTAACAAGTCTTGCTTTAGCTTGATCATCCTTATCATACAAAGACCAACCATCACTCAAAAGCATAGCCTCTAAAGCATGCCTGATTACCTTAAACCTCTTTTAACATTATAACCCCAAATGCAAATCGAGTTTCTGCAATAGAAAGCAACTTCAGCTTGGAGAACTTCTGAAACATAGATAACCTCATGCCATGATTCATGATAAAGTTCTTTATCATCATAACACCAGAGTGAACTTCTGTGATCCAACGACACTCGTCATATGTATCATTATTACTTTCAATATTCTTTGGAGTACATATATTCTTCAACGCAAGATTGAGTGTATGCACAACACATGGTGTCCGATAGATACTAGGATACATGCCACTAATTATTTCCCCTTCACCTTTGCAATTACTTGCATCGTCAGTCATAATTTGAACAACATTTTGATGACCAACCTCGTCAATTACCCCCTTCATCAAATCAGCAGTAAAAAACTTATCTTTCCTTTCCCCAACACAATTCACAGATTTCAGAAACATAAGACCATCTCCAGAAACAACCATAAAGTTAATCAATGGCCTTCTTTGTGGATCACTCCACCCATCAGAAACAATAGTTATCCCCTTTTCAGGCCAGCTCTCCTTAATTGACTCTAATAACAATTCAACATGTTTTTTCTCTCGATCAAGCAATATAGTTCTTAACTTGTTAAACCCTGGAGGTACATAACCACCACATTTGCTATTATCAGCCAATGTATAAGACCTCAAATAATAAGGATTTCTTGCTAGATTAAACGACAGACCACCCGTATAAAACATCCTAGCAATCTCGCAATTCAGTTCATCCTTAGCCTGCATGTCGAATGCACTAGCAATATCACCCTTTTTTCTTTTGATTCCAAATGAACTACCACCATAAAGAGGAGCATGATTCCCTTACACTAGTGTCATGACACATAGAATATTTTATTAATAAAATTTAATATGTGTAGAGTTACCATAAAAAGTATTGTTTTGTTTTTCCTTTTTTTTAATTTTGATTTGTTACTGAACCTACAACTTCGGATGGACCCACAATTTAAGTTTGGGTATCAGATTAATAAGCTTCATAGATGGGCCGAATACTTAATTGTTATAGTCCATATATCACACTTGTCCAACTTGTTATAGTCCATCCGAAAAATAAAATCAATCTAAGCTGTAAAATTAAGTTCACATGAGTCATAACAAAGGTTTGTACGCCAACTGTTCGTCTCCCTCCTTCAGAACAAAGAGCACCCAAAATACAAGTTTTTGTGTTGAAGGAGTATGTTAGCATATTCCGCATCCTGACCCTAATTGGTGCAAACAACATCACAACAATAGCAACCATATAACAACATTTTACTCCAGCAAATCTTCTCTGTTCAGCTGTTTAACTGGTTTAGCCAACCGAAAAAGTATCTCAAATTTTCAAAATCTACTCAGCTAAGAAAATCTAAACTAGACACAATAAGTAGTGAACGTACATCACCATTTTTGGAAGCATCAACAACAACACATGAATTGCCACATGTCATTTCTAGAAGCATCAACAACAATTACAACATGTTTTAATACATCCACAACAATTCCAAATCGGTTCAAATTACCTACAAAACCATTCATTTGCTTAACAAGATCACCAATAATACTAAATACATGACAATCGCTACTTTAATGAAACACTGTGCATACGAGACAAGACCTTGCACATATGACATGAACTCCCGCAAGTGGTTCTTTAATTCCTTTGATGTCATCTTGAGAGGTCGCACGAGTCTCACCAACATTTTGAAAGTTGGTTTCGATCCGACGATCTCCTATCCCATTTGACTCATCCAACCACTTGAAGAAATTACATGCACCACATGTATAGTACAATCTATTAGGATTTTGCATTGACTCTGAAATCTTAATAGAAGTTCTTTGTGGTGGTCGACATCTACAATTCTGATTTCTTGCTTTAAAGGTTGTTGATGATATTGATGAGGAACCACGAGACTCCATATTCTGTCTTCAAATTAGCAAAAAACTTCAATTAGCCAATCCTCACAAATATTACATAAGTAGGATACCAAGTTGATAATTTTGAGCAACGGGCAAAACAAACAAAGTAACAAACATTACATAATTTGGCAAGGGCATAACAGCGGGCAAAGGCAAATGGAAGCAACACACAACAAGAAAGCAAGATTAAAGAGCATGAATAATCAGAGTTCAACACCACAAAAAGCTATCAAAGTTGATAAGCTTTTGCAACAGGCAATTTAGTTTTACCACTAGCTACTACAATTATCATGTAAGAGCACATCTATTTATTGTATCTAGTATGTCTGTTGATCATTCTATTCAAGTATTTCTGTTATGGCTCAATTCACATGTACTTTCACTTTGGAAACTTCAGGTAAGAAGAGTCATTATATAGGGCAAGAGTAAAAGAATGATTCACTTGTGTTGCTGACCTTCCAAAGCGGATGGTCAAATGGCAATGCCAAAGTTTGATCCCTAAATTATACCATAAAAGAAATATACAATAAAACTATGCCCTAAAAGAATTATATAATCTAATAAACTATTATAAACCTACCTATTGAGCCGTCTCCCTCTGGAATTCCGTCTCCCTCCACCTTTAGCCTACTTTTGAGAAGTGCAAGCGGCCTCTCTAGGGAAGGCACAAACTAATTATGAAGATGAATTGGAAATTGGTCCATTAATTAGAATTTGAATTTGCCGTTAATCAGAAAATGGGAGGGAGGTAGAATTCATCTACAAATTCATCCTACCATTACCCTAGTTCTGCATATCTTCTCCTCCTCCTCTCTTAGTCTTCAAACAAAGTTAAATTTTTTTGCAATACCATTGAAAAAAAATGGAAAGAAGCCCACGAACACCAATTGCCTCCCAACCTAATAACTGTCGTAGTAACACCGGTTTTAGAGTCCGGCCTATTGTCGATGTATGAGAAGGCGCAGGTGATGGCCACCGATGAATCCATTCAATCGAGGATCTTCTACAATAGGGTGCTGACAAGGGGGTTGGGTGGTACCATCAGGTGGGTTCTTGTTCAAGATCCACCTTTTGGTGGATCTTATCATGATTTTTGAGCAAGAGAAGCAGTTGTGGAGTCAGTCCGACAGCACACCCAAAAAAGACGGTGTCAGAGAATGGAGAGACGAGCACCCCTCCAAGTGGTGCTCTCAAATAAGGGAAAAGGGGATGCAAGAGGAGCAAGATGGCCGACGAAATTCCACCAAATTGAATTCAGCTTGACTAAGATGACAAGGATGAGCTGATAAGAAAGGGAAAGCTTCCATTTTGCTGTTTTTATTTCATGTTGTTTGATGTTTGGGTTCCTCTGTCGCACCTGTTTGTTCTACGTGTTTTTTGTTTTAAATTCCCTAAATTGCAGGTTACTAATCTGCAATATTGTGTACTGTCGGAAATTACTTAGAATTTTTTCTCATATAACTAGTGTTTCTCTTTTATATATTCATGCATGTGTTTTGGCACTTCAAAAATACCTTTTCAATTCTTTTCTCTTGTAAGAAAACACAAAACAGAGGATTATGGTGGGAAACCGAAACAACGTAGAGCATTCCAACCAAGACGTTGCTTTTTTGCTGCAGACAAAGTTATTTCATAACATTCAGATTGCTCTAAAACCATCACATATGTAGACAATAATCATGATAGATACATTTTTTACTGGATTAGCTGATGGTTCTCAATCTGCTTGAAACTGCCAGCATATGTGCATTTGTTGTTGGATAATAATCTCACTCTGTTCGTCGTTTTAAAGTGGAAGTGTTAAGTACATGAAACTCAGAGAATTCTAAAACAAAGAAGAAAAAACTGTGTAAAAGAGAACTACAGAATTAGTGTCTGTATGCTATTGCTTTTCTCTAGTTCAACATATTCTACAAGAAATGAATGTATCTGAATATTGTGTAGCCCCAAAATAATAATAAAAACTTGTGAATAGTTACTTATACTAGTTGCATACTATTCATGCATTTGATTTGTGTAGAGACTCAAGTAAATACTTCAGAGGAAATATGTCAAATTTAACATTACAATTTGTATGTCATTTAACATTCCAACTTAATCAATAAAACACGAAAAATGGGTGGTTATATACCATAACAGTATTCTTGTAAACTAAGAGACACCATCCAAAAATCCACTTTTAAGTCTTTGTAATACAATTTTCCGGCGTCTCATTCCTATATTTACAAAGTTACAATCTTTATTTTCTTTCCTTAGGAGCTCCCTAATACACTTGTGCATGCTCAATCAACCTTGAACGTACGGCCAGCAAGTCATCAGAATGCGTCTCCGGTTGGCCAAGACTCCGGACAAACTTCGCGAACACCGAAAAATTCTTTGGCGAGAAAAACTCGGCCCCTATTCTTTGGTAGATAAATTGATCCAATTTATTTGAAGCCCAAAAAAAAAGTCCATCTTGGTCACTCAACCCAATCCGGAAATGGAGAGGAGCGGCCCAATTTATTTGAAGCCCAAAAAAACGCCCAAAATCAAAAGTCCAAAATCACTCTACCGAAAATATATCCGAACCTCTAGTTTTGATTTCCATACCATATTTATTACAAATACAAAAAAATAAAATAAAATCTTATTTCTTTCTCTCTCTTCCCACTTTCCCAAATTTATTAATATTTTATTATAAATGTCATAACACTGGGGGCATGCTAACAAATTCCCCAGAAGGAAGGGGCACATCTCTAGGAGTCAACTCTGCTACTCTAGTTTCACGACCAATCAATAGCTTTCCCATCTCTTGCTTTAACTCACCATTCACTTTCTTACAAATTTAAATGCCTTTACCCCTGACTTGCATCAAATGTGCATACACTCTTGTATATGCCCCCTTAAATGTTCCATTACATATTAAACATTTCCATTCCTAAGCACAACCTCCTTTATTCACTTTCTCAAGTTTCTTCACATATTTCCAAAGAGGATTCTTAAGATCATCATCAGATTGTTATACGACCTCATAAGTAGACATTTCAAAATCGAACTGTAAAGTAAAAGTATTTATAATGAATATTAAACATGTCAAAATTTAAAGTTAAAACAGAACTAAGTAATTAACTAAGCATAAAGCATGATCGCGTGATGATGAAGTTATTAAATTATATATACAATGTACATGATCAATGAAAGTTGGGCATGAGAATTATTAATAAACATAAAATCTTATCTTGGTGCAGTTGGTGGGACTGTTTATGTCAGTAAACAGTCCCATCAACTACACCAATACGAGGTTACGAGAGAGAAGGAAAAGGACAGAAATGGCGTGGAGTATGTGTACGTGACACATGAACCCGTTTTTAGGGTTTTTAAAAATTCAATATATATGAAAAAGTATGTTCAAATAAGGTAGGGAAATGCGTGTCGTTTCAGGTCCGAAGGGTCAACAGAAACAGTGAACATTTCTGGACACTGAAACGTTTCGACTGCGTTTCGGGCCGTTTCCGAGTTTCCAAAACGGGAAACACTACTAGTTTGTCGTTTCCAGATAAAATAGAAATTGGTACTACCCTAATGATGATACAGTAGATCGGGTGAATTGACACGAGTTTTCAGGTGCAACACTAACGCCAAGCTCTCACCTGCAGCCAAGGGACAAATTAATTTATAATTAGACTACTACACACGGCGTTGCCCGGGTCGATAGGATAACAATAGTTTGGTCATTTTTGTGTTTAAAATTCTGTCTTTTTATGTTCAATTAATACACCGATATAATATAATTGTTGTTTCTATTTTTTTAATTTATATGTCATTGTTGGATGCATTACATTTGTATTGAAGCATAATATAACATAATGTATTACAATGAACATAATACAACTTAATTAAAGAAAAATCAATTCAAGACAATTAATGGGAAAAAAATCCAAGTTTACATGTATGTTATATAGATGAGAAATAAATTTAATCAGATAATATATATTCCAAATTTAAATGTATGTTGCATAGATGAACATAATAAAATGTAAGTCAAAGTAAATGATGTCAAGGTATTTAATGCCAAAAAATTCCAACTTTACATGTAGATAGATTCAAATATCCAATACAATTCATTGTCAATGATTGCATTGCTACACCCTTATAGACTTTAATCACCAAAACCTCAGCTCCAACAAACAATTTTAATGACGCTGCTTATAGTGTTTTTTTGGAAAGGATAAGCATTGTTGGATGGGTAGATACTTATGACGTTTATCATCAAAGGATGGTCGAAGTGATTATCCTTGTGAATCTCTCTTTCGCATTCCTATTATGGTGATTTCTAGTTCGCTATCAACTCCCCCTCATATTATATTTTAGGTGATCATTATCGATAAATTTTTATGGTGTCTAATTTGTACGTTTGAGTTAGGGGATTGAGTGTTCATATTTTCTTACATCATTATATGTTTAAAATTAATATGAGCGTATGCAGGAAACACGGAAAAAACTAGAATAGAAAGTAATACAAGGTTGTTTTATCCTTTGAAAATTCTCACAATTTTTGTCTTAAAGTTTATCTAAACAAAAAGTGAAAGTACCTTTGTAACTCTATCCAATTCTTGAATATCTTGCTTTTTGATTTTCAAGTCATAGAGGTAATCAAACGTGGTAAGCCTCTACATGTGGTGGCATCTCATTATCCTTATAGTCAAACACAACCTAAATATAGGACAAATAATATCGATCTCTAATCCTAACTCAAATAGTCGAGAAACATATACATGACCAAAATTTTTGCTCTGATACCATGTAAAAGGCTCAAATTGTTTTCTCTGATACCATGTCAAAGTCTGTGAGCCGGTAATTTTATATTTGTTCACAAGTAAGTCTTGTACATAAGTCTAGTGAAGTCTCGACTTAAAAGTAATTAACAATAAGATGAGTAACACACTAACCATACCTTATATATTATATATATTTTTATCACATAATTTATGTTGTGGAAAACCATATTCTAATAAATTTAGGACATCAAATGTGATTAAATGTAGGATATTAAATTGAGACATCAAATTTTATTTTTAATTTGACCCGGTGAGAATTAGGGGCCCCTCTCAAGGTGGGGAACCTAATGGATGAGAGCTAGAAGCTTGTAGTGGTTCCAAATTGTATCTCATGAGTGACTGTGGCTCAGACTCGCAATTTTATCGGCCACAACATTGTAGTGCCTACCCTCATGTGAAATTTGGACTGACTCGAATCCTTGCAAGGATATGAGAATATCAGTTACAATCCTTTCAATTTTCCATGGACACTTAATTAGACCTTTGACGGTTTTAATAATCATTACATTATCCCTTTCGATTTCAATATGGTATCGTACCAAATGTAATTAAGGTCCCGTTCGGCGGTAGCGTTCCAACCCTAGCTGGAGCTTCTTGCCGGCGGGACGCTACGGACTTTGCGTGTTCGGCTGTAGCGTTCCAAGCTAGATGGGGGTCGAAATTCCGTTGGACGCTATCCCCTACCCCCCCCCCCCCCCAAGATTGCAGCGTTTTTGGGTAGCTTCTCGCCCGCTAGCGTCTTGACCCCTCCTTCCTTTTTCAATCAAAAATTCCAGCCATTACCCTTCTCCTGTAATACCCGCTATTTTTACAAGATATTATGTACTATATTCTATTAGAAGTGTAAGAACAATTATAATGAATTCGTCTTCGTAACTACAAGCTAAAGCTTTCAAGAAACAATATTAATCGTTAAATATAATTTATAGTCTAAAGATAAAATTATGTATTTTCACTCATAAATAATTTACAAGTCTAGTAATTTTAAGAAGAAAAAGAAATAATAATAAAATAAAAGAAATGTAATTTGAAAAGATTAATATTATTAATTAGCATTGATTAATTGCTATAAAATTTAATCAAATGCTAATCTAATCATAATGGGCCGAAATTAAAAATAAGAGAATGGAGAAGGCGGGATTAGAACCCCTAACCTCTCCTACCCCTTCCCTTCCTTCTACCAGCTAGACTACAAGAACTTTCTGTCCATTAAAGGAACTGATTTAACTTAAATCTAAATACCCCAAACCCGAGATTTTGGTCAACTTGTGACCGGCGGAAATTCCGCCACTTCACTCGTCCTCCTTCACTCTTACTCGCCTGACGCACATCACCTCCCGTCTCATGCCGGGAGTTCAGCCGGGTAACCATGTCCTATTCACTCCCCTTGTGTATGATTGTGGGCAAAATCTGCCTATAAACTGTGGGTTTTGGACACCCACCGAATGCACACTCAAATCATCTTCAACTCTCCCTTACTCCTCTCTTAAATCGCTGACTACCCGAAACTCTTCCCCCATCAACCCCAGTCCGAAAATCTGCCCAAAACGCCCAAAATTTCCTTGTCAAAAATCTGGTTTTCGGCCCTTGTTTTGGACGGGAATTTCCGACCGAACCGCCCTGCTCCTCGTCGCCGGAAGCCGCGGACCGCCCCTGCTCGTCGTCGCCGGAGTCCGCCAGAGCTGCTCCTTGTCGTCGTGGGTCGTGGCGGGTACTGTGTTGTTGTGGGTGTGGAGCGTACGCAGGGAAAGGAGGAGGCAGGCAATTCGGCTGCAAGCAAACACAAGTTAGGTTGGGCCCTCATCTAATTCTTAAGCCCATTAATTAGTCTTTTGTTATGATCAACCCATTAATTAGTCCTCTAAAAGCCATTAGTCCAATAATTTAGAAGGGGCATATTAAAACGGATCTAATGGTAATTTTTATACCAAGGGCTGATGTTTAATAATCTTAAAAATTAATACCCATTAAAATAATTATTTTCATAAAGTGATAAAATTTATTAAGTTGATTAAAGGTATTTTTACCCATGTAATTAAGTAAATCTCTTTATAAGATAAGCTTGAACCCCTTTCATAATCGGGACTTATAATGTTAAAATATTATTTTATTATGAATAATAAATCTTAATTAAGTATTTATTTAATTTCTTTAAGAAGCGTATTTATAAATAAATTTTATGGAGGATGTTCATAAATCGATGATTTTACAAAAATCCTAAACTCGCTTCTAACAAGTTAATAAGCCGAAAGCTTAAATTTACAAACTAACAACTCGAGGAGTTCCTAGACTAAGAAATAAATTAATTATTAATTTATTTCGTTATCATTCCGTGCCTCGAATTAGGTTGAGCTTCTAGGAGCACTCGTACCCAGACTTCCGCCTTCGTAGCGAATTAACTCTCGAACATCGAAGGCAAGTGGATGGTTCTCCTTTCGCACTCTCTTTATATTTGATAATCGTTGATTCCTTTCGTTATCCTGTTCAGTTTGTTGGGAACACCTTGTTTGCTGAATAAAATGAACATAGGGTTATTTATTGTTTAGAGATAACGACCCTGTTATTAATTACATTATTGCACTGCGCTAGCCCATGGACTTAGGACCGATGATTGTGGTCTCTGCTTGCTTCAAGTCTCCTTTGAGACTTTGTGTGGACTAGTGTAGGAAACAGGGATGCGGGTTTGGACCCTCAACATCTCTTTATAACTGTATTGGGTGGTATATTTATTATCGGCTCCCAGTACTGGGTCATGACTCTGCCCGCTCCACCGCTGGAGGGGTGAAACTTTGCACTCTAGCTAAGTGTCAGGGGTCATTCCCCTTACTCTATAGGCATCGTCTCTCTGCAGAGCGGGTTGCCATATTAAAAGCCACGTACTGCATCTGTATTGTTTTATGACTCTGGACAAAGATCTATGCACATTAGTGATAAAGAATGAAATTGAGTGCTCCTCGAAAATACTCAAAGGAGTTCTCTCAAACTTGCTGTGAATTAATAAAGTTCCCAACAGACAAAGAACAATAACCCTCTTTCTAGGAAGTCACTTCCCTGTGATTTCCTATCCTTCAAAAGAAATCTTGTATTTCTTTTCGCATCAGATTCCTTTACTTTTCATTGTTGGAGTTCTATTCGAATAAAGTTCGTTCACTATTGTATCTCTCTCACTGCCAAAGAACCCGACTGGTCGTGCATCGTTCAGTTCCCTTTGGACTTAGATGCCGACATACTTAGCCTTTCTAAGAACCTATTTCTCATTCTACCACTTGCTTAGTCTCGCGTTAGACTAATACCACTTTCTTTTCTTCCCGACATTGGTCGGCTGGTATTTCTTGCTTCTATGGAAATATCAGGTAACAAGGCCAAGACTGCATCAGGTTAAAGCCGAAGACTCAAGGATCTGAAGGAAGGAAGGTTTCAAGTCTTTTGGATATTCTAGGTCCGCTAAGCTACTTTGTATAATATTATTGTTTTAATTTCCGCTGCACTATTATCTAATGTCGTTTCCATTTCAAGCACTAGCGTTTCAGACTTTTGAACGCCTTTTCAAGTATGTGGTAAACAATGAACCACTTTAATGTAATATAACTATCCTGTTTTATACTACTTTGAACCGTGTTGTGTTACCTACAGCCTCGGGTGGTCTTGGATGGTAAAAATCTGAGATCACTGGCGGTAACACCCTTGGGTTAAAATAGGGGTGTTACATCTCCTCCCTCGTCGCGTCTATGCTCTCATTCCAACGAACCCTATAGGCGATTTTCGAAGAACTTCGCCGTCGAGCACGGTTTCATCCTCTCCGTCGTCGTTCATACCGGTAGGTGGTGGCTCCTCTCCATTTGTTTCAATTCCGTCTTTGATTTTCACTGATTTCCCCTCGCCTTCATTATTGTTCACAAATCTGGATGGAGGGCCGAAGATTTTCGAAGAAACCTAGGCGATTTTCGAAGAACCCTAGGCGATTTGGATCTTCGACACCCTACATTCGAGCTCCAGGTACACCATTCGTCTATATCTGAGTTGGATTTTCGAAACCCTAGCAGAAAGCCCCATATCTGAGTTGTGATTTGTAACCTAGTTCACATGTTGTTGTTTCAGATTGCAAGTCGTGTCGATTTGGCCGATTCTCAGGTACACTGTTGCTATGTTCACATTGGCAATTACATCTTATATTTGCAACCCTAATTCGTGGTGATTTCAAAAATAATCTGTCAAGGATTTTGGTGATTTCAAAAATAGTGGTGATTTCAGTGTGTCAAGGCTTTTGGTGTTTCGATTTGTGCTACAACAACACTCAGCATTCAAATTATAATAACGTATTGCTTATTTCCATTGAAACAAATTTTGTTTATCATATGAAGAATTGTCTATTGATTTCAATCATTGATTATAAGAAACTTTTCCTTGATCATATGAAGAATAGTTTGTTGATTTCATTCATGCAGGCTCTCAATTCCAATTAAGAGAAATTAAATAGGTGGAGTACAGGAACAAATTCTTGTGAATTGGTTCCTGTTCTTGCTGAAGCTCCAAAGGAGGCCCTTCCTCATGATTGTAGGCTTGATTTTGGTGTTGCCTTGCTGACTAAATACAAGTTCAAGGTTACTATTCATAAACTCCATTGAGTCATTAAAATGATATTTAGTGAACTGTTATTCCTCATAATCTATGATTTTGTATGAAAACCATTAGTTCAGTGATAGTTACAATTGTTGGTATTCATCTGGTGTGTCCAAGATTGAGATAGTTGAAGACAACAATTTAACCAATGTATATGAAACATTTGAAACAACAATATTTACAACCATATTCATCAACAACAATCACCATGCTACTACCTTGTTTCATGATTTCAGTATTTATATATCAAGTCTTTTTTTTTCAGTAATATTGGAGCTTGCATCATCGATCATAAGCTGGAATGATGAACAATTTAACAGAGGAGATCTTGTTGTTCAAACATGAAGGTTGGTCTGTATATATTTTTTACTATGTTATTTTTTCTCTTTTGATGTGTACATACAAGAGATTTGTGTCCTTGACATTAGTGAGAGATTATTCAATTCAACCAATTTGATTTACTTAGCACTTTGGCTACTGAAATGTGCAGAACAATAGATTCCTTGTTCTCACCCCTTTAATTACTGAGGGTATAACCAACCTTTGGTGTTTATATAATTGATGAAATGCTCACCACTTTGACTTATTCCCCATGTGCAGGATTATTCAATTTGGAAGGGGTTGTTGTGGGCATTCGTTGGAGGTATGCAATTTTAACTCTTTTATTTCCTGAATTTTCCATCTGTAGGAATACAAATTCAGCAGAATTGATGCCTTTGTTTTGCTTTCTTGTTTTCAGTGAGGGGAAATTGGGGACCAACTATGTCACCCTCTTCATTTTTGCTTGGTTTATGTAGTTGGGGAGCTTGCACACAGGCTATGTTTACTAGGGTGGTTCTATTGTAGTTTTTTTATCTCTTGAGTTTATTAGTTTCTTAGTGAAAGTGAGGAACAAAAATCTTCTTCTATGGTCCTTTTGAATGTGCCATGAAGCCCAAGTTCAAAGGCATGCCTAAACTCTCAAGGTCTGACAAGTTAGATTTTTATAATTTTTGTGAAAATTCTAGCATTTGTTTAGGCCCATACATTGTGCTGTATCTTAAAAAATTAGCTTGAAATAGTCTTTTTCTTCTTTGGGAACTTGATTTTGTGTCTGCTTGACTAGCTTGAAATGTTGTTTTTTTTTATCTTTTCTTCTTTACAAAGAAGGCAAGCTTCTATCTTTCTAAGACTTGTAAAGCCTTTTCCTCTCTTTGATTCTTTGATGTTTGAAATGGTCTTTGATTCTTGTTGTGTCTGCTTGATTTTGTGTCTGCTCGACTAGCTTCAAACTATGAACTTATGAAACCCAAGATATACTATTCTAGACTTTTAGTTCTACAAGGCAATCTTACATTAATCTGGTGTTATGATAATTATAAGAAATATTCCAAGAATACATAATGAGTACGACGTCTGTATTATCAACATACAATTTCACACATCTAAACAAATTTGTAAAGGGTATTCAACAATTCTTGGTAAAATGCTTCTCAGTAGAAATCTTCAATGCAGAACCAGTTTGGAGTTGTTTTTTTGTTGTAGAAATGTTATTACTTGCTATACCTTTAGCTCTATTTCAAAAGATAACATATAATTTATATAATTTATCAGGTTATGTAGCTCTTATCAACTTTTGCATTTCAGTCAAGCAACAAGGTGTGCAATCTATGAACTTGAATTCCATTTCTCAAATGCTTCACTTTTGCAATTGAGTCTGAACTATTTTACAAATATATGATAGAATTTTGCATCTAAAGAGCTACTGACAATTGCTTTGGACTGTTTCCTTTCAAATTTGCAATAGTTATTCAATCTGAAAGATGACCATTATTGTTTGTTCATCCCATTTTCAGGTCTCTAGCATTGGCATTTCAGGTTTGTTCATCCTGTCTTCATTTGTTATTTGGAGTTAAGATTTCTGTATTCATATTAAATTGAGCTTTTCATGTGTTGTTGATGCATGCTTTTAATAAATTGATGCCTCTAAGATGAGGTGTTTGATTTCTGTATTGAAATAAAATTGAGAAGTTAAGGGACATTTAGTTTGAGCACTGTCTTTTCTCTGAGTCATCTCTGAGTCATCTATTCATACTTTAATTTGAACACAATCACAATATTGGCAAAATTGAAGCACTTGTTTTCAAAATCTATGGAAAATATATGAATGAGATATGGCAAAATTGAACACACTCACAACTTTAATTGCATGTCTTGTTTGTCTCAGGACCTGGCTGTTCATCCCTTGGAGTTGGTGCATTTCTTGGTGAAGAATTAACTGAGCTAGAAGGTACAATTTTGTTACAAGTTTCCTTTCATTCCTGCTTTTTCTTCTGCAACAGATTTTTTGTATTTCCTGATTATTTTCAAAAGGGTTATTACTTAATGCTTCTAACTAATGCAAAACAATTTAACCAGTGAGGGGTTATACTTTATATGGAGACACCAGTTGGAGGAGTGAGTGAGTGATCTAGTCACTAGTATGTTTTTTTGTTTTATCTATTTGCCTTCTCTTTCTTCTCTCTCATTTTATGATTATTGTAATAAGAGTACATGATCAAATTTAACTTTTCAATATGATGCAGAACCTTGTGCACATCGGGAATGAAGTTGCAATAAATCTGAATTTGGTGCAGAGATTCAAACTTCAATATTGAGATATGTTATAAACTTTCCTCTTCTTGTTTTTTGTTTTATGTGTGTGGCTTTGTTGATATGCTTGACTTTTTTTCAAAAAAATTGTTATTTTCCCAGCTGCAAAAAGCTGGAAAACTGTTTTTTACATGCATTCATGCATTGATAGTGTTGAAAACAATCTCATGCATTGAAAACTGTTTTCTGTGTGTGGCTTTTGTTGATATGCTTTACTTTGTTGATGCATTGATGCATTGATAGTGTTCAAAACAGTCTCATTGCTGCAAAATAGTATGAATGCATCAAAACCGGCCTGTCTTCATTATGTGTGGATGAACTATAGGATTTGTTTTGCTTAATTACACCCTTTTGACCATAATCTGCATACAAATTAATCGATCAGAATGTAGATTTTTCTAGCAATATCAATTTAAAGATTATCAGTGGGTTTCTATGACAGAAATAAATTTGTCACTTAAAGCTGCAAAATTGTGTTCAAAACTGGCCAGTCTAGCAATGTCATTTAAAGATTATCAATTAATTTTGTGACTTAAAGTTGCAAAGTAGTGTTCTAATCTGGCTTGGTATGACAGAAAGCAATTTGTGACTTTATCTTTTCCCTAGAACCCGAAACTTGTTCATACAAATTTGAATAATTTAAAAACCTTGTTGCATTGCCATTTCCCATCCATGACAGCTGCAAAAAAAGCTGCAGAAATGTTGACCAAACATAACTGTTCATGCCCATTTATTAGAGACTGTTTCTCAACTGCATTGATAGTGTTACATGCATGCATTGATGCAATTTTCCATGCATTGATTTGGTTCTTCATGGCATTTTTTTAATTAAATTTTGTCAACTTTCATTGAAGCATAGGCTGAGCAAGGACTTGTCTATAAAAGGTGAGGAGTGGGCAGCTCAATTTGTGCAACAACATCTGTGAAACCCCCAAACAAAGCAAGAAAACTTCAACTTCAGGTATGAATTTTTGACAGAAAATTCTTTCTTCAACATTCTGAAAATATATTTGCATATTATTTACAACAACCTTCCTGTTTGTAGGACAACGATGGCAGGGGAATTTACCTGGAACACAGCCATGGATGAGGACTTGTATGACATCTACATGCAAAGGAGGAGGTTCTTGGGAGAGACCGGCCACACAAACTGGAGAGCCGTGGCCAACATGTTTTTTGAGAGGACTGGACACGCATTGTCGCCCAGGGTCTTCAAGAACAGGTTTGACTACAACAAGAAGAAGTGGAGGATGTAGGAGAACATGAGGCAAACAGGGCTTCAGTTCACGTGGTACCAAGAGACCGGGAAGTTGGTGGCTGCTGACCAGTGGTGGGCAAACGCCACTCAGGTGAGTACTTAACAAAAAAAACTTGAAATCAATATAGGTTCAGTTTAGTTGTTAAAGGGTTTGCTCTAATGCGATTGTATGTTAGGTTTGCGGAGACCTTGCAAACAAGGTGAGGAGGCTGGATATTGAGCGTGAGCAGGTTGCAACGTGGGAGGCGGTCTACACCGACATCTACATGCAGTTCCCGCCCCCTCCTGCGAACCCAGTCAATGCCAACTATGAGTCCGAGTAAACTTGTTGTCCCTACCTTTGTTTTGTGCTTTCTTGCTTTTGTCCGAACTTTATGAAACTGATTTGGGTGTGTAATAATGGATTTGGTACTTTGTGGTTGATTTGTGTTGGAATGATGTGATTTCTTTAGATGTATTTGATGAACTTTGCTGGTTTGATGAACATGTGTAATATGTTATTATGGTAGCCGATTGTGACTTGGTACTTTTTTAAGTATTGTATGCTTGATGTTATGAGCCTTTGAACACTTATAATTGTTTGTTATAATATGTTGATTAGATTTTATCATACTAGAGTACAAAAATTGTGTTTAAACCCAACCACAAAATGAAGACCATATAGATCCATATGTTCAAATACATGCAGGTCAACCGAGCTGGGGTTGTTTGTTGCCCCAGAGTACAATAATGTTGGCTCATCGAACCCGATGGCTGGCATGCGTGCCCCTTGCTCAAGCTCAACAGGCCCGTTATCGACCTAGGCCGTCGGCTAGCACGGAGTCAGTTGGCAGCAACAACCGTGTGAGACCCGTGAAGGTGGAAGTAAGCATTGTTGGTCCAGTGAGTTCGTAAAACCTCACACAATCCATGCAAAAACTTGCGATAACAAAAACGGAGCCTTACATTTCATGCACCTTTTGAGCATATTCGTCCTCTTGTAATGCAGCAAGGATGGCGAGTTGTCTCTAAATTACAACGATCAGAGCCCCTCAAAAAACTGTTTAGCGCATATATGGATCTACTTCGATGGGGATCGAATCACTGACCTAATTCACCTAGTCAGCCCTTCAGATGTAAGGCAAAAAAACACCATTACCCCATTTCAGTTTATTATTCAACCTAATATGGGTTATTTTTGTAGCTCGGTATGGAGGACGGGGACGAGATCGTTGCCATAGATTACAACGTGGGAGGCGGGACAAGTGGTGGATCCGAAGAAACCAAGTCAGAGGAATTCTAGCAAGGTTGTGGTGGTGGGAGTTAATGTTGGTGATGTTGTGGAAGTACCGATTTGTGACCCAGTCACAGGAATTCTAGCAAGTTTGAGCGTGGTTTTTGATTTCCAACGAAAATAGTAGTTTTTATGTTTTTTCTTTCAAGCAATTTGCATGACATTTGGTCGGTTGATTATGATTTCGCTAATGTAATGGATTTCTTATGGATTAGCAATAAATTCAGCCGGTCACATAGATTCATAATACATAACTAAAGTCTCATTGTCTAGTACAGAAGTCACATAAAAAAAATTTACCTTACAAATTCCACTCATCCCTAGTTCAACACAAAGTGGACTACATGAAAAAATGCGATAACAAGTAACACCTTAAGCAGCAAACTAGCTCTGCGTCTTGCCTTGTCCCTCTCCTCTTCTTTCTCCTTTATAAGCTTTTTGATGACACGCTTAACTTCGTCCGGTAGAGGTGGATCAACCCATAGGAAAAAGCCACAGCTTTTGTGCTTCTGAACAAAAAACACGATGACACAACACAAACCCGAAGAAGGCCGATTAGCAATAAATTGAGAACATGTCATACCAATTGGGAGAAATCATACCATATAATTCGCACAACTATAGAAGCGTTGTCCAGGGTTGGCCACCGTTCCAGAGTATTTCATGGTAGCCGTTGACCGCAAAGACACACATGGTAACCCGATTGAGCCCCATCGATCACTCCCAGGTAATTCCAACCAGTTGATGCAGTCGACATTTCCTACAAATCAACATAGTGGCATCACTAGCATTCCAAAGAGGTGATCTTAAGATAAAGTTTCATCTAGAGTTTCCTAAAAGCTTGACATATTCTCAAAGATCAGAAAATCTATGCTATTTTGAAGTAGTTTATAAATTCTTGGGAAACAGGACAAGACAACCAAAGGATCCAAACTGTTCTTTCAAGACAACACATTTCCTACAAATCTATGCTATTTTGAAGTAGTTTACAAATTCTTGGGATCCAAACTGTTCTTTCAAGACAGATTTTTGAAAAGTTTGTAACAAAGGTTTGTATGTTGGTGTGTAACAGGTTGTTAAAGGTTGTTAGGGAAGTGATGAGTTATATCGTGCTTAGTTGTTTCGATATTGTTAGAGAGCCTATTTGTACCAATGTGCTCCTGAGAAGCGAAAGGCAAGCTCCTGAGAATAAGCAAACGGATCCTCCTCGGAGTTGGCGCTCCGACGACAATGTGCTCGAGAATCCTGGCCACCAACGCCGTGAACTAACATCTTCTTCCTTCTCAAATTGACTAAGACTGTAATCAAACTCCTACGTCTATGCTATCTAACTATGGACTGCAATGATTTACCAAGACAAGACCTCCAAAAGAATCTTATATCACCAAATATAGAAAACATAACCTCCAGCAAGTGCAATTCAGCCCTTGTTCTTTTTTATCAAACAACAAATTCATCAAATAAGAGCTCCAAGGATATTCAACTATACCCTAATCGGCTCCTAGTGCTCCGTGGGAACCCCATTCACCGAATAGCTAGAATAAACCCTAAATTGAAGTGCAGTAACAAATACAGCACCAAATTCGTCGCCCAAGCATAGAAGGGGAGAGGACTTACGGAAAGGGAGAGAAATTGAGTTGAAATTGAAGACCACAAGCAGCGAATTTGTCGCCGGCGAGAGTGAGACAACAACTCGGAGTGGGTCGTTCCCAGGAAATTGAAGAACACGAGTCTAGGGGAAGGGGAGTAATTTGTGAGTTAAAAAGAAGGGTTGTCCCTTATAGTAAAAAACGTGTTTTATTATTTTTGTAAAAAATAAATGGTGGTAGTAAAAAAAAGTGTTATCTTTTTAGTCACAAAAATTGTTACTTGTAGTCAAAAAATGTGAACCTATCAGCAAAGGGTAAATGTTGGTAGTAATAAAAAGTGTTTTATTTTACTTTGTCATATATAAATAACTTCTCAAGTTTAAATAGGATAAAAATAATTAACACGGATGATTGTTATATATCGATGAATATATTGATATAGATTACTTCTTTATTAAATTGGAATATATGAATTAATAAAAAATTGATTATGATCGAATTTATATTCAAATTCGGATATTTTATATTTGAATTTGCAAATGACAATTTATATAAGAACGCATGTTTATAACTAATCATGTATGACATTATGACTTCGTAACTAGTTCTACACCTTGTTGTATAATAATTAGATGCCAGATCGTTTGCAATTACATCATAAAGTTCATTACAAAAGTGAACTTTCGTTTGCAAATACTTCACAAAAGAATAATAATGTTGCCAACGAAAGTGTGTTAGCTAATGCTCCATAAGTGACCATCCAAAAACCATTCCGAATTCTCGCACCCAATTGACCCACCATTCGGTAATCCTCACCAATAGCGTCGTGCCCTCCAAATCTCCGAGGCGATCTCATCTCTGACGCGCCTCATGCCACCCGGTGCGTTGTCCACACCTCGTTCCGGCCTAATAGGAGGGGGTAAGTTTGGGTCATCATACTCATCCTCGAGGTATGTGTCTAGGACCCGGTTACGAATAATGAAGTTGTGGATGCAAAAGCAGAACATGATTAGGTCGATTTGTGTGTCCAGGGAATAGCTAGGCATTTGAACCAACATACGAAACCTTTTCTTCAAGACCCCGAAGCACCTCTCGATGCATCCCCGCAAGGACGAGTGAACCTTGTTAAAGGCTTGCATTGCATTCCTCGGGACCGCGCTCTGAAATTGTGACAAGTGGTAGTTCACCTTGTTGTAGGGCACCATGTATCCAGCCCAGTCCGGGTATCCCTTGTCGACAAGATAGTATTTCCTTACACCAATACCAACATGCATTTCACCTAAATAGGATTAATGGGGAAATTCATAATTTTAGCCCAAACGACAAAACCAACTAACCGGGAGGAGGGTGGGGGAAGTTCATTTTGGGTGTGTTAAGAGCATGATCAAATACACGCGCGTCGTGTGCGCTCCCCTCCCACCCACACGAAATGAAGGTGAATAGCATGTCGAAGTCAAACACCGCCATCACATTGAACGAGCATACGCCCTTTCGGTTTCGATAAGGCAATTGCTTAGCTCGGGGCATACAACAAGAAATGTGGGTCCCATCAATACAACCAATCGCACCCTGCACTCGCACGACCAAACGGGACATAACATTGGCAAAGTTGTAATAAGAACTAATTACATTCGCAAGGGGGCGTCCCGAATACCTTGAACAGGTTGTACCGAGTATCGTGCTCCACTTGTTTGGAGATAGTTCTGAACATCGGATCCTGAGGGTTCAACATCCGGCCAGCTAGCCCTCCCGACCCACATGAACTCCCAGTGATCGAGTCAAGGACCTCATGGATGGTGCGGCTTATGGTGTCCCCAGATCGCTGAAACCGCTCGCATGTCGCCCGGTTCGAGGCCCCCACTGCCACGGTGTACAAGAGTATTCCCACCTTCTCTAGTACCATCATGTGTCTAGAGGGTCGTAGGCCATGGTGGGCTTGCAGCTCGTCGCACAGTTTCACAAGAACGACTCGCTCCATTCTGAAGGCATTGATGCATCGGACTTCGGAGCCAGAATCCACAATCTCTCGCATCCAGAGATGACCAGTGAGAGGTGACGTGTAACAAGGGACTTTGTGTACGTACTTGTTGAAGTACGTGTTCGTTAAACGCTTACGCTTCCGGATCTTTAAGAGCGCGATGAGGCCTAAAATGATTATAATCTGTGTGGTAGACAATCTCCGCACAGGTGGCCTAGTCATCGTGTCAACTTATCCTGAAAATGAAACGGGATCATAGTCATGAGATCGGAGTGATTCAAGGAACCTGTAATGCAAACCGTAAAACAAAACACAACTTTCGGTAAACATGGATAACATAGAAAGAGGAATCATGTTCGGTCACAACCTAAAACCGCATATGAAACTGTTTTGCAAACCATCCCTGAAAATCCACATAACATCCCCAAAGTCTTGGAAACAAAGCAACAAAGTCTTGAAAACCACAACATAACCAAGAAAACAAACCAACAAAGTCTTGAAAAACACAACTTCTCCTGCATCCCAACTTCTCCATCACATACTCAATTGTCACTGAACTTGTTAAACCTGAATTTCAGCCATGCCAACCTATCACTTTCCAACTTGAGAGCCATGAAGCAGCGCCGGGTGCGGTCATCGTTCATTAGATCAATAGCATAGTACCACAGATCATCTTGTAGCTTGAGCAACCCTAAATCAGCCATGCCGTAGATTGCATCAATGGCCTCATCAAAATCTGGATCCTTGTGGCAAGAAGCGTTGTTGTTGTTAGCGGTCAATGACTGCTCCAAAAGTGATATCACCTTTCCCGTATCGTCAGAGGCCTCTTCATTCTGCTTTTGTATGTAAGCCACACCACCGAAGCATTTCTTCTTGCGCTTAGACGATCCCTCACCGCAATCATCCGCCGTCCTCTTGTTCATGACCTCAATGTCAATGGGTTGCGACTCATCAGCGCCTAGGTTCACCAGGTTATCGCTCTGAAGGTCCCGCATCAACACATCCTCATCCAGATCGTCGTTCATCGCAACTAGGTCCGCCATTGTCCTTGCACTTGAAGGTTGTGGGGCTGAATGTGCTTGGGTCATCTCTGAAGGCTGGGATAGCGTTGGCCGGGTCTGGGTGGCAGTGGCCCGCGTTTTGGTGGCAGATTTTGCTCGCTTCCCAATCGCAACAATGCTCCCGAAGAGAGTGTCCCAGATCTCACTCAATTCGGGGTCTGGTGGAGTGTGCTTAAACCGCCTAACTTTCCATTTTCCTGAACAAAATAGATAACATCGTAACATGGTAATCATAATAATAGCGAAATGCGATAAACAAATGTACACCTTTGTTCAACACGACCGAGTACCTTGATTTTCATATCCCACCATTCATCGGTCCCGGTGACGGTTCCTGCAGAATAACTCCAACCTAAACCGGTCTCACTGTTTCGAAGCTCACACCACACCGTCCAAACCTTCTTCATATAGTCAAACTTGTTCTTCGCTTCTAGTTTGGTGAAGGGTCTCTTATGCTCTCTCGTCAGCTTAGCCGCAATCTCAACCCAATCAAAGTGGGTTGATACCCCATTTTGCTTATGGTATCCCATGCATATGCTTATTAAGGACTTCGATTCCTCGTCTGACCAAGACGCGCTTTTTGCGTCGGCGTCCACGTCCGTGGCCCCGGACTTACCACCTTGCGACGACGACATTCTACCCTATCCTTTCGCACTAACACTCAGTCAATATCATCATGCTTCTCACACCAATATAATCAAATTGAAGCCCTAAAAGCCCAAATCGGAGCCCCAAACTGAATTGAATTTTCAGATTTGCCCTAAATCAGATTTCATATCAAAAGCCATAATTTTCATATTTGCCTAAAATCAGATTCCATATCGACATGCATTCATGAAGATCATTGCCCAATAAGCCCTAATTGATCAAAATCCTCTTTGTAGCACACAATTACATACTACACAACATTCCGACAATAAACCCTAATCCATCAAAATCTCAAAAATCAAACGAAGGCATACCACAAATCCAACAACGTGCTAACCCACAAACCCAAAAACAATAGAAGCCCTAAACAATTTCGGCCAAACAACAATGGGAACGATTTCAAAAGAGGGCGAGCAAGGACTCTTACCGGAGCTGAAATCGAATCTGTTGAGGGGGACTTTCACGAGCGAAATTCGGCCGAGGACGACCTATCTCTCAGGCGCCGAAGTCACGATGTCGTCGGGGCCCCTTCGTTCGTCGTCGGTGTGCTGCTCACAATGCCGTCGGGCTCCTAGCTCAAAGTGAGCCTCCTTTGTTTCGAAAATGAAATTGGGATTTTGCCCCAAACTCAGGAAATATGGCATTAGAATGACACGTGAGTAGCACGTGCGAGGGTAAAAAAATTTGTTTTTCTATTTACTTTTGAGGGTATTTTGGTAATCTTTTATTACCCTTTTCGGGATTCAGCTAGGTACTTTACCGAACACTCATTTCAATTTCTCATTGATTCAGCTAGTAAATCCAGCTTTCGGATTCAGATGTCAGTTCCAGCTAAAAGATGTCAGTCTCAGCTTCCAGCTTTCAGCTAATTTGCCGAACGGAGCCTAAGTTGTACAAAAGATAAAAATAGTTAAGTTTGCATATCTTATATGGTCTATAAAATTATAGAAAATAATGGACATACACATAAAAATTCTTATGTATCATTCGTACAACATATAAATATATGGTTAAAACCTTTTGATGGATGTTTGGATATATTGTAGCATATATAAATTTATAAGTTATAGAAAAGATAGAAATAATTAAGTTTGCATAGTAGCATACAGACCTATCAAAACCTGACCCGATTCAAACCGATCGAAAATTTTAGGGTTGAAACCCGACCCGAATAGTAACGAGCAAAGAAAAAAACCGAACCCAATTAACCCGAACCCGATTGGGTTGAAACCCGAAACCGACCCGACCGACCCGATATATTATATATATGTAGAATAAATATATTTTCTTGTAAGTATTATAATATATTTTATCATAAAACCTATTATAAATAAAATCTTATTATAAAAATCTATTAAAAATAATATATGATTATTAAATATTATTTCTTAATCATAATACTATTTTAATAATCATTAAATTCAAATTCTTGGCCTGTTAGGTCAACTCGAACCCCCACAATAAACTGTCAAGACCCAACTCGACTTGACCTGTAATCCGATTGAACCGAACCCGCACTCAACCCGAACCCGAAAAAGACCGAATCTGAATCCACCCGACCCGACCTGTTTGACACCTCTAGTAGCATATATTGTAGCTTTATTATGTTGTTTTGTAAAACTTGGCATTGTAGATATTTTCAATAATTTTTTCCAAACTTACTGTTTATAATAGCTAGTGAATATATAGAGTACAATTTTAGCGATGCACTATATTTTATTAATAAGTATGTAAAGGTATAAAAAAATCATATATTATGAAATGGAGTATGTAATACAAAAAACCATTAGTGTAGTGCTTTCATACTTTGAAATTTAATATATCATTTGGTTGTTACAAAAATAAGTTGGAACTATGTAATTTGACGATTGAAATTTATCATTTAAATCAATCAAATAATCTAAATATATTATCAAATTAAATATTTGTTTTAAAAAGCCCCTATGCAAAGCACAGATCATAAGCTAGTTTTCTTTTTTTTTTTGGTCGAAATAAGCTAGTTTTCATTAGAGCATGACTTCGTATTACAAACATACTATAAATATCTCTTTCTTTTTTATCTCCATTAGGGGAATAAATTATATAATAGGCATGACTTTTTTCTAAAATAATGCTAAAAAAAATTAATTAAACATAAATGTATAAAGATCTTTTTATCAAAAACCACCTTTTAAAACAAGGCTTTTTTTTTCAGGAAACCAACTTTTAAACTTTCTTGTAAGTAAAACCACATTTTATAATGCAAACACCCAAGCTTAACCACTTTAAACTAATTCTATGTCAAAATTTATCATATTTTGACCAAAATACCTTTATAAATTATATATCATTTTATTTTTAAATTGTTGTTTTCTCATAAACTTTTCAAAAATATAAGACTTTTCTAAAAAAGTGGTCAAATTATTCTTACAATTTTATATAAACGAATAATTTAAAAGCAAGAAAACTTAAATTACTTTAAAAAAGTATTTTGGTCCAAATAGGATAATTTTTACCGGGAATTAGTTTAAAGTGATTAAATTGGGGCGTTTGTATGATTTAAAAGTGGTTTTATTTAAAAGGCATTTTAAAATGTGGTTTTATTTAAAAGACATAGTATAAAATGTTTTCTTTTAGAAAAAAACTTGTTTTAAAAAGTGCTTTGACAAAACTCACATGTAAAATACAATGTTGTACATGCGAAATGGCATGAGATAATATTAAGAGGTGAATTATTTACATCTTTAATGTATTTATATTATTTCTATAAAATTTGTCCCTTACTACAATAACAACAACTTAATTTTATAACTAGCCCTACATGGGATGACCTAGTGGTAAGAGGTATGAGCAGATGTTGGGAGGTCCTGAGTTTGACCCTTATCCTACTCCTTCATTTTAGTGACTAACAAAGTGTCACCATTCCTCTTACTATCGGATTGAAGTGATCGACCCTTGTCCCACTCCTTCATTTTAGTGACTGACGAAGTGTCACCATTCCTCTTACCATCGGATTGAAGTGATTGACCCTTGTCCCACTCCTTCATTTTAGTGACGGACAAAGTGTCACCATTCCTCTTACCATCGGATCCACTACCAATAATCGGGACTATTGTAACATCGTATAACTATTACATGCAATAAGCCAAAAATGTGTTACAACAGGTCTATGGTAACACTTTTTTGAAAATTTTATACCATTACATCCGCTGTTGTTAGCATAGATCTAGGGTAACAGTTGTTTTATCCATGGTAATGGTTTCATATTCCCGTTACTCAACCGTTATCGTTGGTTAAACATCCATTACAAAAGATGAAACCATTACATTTGATAAAAATCTATTACCTATGATAAAACCATTACTTTTGACATACATCCATTACCTTGTTCACCGGACGCACAAGCGTAACCATATATTATACAAGTGTTACCTTAGTATCACATATACGACGAAATTAAAATATTATTTATTTATTATTATACATCTAATAAATTACATTGTTAATGGATAGGAAGAAATATAATTAAGAGAAATTAAAGAGAGGAAGCTTGCATTATTATTGTTAGAAAGTCATACATAATTCATGCATCTAGCTAGCTAGTACAATACATGCATAAGGTGCCATTGTGTGTGTGTGTGCAAGTCATACATGACCAAAAGGTTAGCATTCTTCATGTTGCTAATTAATGTATTCCATAATCACAAAAGTTAACATAATTCATGCATCCAATATATACCTAGTAAATGTAATTAATCTGCTCCTTCTTGTTCATCTCCTTCTTGTTCATTTCCTCCTTGTCCATCACCTTCTTGTCCATCATCACCTATCAATGCAAGCAAAGAAATTAAGGACCAAAATCAGCAATCTGAAACACACATGCAACAACTAGCATATGACCAAAATTCAACAATATCAAGCACAAGTACATCATGCACATTATACCAATTCAAGCGCACAAAAAGTCAACAAAATCGCTTAAGCACACAACATCATGCACAATGTTATACCAATTCACATGACAAATCAACAAAATCAAGCACACAACAGCATGCACAATATTATACCAATTCACATGACAAATCAACACAATCAAGAACAAGACATCCGATATTACTGTACTCAGAAGTTAGGAGTCTCAACACTAGTTGAACTGAATCTAATTCACCCATCTAATTCACTCAGAAGCACACAACAGAAGTTAGGAGTCTTCAAACACTACTCTCAAAGAATTTGCCTCTCAGACAATTCATAATCTTTGCTCTAACAGATATCTATAGATTGAAGTGATCGACGTAAACAGATTCACCGGTTCGAGGTTCTTTCTAGTTGAGCCACACATGGAGTTTACCACTTAAGGGGATTCCTCTCCCAAAAAAGCTTTATTTACGAATTTTTAAAAACTCAAGCTTATATGTAAGATAATCTCCAAAAAAATACTCCCTCCGTCCCTATTTGATTGTCCTAAAGCATATTTTTTTGCGGTTTTTAAGAAAGGAATAAAGTAGTATTGGTAGAAGATAAAGTGAGATGATGTGAGTTAAAGTGAAAATTAAATAAGGGTAGTTTTGTAACCTTATAGGTGTAAAAAGCTAAAAAGAGATAAAGTGGAAGGAAAAGTTGAATGATGGGGGTAATTGATACCGACCCGAACCGAACCTGAGAACTGAACTCGGCAAAAACCGAAACCGAAAACCGACCCGAACTGCACTGGATCGATTCGGTTCGATTTCGGTTTTTTCGGTTTGGATTTGGTTCTGCTCGACTGAACCGAACTGTGTAAATTGAGGTTTTTTTGTGATCCAAATAAAGGAAAAAAACCGAAATCCAATCCGATCCAAACGGGAACCGAACCAAATAAAACCGAAATGGACCCGATCCAAATAAAACCGAAATGGACCCGATCTAAATATCCGAGATGGACGGATTTCTGGCGCGATCCAAACTAGATCTGATCGAAATAACCAAGATTTTTTTGTCCTGAAAATCTAAAATGCAGAAACCGATAATTAATCTGATACATTGTCTCAAATAAATTCCCCGCATGAGTATCAATCTAAAGTCCAAAAAACCACATAAACTCCAAAATATAAAATGCAAAAGTACTAGAAAATAAACCAACATAAGTTTCATAAGTCTTTTCCAAATACTTCAATTCATTGTCTTCTCTAAACATCAGCCTTGGTTTGCATCTAAGAAACAAAACAAAGTGGGGTTACAATAATACAATTAAAGGTCAAATTCATATTAAAAGAATAAATTGATTAAAAGTTAAAATACCTTATGTAATCTTTTCACTCTCATAATACACTGCATGCTCTTTCATGATAGATTATGCTTCTTCTACACTACATTGACGAGCCTTCACAGCTGCCCGAATCCAATCTTGTAACGTATAACACCTTGAAAGGTAATAGATGAAACCTTGGGAGATAGTGAGCTTCGGTAGGGAGATACAGTCCGCCCTCCTGTACTAAACGCCGACTCAGATAGAACCGTTGTGAGTGGTAAAGCTAATACATCACGAGCCATCCTAACAAGAATCTGAAATCTGTGACCATTCAGTCTCCACCATGTCAAAGCATCTTGGTCTTGACAAATCAGCTCGTGAAAGTACCGATCAAATTCACTAGAATAACTTGGACCACTAGATTCACCAATCTGAAGCACCTCTAATTCTATCAGATTTACAAAACTATCCAAATCTCCACCTCGATTACCAATAGGCCCAACGGTAGCCAAATCTTCCCCATCTACACTAGTAGCTGGTTTAGGAGCATACATTTCTCTTTACTCATTAAAGATACTCGTTGTAGATTGCTTTATCAAAGTGGCATATTCAGTCCCTTTCCCTTCACCAAATAACTTCTTAAGCACACACTTCAATCCATCAAACTTATACCTAGGATCAAGGATTACACCAACAAAGATGTTCACATTCATATTTTCAACATCACCCCAATATTCGTCACATTTTTTCTTCATCGGGATAGCCATAGATCTACAAATCGGATCCTCGCTTTCCACAACTTGATTCAACAAATTGCAAATTTGACCAATGTATGAATAGAGGAACGCTCGGGTGAGATACATGTTGTATCACAACATGTAACATGATGTCGACCGTTAGATTAGGCTAAATGGAGGGTGAGACTTGAGGGTACACAATAACTATATTTTAATGAGGGAGATGTGATCAATATTACATGGCTGCAAATATGGTAACAAGCGTAATTTGTGGGATTTTGAAGAGGGAAAATCGAATTTTAATTAGGGGGATTTTGAAAGCCACGTTTTTTTAAATGGGAAGTTCCTTGATTTTAGGGATTAACAAGAATGGGGATATTTTAAAAAAAAACAAAATTAATTGAGCATAAAATTCAAAAATCGTCCGTGAAGTCAGTGTTTGAATAACTCTGCTCGATGGTTTGAAAAATAGAGTTGAACATTCAAATTAACTCTGTACAATGGGTTGAACATTCAAAATATAGTTGAACATGTGTTATTTCTTTATGAATCTTTTTCTAATTTTGTGTGCTCATATATTACTATAGTTGAATAAGTACTTGTCTTCACATGAAAATCAATTCATTATAAGCTGAAATGAAAATAAGGATCTTACGTGACCATTGAAAAAGTAAATATATTGCATTGAATAAGATGAAAATCAGGATTGTTACAACTCGAATACATACTACAATAAGTTTGAAAAAGTGCATCTCTTTTTCAATATACATTGGTATAAAAAAAATGTCATTGTCTTCATCATATAATGCAAAACTATCAAAATGAAAATATACTATTGTAAAAGTTGTTTTATAATCATTGAAAAACACTATTTTCCAACATGAAAAATATAGAATAATTAAATTCTGTTACTTGAAAAAATATTATCATAATATAGAAAAACACAATAGACACACATGAAACAAATTTGAAAAACATTGAAACTAATATGTGAAAAAGTTGTCTTATAATCATTGAAAAACACTATTATACAACATGAAAAATACAAAACTATTTATATCTACTATTTGAAAATTTTTTATTAATATGTTGAAAAACACAATATGCATACATAAAACAGAAATGAAAAACATTCATTTTATGTCGTAAAAAAACATGATAATCCATATTGGTAGAGATTTTTCAACTATGCAACGACGTTTTTCAACCATGAAATATCATATTGAACAACTATTGAATGGAAGAACATACGCAAACGAGTTGAAAAACTATGGCATCATCCTTGTTGTATGCACAAACGAATTAAAAAACTATGCTTATGATAATTCCATGGACAATCAAGAACATTGTTTTACCTCTTTCGACCTTCCTCTTCCTTTGAATCTTCTCAATAGTCTTCGTCATTGATCTGTGCAAATAAATACATCAAACCCAGTTAAAACCCAATTAGTAATTACGAGAATAACCCAAAAGCCCCAAATCAGACTATGGACTTCATACCGACGATTTTCACATAAACCCTAGGCTTTGCAAACACTTTTCAAACATACAAAATCACATGGTTTGTTCAAGAATCTTAAACCTAAATGCAGCAATTTCGACCCACAAACAAATTAATCGAAAAAAAATTACGGAGGAGTAACAAAAACTTACCAAGAACACTTGTGCGGAACAAAATCGTTGATGATGACTATGGTGAAGATGATTTGCTTCAATGGAGAATGGGAGCTTTTGGGTTTGAGCGTTGTTGAAGACGGCGGAATTGTATGATGAAAGAGAAAAAAAAAGTTCTTTTGATGAAAAATAACGCGTATGGAAGGTAGTTGACGAAATCCTTACAAGATATTTTTTCACCCAAAAAAACCGGGATTGCATAATTAGGGGGATCCGAAATTTGATTTGGTGTTTCTCCACCCAACCACAAATATACACCCTCTTTCCAATTAATCTGGACCGTTTGATTAGATTGATCCAAAGGCCCACATAACACCTCATGTTACACTCTAAGAGAGTGTTTCACTAGAGCATTTTTCTGTATAAATATACATTACTCACTATCACATAAGAAGAGCCCGACACCGTTAGGGCTGAGCATCGGTTCAAAACCGAACCAAACCGACAAAAACCGAACCGAACCAAAAACCGAACCGAAATAAGTTGGTTTGGTTCGGTTCGGTTTTGGTTAGAGTCGGTTCAGTTTAGGTTAAAACCGAAAAAACCATTTCAATTTTCCATCTTGAATGACTGAACCGAAAAAACCAAAAAACCCACAAAAACAAAAAGTTTTAACAGTGCTCAAAAGCAACGCTGAGCCAATGACACCTCCTCCATCTACTCTACTCCGTTGGTCTTCAAGTCTGTCAACAAGTTGTCTCTGGAGTTGGGTAAAGCCGATGAGGATGGGCCCTTCCAGAGTTCCAGGTGAAGAGAGCTTGAATGAGGACTCCCATTCGTAGGAGAGCTAGGGCTCCGAACCCAAAAACTGGATCGGCAATTCAAAGGACGCCGCCGACTCGAAATCCGTCAACAGCTTGGAGCCGTTCAAGGACGCCGGTGGCCGAGGAGACTTCGACTTCACTTAATCACTTCAGAGGCGGCGCCGAGGCGGAGACTGAGAAGGCGGAGGCCGACGGTCGTTCGAGAGGCCGACGGTCGTTCGAGAGGCCGACAACGCCAGAGGCCGACTTCGAGGGCGAGACGAGACGGCGAGGGAGGACGACAGGATGTCAGGAGATGGAATCGGGAGGCTGACATCGGCGGGGGCCGACAACAGTGGCGGCGAATCCGGCAGAGTCGGAGGGGAGTCGGGACTCGGGAGACGGCGGAGAAATGAAAACTTGAAAGGATGGAATGAACTTTGAAAACCTATACCCTAATCCAGTAATCCCATTCCCAGCTCCCAGCTCACCCGGCCACACCACACAACTTTTTTTTAAATTCGGTTTAACCGAACCGAACCGAAAAAAACCGAGCCGAAACCGAAACCGAAATTTTTGAATTTCTTAAACCGATAACCGAACCGACTATCATCGATTTCGGTTCAGTTCGGTTCGGTTTGGTTCGGTCGATTTGGTTCGGTTCGGTCGGTTCAGTTAAAATTTTTGGTTTTATCGGTTTGATGCTCAGCCCTAGACACCGTGTTTGTGAAGTCATAAAGCTGTTTCAAATACTTCACAATCACCTCAACTGTAGTCTATTCCTCATTAGAAATGTCACCCAGAAATTCACCATCATCATCTATTGGCAAATAAGTCAATCGAGGAAACAATTTCTTAAACTTCAAAGCAATATCCAACATCAAGTATGTTGAATTCCAAGGAGTAGGAACATCAAAGACTAAGGAGAGATTGCAAGTAAGATTCTGCCTTTTAACTTCATCTTTGAAGCTCTTTTGTCTACCTTCTGAACTCCTAACATACTTGACTATAAGTCTCACTTTATCTACACATGGAAGATGCACATTTAAACCGTCCCTGACAATACGGTTATCAATATGTGCAACACATCTGATGTGCAAATGATTTCCTCTTATAATGTAGCCACCAGCCTTTATCAACATATCTTTCAATTTCAGACAAGCAGAATCATTCGAACTCACATTGTCTACAGTCAAGCTAAACACTTTACCACATAAGTTCCAAGAAGCAAGACAATCCTCAACATCTCTAACAATATCCTCGCCCTTATGACCATTAATCACACCGAAGTTCAACATTCTTTTCTGTAGATTCCAGTTGTTATCAACAAAATGGGCTGTCAATGCCATATAATTCACCTTTTGAATAGAGGTCCATGTATCAGTAGTCAAACTAATCCTTTGACAACCCTAGATCGTTATTCTAGATACATACCATAAGCATCACGGGTAATAGTAGAATGAGAAGGCACATTAAAAGTAGGAGTTCCACATTCAAACATATCTCTAAACAAAATCTCCTCCACAAGACTAAATGACTGCTCACATCCAACTATAAATTTGCAAACTCTAGATCTCATCTCATTTAAATCTAGAGTCCAATTTTTCACCTTGCAATTTCCAACACCATCAGTCTTTTCTAGCACAAGTTTAGATTGAGTACCTTTGCTCTTGTATTCGGGATTTTCTAACATCGAGCCCGGTGCTTTCCCAAATTGCTACACCCATTTTTCCTTGTATCTGCTGCATAAATGTTCTTGCAATAATTACATTCAGCTCTGGTCACTCCATTCTCGACAGACTCCCTGAAATGTTCCCAATGTTCACTTCTTTTCGGTATGACTTTGGCCTTTTTAGTCTGAGGTATCACATCATCCGTAACCTCTTCGCTTGGGTTCTCTGGGTTCTCTTGCTCTGGGACGTCTCTCTCTTGATATTCATCTTCGTTGTAGTCATCATCATCACTATCAATGTCAGGCGAATTTTCAGACGCAATGGAACACAACAATTCTTAAGACTCTTGTAAAGTGTTTCGTGAGCGCCTAGAAGAGGGAGTTGGGGTTGTTGGCCCTTTGGTTGATTCACCACGTTTTCTCTTGGATCGGGAGCTCGACATCTATATCAATATAAAACACAAAGGAATTAGTTATTCTATACAAAACTCATATTGCATAATTAATAATGAAAACCTAAACTTACATTTGATGAATATCTATCCGTCCAGACTCCTGACAGGCAATGTATGTATCTACTGTTATATAACTTCAATTATCAATCCTGATTTCTAAAACCAATCAAACCATTAGAGTAACAACAGATTCAACATTCATAAGCTAAATTCACGAGCTAAATTCAACATTCATAGCCTATATGCTTAAGCAGATTCAACATCTATCATAATTAGAGCAACAATTGTGAACAAAGAACTCATTTCCCCTAACAAGTAACAATAACAATGTTCAGTTGTTCACACTTGAAGGCTGAAGCAGTGAAGCAACAACCAGATTAACAATGAAAAAGTAACAGTAACAAGCAATGAAGCAACAAGCAGTCAGCAAAAAATCAATTAGAAGGCCCCAAATTCAACAGCGAAAAAGAGCAAGAACTAACCTCAGATCTGTAGGCCGAACTCGGGAACAATTGAAGTTAACAAACAAACCAAGAACAAGGGCACTGTGCAGGCTGAAAAGTGAAAGCATAACTCATATCCGAACTCAAGAAGAAGAAGGCCGAACTAAGTGAACAAAGCAGGCCGAACTAACCTTGGAGAGAGACCTCGCCGTCGCTCGTCAGTCGTCACTGTGCAAGTTGTGTGAAGGTTGCGTGGGACTCGTGCAAACTCGTGAACTCGTCGCCGTCGCTCGTGAAGGGTCGAAGGCTGCGAAGGCCGATGAGGTCGAGGCTGTCGAAGGCCGACGAAGGCGAGGACTCGAGGGTTCGAGGTTGTCGAAGGCCGACGAAGGCGAGGACTCGAGGGTTCGAGGTTGTCGAAGGCCGACGAAAGCGACGACGGAGGGCTCGAGGCCGACAAGGGCTCGAGATGAGGCTGCGAGTGAGGGCTCGAGGACTCGAGGTGTGGCTAGGGCTGCGAATGAATCAGCGAAGGAACCGAAAGGCGGAAGTTCAAACTGATCCAAATTCCAAAATCCAACCCAACTTAACCCGTCTAAGGTTTTTTATTATTATTATTATTTCCGTTTGTTCGGTTCCGAGGGTGAACCGAACCGATCCAACCCGAAAACTGAACACGGGAAAACCTAGATTCGCAGCCCGGCCGACCCGAACTGTACTAGATTGGTTCGATTCACCCTAGATCGGTTAGGTTCCTCGGTTCGGTTCGGTTCCCACGGTCCAATGAACAACCCTCCGTCCCATAATGTTTGTTCACTTTCTTTTTCCGTCGTCCCAAAATGTTTGTCCACTTTCCCTTTATAGCAATAACTTTCTTCCAATCTTACCCCTATTCAATCTCTAAATTTACTCTCATTATCCAACTTTTCCACTTACTTTATCTCTTTTCAACTTTTTTCCCCTATAAATTTACAAAAATATCTCTATCTAATCATATCTTTTACCCACTTTATTCTACTTTTTTAATTTCAATACCACTTTATACCTTTCATTAAAAAGCGTCCTTTAGGATAAACATAAATGAACGGAGGAGTAAGATTTAGTAGGGGTAATATTGTAAGAATTTATTGATATAAAAGCAAGGGGGACAAACATTTAAGGACGATAGAAAGAGAAAGAGGACGAACATTTAGGGTCGAAGGGAGTAGATTGATATTTCATCTCTATTCATTGGTGGATGATTTCAATTTTCATTCACTAGGGCGGGTTTATGACAATTCACATAATTCACGGGTCATTTTGTGCAATTCACTCAAAGCATAAACCCCTGTGGAAACCCTAACAAAGACTAGCCCACTTTCGGTAAATCACAACTCCTCCATTCTCGCTCTCCACTTCCAGATCCTCCCGTTCCCATGGACTCGAAGCTGTACACCGTCTTCAATCGGCTGAGCTTGGAGCTCCGGCGTCGAGCTCGCATCCATGGCCGATCGCTAGGAACAACGGCCGCTACAGATAGAACAATGGGACAACGTCACTACTATCACACTAGCAGACCAACGAAGACGAGCTTGTACTCGAAGATTAGCCCGCTTGGTAATCCCTCGATCAGCTTGAAGTCCGAGCTCGATGGCTGGGTTGGCCAAGACAATAAGGTCTGGCTGGGCGAGCTCAAGCGGATCATCCATGACCTTCGTAAACGCAGGCGATTCTCTCAAGCCCTAGAGGTACGCCTTCGCCTTTTTCCCTTTCTGATAGTGTGCTCCAAATCAATTATTCATTGACCTTGAAATTGGATGCGTATTCGATGAAATGAAAAAGAAATTGAGCTCTGCTGACTGTAGGTGGAGGAATCACAGATGAAAAGTTAAGCCTTCTAATAGGGTTTTGGTTGTTGTTATGCTCTACTTGTTATAGGTTTCGGAATGGATGAGTGAAAAAGGCATCTGCAAGTTCTCACCTATTGAGCACGCCGTCCAGATCGATTTGATTGGTAGAGTCCATGGGTTTTCGGCTGCCGAAGCTTACTTCAGCGGCTTGTCGGAACACGATAAAATCGACAAGACGTATGGGGCAATGCTTAACTGCTATGTGCGACAACGCCAGACGGAGAAGTCTTTGTTGCATTTGGAGAAGATGAAGGAGATGGGATTTGCCTCGTCGTCGCTCACTTACAATGACATCATGTGTCTGTATACTAACACCGAACAGCATGAGAAGGTTCCTGAGGTGTTGGCCGAGATGAAGAAGAACAAGGTTTCTCCCGATAATTACAGTTATAGGATCTGCATTAATTCGTTCGGGGTGAAGTCTGATATAGAGGGGATGGAAAAGATGATGAAAGAAATGGAGACACAGCCTCAGCTTGCTGTGGACTGGAATACGTATGCTGTGGCTGCTAATTTCTATGCAAAAGTGGGCCTCGTGGACAAGGCGATTGATGCTTTGAAGAAAGCTGAGGTGAGATTAGAAAAGAAGGATGGTCTTGGCTTCAATTTTCTGATTTCTGTGTATGCTAAGTTAGGGAAAAAGGAAGAGATTTTGAGGTTGTGGGAGCTTGAAAAGGTTGCTTGCAAAAGGTGCATTAACAAGGATTACATAAATGTGTTAGATTCTCTGGTGAAGCTTGGCGAATTCGAGGAGGCCAAGAAAATAGTGACAGAGTGGGAATCATCTGGTAACTGCTATGAGTTCCGCATTCCTAGCATTGTCGTTATGGGGTACTGTGAAAAGGCGGTATTTGAGGAAGCCGAGGCAATTCTTCAATCCCTGACAAAGAAACAAAAGGCGACGAGTCCCAAGAGCTGGGGTGCAGTTGCTATGGGTTACCTGGATAAGGGTCTAATGAGGAAAGCATTCGAGTGCATGAAGTCAGCTCTTTCTTTAAAAGAGGAGACGAAAGGATGGAAACCTAATAACATGGTGGTTATGAGTTTATTGAGATGGGTTGGTGAGCAAGGAAGCGCCTCAGAGGCAGAATCCTTTTTGGAATCACTGAGAGATTTCGTTCCTGTGAACAGAGAGATGTATCATGCTTTGTTGAGGGCATATCTGAAAAGTGGTAAGGATGTAGAAGGCTTGTTGAGCAAAATGAGAGCCGATGGGTTGGACGAAGATGACGTAACTAAGAAGATCCTAAAGGCAAGGAAAAACAAGAGTTAGTCAGTGTCACCGCAATTTGTAAGTGCTGGTGATCATGTTTTTGTGCCTAGGAGAGATTGAATTGCTTATGTATGCATAAACTTCAATCTCTTATGCATTCAATTTATTGGTACTTGGGAATCCAGAACATGCCCTTCCTTTGTTGTGCTTCACAGTTTTAAGTGTGGCTTGAAATCTGAAGTAGCCTGTGCTAATCCTTCTCATGTAGAGTCATTAGAACGAGTTGCTATAATATCAAAATAAGTAGACACTTTGAAGAGATATCTAGTTGGACTGATTTTACCTCTATTGATGGTCTTTAGGAGGTATCTCTCCATTTTGAAAGGTTTGATCCCCTCCTTTTGAACTTAGATCTTGCTCTCTCTCTCTGTCTCTTTAGGAGGTATCTCTGATCTCTCTATTGATGTCACTGCAATTTTACCTTTTTTTCCCCTCTGTTTTTTACTTCAAGATTTTGCATATGAGTTTTTTCACTTGATGATCCTTTTAACTGAAAGGGCATTGCTCAATTACATTAAAATCAAAATGGTAGAATTAAAAAGAAGCATGATGAGACGGCACTTGAAAACAGTAGAGTTTTTAACTCATGATTCTATTGCTTGCACAACAACTGCATTTTTCAAGGGTTCCAACAGCAACAATAAAAGCATGAAGATCTGATTCCACGCAACTCCAAAAACTCCCCCATGCAACAAACATGTCAACAGATTGCGCCTGTATTTCGACCATCCCTATCCCATTGCAAAGCAGCCTACTATTAAAACACCTCAAACCAGGAGGGCTGACATATATCCAACATTCTGCATAGACGATACTAACAATGGTGATACCCATTAAGGCTCGTCATCTCATCTTGTTAGTTCTACTAATCGCAGCCTCTGCAAACCCGAGAGGCTGCTGTTTAGCGTCGTTTACTGATGGATCATGTCAGCCTGGCATGGGTGGTGGTGGTGGTGGTGTAAGTCCTCCTGGCCTACCGGGTACCATTTGCTACCCCTGTCCTGCTGCTGGTAATAACATGATCATTGGCATCCCTGCGATGAACATTGCAGGAATCATTGGAATCCCATCAATAAGCATTGGCACTTATGGAATCCAAATCGGCGGCGCTATTCCCGGCTATGGATATCAACTTTGTTGTGTTCCTTCTGGTGGCAACGGCCTTCTGACAATTACCCCTCCAGGCCAACAAGGCAGGCAAGGCCTATTGGTGCCAGGCTATGGCCAAGGACAAGGTAACAACATGTACCCTCCTCAGATAACAAACCCACCTCAACCACAAACACGAGGAAGCGCTCATGAGAGCGCGATGGAAGGGCACGAAAACATAGGGTTGAACGGGGCCAACAAGCAAGTGGTGAAGCCGATGATGGGAGTGGGAAGACAAGCAAGTGTGTTTAATAATGAGAGGCAAAAGTGGAATACCAAAGGGCAAAATGAAGACACACACACGATGAAGCCAAAGATGGGAATGAGAATGCAAGAAATCATGGGCATCCAACACATCGTCAAGCCAAAGACGGAGATCGGAATGCAAGAAAACATGGGTATTAAACATGCTGCCAAGCCGAAGGAGATAGCAATGCAAGAGAACATGGGCATCAAACACATCGGCAAGCCAAATATGGGGATGAGAATGGGAACTCAAGAGAATATGGGCATTAGTCACGTCGTCAAGCCAACAATGGCAACAGGAATGGGAATGAGAACGCAAGGAAACACGGGCACCAAACCCGTTGTCAAGCCAAAGATGGAAACGGGAATGCATGAGGGAGCAGGTGATGAAGGAGACAAGTTCGTCGTCAACCCGAAGATGCAAAGGGCCAAGCAAAGCAACGGAAAAAATCATGGAGATGAAGCTCGTGAAGAGTACAAAAAGGCGTATGGTACATAACCAGTGTCTGTGCAAGCTACACCGCCAATGTCTCACTAGCAAGGAAATTTAAAGCTTTTTTCTTTCATTGAAGATAAGTGATTGTTCTTGTTGAGACTCTCGGTGCATGTATCGAGTCATAACCAAAGCATTTCTACCCGAATAATGACAACAACAAACGAATAAAGAACCCTTCGCAATATGATGTAATAAAACATTCTTGTAACAAGCTCGATTTACACTTTTGTTTCTATATCTATGACTTGAGGGTGCTCTAAATCTAACTAAATCAAATGGGGTAGGCCAACCAATATCATTTGGTTAATAAGTTCATGCAACTTGTTAATGCTCTAATTTCATTTTTTTTTTCCTAGAAGGGGAGGCAACACTCTCCAGATTTTACCCTTTTATTAAAAAGAAAAAGTAAGCTAAGTACTAATCAATCGGGAGTTATTTTGACCCCTAACATCCAACAACAATAAGGAAAAAATGTCCTCCAGCGGGTCAAACAATACATGAAAACCTAAACTGAAAGAAAAGGCATAAGAAACTAAGAAACCCGCTACAGGTGTTTGCTTCTCTATAAAGTTGATGGAACTGAATCCCCAATCCCTCCGCAAAAAGCTTTGACATTGCGAAACCATGCTAAAAAGGGGTGCAACGCTCCACAGACTTGCTAAGGAAGAGACACACCAACTGTGAATCAAGCTCCAAGCAAACCCTCCTGTATCCCCGATCCTAAGCTAAGTGGAGTTCATAGAACGCTCCCCAAAGCTCCACCATATGAACTGTACAACGACCAATATAGCAAACAAATCCCACCAGCCATCAGGGGCGGAGGCAGGATAGAAGTAGTGAGGGGGCCGACTATGTTAGTTAAACGTATTAAATTTATAACTTATAATATTCATAACTTTTTATTTAGATATTGGATTAAGGCATATAATATATAAAATCAAAGCTCCCGAAAGAGAGGAACAATACAAGGTAAAACAACTACCGTAACAGAAATTCAGATTTACGGGCATTATGTAATTTTATCAAAAGACAAACAACTAGCAGAAAGAAAGAAAGAAAACAAAGGGGAGAAAATTCCGATATCCAATAGTTTTACAGCAAAGCTGCTAAAACGTTATTGCCAAATATAGCCGACTGGCAATGAGAAAAGAGTAGTTGCCATTATTAACAAGTTGCAGACAACTCCTCCAAACCCCAAATCCCAGCCATTTCCAAGCGAGAAGAAAGAGATTGAGAGAGTCGAATCGGAAGGAAGATGAAAGAGATAGTTCCGAAACATTGGGTTCCTCCATGCGGAAGCCAGTGCACGCAGAAATACGCCGCTCTAACTCAAATTCCATGTAAGACTTTTTCGATTCCCAGAAATGAATGAGTACCTGTATAGTTCTTGGCATCATTTTCTTCTTCTTTCTTTCCGTCGACCTTAATTCTGTTCGGAATTTCTCATTTCTGGTTCTAATTCTGCATGATTCCGTTCCTGATTGTGCTGAGGCGAATGATTATCAGCCTATGTGATGCTCCCTTTTTCAGGCTTTTGTCAATTTGGCTGCTTACGAGGATAATGTTTCTCTACAATGATGAATTTGAATTGTTTGCAAATCAATGTGCTTTCTGTGTGGCTGTTGTTTCCATGAACATAATTGTTCATTTGGCACTCGGCCATTTAGGGTTTTGATTTTCTTTAAAGTCTTGTGAACAATCTATGACAAGCTAGTGAAATTTCAACAATGAGTTAGAAGGAAAATCAAGTCACAATTGATGAGGAAGTTGCACTTCTGGGGCAACACTGCTTATAGAATTATGCATACATTTATCGACTTGCATAGCTAACTTGGTTATTGATAATCAATTAGGTAGCAATGTATTAATTAGCAACTTGTTTTCGGGTAGGAGGTGGGTTTTGCCATGCTCGAGATTATGTTGCATAGGCACACACCTTTAATCTTAGAACTCTCGACATTTGATCGTACTATATCAATTAACTAAAAATTTGAAAAAAGAAAAGTATTGATCATGCTTTGATGTTTCATGCAATGCAAGTAAGTGAAGCAAGAAGTTAGAAAGTTATTAACAGTTTTATAACAGATTTTCTGCCCTCTCCCTCTCTCCTAGTAAAAAATATCATAAAGAACTGTGATGAAATACTCTTGAACAATTGAGCAGTAGTTTCAATAGTTAAATGTAAAACTTATATGAACTTTATAGGACTCTTAATGACCCAGTTTCTCATTTTTGTGGACTAAAAGTGACCAAGTGTGATCGTGGTGTTGTGTCCTTCAGTTTTGTGTTTATACTTGATAGAAACAAGTGTATAGAATAATATACACTGTCCTAAAGCAATGGAGTTTCGGATAGCAGACTGGCTTGTTCATATATGTATGTAAATCATTATTCTTCAGGTAAATCTTAAGATAAGTAAAGAGATTTTTGAGTTTTGGAATGAATAAACAATTCACTCTACTATTCTAGTTTTTTTCCCTTTTGGTTTTTGTTTACAAGTTTGGCATGCAACAAAGCTGAATTACTTGCCAGTTGATTCTCTCATTGGAGCTGTTAAATAATATTACTGTTACAAATACTAAATGCGCAATTGTGCCAACTCTTGTAGGGAGAGTATTCTGCAAAAAGGGATGCTCTGCTGACGGGGACACTTGGGATGAATGTATGTACTCTTTGGTTTTCCTGTTTGATATTAATGTAGATCATCCTTTTTCTCTTCATTATTCGTATGCCTGTTTTTCTTTTGGCTCAATAAAACATAATACATTCTTGCTTTGTTGTTTTCACTGTGTTTTATTCCTTACTGGACTTCTGCATTGTCTATTACAACGGAAATGTTTTTCCATTAAATGGCCACTCTTTTGAAGGTGCTTGATAATGTCCACTCCTCCATCCAGCTTGGGTTTTGCTGTGTCATAATTCCTAAAACCGATAAGAGTACAATTTATTTGATTATTTTGTTTTCACTGAATTTAAGTCAGATTTTCATCTGTAAAAAATATATTACTACATGATAAGTATGGAGGAAAATATTATGTGTACCGAAAAGTTGAGACCTTAGCAAAGTTAAGTTATTTCCTAAACTTCTTGGATGTGGACTGCAGTCCCTTAAACCGATGATACATGATCTGGTGACATCCATCCTTCTATAGTAACTTGTTTCAATTGAATGATTACTTATGAAAGAAAAGGGAAAATATATTTCTTGTCGTGTTTGGACAATACTGGGTGTACCGGAAAATATCTCTTATGAGTAACTTCTAAAGATGGTGTGGCGAATCAACATTTGAGTTTTGATATCAAATCTTGCACATTATTGTTAGACGTGGCATTTCTACTTGTCGTTTCTGAATTGATTGGATATGTTATATTTGTATAATGCTTGACAGGTTTATTGTCGCAAAATAGAGCTGACGTCATCGCTTTATTCGGTCAATAACAGTGCTTTATTCATTTTTTATTCCAATGTTCTTAATATACAGGTATAGAAGCATGTGACCAAATATGCTATAAGGATCCTGTCTTGAAGGACAAACAGTGGAGTGCTTATATTGATCGTTCCCCTGGAGTTCCTTCTTACTCTGAGGTTTTTGTTATTCTTTTTCTCCTTATCTTATAGAGCATAACCTATGTACATTTGCGTTCTTTTTGAATCAAATCCAAGCAAAATGTCATTCGTTTAATTTATAAGGCGCAGATTTGGCAATTAGAGTCCAAACACAGAATTCCTGTTGTCTAAATTCTTCCTCTTTATTGCTCATTATGAGTTTCAATAAAAACAAAATGAGGCGTTATTTATGCCATTTATTACCTTCTTCTTTCGTGTTTTAATGTTTTTATCTCAAGATGCGAGAGCTTATTTTTTGCAAAACAAATGAAAAATAGTGGGATTAAATGGAAGAATAAAAAAGACTGTAGGTGAATTTAGAAACAGAAAAAGGTAATGGAAGTAAACAGGAAAATAATAATAAGGAAAAGGAGGGGAAATGGAGGAAGTATCGAACTAGTGCATATAGTGTTAAAAAACGTATCTTGGCAGTGGGCCAAAAAAAAGCAAGTCGTAACCACAAGCATTCATTTTCCATTATTGCCAAGGTCACTCCTTCTATCCATCCATCATGTTTGACCCCTGCAATGATTTGAAAAGTTCTTGTCAGCACTTTGCACCTACACATATTTGATACATATATCATCTTCTACTTGTAGGATTGTTTCTATGCTTGCGTTGCTGGATGCGGTTTTAAGGTCAGTATGTCTCTTTCTAATACGAAGTTTGCTATGAACTGTTTTACTTGGTTACAAGTTCCTTAGCTCTATCTTAATCTCTTAAGAGCAAAAGATCACTGTGCATCATATTATTGTGCAAGTAGAATTTGGAGGTTAAAAAAAAGTAACTTCTTGGAGCTTAAGTATCACTTATTTTATCGATTTTGTTTTAAACATCATACTGACTAGTAAAACCTTGGCTGAAGTATGGATGTGAGGTCACTTAGCAATACTGATGTACAGAAAGAAAAGAAATGGTGAGTAGTTTGACTCGGGACATGGGAAATCATAAGATGAAATAACCTACTGAAACTCCGTTCAACCATTGCTTCAAAATTACGATAAAGGTGAAGAAAGAAATGACAGTGACCTCATCTTAAGCTGGCCCTTTGGAAACTGACTCCTTAAGCCATTCGGTTAATCATGTTGCTTATTCCCAGCTCAAGCTACTAAAGAAGTATGATTGGATTAGAAAAGGGTTTCAATGATCAGGCTAATTTCTTCATTACGTTTTCTTAGTTGATCAGGCTATTTTCTTATGTTCTATTCAAGCATGCGGTGTCCCTGTGAAGATATGTAAAGCAAAATAAGTAAATTTTAGGCCTCTCCATTCCCCTTGTGTGGATTAATGGACTATTATGTTGATAGTAAATGTTCATTCTTATTGTTTTATATTGCAGTATGAGATGCCTGCTAAGATAGTTGAGGAGGTTCATCCAAGCAGGCCAGCACCTCCGCCTGCTCCGCCTAAGAAGGTCACCACGCCACAAGCACAGGCGAAAGATGACATGCCATCAACTTCTGCCTGATATTTGCAATTTTTGCTGTCAGATTTCTGACTTGCTTTTCTTTGTTAAGTGGCTGCTGAGAAAGCTAGTGTTAACAAAACGTAAATAACACAGGAAACCCCGCAGCCTTAAATGGATTTTGGTAGGAAGACAACATTTTTCAAAACCCAACGTTATATTCATCCTGGGTGCCAATAGTTTTTTTTATTTATTTGAAAAAAAAAAAAACCTTATTTGATTTCCCCATCATTATATGGAGGAAGTTTGATAGTATCACTTAGTAATACTATCATTCCAAAGGAAATTGTAGGACTCATTAGATTTAGGGCCCGTTTGGTATCCAACGGCGGAAACGGAAACGGAATGGAATGGAATGGAAACGAACCTAGTCCACATTAGCATCATGATACATGATGAGTCACCTCAATTTTCATTCAAAAACTATCGCAAGGTGGCTTGCGGTACCCTTGTGGCACCTCAATCATTCCCTAATCTAATCATTCCCTTCGTCCCTTCTCTAGACACACAAATTTCAAAGTTTGATTTTAAAATATTTTTTTTAATTAATGTATAGTGACCCATAATTGGACTAGATTCATTTTCATTTCATTCCATTCCGTTTCCGTTTCCACCGTTGGATACCAAACGGGCCCTCACAGTATTGGCTGAGTGCCCAAAAATGTGCTACTCCCACTCCCACCTGAGGCTGCGAGACCTGACTTAGCTGGAAAGTTTTACATGGAATTTTTCTTAGGAACTGTTTGGTTTGGTAAAAATATTCAATCAGCTTAGTAGAAGTTGGTCTGAAAACCTCTATAGCCTCTGGATGAACATCATGAAATCGGGTCTCCAAATACCTACCAAGTACCAATGATGGCTGTAAAAAAAGTTGCCAAATTTAAAGCTCTGGGAAAAAAATATCGTATTGTTGCTGCCCGGGATCGAACCGGAGACCTTCAGTGTGTAAGACTGACGTGATAACCACTACACCACAGCAACTATTGTTGATATGACGCGCTATATAGTTATCATATAATTTGTATAATGATCGTAGTAATTCACCATTTTTTTGAAGCACAAATAAATAACGAATAATCTATATATATATATATATAAAAGTTAAGCGGTGTCCTCATTTATTGCTCCATTAACTTTTATTGCAATCTTCCCTATATAATTTAAAAATATGCAATCATAATCAAATCAATCTCAATGGCATAGCGGTAAACCCTTCTTTTAATAACCCAAAGGTTTGGGGTTCAAACCTCTCTAGCAACACTTTTGTGTATTTTTATAAAATCAAACACTTCAATAAAATCGTTAAAATAAAACCTCTTCATCTCTGTTCATTTTTATATTTATTTTTTTTGGTGATTATCGGTCTTTGTATTTTTATAACCTTTTTTATTTGTGTATTTTTAAATTCGATCTTTATTTTGGATTGACACGGGTAATCTCAATGGCATAGCGGTAAACCCTTCTTTTAATAACCCAAATGTTTGGGGTTCAAACCTCTCTAGCAACACTTTTGTGTATTTTTATAAAATCAAACACTTCAATAAAATCGGTAAAATAAAACCTCTTCATCTCTGTTCATTTTTATATTTATTTTTTTTGGTGATTATCGGTCTTTGTATTTTTATAACCTTTTTTATTTGTGTATTTTTAAATTCGATCTTTATTTTGGATTGACACGGGTATATCAAACCTAAACTATTGTCCAGGGCATAAGATCTCAATTTTGTTTTAAGATTTAGCGATTGCTAATTATACTTTATCAAATTCAACCAAAAAAAAAATATACATCAAAGATACAAGTATATCGTGTACGTATTGTCACAAAATAACTACTGTACAACATTTAAGACTAATAATTTTTAAATGTGTATTATTAAATAATAACATTTCTAATATATATATATATGCAATAAGCATATTAGAAATCATTGTCCGGATAAAGTTGAGAAATAAATTTATTCTTAGTTAATAAAGAATGAAAGTTCTCAATGTTAGTGAACAAAAGGTATTTAATATTTATTTCACTGGTCATTTCAAATTGTTAACATAGATTCTAAAAGATTCATCAATTTGTCATGAAACTGAGTAACCTAAGATTGATTTTTTTATCTCATTGATAGTTGATAAATAAAAGGAATTAAAATATGTTTTTTAGAGTCATGATCTTTGAGTTAAGATTTAAACTTTGATCATTTTTAAATTTAAAGTTATGTTTCGAGAAAATGACTTGAATTATCATTTAAAGTTATATTCAACAGACTTTTCAATTAAAATTGATTAATAAAACTTAAAAATAAATTTTAAGCCCGTGCGTAGCACGGGTAATGACTTCTAGTATATATAAAAGTTAGGTGGTGTCCTCATTTATTGCTTCATTAACCTCTATTGCAATCTTCCCTATATAATTAAACAATATGCAATGATAATCAAATCAATCACAATGGCATAGCGGTAAACCCTTTGTTTAATAACCCAAAGGTCGGGGGTTCAAATCTCTCTAGCAAAATTTTTGTGTTGTGTGTATAATACTATAAAACATTCTATACAAATATTAATGTTTTTATTATATTTTATATTTACATACGTTGGCTCATTAATGATCTACTCATAATTAATGTTATGTGTATTTTTATATTTACTTTTTTTTGGCGATTATCAGCCTATATATTTTTATAAACTTTTATTATTTGTGTATTTTTTAATTCGATCTTTATTTTGAATTAACACAGGTATATAAAACTTGAACTATTGTTTAGGGCATAGGATCTAAATTTTGTTTCAACGGTTTAGTCATTGTTAATTATACTTCATCAAATTCTACCAAAAAAAAAAGTATACTTCATCAAAGACACAGGTATATCGTTTACGTATTGTCACAAAATAACAGTTGTACAACATTTAAGAATAATGATTTTTAAATGTGTATTATCATATTTCTAATATATATGTGTAATAAACTTATGAACTAGACTTTTAGAACTCATTGCCTGGATAAAGTTGAGAAATAAATTTATTTTTAGTTAATAAGGAATGAAAGTTCCCCATGTTAGTGTACAAAAGGTATTTCATATTTATTTCACGCGTCATTCCATATTGTTAACATAGATTCCAAAAGTTTCATCAATTTGTCATGACACTAAGTGACCTAAGATTGATTGTCTTCATCTCATTGATATTTGATGAATAAAAGGAATTAAAATATATTTTTTTAGTGTATGGAGCCCAAGAGTTTTCAATTAAAGTTGATTAATCAAACTTTAAAAAAAATTAAACCCGTGCGTAGCACGGGTAATGACTTCTAGTTTTATTAGTAATTGAATGAAATAATTTAATGGTATTTTGTAGTTTGGTAACTGACTATTCATCAATGTTTTAAGGCACGAAAAGCTTTCACAAAGTACTTACAAAATCTCAAGGATAGTAATGACTTGAGGTTCAAACTTTCAGAGAGTTCATTAGGCTCTAAGTATATGGTTGCTCCATTAGATTGTGATTATCTCTAGAAACCCACTCTAGTCACGGAGTCAGTCATACAAATCCTCTTATGAGTTGGAAAAAAATATAAAATATATATATATATAGAGAGAGAGAGAGAGAGCAAGTTCGTAGGAAATTTCCCTCCATTTTAGCCTTATTCAGTTACATTACTTCCAACTTCTCTTTCACTGTTACATCACAATGTGCTACTGGTGCTACTGTCCAAGCCCTGGAGCCCAAACGAAACATCCTTCCTTACATCCATTTTTATATTTAGACACCAAAACAGAATGAATTATGCTTCATTTCATTTGTAGATTAATTCCCACAAGCCACCTGTCAATTCCCAATTAGCTACCATCCAATCTGTACACCAACAGAAGCTCTTCAAATTCTTCATCTACACTCTCCCTTGATGACCCCATCACCTTATTGAGGCATTTTATTTCATTTAAGACCAGCCTTCCCCAAGCTAAAGCATCAGCAACCCTTAAGTACACAAGGCAATAACAATGGCGAGCGAGCTTTCAGACGAGTGGAAAGCCATAATCCTCAGAGTTGCAAGCTCATTCATAGGGGTTTCTGGGTTTTCTTTGTTGCTGTATTCCCTGTGGATGGTTGGAATTTGTGTCAGAGAGGGAAAATATTCATGGTATTCCCATCTTTAATCAGCCTAGCTTTCTAGCCAAATATTCATTTCTTGTGGTCCACATTTTTTAAGCGAATTGACTCTCTTTGCAGGTTTATGTTTGCTTGCATTGGTATTGGAAGCACCTTATGTGTGATAGCGAGTCTAGGTTATCTTGCTGCTTCAGGCGTTGGACGTGGAGTATTGCTTTCTTGTGTATCCTTGGCACCTATATATGTTCTTCTTTGATCTTTCTTTAGAGCACTTCACTTGTAAGAAAGCTTGTGATACAATGCAACCTATGATAAATGAATCACTTGAGCACCCTTAATAGAGCAACAGTACATATTCCTGATGTTTATGCTTCTAACTGTCGAAATTCTGGTCGGAGGAGATGTGATCCTCAACAAGAAATGGCAGAAGGTATGAAACCGTCGTCGCCTGCTTTTAAGTTCTATGTTTCCCTGTTGTTCCACTGAAATCTCTTCTAAACACACTGATCTGTGCAACACAGGATTTCCCCAAGGATAAAACGGGGATGTTTGATGATTTCGTGGAATATGTGGAGAACAACTCTGGTGTCTTCAGATTGATATGGATACTGCTAGCAGTCTCACAGGTAAAACAGACTTGATCACGCATCAATAACTCTATATGCCCATGTCTGTGCCGGAAATGGATCCAAGCGCATGTAGTTGCACTATAACATGAGCTAATTAGCCCCACCCTTAAATTAATTATGAGTTGCTGTACAGGCGATGTCCTTTGGATTAGCCATGGCCTTAAAATTTTCAAGCTACCAAGCAAGGGTTGGCTACGAGAGGCTACCACTTCTGGGTGGTCGGCCACGCTTTGTCTCCAACAAGTATGTTGAGTATTGATACGTATGACCTATGGAAGGAGTGATCTATTGTAAAGAACATGTTAAACTTACTGAAGAATAGGGTCAGACTTCACCATCAACCCTACTACTTGTACTGTTCTTTTAATCATCATTGTGTATTACCTAGTTGCTACAATAATAAGATGTGTACCAAAATGCTTGCAAGCAGATCTTCAACTTGAAATGAAATGATAAATTGATCCACTGATCAAATTTCTACAAACATGTTGGATTCCTCAGTGATGTTACAACACGAAAACTGACAGGGCAGAATCATGAACACAACTAAGAATATAAGAATAGGAAGTTTCAATGAAAGAATGAACCTTTTTAATCAGACTTCTTCGGCTTTCTCTTCATTCGGCTAAATGGCCCCACAGTTCTATCCATTATATACATGTAAATCACCTGGCTCCAGGACTTATACGACTCCAAGCCATCATAGTACTCGGGTGCAATCTCCCTCACCTTGTTGAGCTTGTACCCTGGAATTCTCGGGAAATCATGATGCTCGTTATGGTAACCCACATGCCATGTTAGAAGATTAAGAGGGCCATAGTACGAATAGGTTTCTTGATCAGGGTTGAAGACGTAATGTTCAGAAATGAAGTGGCCAGCCATTGGGTGCATCCCGCCTCCAACAAATGTAGAGGTGATCAAGTAGGCGAAAGACTTCCAGCCCCAAAAGTAAACCATGCTAGCATCAAGTGCTAATTGGATTGAAAGGTTGGCAAACTCCCACAAACCAGGGGGTTTTGGTTTAAGGAACAAAGGCCTCAGAGCATAGAAGAAGAGCTGGAAGACGACCCATATGGATTTTGTGAGAGCGTTTCTAACTAGAAAGGCTTCAGGTTTGCTCGGGATGTCCATGTCTATGCCGTCCACTCCTTGGTAGCGGTGGTGCTCCAGGTGATACTTCTGGAAGGTGACGGACATGGGCACGCCTATGGGCAGGTTAGCAAAGATTCCAAGCCAACGGTTGTAGGAGGGGGTGGAGAAGGCAAGGTTGTGGCTGAGCTCATGTATGGCCAAGAAAAGGTTGTGGTTAAGAAAAGAGCCAAAAAAGTATGATATTATCAGTATCTTCTTCCAGCTCGCATCACACAAGATAGTAGCAGTGGCTAGTTGGAGGAAAACAGCTACAGAGATCTGCAATGGCCATTAGCAAGCAAATTTTCCATTAAAGATGCATAAAAGAGCCTCCAAAGAAGCACAATACAGACGACTGATGGAAGGAATTTGACGCATAAATTTGCATTTCCAAGAGAATCAAATCATCTCACTAGAAATGTAACACGATCTGCTCACTAGTACTGAAAATAATGACTCCAAAGATGTTTAATAAATTGTGATTCAAATTCAATAATCAGACTATTTTTGTGGCTCTTTGGACGAACGATATAATATGAGCAGTCATCAAAATGAGCTCTTATGTTATAATATGAGCAGTCATCAAGATGACCACTTATGTTATTCAATAGTGCACATAAGAACCAAACTTTAGTGTCTGTAGCAAGCAAATGCAATCAAAAGGCAGGGTAGCACATTGGAACCTTTAACCAAAACTTGTTCTACTAACTTGTCAACCAAATCAGTCTAAAGGCAATATTTTGTGGCTCTGGCCACGGGCATTGTTATGCACTAACAGCAATCGTGAGCGAAGATACAAATCTACAACAAGACTGAATACTAGAGAATTAAATCTCAGATTGTATCATCATCCTTTAAGCTTGAGTGGCTGAATCAGATTAAAGAGGTAAAAAAAAAAAAAAAAGCAAATTCAACTCCTCAGCACGTCGGGATTCAGTCAACAGCGAAACAGAAACAATCGAGATTGAAGACAACAATGCGGAGAAGTCAAATGCGAATCGAATCGAATCCGTGAATAGAACAGAACAGAGAAGTGGAAACTGGAAAGCAATGGAGGGAGATAGAATGTGGTTAGCAGATCTAAAAGGCAAAGCAGAGGGAGGGGGGAGAAGAAGAACCTTGAGGAAAGCGAAGGGGTCGGGGCCAAAAAGCTCCTTGATTTGAGGATACTGAGAGAGGATCTGACGGCGGCGGGAAGCGTGGGGCTCGTCCGTGTACGACCAGAAGAAGTCGTTCGCCATTGTAACGCCTTCGTCTTCTTCTACGGCCACCATCGCGTTGCTCTCGCTCTATCTCTCCCGAAATTGGATTGGGTAATTTGTGTGTGGGGAAAAGGAAACTCGGATGAGTGAAACAAAGCGTTTGTGCCCAAAAATGTAAAATACTAAAGTAGCCGATTTATATTTGAAATCTGGGGGCTTGAAAGCCCTGGGGCGGTGGGCCACGTTTCCCACTTGATGACAGCCCGCACTGCATAATTTGCATGTTCATGTGTTGAGCGGTGGTGGTGGTGGTGATAGTGATAGCTGTTTCTTTTGTAGGTTTTTGCCTTTTTGGTCGTTCCCAAATCCCAATGAGCCGGTGCTTATTTGTGGATTAATTACCGATGTGACCCTAACTTTTCCACATTGTTAACTAACCTCCCCTCAAAACTTTACAGGGCACATATTCTGGTGGTTTGCACGTTGTGTGGACGGGACTGTTGTGGATGAGGAAATTAAATTCGCGTTCGTGTGCACCACAATTGCATATATGCATCATCCTCAAATCCAATACAAATCTATGTATACTCTCCACAGTCCACCCACACGTGAACCTAATATTCACACCCTCTTTCGACCAACAAAAAAAAAATATCCACACCCTCTTAACAGATATTTTAACACCTGTATTATTTCTTACATATATTTTCATTGAATTTTGAATATGATAGCATATATTGGTGGTTTTGTACTCCATCCACTATCAACCCAGATAAGAGTTGTGAACACCACAATGGTGTTTGTTCTTGAAAAAATCCACATTCAATCTCACGTTGATTAAAAATTAAATGAACAAAAAAATTCAACACATCCAAATATCTAATAGCCACAATGCATTTTTGTTTTTCTCGTCGTGGAACATTCTCACCTGATCCATTCTCATAGATTATACTAATGCCCATTGCTCATATCTAAACAAAGCACAAACAACATTAATAACTTAATCAGAATGTCATCTTGCAATAGGCACTACCAACAGAGGCTGAGCCTTGTGCAAAGTAACACTTGGCCATTGCTCATTGCTAAACACAGCACAAACTAGCTAGAATAATAACCTAATCAGAAAGTCATCTTGCAACAGGCACTACCAACAGAGGCTGGGCCTTCTGCAAAGTAAGCCCAAACTTATCAGCCATGTCAACATCTTCTCCCCTCACCCCATTCTCCAACTTCCAGTCAAAACAACAAACAAGGTTAGCCAGCATCAGATGCAGCATCCTGTACGCCAATGGCAGCCCAGGACAGATCCTCCTGCCAGTCCCAAAAGACAGCAGCTCAAAATGCTGTCCTCTGAAATCAACTCCACTCTCCAAAAACCTCTCAGGCCGAAACTCCATGGGATCGCGCCATGTGGCGGGGTCTCGTCCCATGGCCCACACGTTGACCAGCAGCTGGGAGTCCCTCGGGACCACGTAGCCACACAGCTCCACGTCAGCGTTGGCTTTGTGCGGGATCAGGAACGGTCCGGGTGGATGCAGCCTCAGCGTTTCCTTCACTATTGCTTGCAAGTAAGGCAGCCTTGCAATGTCTGATTCCTTAACCGCAAATGCATCCTCTTTGTTGACGATTTCATCCAGTTCAGCTTGGGCTTTTGCCATCTTGGCTGGATTCAGGATTAGCTCTGCCATCGCCCATTCAACCGTGCTCGCTGTCGTGTCTGTGCCTCCAGCAAACAGGTCCTACACACAGCACAGCCATGAATCAATTGATCAATAAGTTGGTTTATAAATCTCAATAGAATCATACAAAGGCCTGTTTGGATTGCAAAGGTGATGTCATTTCTTGCATCAAACAGACACCTGAGTTTCTTAACCATACCTAATTGAGACGGCAATAATTATAGAACAGAGAGAGTAATAATATGATAAACTAGACAAAGAGAAGAATAACTCACTAGAAGCAAGTGCTTGATGTCATCAAGACTCAAATCAGGATCCTCTGCTGCACTTATCTTAAGAAGTGTTGCTAAGACATCATCATCCTGGGCCTTACCAGAAGAAGGGTCAGCACACATCCTCTTTTGAATGATATCATCAAAAATAGCGAAAAACCGGCGCATGTATGGCTCTCCATTGCGCCTTATGCCAGACAGATCGAACCGACCAAGAGCAGGGAACAAGTCAGCCAGGCTTTGCTTCCCGGCAGCTTCCAGCAAGGCCCAGATATTATCCTTGAACTCATGGGATAATCCGGAGCCATGGCTAGCCAAATCAGTAGAGAAAAACGTACTTGATAGAAAATTCAGCGATACTGTGAAGGCAGCACTGCCAATATCCACGGCCTGACCGTTTCTAGAGCACTCTTTCACGTGCTCAATGAGCTCTTCCATCTTCTTCCGGCGAAGGAGCTCGGTAGAGTCCAGGTGTTTCTTGGCGAAGATGTGGACGGATGAAGCCTTTCGCAAATTTCGCCACTTGGGCGAAACGGGCAGCCACACGATGGAATGCTCGTGGTGGTTCAGAGTCTGAGCAGCTTCGGCTATCTTCCTACTGGAGAAGGCGAGATCATGCTTCTGAAAGACCTCTTTCGCGATATCTACTGATGTGACGACAATGGTGGTGATACTCCCTAGCTTAAGGCTCATCAAAGGGCCGTAGATCTTCGAAAGGCGGGCGAGTGAACGATGAGGATCATTCGAAAGCTGGAACATGTTGCCCACAACAGGCCAGGGCCTAGGCCCCGGAGGAAGTTTGCTCGTCTGTCGGTGATTAAGGAGAAAGTAGAGGCATAAAAAGCATAATAAGGAGAAGAAGAGAGAAGTTGAGTAATCCATTGAGCTCTTAGTTATGGAATACAAGTTCACGAGTGTGATCGAATATAAGGACAGAGCTATCTAGCTAAGGCGGATGCAGACGCCTGCTTCTGTGGCATTGTGATCCATGTGCTCAAATATCATCAATCATGCAAGGGAGTGGTCACTGTTACATCCTATGGATGTGTGGTAGGCATTAGGCAATCCTTTGGCTCATTCCAATGAGCTGTCAAGTTCAATAATAGGATGTACTCTCCAAAATTAATGGTGTTGTCTACTAGAAGTTGAGAACCAACAAGTCAAAGAGTCCAGTCCATTGCCATCAACACTCCTTGCATCCCTTTCAAATTCTTCAATGACGTTTCTTGGATCTCCAAACCAGCTTGATTTTAGGGAAAATCTATTTTTAACCTAAACTTGTACTACAAATAGCTAGAAATGCAAACTGTATGTCATTGAGAAGACTTCACTACTACAAACAGTACTACAATAATGGGTGGCCAATATTCTGGGATTTTAAAATTAAATTAGAGGGGTAAATAATACCTGCAGTTTTGTGATTTCCTTCCAATGCAGAATTAAGCTGCTTGTCATAACAAGAAGATAATCATCAGGAAAACTAACGCAGAATTTTTACTAAGAAAATGTATTTTTTTTCTTGTAGACACTCCTGAAGAGTAACCACAACAACATATATCCGGGGAATCCCGCAGCAGACGCAGGATCTGGGGAGTCAGGGTGGGGACATTCCAGGCCTCCTGACGAGTAAGACGTTACAAATAAAAAGAACCTGATGCAAAAAACACTCAAACGGCCTCAAAAATTCCAGACAGGAGGCACACTTACAAGGCCAAACTTTCACATGGGAAAGAAAAAAATCAGAGAGCCAAAACTTTAAAACGTGTAGAGGAAAAGTTCAGATTAAAACAAAAAACGTTACAATCAACCAACACACACGATGATGAGATGACACAACCATTGATCAAGCCTTGGGAGAAACTCGAAGAACACTCAAGATACCAGAAAACAAGACCATTCCAACCACACAGTAATCAGGATCAACGACCCAGATGTAGCTCACGCGGTGAGCAAGAGCCTGGATCATCACAGCAGCCAATGAGCTTTCCGGGTGGCAAGCTATAGCTTCTGTCCTATTCATTGTCATACCCGTACTCCCTCCGCTCCTCATAAGGCTACAAGTATCTTCATCTGATGAAGAAGAAGAAGAATCTGACGCTATGGATGATGACGGGGTAATGACAGCAGACACGTCCTCTTCCATGAGTTCCAGCATCCCCTCTAAGCTTCTCTCTTCTAATGTTGACTTAACCAGCTGTACCAGATCATCTGGTGGTGAGCCCTTGGAGTCAATGTAAGCCATCAGATCACCTGCAGAGAGAGTAGCAACGGCTGCAGAAATCGTCTCATCATAGAACGAGAGGGTGTGTGAGGATATTTCACCGATCAACCTGCCTTCTTCATCTACAACAGCAACAGCTATCTGTTGGGTAAGAGCGGTTTTGACTGCAGGTAGGTTGAGCAAGACGGGATCGTCATAGTGCAGGGTTAGAAAGTCGTCCTCAATCAGGTTGAGGGATTCAACGGAGCAGCCCGGGAGGGGGAAGAAGAGGTTTATGGAGTTAACCAAGAAGCGGACAACGTCTTCCTGAGTAATCCAGCAGTACTGTTGCCCGGCGTGGTGGAAGGAGCCATGAGATGATTGCTGTTGAAGGTTTTTTGACGTCCTGCGACTTCTGGTGGGTATGACTAGGTTCTGGGCTCCTTCAAGGATGTAATCTACTGCCTCGAGTAGACTGCACAAAGTTAAACAGTTCATAGTAAGAAAACAGATTTTATGGATAATTAGATGCTGCTACCAGAGAATGAACAAGGAAGGAGCTCTATAACTAGATGAATATTGATCTGATCTCTACAGTACAAGGTGGCCATATGAATTTTCTAACAAAACTCTGTAAGTACTGTATACGAGAAGACGTACTTGAACCCAGATGCAGGTTGCTATTTCGCACCCGTTGCATATCAGTTTCATCTGATGCCAATACAAGGAAAGAAATCAAGTTGCCGATTAAGACCTTAGCAACCCTCTCCTTGAGAGAAACAAGAACCATGAATGATGAATGTAATTATTGACTTTGACTTATTTACAAGATCAATCTGAAATTAAAATTCAATGACATAAGCATCCAAGGTCCAACATGGCAATATCTACATTCAGCCAATAGAATATTCTGCAACTCTGCATCCTCCCTGGTGTAGTTCTCGGTTCTTCTCGTACAGAAACTAATGCCCTAAATGGCTCTCTGGATCTGACTAATTATCATGTATGCACCAATCAATACGCCAATATGCCAATATGCCAAATCGATCATCATTCCAAGAGAATATATAAGGGAAGAAATCAATATATTCCGGTTGGATACATAATCATATTTCAAAGAGAGCTCAAAGAAGAAATTATTCAAGTCATTGGAATTATTTCCTTTGACTACAAGAGAAACATTTTCCCAGTCGTATTATATTCTAGCCTTTTCAATCGCTTTTTTTGAAGAAACCGCAATGTGTATCCTTTCCGATTCCGATCATATCGAAAGATAATCTCATCGGAATAAACTTCAACAACGGCAAAAGAATTAAATAACAAGAAAGTCCCATTCCATACAGGTCAAAATGTGGAAAAAACAAAGCAAATTTTCCAAAATTGCAGAATCAAAGATTGAAAAGAAAGCGAACGAACCTCGAATCAGGCTCCAATTGCCTGACATTGACGAGTTCGGGAGCCTTGGGGAGGAGAACGGAGACCGGCGAATCGAGCGCAAACAACGGCCGAGAGAGGTTGTCTTCTCTGCAGAGAAAGCAAACGACGTCAACGACGGAGACTTTTCCGACACAACGGCAAGGTTCGAGGGAGGCGATTGGAGGAGGAGAGGATCGGTGATTGCAGGTCCAGACGCTGATGTAGGGTTCGCCGGATCTCTTGAGCGCCGATAAGGCCTCGCCGAGGGTGGCGGAGGCGGGGAGACACCTCAGGGGGGGCTTTCCAATGCAGAGGTCGGAGATTTCATGGAAGGACAAGAAGCTTACTGCCATGCAAGAACTGGTTTTGATGGAGAGGGTGAATCGATTTTGAGGGAGGGCGATGGTGTGATAGTTTTGGAGCTTTGGGGGGTGGGATGTGGATGTATTTATGGCCGACCCGGGTTGTGGACTGTAGTATCGGGTTTTACAAGTTTGATCCCTCACTCCCACACTAGTATTACGGCTTAAAATATCGGTAGATCCCCTATCTATATTTTTTTCTATTAGACCCTTTACAGACAAATGTTCAATTAATCCTTTTACTAGGCCTATTTTTTCCTATGCAACACCATTCGTGACTTCAATCAATTCAATATCTATCTATACTATATATTAAAGCCGGAGAATTTCAAGCATCTACGTTAATTCTGGCCCCACTTGATTAACAATTTTATATGTTTTATTTTTTCTAATTATTTAATCTTTAACTTTATCTTTTTTCTTACCCATCAAAATCTATCTTTAAAGGCATATTACTTATTGTTAAAATTTCTTTAATCATCTCAAATTTCTTTAATTATCTAAGCTTTAATTTTATCCTTTTTCTTACTCATCTATTATCTATCTTTAAAATTTCCTTCTATAAAAGATACATATTAATTAACTTAAATTTTCAATTCCCATTTTAATCTATTTATATATAAGAATTAATATATAGTATAGATTATAGTAGATACACAAATTAACGAAAAAAATAATCATTACCCGTACATGGTACGGGTCTTCAACTAGTATATTATAAAAGTCGGCCGTTTTCGAGTCACCACGTCGATTCTGGCCCCGCTTGATTTTAATTTTGTTTTTTAGCTTAAATAGATAATAACAACTTTATATCTTTTATTTTCCTTAATTATCTAATCTTTAATTTTATCTTTTTTCTTACTTACCTAATATCTATCTTTGAGGCAATACAATTTATATTTAAAATTTCCTAAATCATCTAATCTTAATTTTATCTTTTTCATACATCTAATATCTATCTTTCAATTGTTTTAAAATGTACAAAATATCTTTCAATAACGATTTTTTCAATCTACAAAATAAATATTAATAGCTTGTACGATCATGTATCTGATTTTTCATATCACTCACGTATTATATTGAGTTTAACATTAGGGTAAATTAATATTTACCTACACATCATAGGTTTCAATTAATTGAAACGTGAAGGAAATGAATTTTTATAATATGTTATCTCCATTAATTTTCAGCAAAATAATTTTATTATTCATAGGTTTCAGATATTTTTTTTTCAAAAATATATTTCAATAACGATTTTTTCAATCTACAAAATAAACATTATTAGCTTGTACGATCATGTACAACTGTACAAGCATCCATAGAGTTTATGTCATTAACTATTTTTAATTAATAAATTTTCATTTGCACGTCAATTTGAATGTGATTATTTTTACATCAATCTTTGATCAATTTGGAAATGTAGTTTAACCAATTTTATTTACATTGTATAAAATCATAAGTTAATACATGTGATGTGATTGATAAATTAATCCATATTTATAAAATTAATTTCTATTATATTATTTCAATTTTTCATATTTAGAAAAATCAGTTACTAATAGTAACTTATTATACATTATTTATTTGATCTCTTAATCTTATTTTGGAAAGTCATCAGATAACACAAAATACATATATACAATTTTATTCACCAAAATTATTGAACCATTTTTATTTTTAAAAATCATATAGCAAAAATAGGGAGAGAGGGAAAAACCAAAAATAAGAGAGATATTCTCCCCCATGATTTACTCCATTATAACTACTATAATTAAATTTTGTTTTGATTTTGGAAAAAATCTTCCAAAACCTCCATTGTGTGTAATCCTCCAAACCTCCATCTTTGCGTTGGCGGTTTCTGGCCACCACGATAGAACCGATCCCGCAACCACCTCTGATTGGTGACCGGCCACCATGATAGAACCGATCCCGCAATTCCGGCGAATTCCAACCACCACGAACTGCTCGCCAAAAGGATTGCTCGCTGCTCGTTGCAACCAATCCCGCAATTCGCCGGAACTGCTCGCTGGAGGATTCCAGCCACCAAGAACCACCACGTTGAGCAACCACCGATCCCCTTCACTCAAAAATCATTAATTGGTAACCAATTCCGACGAATTAATTTGAAAATCCCACATTGTTATTGATTGATGTTAATTCGATCCCAAATTTTGAGTCTATGTCCATACATGAAATTATGGCATCAGGTAATGTTGTATATAATATATTCATTATGTATATGATTGATTTGTTTTAGTATACTGTATGTTGTAAATTTACGTGTTAATTGTTTAGGTGACCTAATCCTACAGATTCTCTATATACATACACTGTAATATTGTATATAACTAATTGCTAGATGTATATATCAAATTGGTATGGTTGGATACTATTTGCTATACTGTATGAACAATCAATGAAAACATGTTTATTACATGTACAATTTGAATTATGTATACATTTATTATTAGTGTATATACATATAGTTCACAATTAATATACATGAGTTATTTGTAAACTATTTTTAATTCTATGTCGGATAATAAAATGAACAAATGTTGAGCATATACACAATTTTAATATATGTGTACAATTATTAGAAATTAATATCAACAATTATGTATGAATGAGAATGATGTGTCTATATTGATCTCAGTATACAATAGTTATACTGTGATATACAATTAGTTTAGTTTAATATACAAAACGAGTTATTTATATACATAATTGTATGAATTTATATACATTTATATATCCATGAACTCTATGTTACATACACCCGAGATCTATATACACTATGTGTATATATATGTCTTAAAGTTATATACAACTTCTTGATTAATGTATATTCTCTTTGTATTTCGTAAACATGTGTTGGATCGTTAGTCTCACATGGGCGCCCTTAACAAAGTTAAGGGCGTCCTTGAATGTGGCGTCCTTAATGAAGATTAAGGGCGCCATTTGGTTTGCAGTGGAATAAAAACTAAATAGATGAAGTGAATAAGTAAGGAACACGTCTATTTATAGAGGAACCACTCAAGACCAAAGTAGCCCTTGAGTGTAAACCTCTACCTCCTTGGAGGATTTTCGAATAGCCTTTTTCCTTTCTTATTAAGCGTTCTTACAGTTATGCTGGCGAGTGATTACACTTCTCTAGCACTTAGAATGCGTTCCTAAGTCCACTAGTAACACCCCTTTAAGCCTATAATAGTAACCTAGCTTAACTTCTAAAGGACGCTACTCACATGTCCTTATAATACGTCGTAAGGACTCCTTCTTTCTTTTGGTTTTCTTTTATAAACAACATTGTGATTTTGGTTCGGCCTTTCACTCGATCTAACACCTAGTCTTGAGAGTTCTTGACTTGTTCTTGGTGTTCTTGATTGATGTCGTATTCTCTCTGAATATTCTGAAAGACTTAAGTCACCATAAATGCCCATGGGGTATTTATAGCACTCGGGGAAGAGCGTATTTTCCTCTGATGATCATGCCCTTCAGGTACGGGGCTACAGGATCTGCTTCCACGTGTTGATGGCGGTGATGAGGGAAGCTTCCTGGCACCAGCTGTAGAACTCCGCTATAAGATCGGCTTCTACGTGACGATGAACTGATCTACAGGATCGGCCTCCACGTGTCCCGGATGATCAAATTAAATCTTGTCGAGTGATGTCATCCTGTTGGGTTGCCTTGTAAGGACTCCAAAGTTGAAGCTCGCGTTCCTACTTGCTTGGGACTGCGTTCTTGGCTTAAGTAGTAACTTCGTTGGTCCTTACATTAAGAAGGTGACGCCCCTTCACCTCAAGGACGTACACACACTTGTTGTCCTTTTCATTACTAGCGTTCATGAACACTTGGACAACTTTATTAGATCAATGTGAGTTTGTCATATCAAAACTAAGGGACGATTGTCTAGGCACAATGTTAAGTACAAGGTAGTCCTTAACATCGTCCCAACAATTTTCCCCTTTTTGATGATGATAAACCCTTAGGCAAAATAACTCAACATTGAAACTTAGTATGCATGAAAATTTTAAGAGCGTCCTATGAGACTTAGCAAAAAAAATTCTATAAGCACAAGTTTTCAGCCTTTGACCTTTCTAGCATTTGGATTTTAGGTAAAGAGTAATGTCCTAAAAAAGTTTCTAAGCGTGATCAATGTCTTCACATAAAAAGATTTGCCATTTATAGTTTCTATAAGAAAATAATCCACCGAGCCCTTCTTTATAAGATAAAATAGGAAAGTAATTTCTAAATACAATTCTGAAATCATTTTGAACAAATATAATATATGTTTGGAATATAATTCGAACTTTTTAAATAATTTTTTAAATATAATTTGGTTTTTTATTTAAATTTATATGTATAAGATTTTCTATCTAACTTAATAAAACATGATCTTTCCATTTAAACAAAAAGTCAAGATAAAATGGGAAAGTAATTTATGATAGATAATCATGAAATTGTTTTTTAACAAATATAATATATTTTAAAATATAATTTGGATTTTTTCAAACAAATAATCTAACATATTTTTATATGTATAGGATTTTCTATCTAAGAATCTATATCTATATTAATTAAACATGATCTTTTAAATTAAAGTACATAAATTTCAAATGATTTGAAAGATTTTACCTTATTTAATGAAATTTATTGATTGAAATCCTATATATTCATTTTGATAGTTTAGACTTTAAATCATATACATAAATTTATAATATTTATAAATTATTTTAATTAAATCTTTATTCAAATAAGTATATTTTATAGATTTAATATTTTTTTTTATCAATTTGTCTAACAAATTTACTGCTGTCCGTATATGATAGGTGTTAAATTAGTTTAATGATGACTTTATGGTTAGGACTCTCGGGTAGTAGGGGACTTTTGTATTTGTATCTTTATACATGAAATTATGAATGAATAGATAATGTTCGTCCGCCAATTAGAGTGTCTGATTGATTGAAGCCAATAGATATTTGACTGCGCTTCAAAAGATAATTACTCGAATACGATTTTAATAATACCAGGTTATATAATTCATGATCTTAATTGCTATTAAGTTGATTTAGTACAACACAAAAACAAAGTGAAAAAACAAGAACGCAAGGCGAATTTAGAGAAACACGGTGACATGTATGATGAAGTGGTCTCGATATAACATGGTTTTAATATATAGATCGTGTGCATAAGTATGTTTTCCTCCTCACATTTTTTATACAATAGTTATATAATATGTTACATGTGTTTTTATTTTTTTTGATAGGTATAACATGTGATCTTGAAAGTGATCAACGCGACATAGGAATAGCGGCCCCGTCTTTTCATGAAACAAAAAGGATGCCATTCACCTTTTTTTATTTTTTTTGATATTGAAAGGAATTAGGGTCGCATCTATAACCACCTCTAAAGATAATAGGGTAAATCGTCGTCCTCAAGTCTCGAACAGGAGACCTCATGGTACACCCATGAGTGCTCAACCAGTGAGTTAATATGTTAAACGCGGATGTGATTGACATAGAATAATACGAATTAGTGTTGATAATGGATTTACCTTACTTTTTCTTTGTTGACAAGGTAAAAACTAGGTTATCATCATTACATAGGGTATCTTAGAAAATCTTTATGGATGAGAACACAAATTTCTAGGTGATTTTGAATCACATTGATTGAGAAACTATGATCCTATTTAGCGATTTTATCGACCATAGCATTACAACCTTTATCGATAATAAAAACTCTAACAGCCTATAGAGAACTTAATGAGGTTGCGATGTTAGAAATAATCATGTCCTTTTCCTATAGACATATCCCTTCCTTATTTATGACCTTGATTATAGTGATGTTATCACCCTCTATTTCCAGGTTTCATATTCTCAGTTCTTTTGCCCTTTTAATTCCATATTTGAGAGTAGGCCCCTCAATTTTAGCTACCAACACCTGTCCACACTTTGTTGTTATTATATCAAGAGAAAATTATAAAAACCACCTGTTAAATAGGCTATATTACAAATAACCACCCCCTATACACGATTTTTTTAAAACCACCCACAACTCTCATTCCGTTAACAAATAGACACCCACGAGCTTATTCCGTAAAAAAATCCGTTAAATCTTGTGCTTTGACACTTTTGCCTTCAGCTGTTCATCCCTTTTCTTCTTCTTCTTTCGTCTCGCCCGACCTCTAACCCCGCTACGCCTGCCTCCAACCCTAACTCGGACTCCGATGTGACCTCATCTACCTAGATTCGGCGACGGTTGGCGACCCCGACGCCAAGCCACCCGTGTTTTCATGCTCACCTCCCATGCTCTTGATTTTCCTCCGATGATAACAGTCACCACCGGCCCAACGCCCGACGTCCTAGCCCTTCTTGCTCCACCGACGATCACTGTCTATTGACAAGTCTGCTCGCTCCTTTCTTTTCGGCGACAACAACGGCCAACCCCTTTCTACTCCGCTTATTCCACACTCCGACCTCACCCAGCCCACCGAAACGCAACCTGACCGCAATCTTAGTTCTAAACCTCGCTACCCCCGATCGACGGCGACCGGCCAACTTCTCTATTGTCGGTTCCCCTTTCCCCAATCTCTCCTGCCTGGCCAACCCCGACTAAACCAACCCCTTTTCGACTCAAAACCGAAGATGAAAAAAAAAGACAAAAGAAGAGGAAGAAAAGGGAATGGCAGGAAGAAAAACCAACCGACTTTAGAGGCTGAACGACGAGGGCGAGACGGAGAAAGAAGAAGAAAAGGGATGAACAATTGAGGGCAAAAGTGTCAAAGCACAAGATTTAATGGATTTTTTGATAGAAAAAACTCATGAGTGGTCATTTGTTAAAGGAATAAGAGTTGTGGGTGGTTTTAAAAAATCGTGTATAAAAGGTGGTTATTATAATATAGCGTATTTAACGGGTGTTGTTTTTGTAATATCCTCTTATATGAACAACCTTAGCATTCCGGCCAATCTCTTATTATTACTCTTGTTGAAGTTAATCCTTTTGTGATTTTACAACCATCAAAATTTAATTTGGAAAACCCACTAGTGGGTTTTTTCTAGGGGTGTTCAACGGGTCAGGCCAGGTCGACCCACGATCTGCAAAAAAATTATAAAGTGACCCGCGACCCGACCGGCAGGTTTGTGGATTGGGTCGTGGGCCCATTTGACTTGGTTAAACCGGTGTGTTATATGTAATACGAAAATAAATTTTGGATTGACCTTAAGTACGTTGAAGTTTTCAATTTTTTTTTAATACCAATAAAATTATTACAATATATATATTTTCTTAAAAATCCATTTTAATACTAACAAAACAATAAATATTAGTTGCAAAATATATGTTTTTTCATATAAATACATTTTAATACTAATAAAACGATAAATATATTTTTTAAATGTAATGGGTCGTGGGTCAACCCGCAACCCGACCCGTTGAACACCCCTAGTTTTTTTCATTGTTTTTCTTTTTTCTTTGTCCATGTTAGAATTTATATCCCGATAGTATATGCATAATAACCAAGCTGTCGGGTCTTCTAGTTGTTTCAAGTGTTTCCACTTGAAACAACTAGAAGACCCTTGGTATTATTTCAGCCTAGAACCAAATAGAATGATCAAGAGACCCGACCTTCGTAAACGGATAGGAAAGCAGAACCACTAGGTTGTGGTCGACACAAGAGGATTATTTCGCCCCGAGCACCAATGGACACGACACCTAAAGACCCTTCTTCATACAATCTCACACAATCAAGGACGGATCCTTGAAGCATGAGAAGGAGGCTTGTGGAAGCTGGAAAGCACCAACCTTCGATGAAGTCGACACAATCCAAGACAAACCAAGCTGCAATTTAGAACACCAAAGGTTCCGAAAGCTCAAAGCTCTCAAACTCTCTCTAAGGAGAAAATCAGTTTTACACACTTGTAATGGAAGTTGTCTTCCAAACAGAAAGGGATGACAAGTATTTATATGTCCTTACAATCCCAGAAAGTAACACTAATAGTAATAATAAAAGATAAGTAACGGGCCTTCATAAGCAACAACCCAAATCGTGCAATGCACAACCACAATTGGAAATGTTGCTCGGGAGAGGCCGCTTAACAATCTGCGCACATGGGCGGACCTGAGGCGTTTGTGACACCAATAAGGCATATTGTTGTTGGCGGTGGTTCCTTGAGGTGTGCAACCTCCTTGCCCATGGTGTACCCCATGAAGCCATGCATCTCTCTTTGTAACTTTTTGACTCGAGCTCGGGTGAGTGGCTCATCGAAGAGTGTAGGTGCGCCTGGGGGTGGTAGCCTAGATGGTCTCTCATCAAGAAAGAATTTACATAAAACGATATAAGATTTCATATCAAACTATTTTTTGAATAACTTTATATAAAATTTAAAATAAGTTTTTAGTTAAATCAAATTTGTGCCTTCAAGGCACGAGACTAATACTACTTTTATAATTTAAAAGACACACATCATTTTAAAAGAAATTAGACATATTATAATATGATGTAATTGTTATAGTATATTCATAAACAAAAAAAAATAAAAAATAAAACCCCGTACAACGTGCAAATAATTTGCTAGTTAATACATCTATACCCGAGCAAGGGTCTGGAGGACTACGCTAGTTTACGTATTCAACAAGTTGGGCTCGATCTAGCTGGTTTTTATGGGCCGGTATTTGATTCCAAGACCAGCCCAACATTGCAAAACGATGGGCCGAAGCTCAACAGCTTGCACCGCATTGTATACGTCGTCATCAGAGAAACCAGAATGATGTAAAGGATAGAGAAAAAGAAAATACGTAGAAGGGAATGAAGCCGAGGAATCAAATTCTAACAGTCTAGGGAGCAGAACTTGTTGTGATCGGGGAGATTAGGGTTAGCAGATTAATGGCCGGTTCCGATGATGAATACGGTGTCGGTGATGTCAAATCATCCCGGAGTGGCCACGAACATCGAATCTCACGTCAAAAGGTCCCTTTTTCCACCCTAGCTCCCTCCCCCCTCTCTCTAAATCTCCACTTATATGAACCTAGCTCAGAATTAAGGCTAGATTGGAATCAAATGATCATAGAGGAACGCTTGCGATGTCTGCATATGCACGATTAAAGAACATTTTCAAGTTCTTAATACAAATTGCTGTTGTCTTTGGTAGGTGAAAGGTTTTAGGGATCAGAGTTTAGGTCAAAAATCAAATTAATTTCATGCAAACTTGTGGCATTCTGAATCCGTAGTTGGACCTCTATAATGATGAATGGATAGACATCTATATATGGATACAAAGATCTAGTTGAGATTTGATTTCCATGTCTTCCAATGTGGAGAATGACTTGCAAAATGTGTTGGAAACTTGTCTTATTTCTGCTGTAATTGTTGGAAAACGTGAGGCATAGACAATTCTTTGACCTTCTTGAAAACTCTCTTAGCATCAAAGGCATACAGATTTTCTGTTAACCATTATATTCATTCTTGTTAAGCTCGATGGTAAGAAACATGCATGCATTTCATTCACCTAATGCCTAGAAGAAGAACTAAAATTTTACAAATGCAGAAGAGAAAATTTACAACACTTGTGACAATGTTTACTCTATAAAGCAGAATGCTTTGAACTGCCTTCACTGAGCTCCATTTTTCTATTTGCGGAAACTGCTTGTTTGGGCCATTCTATCCTCAGCTTCTACATTAGTTGCCAATCTTGTTTTATTTCGGTTGTAGATACTGTTTCTAAATAGATGGCTTAATCACTAACCCTAGTTACTATCAACCAGCATAAATCTCGTGAATCAGAGAATGGTATGCCCAAGTCAAGGGAGGAAGAGCAATACAGATCAAGAGACAAGGATCGAAAAAGAAACCATGATCATGGAGTAGAAAAGGTTAGAAGTGCAAGAGATGATAGAAGAAGAGGTAGACATGATGATGAATATCATACCCATGACTATGACAGGTAGTTACTTTTATTTAACAAATTGATTGTTTTCTTGTCATTATTTTTCTTCAATTGGCGCCATTCTTTTGCATGGTGTGATATCTTTATTCTGCCATTGTAAATTGGGATAATAGGTTCTTAACATTATGTAATGCTCAGTTGCTCACCAATACTTGTAGATTTAATAATGTCCGTTGGATATCAATAATGTGAGTGTACTGCTACTATTACTTTGCAAGTATACAGTGTGCATAGATGTCATTGTTTGAGAGTGATGTGTTCAAATATTAGCCAAGTACTACTTTTAACCTATGTTTTTTGACACAGGATTTGATTTTCTGTGTTTTTTGTATCCAAAATGACTTTCACAAAGATAAAGCTCTTCACCTTTTCGTAGGTTTTTGGTCTTAATCACTTGAAAATAAACCTCCTTATTCTAAATTATCATGCTCGAATAAGCAGAGCCAAATCTGCAGTACATTGTCAGCGAAAGCTCAGTTTCCATAGGTCTTTAGTGCAGTGAATGAACTATTTTCCACCAAGTATGTTCTACCCTAAAACTATCGACAATAAATACATGTAGTTCAATATTTTATTTGTTGTTTGCTATGTTTGTTAGGAAAGTAGATGCTGTTTCATATTTAATACATACATACCTGAGTTAATCTTACTACAGTTTCTAATCATGTAAATTACAAATTTGCATCTTTTACAGGAATCGTGATAGGGATAAGAGGCATACAGGTAGAGCTCATTCTCCCTCAAGAGAAAGACACAGGAAAAGGTCTAGATCACCCTCCCATTCTAAAAGGTGATGAATAATTAGAGAGGAGTGGTGCTATTAATATATTTTGCCCAGACGAATGTGCCTAGTAATTTTTGGTATTCGCTAAGTTGGTTTGATTTTGATACATATGTAGTAAAAAATTAGTAGATCTGACTTAGATGCATTACTCAGTGAGTATGACTGGTTGCTACAGCTGTATACCTGCCTTGTATTGTTATCCCTTTGGACAATGTTATACTTTTGCTTAATCGGGTGCATAGTAGGCTTGTGTATCAACATAATCTCCCTGATTATGTGTTTCTTAATCTTGTATTGTTTGCTTGCAGCAAACGAGAAAGTGGTTTTGACATGGCACCACCTGTAGCTTCTATGTTTACCTCTGGTCCTGCTCCATGTAAGGACATATTTCCATTTCTCTCAACTAATTACTTGTAGTAGCTTGTTAGCTAAGTGGTTGCTTACTTACTTTGCTAATGCACCTATGTAAATGGAAAAGTTGATCTTTCATCCAATTTATGCTACTGTGTAATATCTTATCAATTACGTGGAACTGAGGATAATTGTTGTGTTGTTGGCTGTTGTGTGGCTCTTTGTGTTTGCTTTGTGGTTTTCATCGTGTAAGAAGGCAAAACTGGGTCATTTTCCAACCCTGCTTCCCATGGGCATGACGATATTGCTATTGTTTTCAACGGGACACAGTTCAAGGATTAGCTGGATGTTACTCGCCCTCGACTACCAAATGTGTCATGTACCAATGTTTCACATACACCCACATATCTCATGGCGGTTTTTGTTTTTTTATTTACTGTCGGATGGTATTGTTGTTATAGGTATGATATAGCTTTTTTCCCCTATGGCGTTTTATGTCAAGAGACGCATGCTTTATTGTTGCTAATGAACTGCATTTATAGTACAAATGGACATTTGTATGCATCATGAACTCAATCTATATTTAGGTGAAATGTATATTTTCTTTCTGTTAAACAAGCTGCAATCAATTAGTAGGTGCTACTCAAGTGATGTCTGGAGGACTGCAAAACATATTTCCTGTGGTGATAGGACAGGTGCACATCCTTTCTTTCCTTAATTGGTCTCTAAAATTCTCATTCTACATTATGCTTGGTTAGTATAGTTGCTTCCTATTAACTGGCATCATAATTACTGATGCCAGCTCAGGCTCTCAACCAGCAGGTGAATGTGAACCTTTTGTTTTTAAGCATGCTAATAAAATATATCAAGGTGTTATTCCTTCAGGCTTATGATATTTCATTCTTTAGGCTACAAGGCATGCACGGCGTGTATATGTTGGGGGCCTCCCTCCTTCAGCGAATGAGCAGGTTTTCCCTCTTGAAATTGTACTTATCTCTTAAGTCTTATTTTTTATATGCGCCATATTCATACCTCTTATTAGTTAAGCAGCGAGAAATAGGTTATGCACACCTCCGTGATCTTTCGTTGTCTGAAATCGTCAATTACAAATTAGTATTTTCAATCAAAAGTTGTATCTTCCTCTCTTGATTGCCTTGCAACTTCTTCATGCTGGCGACTGCTCTAAAACCAGTTTATATTCTGAGAAGCTTAGGGGCAGGTCTGCTTGCAATTTTCCTATCATCAACTTAGTACTTCATGTTCCATCAGCAAAGGCAGTCATACTACATGAGTCTTTCCTACTATCTTCGTAGGATACATGGGATGCTTTTATTTATTTGTATAATTATTTATTGCGTTTCTTTTTAATCAGCACTATTGCATGCAAGTTTGATTTGCAGTCTTGAACCCTAGGCTCTTTGGACTATGTTTTTTAGCATCTTTAATGAGTTTTTCATTACTATTGTTTCGCAGACAATTACAACCTATTTCAGTCAAGTTATGGCTGTAATTGGAGGAAACTCTGCTGGTCCTGGTACGTTTTGTTGCTTGTGTATTTGTTTTGGGTCTTCAATGTAATTGCTATTTGCTAGTTAACTTAGAAATAGTATGTTCCTTAAAACTTTTTTTTTCTACGTTAGTTAATTTTGGAGCAAAGTGTATCTGCAGGTGATGCAGTCATCAATGTTTACATCAATCATGAAAAGAAATTTGCATTTCTGGAGATGAGATCTGTAGAAGAAGCAAGTAATGCAATGGCATTGGACGGGATTACTTTTGAGGCATGTTTATTTATCTTATTTCCTCTTCTTTTGGTACATGATGAGCTTTGATGTGGAATATAAAATCAGGAATTATCCATGTTGTCGTTCTACTCTTTTATTGAACACAAGTACATTGTCTAGTACTGTAAGTAACATCAAATTAAATTCAGTGTGCTTAAAATACACAAGGCTCAGAAATATGTGGGCATAGCTTCTGGGTAACATTATTATGAAACTTTTATTAAACTGCAATCTAGCAATGTGATGGGTTCATCCTGGTCTCTTATGTAATCTTTGCCCACAGTATTTGACATAATTGCTGTTCATTTTTTTGCATGAACTCATTTATCAATAGAAGCATCTAAAACATATATAAAGTATTTGAGCAAGGGGACAGGATAGTCCTGGTGGTCTCACATGAACTTAAACTGAATTAAGCATGCCAAAACTTGCATCTTATACTGGAAGGAGGTAAATGCACTAGTTTAGGTCTTAGCTGTTTCTCGCAAACAAAAGGGAGGACAATTGTTTGATACATTCAAGTCTCAACTACACTTCAAATGCATGTAAATCACAAATCCTTATATATTCATAAGAAAAGTGAACCCTATGCCACTATATGGTTGCTATGTGACAAATCCCAATGCTGCATACTCAGGGTGTTTCTGTGAGGGTAAGGAGACCTGCAGACTATAATCCTGCATTAGCTGCGACACTTGGCCCAAGCCAACCCAGTCCTCATCTCAACTTGGCAGCAATAGGACTCATGCCAGGGTAAGTTGGCTGTTTCAATATGGAGATGCACTTAAACGACAACTGTTCTGAGAAAATGGACATCCTTAACTTAGCTGTGAGAGTCTCATGTACAACTTGATCTGTGCTCTAATTTCAAGGATGCTTTTTACTTCATACTTCAGAATTAAAAGATTTAATGCAGATAAGCATGTACATACAAACTTATGTTATAACTTATAACTATAGTTCTGGAAATATAGACGGATTTGTTGCATATACTGCATGCTCCAACTGCCAGTAAAGCTTCAAAATATAAGTACCTGAAAAGGAAGCTTTACCATTTGTAGTACATTAAGTGCTGAAACAGATTAGCTCTCTGTAGACAATTATTTGCTTTCTCTTGTTGTTATCATTCCAAACATGATTAATCATACAATAGTAATTGTCTCCCCTAGTGATGCTGATTTTTAAAATGTCTCTCAGGGCAACTGCTGTTGAAGCAGATGTACCTGACCGTATTTTTGTAGGTGGGATACCCTACAGCTTTACTGAAGTTCAGATAAGGCAATTGCTCGAGTCATTTGGGTATGCCTGCATTCATGGATATTCTTACGAGAGATGCTTCTATCATATCACTCTTTGTATTCCTTTTTAATTCTAATGGTGTTTTGATAGTTATTATTATTCCACAATGAGTTTCTCTTCAATTCAATCTGCAATTATCTGATACGTTTTTTTTTGGTTGTTTGGCTTTCTATGGCCTGATTTTGTGAATCAGACCCCTGAAAGGATTTGACCTTGTCAAAGACAGAGATACTGGAAATTCGAAGGGTTATGGTTTCTGCAATTATCAGGTACATAAACTTGTCCTGCATTTGGTAGGTGATTAATTTCAGATATGAATTTTTTTTCCCCTCTTGTACATTTCTAGCTCTATAATTTTGCCTGTATTAGGTGGTGACTTTTATTGGGTTCTCTCCTGAACTAAAGATGATTCCCCTTTTTAAAGGATTTTGCAGAGAATATTCTTTTCCCCACTTTGCAAGTTTCTTTTACTTTGTAATTCGGGCATTGCCACCGGTTTTTTTAAACCAACTTTTTATGTACTGGTATTAATGCCTAAATCTGTGAGTAATCATCATCAAACCAGCCAGTCAAATGAAAGGAAAAAAGTAGGCTGTTTCTGATCATGGCATTTGGTTTCAGGATCCAGGCGTAACAGACATTGCTTGTCAATCGCTTAATGGACTGAAAATGGGCGATAAAACTCTCACTGTACGGAGGGCAACTGTCAGGTAGGTACATCAATGAATCTGGTGTTACTAGAATATCATTCTCTTCTTTAATCTTCTATTATCTTTCTACTCATTGCATGATTTTGCTATGGTTCAATGGTTGGCACTTTTTGAAGGATTTCTAAAGGTTACTCTTCTCTGAGGCATGAAATATTTTGATAGATTTAGTGCCATGTCACAGCATTGGCTGTGCTCTTTTGAGATTATTTTGCTCCATTAATTTCAACCTGATGTTCAGCTGACTTGTAACTTTTACTTTACAAGAACAGATTAAATAATTCCTACAGCTTCTTTTGTATGCAGTTGACGTATGAACTTGTGACTGTAAGTAAAAATATATTGAATTAACCTTTGCATACTCAAAAAAATTTCAGCAATGTGCAAGCTAAATCAGAACAGCAAAACATATTAGCACAAGCGCAACAGTATCTAGCCATGCAAGTAAGACATCTTCCTGTAGTGTTTAAAACTACTATTTTCTTATCAACTTGATGATAGAAATGTGTTTCATAGGGAATGGCTATGCAATCTGTCGGAGCTCAACTCCTTGACGTGCCTGCAGGAATTCCAGAACTTCCAACTAAAGTTCTCTGTCTAACCGAGGTACTTCTCCTGTATTTGTTATTTTTTCTATTGGTTTGTGGTCACATGCAATGAAAGGGTTAATCTAGATCCAGTAGTGTATTCTAATTTCTAACTGCTTGTTTTGAGAACAATATTTACCGCCAAATCAACATTTTTAATTTGCATGAAACAAAATTTGTTAATTTTCCCTGCTTCAATAATTTACGGGGTATACTGCTGCAAGTTGCCTTACTCATTTTCATATTTTATTTGGCTGTTTATATACCTTGTAGGTGGTTACTGCAGAAACTTTGCGAGATGACAACGAGTATGAGGAGATCTTGGAAGATATGAGGGAAGAATGTGGAAAGTTTGGTCAGTATTTTCATCCCTTGTTTATATCTTCTTGTGCAATGAAAACATTGAATAGTTGGGGTTGGCTGGTTTAACATAAGTGGTTAAAATGAATTTCCTGCATGTTGAGTTTCTTTGCTTTGTCTGGTTTTGGGGTAAAGGCTGAAGGGAATTTTAGATGAAACTCAGTGATGCTATAAAATAGGCTCTACAAATTCTCTCTCAAAATCCCCCTTGTTAGTGAACATTCTCAATTCTACCAAAGCAATTAGTGCATGCGTCATTATCACTCTTCTGAATCCATTTGGATCAGATTTCCCTTCCAGTGATTGCTTTGACAGTTGCCTTTAATATGTTTACTGCAGGAGCTTTGGTGAATGTCGTTATTCCTCGTCCAGATATGAATGGAGATCCTATTGCAGGTGTTGGAAAGGTACTTAAATATACATTAAAATGAGCGCCCAAGGTACTAACCGTAGGCATATACGCTGATTTGTTATGTAAACCTAATAAGTGTCCATCAATTCATGTAGGTGTTCTTGGAGTATGCAGACACGGGTGGGTCCACAAATGCGAAGAACAACCTGGGAGGAAGGAAATTTGGAGGCAACACAGTGAGTGCTTCTTATTACCCAGAAGCCAAATTCTACGGCTCAGACTTCAGCTGATCAAGTAAGCAAAATGAATGTGATGTTGCCCTTGTATACTTGAGATGTGTAGGGATCTTGGGTTTAACGTAGTCAGTCTGTGCTGTACGTGCACGAAAGTAGACGCTTGATCCCTGTGGGGTGTTATGGGTCGAAGCCAACATCAAACACTTGTGTTTCCCAATCCCTACCATATATCAAATTTGTAAAATAGGCCTCTAATGTTTTTGTGACTCTACACGGATAGTTGATGCAGAGGATTGATAGCAGTTGAAACCTGGATATTACAAATGTTGAGTGAGTCTATTTGATGTTTTAATCCGTTTGATATTTATATGTTGGGGACAAGCAATGCATCGACTCCTTGCAGACTAATTTTGTGCTATTTGATGGGGGTGGTTTTGAAAGAAGTTAAAAAGTTGGGCTGTTTTTTGGAAAAGCCCCTGAGATTTAGGGGTACTTGTATGCAATGTTGTTCTTTACTTTCTTGCACGTGGGTTCGCGTGGATTGCGCTTTGATTTGGATAAACATGAAATGTAGACGTGGTAACAGATCATTCGAACAAACCAAAAGAAAATCACACTTGAATGTCAAGAGAACATTGATCATCCTGTCTACCTCAATTGACCAAAAATTGGAATACATGGTGAGCATGAACTTTTGTTGAAAGCAATAATGTGTTATTTGTGGGAAATGTCTCATCTCTGGAGTTATGGGCAGCATTCATGAACAAATATAACTTTATCGAAAAGGATTTAGGTTAGGACCATAGTGAAGTTGAGAACTACTGTATTTTAGAATCCGAAGGACCGGATCGAACTGGAGCGAGAGATGAGACAACGATAACAAATGAAATGCATAATGCACTATCAAGAAAAAGGGTCTAATCTTTGTTTATAATGCTAAATTTAGAAACTAGATCGACCCTATAAAATTACTTCAAAACAAACAAGTAATTTGTGATGCTCGGATTCCCTTTGACCCACCCAAAAGGGAAAGATCATGTTTTTCCCCACTTTAATTTGATTAATTAGCACGGATCTAGAGAAAGAGATGCTGAGTCGGATGGTTGTCATTGTCGTGTGTGTTGCTACATGTGGATAAGTCTTTCCCTTTTTTCACTCAACACCACCTTTTATCCACCTTATATTTATTCCCCTCTGCCCTACGTGTAACTAACTTAACATCCTTATCCATTCTTCTATTCAATCTATCTCAAAAAAAGAAAAATGTATTTTATTCCCCAAGAAATTCAAATCTTTGCTTGGAAAAATTCCTCCTATATATACCCATCTCCACCCTCTTCACAAATCACTCAATCCTCCATTCATACCCCATCAATCTCGCAAACCCACTTCTACTTTGTGTTCTTTTATTGTCTCTGATTTTGTAACAATGTTGGCCATATTCAACAAGAGCTTGGTGGATGCACCAAAGGAGCTCAACTCCCCTCTTTCATCCACTAACCAGAAGCCCAAGCTGCCCCAAGAGATCGTCAACACATTCGAGTCGTCTCAGGATCGCGGCATTGCGAATGCTCTCTCCATCGGGTTCGGCAACTCCGCCTTCCTCTCTTACTTCCCATCTCAAGCCTCTGTTCTTTCTTCTAGGATGAGGATGTTCTGCTCGGTAGACAACATGCACTGCATCTTCACAGGCAGCCTTCACAACCTGAGCAACCTCATCAGGCAATACGGCCTCTCCAAGCAAACCAACGAGGCCATGCTCGTGATCCAAGCCTACAAGACCCTCCGCGACCGCGGCCCCTACCCGGCCCACCAGGTCCTCCGGGACCTCCAGGGCGCCTTCGGCTTCGTCCTCTATGACCACAATGCTCGCACCGTCTTTACAGCAGTGGTAAGTTAAACTTTTTTTTTTTATACTAAAACCAACTGGCAATAGGAGGAGTAACCCATCATCTTATATTAATCGTGTTATTTTTGTTTATTTCAGAATGGTGAGGAAGGTGGTGTTAGGCTGTATTGGGGAATTGCGGGCGATGGATCGACAGTCATTTGCGATGATCTGGATGTAATGAAGGGCAGCTGCGGAAAGTCGTTTGCGCCTTTTCCGAGAGGGTGTATGTTCCACAGTGAGGCAGGGCTGGGCAGCTTTGAGCACCCAAAGAAGAAGATGAAGGCAATGCCTAGAATTGACAGCAATGGTGCAATGTGTGGGGCCAACTTCAAGGTTGATGTCACCTCCAAGATTGCAACCATGCCCAGAGTTGGAAGTGAGGCTAACTGGGCTTTGTCTGGATCTAGCTGATTAGTTTAGTTTGCCCTTGAATACATCTGACTTTGATTGCTTACAATGCTTAAAGCTCTTCCACTCATGTTTTATTTGTTTTTTTTTATGATGTACATTTTAGTTCTTGTGTTCCGCTAATGCAATAACAATAACAATGTGAGAATTTATTTCCCTGCATATCATCTTTGTTTGATCGATGTTGATTCTTTTGTAGTATTTCTTAAGTCTATTTCTTGATACCCGTATAAACATGCATGGACAATTCAAGCAAAATACAGATCGAAGTGACAGTATTGTGTAATTTAAAACAGTACTAGCTGAATGTTATTATTGATCCAACAAGTAAATCCGCCTTATTAAAAGTAAATACAATTAAGCCATGTATTTCTATTTAGTGAAATAGGCTTAGAATGAATTAATAAAGGCTTCATTATCAGACACATGGATTAATGATGCAGCTAATACAGAGGAATTAAAGATCCATTGATCTTTGCTTAGTTTTTTTTTTTGGTTAGTTGATGAAGGTGATGATAGGTGTGGGAATTGGGATGGCAACTCAATCACTTGCTGAGGTGAAGTGTGTCCTTTACGGATTCCATGGCGCCCCCCGCCTTAGCCTGCATCTGGCCCCCAGCCTTCACAGACCACAATTAACCAATTTCTATAAGCTTACTTAATTATTAGTATCATTAAGCATGTTAATTTTATGTAATTGAAGTAGAAAGATGAGGGATCACATACTTCTTGGACAGTGTCCTTGGCAGAATGAGCAGCACTTGAGGCCTTGTCTGTCATGTGACTTGCCTTCTCCTGCCATTAATTAATTTATGCAATTAAGTACACAACAATTACATACTAATCGAAATATTTTTATTATTATGTCTGATCATATATAAGATTGGTGTGCATAGATTGTTTTTTGGCATTTGAAATCTTGAATCAATATGGAAGATTTCATTTTGCTCTACATGAAACAACAGGTTTGATGTACAAAAAGATACAAATTTGACCCATGTTAAGTAAACATAGATTGTATGTTAATACTATTTAACAATAGAAACACAATTCACTAAACCTGGGTTTGTCCCTTGGCCTGGCCGGCCTGGTAGCTTAAATCCTGGCTATTGTTCATACTTTTGTGTGTTGGTGAGTGACAAAATAAAGAGAGGGATTAGGGTGAAATTAGAGGTGGAGTTGTAGGGAAATTGGGGGATTATTGCATGGATATAAATAGGTGATTATGGATTGCTTGGTGATGGCTTGGAGAAACTCACGGATTCATTACTTTGATTAGTTTCTTTCAATCACCACCTCTCTTTTTACGCAGATCAACATCTACCTTCACTTTTTTTTTTTCTCCCTCAACAAGACATCTACCTTATCTTTAGCAATTTGCCAAACTAGCTTGCATGGTAGGTTATAATAACACAATTCTTATATGTATGTATATGATCCGGTGTATATAACTCGGACTTGTATACAACTCATACTTGATCTGGTGTACTAGCTAGCTAGGTTAGTGATCAAATATCTCCGTAACCTTTACTCCAAACGTGGTCCGGTTTATATATAGAGAAACACCCGGGTTATTTGACTCATTTTGTAGTAGTGCTAGGTAAAATAGTTATATGAACGATCATATTTGTATTAAAATAATATTATTTTTTATATTCAAAAGGCCATATTTTAGTTTAGCCAATTTGTTATTCTATGGTATAAAACAAAGTCAATGTTTTCGTAAAAAAAACTGTCACATGACATGTACACTGTATATAATAAAATAATTCATTAGACCCTACTTTATATAATATGTTTTGATCTTCTAATAAATATTGTTATTTAAAAAGAAATGATCTTTTCGGTCAAATAAAAACTCAAGATAAAATGGGAAAGTACTTTTTGAAATGTAATTTTGAAATTATTTTTTACCAAATATGATATATTTTTGAAATACAATTCAGACTTTTTTATATATTTGAAATATAATTCGGATTTTTTAAACAAAAAATCTATACTATATCTATATGTATATAGTTTTCTATCTAATTTAATAAAACATGATCTTTTCATTTAAACAAAAAATCAAGATAAAAAGAAAAAATTAATTTATGAAATACAATCTTAAAATAATTTTTTACAATCATTATGTATTTTGAAATAAATTAGGATTTTTTTAAACAAATAATCTAGACTATATGTATATGTATAGGATTTTAAAATCTAAGAATCTATATCTATATTAATTAAACACGATCTTGTAATTAGTGTAGGTGAATTTCAAATGATTAATTTTTTTTTACTTTATCTAATAAGATTGATTAGGTAAACATCTTATATAGACCTGTCAAAAGCTAACCCGATCCGACACGACCCGAAATTTCTGGGTTTCAACCCGAAACCCAGTTTGAACCCGAACCCGGTAAACCCGAAAATTTCTGGGTTAGGGTTGGGTCAAACCCGTTGGGTCAAGAAATCTACAAGGCGGAAAACTTACTTTAGAAACTTTAGAATACACTCTAATATAATGAAATGACAGATTGACGGGTAATTGTGCACCCAAAGGTTTTAATTATACTACAATATATAAAATTTATTTAAAAAAATTATGATATATTTATTATTAAAATATTTAAAAATAATATTTTGTTATTGTATTTTATTATTGAAATAATATTTTATTTAAATTTTGGTCAAAAAATTGATACTCTTGACCCGTTCGGTTGATCCGATCCGACCCGAAAACCCGAAGCGACCCGACCTAGTTTGACACATAACCCGATTGACCCGAACCCGAACTCAACCCGAACCCGGAATGACCCGGCCCAAACCCGCCCGACCCGACCCGATTGACAAGTCTAATCTTATTTATTAATTTTGAGAGTGTAGACTTTGGATCACATACATAAACATTTTTATAATATTTATAAATTATTTTAATAAAATCTTTATTCAATAACTAAACTTTGTAGATAATATATATTTTTTTTATTAATGTGTGGAGGTGTCAAAGAGGTCGGGTCGGGTGGATTCGGGTTCGGTCTTTTCGGGTTCGGGTTGAGTGCGGGTTCGGGTCAATCGGGTTACGGGTTCGGGTCAGTCGGGTCTTGACAGATTATCGTGCGGGTTCGGGTCAACCTAATAGGTAAAGAATTATAATTTTTAATGATTATTAAAATAATATTATGATTAAATAATAAAATATTATTTTTAATATATTTTTATAATAGTTTTTTTATAATAGATTTTATGATAAAATATATTATAGTATTTACAATATATATATATATATTTATTCTACATATATATAATATATCGGGTTAATTGGTTGGGTCGGTCTCGGATTTCATCCCAATCGGGTTCGGTAAATGGAGAGATCCATGAAGTCCAAGAACTCGAAGACGGAGTCAAGAAGAAGCCCGAAAAGACGCCAAAATAAGCAAACCAAAAGCCGAGCCAAGAGCGCAAGACAATGAAGCGAGAAGGCAAGACCCGGGGGATCCAGGCCTTGACCCTGGCTGTGACCAAGCCGGGTCGTGGCCATGGTCGTGTGACCCGGGCGGGTCACGGCTCGGGTCAACCCAACTTCTCTCGTGTTGATTTGTGTAGTTTCCAGCCTTCGACCCGGGCGGGTCACGGCCCAGGTCTCGCGACGGGACCCTTTTTACCTCTTTTAGGTCTTCCTCTTTTGGGGTTATATAAATAACTTCTTCTTTCCCTTGGAAGACAATCTTCTTTCCCCCTTTTAGGGACTTTTTCCAATTTTAGAACCTTTGTTCTTACCTCTTTGTTTGAAAAAGATGATAGAGACTTATGCCTTTTTTATCTATGGATTGAAATTTGGTATGGATTTCCTCTTTTCTTCTTCTTCATTTCCATTGTTTTCCATGTTTATGTCTTGCTACGGTCCCAAATCCTAGGGCTTGGGGAAAACACCATGGATTATAGGTAGAGTTTTGAATTGCTTGCATGAATTGGGACTTGATTGTGGTTTGTTTCAATCCTATGTGCTTAATGCCAAATTGATTGTGATTTGAGCCTTGTTGATGATTGAGACCGAGAGGCTAGATTGTTAATAGAAATCTAGGTGTGGGATTTGTGTTGAGAGACCTCATCCCTCACTTGAACTCTAGGATTGAATGATTGAGAGCCCTTGATATGAGATTTGATTGGGAGTCTCTTGAGAGAATCAACTACCGATAGAGGCTTGAGTTAGATTGCTCACTCAAGCCACGACGGTTGATGAGGGTTTGACTCGATTCATAGCCCTATAGCGCCTAAAGGGCTAGTCCTGGGTTGTCAAGCCACGAGAGTGGATGGTTTACCGTATTTTAGGCACAATTGTTTGGTCCCATAGGATTAGACAGTGAAATTAGGTAGTTGCCTCCAAACCATGGTTTAATCAAATTTTATGCATGCATGCAATATGTTGCCTAGGTTCATAGTGTGAGTACCTTAACTCTATTTCTAGTTGATTGCTAGTTGTTAGTTTCAATTTCATCCTCCTCTTCTTATTTGGCTCTATTTAGACCTAGCTACTTGTTTGTCGTTCAATCATTGCTACATAAGTCCTAGAGATCGACACCTTGATAATACTACACACGACCCGTACACTTGCGGTGTAGGTGTGGAACCTATCAGTAAACAAGATAAAGACTAATATCTACCTATCCTTAACAAGGTGAACCTAACCTAATTAATTAGAGATCGTGTATGGAAGTCAACCATTCAACTTTTTATATGCCACCATTTCCAATTATTCAACGATTTTAGCGTAATTTTTACCGTGCATGAAATTCCAAGTATTGCATGGTAAAAAAAATAATGACATGTTTGCATGCATGGTAAAAAAAAAATGGCACGTTTGCATGTACATTCGGTGGCAGAGCGGGGAGGGTCCTGAGGTGACCCCTCAACCCACCGGAGATTCGATTATTATACAAGTGGAGAGGTGTTGAAGAAGGTCGGTATTGAGAAATTTAGGGCCGGTGAAGTGCAGGCGTGGAGTTGGGGGAGATAAGTTAAAAGAAGATCAACTTTTTTTATTTTAAAGAAACAACCAAAATGACATCGTTTTGGTCGTTTTAAAAAAAACAATTTAACTTCAACCACAGAATCAGAATAGTACTCATGATAGATCCACGTAAGCTGGCTGCAAGCTGGCACGCAGGCCGGCTGCGAGCAGGCGCGAGCCCTCGTTGCACGGCATTAGGGTTGCGGGTTGCGCCGCATTCCGCTTTCGCGAAGTGGGCCGCCGTCATGTTCTTGGGCAGTGAGGCCTCGTTGCGCGCCATCGTTCACTAACCCTAATGTATAGTCGTGTCTCGAGCCACCATTCCGCTTCCTTTGTCCTGCTCCCCGACGCCGTAGTCGAAAACCCGTCCCTTACTCCCTATCGCCGCCATCACTTCTTCCCGAGCCCATCGTCGAAAACTCGTCCCCGTCGCCGCCATCACATCTCCCACCAAAACCATGACCAGCGAAGCACTAGCGGGGGTCGGCAACGCTCGACCGCAAACTCCAACGACAGCGGTGGCCAGCAACAGCGAAAATCCCCCGGGCCTACCGCCTCCCCCATCCCTGCCCGCCCCCGATCCCTGCTCCTTGTCCCCTGTTTCCCGTCCTCTGCCGATCCCAATTGCCGCTCCACCTCCGCCGCTAGTCGTCGGCCCTCCTCTGCCCCAGATTTCCGGCGACGACGCACCGCTACCGCCAGTAGCCGCTCCACCAGGTCCACCACCCCCTGTCGACGGCGAATCTGCGCAAGAAGCCGCTGTGGAACCACCGTCGGAACAGTGTCGCCAGAACAGTGACGTCGCCGGAACAGTGTCGGTGCCGGAACAGTGGGTCCGGAAGAAGAGGCGATTCGTAACCCAATTCCGGTTACTTAATGGTCGTTTGATGACGACTGCTCCGACGACTTCTGACGCAGTTCGTACCCCAATTCGCACTCGAGCAAGATTTACAATAACGGTATGTAACTTCCTAAAGAAAATTAATTATAATTTATGTTTATTTATTTTTAGATTTTAATTGATGTTGAATTTAAATTTCAAATTTTCAAAATTTCAAAATTTGGTAGTGCATGAATGAATTATTTTCAGTTTTCAATAGTATTTTCACATTAGGAATAATATTCAAGTGTATTTAGAAATAGAATTTAAATTGAATGCATGTGGTTAGAATTAATATAGTTATAAATTTTAATGCATATAGAATTCGTATTTACATATCGTATTTCATATTCATATTTCGAATAGGCCGGTAGTTATGATTTGTAAAAGAGGTATAGAATAAGAATTTAGATTTCATGTTTTGTTGCTTCAAGTTTGTATTTAGAAATTTTACCGTTTGAATTTGTTGTTAGATTTATAATTTTTGCAAAATAGTAAATATTTTGTACATTGGAATTATAGGTGGAAATTAGATTTAGTTGTGAGAAATGGATTCACATTAGTACTAGTTTAAATAACGAAACAAACTTTAAACTTAATTTGAATTACGGATCGCAAGACCCTTTTAGGATTTGAAATTGTAATTATATTTAGAAAAAAGAACACAAAAAGGATAATTGAAATTATTGTCAAACTAATATGAAATAAAAAACACTAATTGAATCTAAAGCAATTGACCAAAAATACATTATATCTTAAACTAACATAAAACGTACGAAAAGGATAATCTTAAAATTTTGAAATTGTTAAAAAAGTTTACTAAAATTTTTTATTGTAATTTTTGATAAAAATACCTAAAATATTAAAGTTAAAAAATATTAACCCTAAACCCGAAATCCTAACCATTACCATAAATCCCAATGTTGAAGATTCAAAAATTAAAAAACATTTATTATAAAATTTACTAATTAAATTAAAACTTGTCACGTAAAGGACCTTCACACTACTATGAGTGTCGTCATGCTCGAGAAGAGGAGGAAGAAGATGGCGCCCAAACCTACGGCCCAAGACATCGCACGGATTGTACTTTCCGGAGCGGCTCGTATGCAGCAGGAGGTGATCGAGCAGCATCCTCAGCGGACATCAGATCAGCCATTGGATCCAAAGCCCTCATTTCACAACGATGTCGATTTTAGGGATGAGGACATTGATGATGCATTACCCGATGTCGATGCGAGTGCTTTCTTAGAAGTTGGTCCAGTTGGTACCACGACGGATCTATCGACGGACGATTACCCGATATCTGAGCTGTGCCACTTTGTTCCACCTCAACCCACATCTATCGCACCACCTCTTTTGTTTTCCAGTCCTCCTTTGACCGACCCTGACCCCTTGTCATTTGTGGTAGTTCCTTCATGTCCTCCTCTTACATCCACCCACGATCTCCATTTATACCCCACCCTACACTAGCTAGGCGTACTTATGCCCGTACGTCTGGCCGTACTCGTACGCGGTCTACCCCTACTCCAACTGGGCCTTCATCATCACCGACTCCAGCTAGACATTCCCCTCCACTTGCTCCAGCTGCACCGGCCCCTCCAGCTGCACCCGCCCCTCCATCTGCTGCCGCTGATGACTGCCCTCCTCTAGTTGAGGGCGAGTCGGGAGCTTCCACGATCATGACGCTCCTTGTTAGTTATTTGACGCACGTGGCCCGCAAGATATGGCACGATCGCACCGTACGTAAACTTTTCCCAGCCATTTTGTTATATCTTTTTTTCAAATCAATACTTGGAGTTTCTAACTATTTTTTGTTTATCATTTTAGGAGGCTAAGGTTATTCGATTATGGTCTCGTAGCCTTAGACTTGTTAGGCAGTTCTGACCATATATGCAGGGGGGACAATACTTAGTGGGGTCTCATGGAGAGGAGTGGTCTGAAACGAGTACTGGATCTTACGTTTTCGAGGACGGACCACGTGCTTATATCTGCCTTTAGGGAACGTTGGTATCCAGAAACCAACAGCTTCAACTTTCCCTGGGATGAGATCACCGTGACCCTGCATGATATGCTTCGTATTTTCGGGCAACCTAATGATGCAGAGCCTCTGGTATCCCCCTTGTCAGTCGAAGAGACTCAGGATCGCATGCCTGAGATGCTTCAGCTAGACGCGAAGACTAGTGAGGCATGGAAGACTCGTGTCCCCAGTACGGACGTAGGGAATATCATGCTGGCCATGATAACTAGTGCTCGACCAGCACCCCCAGAGACCATCGCGACCATGTTCTTATGGTACATTCTCGGCATGACGACGTTCGTCGACAAGTCGGGGAGGTGTATCAAAACGTGGGTCTTGTCATTCTTATTTGATCACGAGATGACGGGTCGTTATGCCTGGGGTGCGGGTTTACTCGCGGGACTGTGCCGTGAGTTGGGGATGACATCGCGTCGTAATGCAACCGGCATTGCGGGATGTGCGCTTATTCTTAGGGTACGTCCTTATGACTTTACATATGATTTGTCGATTATGGTTCAATTTGTCACAAGTGTTCGGTCATATTACAAACATGGATCCAAATCTACTTTGAGCATACACGAGGTTGGATGAACTTGAACGAGAACTCGTTGGGCGATCAGGTTGCAGCTGCACGATTGGCCACAGATCGAGCCCCCATCCAAGATGAAGGGCGATTGTTGGCTATGCGCCGTGTTCTAGACGGGGTCCGGGCGGATGAGGTAAATCTCGTATGCGTAAATTTTTTTCATTTTTCCTGACGTTGTTTTTGTGTGACACTAACGGTTTGTTTTTCACTTTGTAAGTACGCTGGATACCTTGGGAGGCTGATATGTCGTTTGATGTTATTCGATGTCTCGATTCAGGGGCATTCTGGTCTTGGACAACATCCAAGAGGCATACCATCCAGAGCGGGTTTTGAAACGGTTTGGTTGCATCCAGACCATCCCACCGGAACCAATCCAGCCTTCCCACGTACTCCGCAACCACAACTTAAATAACTGCACTTACTCTATCAAGTATGATGCGACGGACCTCCATTGGACAGAGTGGATGGACCATCTGATCACGCTGATTCCTGAGCATGCTGAGTACTCGTGGCAGGTATCGCCGGACTACTTAGCATGGTTTAGGGTCCGATCTCATGTGTACGTCGACCCCGATTCTCTGCAACACGATGAACCACATGCTGAGTACTCGAGGCTGATATGCCGTTTCCGATAGAGTGGTAAGAATTTATCTTTTGCAGGTTGTATGTTTATATATGTTTTTAACTTAATGTTATAATTGTGCTTGTTTTTTTTTTTTGCAGAGGAACCAGCGTGCCACGCGTGGGATATGATCGGGATCAACTGCGTTAGTTACCGTCAAATGATCCTCGCGTGGAGGCTTATACTCATATGTTGGTGATCCTGGATTCAAATGCACTACCTCCATAACCGATGCCGAGCCATGATCGGCTCTTTCGGGATTCTCAACATGAGCGCGGCAGTGGTAGCGGTATCGCGCATGAGCCCGATGCTTAGTCTATTTATGATGTAGCTATTGTTTGACTACTTTATGCGTATCATTTTGGATTTGCGACTGACCTAGTTTCGGATGTTTTGATGATTATTAACATTTCTGCCGTATGTATACTTCGGGTTGTTTTGGCAAATCATCTAAACGTTGAACTTTTAAACATAGATTAGTTGTATCGCCTTGATGAGAGCCTGCTCTCGATCAGTCATGATGGCATTCACCTTGACTCCCAACTTATCATAGACGAATTTCACACCCATCTATAACTAGCAACGTCTTCGTTTGATATAAATGCAAACCTGATGCTGAATGTATTATCGGTGCAAGTGAAGCCAACCATCTCCATTAAGGGCATGTTGTACCTAGGGAAAAAACTTGCTTTAAACATTATAGTGAAAAAATATAAATCAACAATACGAATTTATAAGTGAATAGCATACCTGTTGGTCTTGTATGTAGAGTCCATAATGATGACGTACGAAAACTTCTTAAAAAACCGCGAACTTGTAGGGTGTACAAAAAACAAGGCATTGATAACATCTGAACCCCTTACTTGTCTGGAACGGACACTATACTCTCGGTCTTTCAAGAATTTTAAACACCATTGTGTCACTGTCAATTCTCCGCAATCCTCTACCATTAATGTCTCCCTCATGTGCTTAACTGTCAATCTGCCCACATATGGATGTCCTACCAAGGTATTTGGGAAGGCACAATTGTGTTGTCCGCATGTTACCTTTAATACCCATCCTTTTTGAAATTTTTTCCGCACCTCATTCAATTCAAATGGATAGCTACACTTCCTTGTTGGAGTATCGGTGGCTGGCTTAGAAATGCTCCTATTTTCCGCTCCGGGCAATACCCTCTTGCCATTTCTATATTTACCGGCTAGGTCACAAGTCACTACGACCCTACTTCGATTCGATCGTTTTATGACTAGCACAAATTTCTTTGACACTGCAAGATGCCTAGCCCAATCAAGCATTTCTTGTTGACTATTCCATACGGTATCGTTGTGAAAAGCAATAGAAAAGTCAATTCCGAAGACCTAAAATGGTACAATATTTCAAAATCACACATCTATCATTGTCCTATTATCATACACTACAACTCAAAAAATTATGCAATTTAATTAGAATTACCTCGTCTATCTCGCTCGACGATTCGGATTCAGTTGCATACTCTTCTCCCGCTATCTCTTCCTCCTCGTCAATATCGCTTGATGACACCTCATTCTCGGAATTGTTTTCGCTCCATGTGGGATCTTCCTCTTCGGATGACATTTTCTATAAGACTTTGGAAAAGAGAAATTTTATTATGGAATGAAATGAGCACCCACATACGTATTTATGAAAAAATTTTGACCGTTGCAGGTCCGCGCATCCAGGGCTCGCGCTCTAACGGTTGAATTTTCAAATGGGCAGAAACCGGGGCAGCACAGAACACGAGGCGCACACCCAGGGCTCGCGCGAGCCTTGGATGCGCGCATATCGAGGTGGCATGCATCCAGGGCTCAGGCGCCTCGTGTTCTGTGCCGCCCGGTTTCCTTTTTTCGTTTTTTTCATATTGACTATTTTGGCCTTGCGCGAGCCTTAAATGCGCGCGAGCCGTAGATGCGCGCAAATTCGGGTGTAATTACAAACTTTCGCAGGTGTGCATTGAAAGAACCTATATTTATTTTTTTGTGACCTGATAGAGCATATAGGTTGTAGTATTTAGGACATGTTTTGATTAGTTTTTCATGCATTTTTAGGTAGATTTTCCTTTATTTCGTAGTTTAGCTTTAGTGTTGGAAGTTTCGGAATCTACACTCGTTTGGTTGATATTTGCAGATATGAGTGATCGAGTTCCGGATCGTGGTGATGGTGCCAAAGGAGTGCGCATGGATGGAGGCTAAAGAAGAAATCAAGTACCCGAAGTTATTCGAAATCTCGTTAACTCAGGCTTGGAAACGCGGGCAAAAGCACGAAAGCGCGCCCGCGCTTTAGAGGTGTACCCCGCGCTTCGACTCCTGAGGATCTGGTGTGAAAACTCGGGCAAGCAAGCCAAAGCGCGCCCGCGCTTCAGGGTCATGGCCGCGCTTTCACCCGCGTCAGCGAGATTGATATTTTTGTATGGGCTTGGGCTTTTGGGTTGAAACTTGTTTTGGATATTATTTTTAGTAACCTCTTAGATATATTTTTGGATATTAGTTTCTAGTTTATATTCTCATAACTCTTGCCTTTGAGGTTGTTGTTGGAGCTTGAGAAGAATAAGAATCCTTTGAAAGAATTGTAAGCTTTTCAATGTCTTTGAACAACCAAACCTCTTTTGCTTAACTAGTTAATTGAAATTGTGAACGAAGTATTATTGTGAGGTTTGATTGTTCTTAATTTTCCTTGACTAGATTGTTTTCTCTGTGCTTAATTGCTTAGATTCAGCCTAGGGTTTGATTAGCTTGATCACCTAATAGGATTTCTAGGATGAATTACAACTAGATCTTCCTAATTACCGGTCGGTGTTAATTAGATCATAAGTAGAACCTTTAATCAATCTAGGACTGGTAGGACTAGTTGATTAGAGAAGAGAACTCAATTGCATGTTATTTGGATGTCTGGTTGCTCTGAATGCATGTTTCTATTGATACTTGAATCTTAATGTTGTTGTCAAGTTGAATCTAGGAGGTCTCTTAGTTTATTTGATAATTAGGGTTGTTAGTACCGGTCGGGCTAATAACTAGAATTGAAGTAGGATTAATGATTCCATGAAGTTGGGTTATTAGCAATCCGCAATAGATTGGTCAAGGTAAAAAGAGAATTTTGATAATCAATGATCAATAATCAAGTTCACAATGGATGTTAACTAGTTGAGCATACTTCTCTCATATTTGATAAATCATCTTTAGTTTTGCATGTTCAATTTGTTAGCTAGTAGAATAACACTCAAAAACCCCCCGTTTTACATTCATTCGAGTATTCAAATTTAATACACAAAAACACAAGTCTCTGTGGGATCGACCCTTACTTCCCTACTACATTAGTTGGGTTGTTCGGATTACTTTGATAGGTATTAAGGCGACTAAAAATACCGTCTATCAAATTGGCGCCGTTGCCGGGGACTTCGTCGTCTTTGTGTATTTAATTTGTTTACTTTGTCTGGTATGAACCTGTCATATGGTTCATACCCGTGCTACTAACTCTTCACCCTTGTTGTTTGATTCAGATGTTGACATGATTTTATTCAGGTTGAGGAAGGAGATTCACAATTCCTTTCACGAGCTGCCTTTTGCTTCTGACTCTGAGTCTGACGAGATGGGTGACGGTAATCTGAATGCTGTGGCACAGACTTTGAGGCAGCTGACTGCACCGGATCTGACCCAACAACCGTTGGCGGTGCAATTCCCTGAGCTGGCCGACGGAGTCAATTTTGAGCTGATGTCGGGGTTGATCCACCTTCTTCCCAAGTTTCATGGGTTGAGTGGAGAAGACCCTAATAAGCACCTAAGTGAGTTTCATGCAGTCTGTTCAAGCATGAAGCCTAGAGAGGTTACTGAGGATCAGATCAAGCTGAGGGCTTTTCCTTTTTTCGCTCAAGGATTCAACCAATGACTGGTTTTATTATTTGGCACCTGGGAGTATTGACACCTGGCACAAGATGAAGAAAGCATTCTTGGAGAAATACTTCCCAGCTACGAGGTCTAACAGCATCAAGAAGAGCATCAGTAATATTGAGCAGGCATCTGATGAGACCTTGTACGAGTATTATGAGCGGTTCAAGAGATTGATTGCTAGTTGTCCGTATCATGGTTATTCTGACGAGGATCTCATCTTGTATCTCTTTGGAGGTCTTCTGGATGATGAGAGGAGAATGGTTAATGCTGCTTATGGGGGTTACATTCTTAATAAGACTCCTGCAGGAGCGTTCCAACTGTTTGATGAGCTATCTGAAGTTTCGCGGCAATTCAACAAGTCTACCAGATCAGTTAATTCTGCAGTTACTCAGTCATCTTTGCATGAGGAAGTTTCAGAACTGAAGAATATGGTGAAGCAGCTCACAATGTCTGGTGGGCACAGCAGGTTAAGGCATGTGGAATCTGCTTAGATGTTATGCACCCAACAGATGCTTGCCCTACACTCCAGGAGCCGCAAGCTGAAGTTAATGCAATGGGTGGATATGGTCCACAAAAGCAGAGATATGATCCCTTTTCTAATACTTACAATCCTGGATGGAGGGATCACCCTAGCCTTCGATATGGAAATTCCAATCAGCAGCGGCAATACAATCAACAAGGTGGTCAACCTGCTTACAGGCCTCCTTTCAATCCGAAGCCTCAAGCACCTGCTTCAAACTCGATGTCAACAAAGGACATGATTCGGGCTCTTGCTCAAAGTGTGACTACGATACAAGGTTCTATGACCCAGTTTCAGCAAGAGACCAAGTCAAGTGTCCAAAATTTGGAGAAGCAAGTGAGCCAAATTGCTAATTCTATAAGCAAGTTGGAGGCCAAGGATTCTGGTAACTGCCGTCTCAAACCGAGCTCAACCCGAGGCAAAATGTGAATGCCATAACTTTACGATGTGGTAAAGTGCTTGAAGATGCCCCGGGAAAAGCTCCTCATGCTACACAAGAAGAGAAGCCCTTGGAAGAAGAGGACGCAGGAGAGAACTCTTATTCGGGTGTACAGCTATGAAAACTCGGGCAAGACAGTGAAAAATCACCCGCGGTTTCCGGCCCCACCCCGCGCTACGCCTCCAGAGACGAAAGTTCAGAAACGCGGGCAGGTACATCCCAAAGCGCGCCCGTGTTTTCAAGTGATAGCCCGCGCTTCTCCGCCCGAGCTACAGGTTCAGAAACACGGCCTATGACAGGCGAAAGCGCGACCAAGTTCTCGCGCCAGCCCGCGTTTCCGATCGCAGAGTCGACTTCTCCCAAGACTTCTGCCAAGTCTTCACCGATCCCTCATATTTCACTTCCACCTTTTCCAGAGGCTCTCAAACGGACCAGAAAGCTTGAGAATGACAAGGAGCTTTTCGAAACATTTAGCAAGTGCGAGGTCAACATCCCGTTACTCAAACTCATCAAAAGTATTCCTCGCTATGCTAAGTTCTTGAAGGAGCTCTGCACGATTAAGAGAACTCAAAAGCTAAAGGGACAACAGAAGGTCAAAGTGAGTGAAAACATCTCAATTGTGTTTCAAAGGCGTATGCCCAAGAAATGCGGAGATCCAGGTATGTTCACTATCCCATGTGTGATTGGTGAAACAAAAATTGATAAGGCCATGCTAGATTTGGGTGCTTCCATCAATGTTATCCCTTATTCTCTATACAAATCTCTTGAGCTTGGACCTTTGCATGATACTAGAGTTGTGATCCAATTAGCTGATAGATCTAATGTGTATCCTAAGGGTATAGTTGAAGATGTGCTTGTTATGGTTGATAAATTGATTTTCCCTACTTGACCATTTGTCACTCTAAGTTAATAGTATTATCTAACCCATGACTAGCTTGTTGGTTGAATTTTCCTTGGATTGAAGCATGATTCTTAAGTTATTAATCTTGATTATAGGACATAGGAAGTTGAAATTTTAAATTGTTTATGAAGTTCTAGACATATATGCCTTGTGAGATTATTTTGAGCCTTTTATTGCATATTTGCATATTTTTCTTGAGTGTATCGCTTTGATTGCTAACTCTAGAACTTGCGTTTAGATATCTTTTTCAAGGCTACATTACATGATTTGAATGCATGACATTAAAATGATTGAGGCATTTTTATTAGCTCATTATATCCTTATCTACCTTATGCATGATCCTTTGTTTGCTAGCCCATTCGTGAGCCTATTAGCCTTATTTTGTGGCTCCACAAAAATTTCCTAACCTATATAAGCTTGACCCTTTCCGGGAATTAGGATTTAGTTAGGGTGTTTTTGTGTAGTTGGAGATGATTCTTGGGTGAGTTGGTTGAAAAGAAAGGATTTGTGTTGAGTTGAAAGAAAGAAAAAAAAAAGATACGGAGTTGAAAAAAAATGATGAAAGAAAAAAAAAAGTGTTTGATTGAGGTAAATTAAAGTGTGAAATCAAGTTGAAAAGCCTCAAGTGAGTTGAAAAAGAAAAATGAGCAAAAGTGTAGAGTCAAAAGTGATGGAGAAAAGGTGAAACAAGTTGGTGAACATATGAAGTGAATTGGTTAAAGTTTGGGTAGTTAGCTAGTTCTAGTTCCCGGTTTTAGCACCACAAGACCAATTATTTCTCTACCTACTTGTGTATACCTTGGCCCCATTACAACCCTTTAAAAATTCCTCATGATTTTTGTTGTGTGTTTGATCATTCATAGTGGAGATTTAGAACACTGATGCAAGCCTATGGTAGTCTAGTTTTCAAAGTTGATTTTGAGTGAAACACATCCCTTAAACACTTGAGTGAGAGTGCAAAACAAATTGCCTTGGTGAGGTCTAGAATGGATGAATGATTTGATTTTGAAAGCTTCTCATACATGTGTGCAATGATGTCTTGGTCAAGGTTTAACTTTTTGATGAAATGTGGATTGATATTGAGATGGATGCTCTAACTTGCTAGTTGTGGTGTGATCTTGATTTTATTTCTTGCTTGATTTTCCCTGCTGACTTTTATGTGCTAGATATGGAACATGATAAGCATGCCTCACTTATTCTTTTGGGTAGATCTTTCTTGAAGACAGCTAAAACTCGGATTGATGTTTGTAGTGGATCTCTCACCATGGAATTTGATGGGGAAAGGGTAGAGTACAATATCTATGATGCTATGAAATACCCTGCTGATGTGAACTCTTTGTGTGCAATTGATGTGATTGAACCTCTTGTTCAAGAGACCTTTAATGTGAATGGCATGCATGAGTTGCAATCTGCTCTTGAAAATTCTTTGGTGAACAACATGCTGGATTTTGAGCTTAATGCTAACCTGCAGGAAATTGTGGCTGAGTTGGACACTCACTATGACCGTCCACTCTTACCACCGGGCTCCAAGCCCATGCTACTAACCTTGCCAAGCGAGCAGCTTGTTCCTTCTATTGTGCAAGCCCTAGTGATAGAGTTGAAGCAACTTCCGGATCATCTTAAATATGCCTTCCTAGGTGATGGAGAGACCTTACCGGTGATCATTTCTAATAAACTCACGAAAGATCAAGAACACCGGTTGATTGAGGTTTTGAGGGAGCATAAGACCACCATAGGATGGACTATTGCAGACATAAAAGGAATTAGCCCCTCTACATGTATGCATAGAATCTTATTGGAGGAAGAAGCAAAGCCCTCAAGGCAACCTCAAAGGAGGTTGAACCCGCCAATGATGGAGGTGGTGAAGAAGGAGGTTCTCAAACTTCTCCAAGCAGGCATGATATATCCCATCTCTGACAGTGGGTGAGCCCTACCCAAGTTGTTCCTAAGAAGGGCGGTATTACAGTCAAGGAGAACGAGCAAGGTGAATTGATTCCCACCAGGATCCAAACCGGGTGGCGTGTATGCATCGATTACCGCAAGCTCAATGCGGTTACTCGGAAGGATCACTTCCCCTTGCCCTTCATTGATCACTTGACACTTGTGCTTAAAAGATGTAAGGATACTAATTTTGTTCTAAATTCTGAAAAATGTCACTTCATGGTTGAACAAGGAATAGTATTAGGTCATATAGTGTCCGCTAGGGGTATTGAGGTCGATAAGGCAAAGATTGAAGTAATTCAATCCTTGCCTTCTCCTACTAATGTCCGCGAAGTGCGTTCTTTTCTTGGCCATGCAGGTTTCTATCGCAGGTTCATTAAAGACTTTTCAAAGACAGCTTCACCTCTATGTGATTTACTCAAGAAGGAGACAACCTTTGATTTTGGTGATGGGTGCAAGAAAGCTTTTGATGAGTTGAAATTGCGTCTCACCACCGCCCCTATTATCCAAGCCCCGGATTGGTCCCTACCTTTTGAGATCATGTGTGATGCGAGTGACTACGCAGTGGGGGCGGTATTGGGGCAAAAGGTTGGGAAGGCATCTCATGTGATCCACTATGCATCCATGACTTTGAATGAGGCGCAGAGGAACTACTACACCACTGAGAAGGAGCTATTGGCGGTGGTGTTTGCTTTGGAGAATTTTCGGTCTTACTTGCTAGGGACCAAGGTGATTGTCTACACCGATCATGCAACCCTTCGTTACCTGTTAACGAAGAAGGAAGCTAAGCCCCGATTGATACGATGGATCTTGTTGTTGAGCGAGTTCAACATTGAGATCAAGGACAAGAAGGGGGTTGAGAATGTGGTAGCGGACCACCTTAGTCGCTTGACATGTGAAGGGGAGAGCGGTCCACAAGTTTCACCTATTCGAGAAGAGTTCCCGGATGATACCTTGTTCGCAGTGCGTGTCATTCAACCTTGGTATGCAGATTTGGTGAATTTTCTCGCTGCGGGTGAGCTTCCATCGGTTTTGACCAAAGCCCAAAGAGACAAGCTTAAGAGTGAAGCAAGGTACTATGTGTGGGATGATTCATATCTTTGGAAGCATTACGCAGATCAGGTCATTCGTAGATGTCTTCTCGAGAATGAGGTAACCTCTGTTTTGACCTTTTGTCATTCATATGCTTGTGGGGGGCATTTTAGCGCTAGAAAGACTGCTAGGAAGGTGTTGGATGCAGGATTTTATTGGCCTACCATCTTTCGGGATGCAAACGCCTTTTGTAAATCCTGTGACCGATGCCAACGAGTCGGGAATATATCCCAGAAAGATGAGATGTCCCAATCTCCCATGATTTTTTGTGAAGTTTTTGATGTTTGGGGCATTGATTTCATGGGACCTTTTCCTAACTCTTTTGGGAACTATTATATTTTGTTAGCGGTGGACTACGTTTCCAAGTGGGTGGAAGCGAAGGCGACCCGTACTGATGATTCCCGAGTTGTGGCAGATTTCTTGAAGACTCACATCTTTAACAGATTTGGGATCCCTAGAGCTTTGATTAGTGATAAAGGGACTCATTTTTGTAACAAGACGGTGAGTGCACTGTTGAGGAAGTACCATGTCACACACCGAGTCTCTACAGCGTACCACCCCCAAACAAATGGTCAAGCCGAGGTGTCCAACCGAGAGGTCAAGTCTATTCTTGAGAAGACGGTGTCGCCAAACCGGAAGGATTGGAGTATCCGGTTAGATGATGCACTTTGGGCCTATAGGACAGCTTACAAAACACCGATTGGAATGTCCCCTTTTCGGTTGGTGTTTGGTAAGGCATGTCACCTTCCAGTGGAGATCCAACACAGAGCATATTGGGCGGTAAAGCATTGTAGCATGAAATTGGATGAGGTTGGTGCATTAAGGAAGCTACAGTTGCAGGAGTTAGAGGAGCTAAGGATGGAAGCCTATGACAACACCGCCATCTACAAAGAGAAGACCAAAGCTTGGCATGACAAACATAGTTGGCGCAAGCACTTCAAAGTTGGAGACAAAGTTCTGTTATATCAATCTCGTCTTAAGCTTTTCCCAGAAAAACTAAGGTCGAGATGGACGGGACCATTCGTTGTGGCGCACACATATCCACATGGAGCGGTTGACGTCTACGAGAGTACTACTCACTCCACCTTCAAAGTGAATGGCCAGATATTGAAGCCTTATTTCGATGGGTTTAGCAATGCTATACTTGACGAAACGGCTTTACAGGAACCTGAGCCAACGACATGAGCAGCGGACCGTCGAGCTAACAACGTTAACCAAGCGCTTCTTGGGAGGCAACCCAAGCATTAGGATAGTTGTTTTTGATATTTAGTGTTAGATTAGTATTAGTATAGGGTAGTTTTGTTTTGTTGTTTTTCCCTTGTTGTGTGCGTTTTTCAGCCCGGCGTACAGGTCCAAAAACGCGGGATAGATCGCCAAAACGCGCCCGCGTTTCGGTGCCCCAAACCGGGTTTAGCATCCAGAAGCTCAACTTCAGAAACGCAGGCCAGAAGGTGAAAACGCGCCCGCGTTTTCAGTGACGCAACCCGCGCTAAGCCTCCAGAAGCTCAGCTTCAGAAACGCGGGGCCAGTAGACAGAAGCGCGGCCGCGTTTTCGAACCTGCCCGCGCTTCCGTTCGATCACAACGAGCGTTAAAACGCGGCCGGCCCTACTTTTCTTCATTCATCCTCACCAAAAACTCGGCCTTCTTCACACAAGAGCTCGCCCCTTCCTCCATTGTTGAGCACACCAAGCCCCAAACAACACCAAATCAAGTGATTCCTCTCTCAAATCCACTCCTCTTCATCAATCATCAAGTAATCTCTTCTCTACTCTTCTCTTTTCCTTGATTAATTTGTGATTTTTGAGCTTGAACTTGTAGACCTAGGTTTTGCCTAATTTCTCTAGATTTGTCAATTTCAACTCAAATTTGCATGATTAATTGCCAAGGAAAGATGTGATGCTCTTGGCTGCGTTCTTAGAGAAGAGGCGGGTGAACTATGGTGCGGTTCTTATGAACAATCTGGCTCACATCAGTAGGAAGGGTACAAGACCTATTACTATTGGAGCCTTTGTCACTGTTTTGGCTCTACATTACCAGCTTGATTTGACTCAGATTGGTGGGAGGATTGAGCCCGCACCGATGGACTTCGCTTTCTTCAACAAGATGGGTGCCCTGCACTTCCACTATGGTCATTATTACTGGACGATTGGAGATACCAGGAGGGTGATGCAGCTTCCGGATGTGCAGAGAGTTGTTTTAGCCACCGGACGAGAGAATGTTGCTACTTGGATGATCACTCCTCGGGATGGTGATCTCCCGCTTGAGGCAGTTGAGGGACGTCGGGTCAAGAGGCGTCGGATTCAGAGGAATGTGGAGGAGTCTGAGGATGAGGCTACCACTGATGAGGATGATGAGGATGACGAGGATTTCATTGATGAGGAGGAGCTCGAGCCAGAGATGGGTGATCAAGATGAGGATGCTGATGCAGAGGATGTTCAGGGTGTTGGTGGTTATCCTCAAGGCCAGTTTGATCAGTTGGTGAGCATGATGGGAGGGCTCACCACACAGATGACTTAGTTCAGGGCCCATGTGGATCAGAGATTTGACTATCAAGAGCAGAGGATGGACCACTACCGACAGTACCACGACGAGCAGCTTCATCAGCTTCACACTCGCATGGATGGTTGGACTCAGGAGGGTGGATTCCCAGCGTATCAGTATTATCCATATCCGGATTACCCACAGCAGTTCCCACCACCACCACTACCGGAGTAGATCTCGCTTCCTTCCTATCTAGATGACTCGGTTAGTATTTTCGTCTTCTTTTCTTTTATTTTACATCGGGACAATGTAAAGTTTAAGCTTGGGGGAGGGGATTATTGGTTGAGTCATCTCATCTTTGCATTCATATAGTTGCATTTGCATGTTTAAATTATAGTTTTGCATCGATTAAAATTGAAAAAAAAATGGAAAAAATCACAAAAAAATATTGCATTTTAGGAATCATGACCCCCCCTACAAAAAGCTCTGGCTCTACCACGGTGTACAAGTTACTTGTCGGTATTCAACGTTCTAACTTGACGTGTTTGTATTCAACATTTAATTAAAACTTGTGATGTGTTTGAATTTGATTTAGAATATTCATAATTTGACATGTTTGCATTCAACATTATACAGCATACGAAAACCAACTCAACCAACTTTTACATAATAATGGCAAAAAAGAAAACATCTCTCAAAGTATGAGGTACATGGAAGTTAACTTCCTTATTTGATTACTACAAATGGAGTTTGATCAAACACCACAATATTGTTTCTTAAATGCTTTGCTTGATCGATCTCCTTGTGCAGTTTCTTCCTGCCTGAAAAAAATAAATATATTAATTCATATCATATACTATTTTACTCCACAATTTATAACAATTAATATATCATTACGACTGTCATTTGCATAATTAGACATTCGAGCTAGTAAGCCCAAAAAAAGATGTTTATGCATGCATACATGCAATCACAAGACCTTTTTCCCAAGTTTTTTGGTAAGAAATAATATAGACAAGATTATTATTTTTGAAGCAATGGATTACCATGAGAAATGTGAGTGAGAATATTGATGGAATTAAATTTAGTAATGGTGTGGAGGAGGAGGAGGTGATTTGTAAACATAGGTTGGTGGTGGAGGAGACTTGTAAATTGGAGTGGGAGGTGGGTATACGTGAACCGGTGGTGGAGGAGACTTATAAACCGGTGTTGGTGGTGGATGGGATTTGTAAACTGGTGTTGGAGGTGGGGGAGACTTGTAAACTGGTGTTGGTGGTGGAGGAGACTTGTAAACTGGAGTGGGTGGTGGGTATACGTGAACCGGTGGTGGAGGAGAGTTGTAAACCGGGGTTGGTGGTGGAGGAGACTTGTGGACTGGGGTGGGAGGTGGGTACTGGTGAACCGGTGGAGGTGGAGACTTGTAAACTGGGGTTGGTGGTGGATATTGTTGAATGGGTGGTGGTGGTGGTGGTGGAGATCTGTAGACTGGAGTTGGTGGTGGATATACGTGAATTGGGGGTGGAGGAGACTTGTAAATAGGGGTGGGTGGCGGTGGGGATTTGTAAACCGGGGTGGGAGGTGGGTACTGGTGAACTGGTGGAGGTGGAGACTTGTAAGATGGGTTTGGTGGTGGGCACTGGTGAACGGGTGGAGGTGGAGACTTGTAAACTGGAGTTGGTGGTGGATACTGGTGAACCGGTGGAGGTGGAGACTTGTAAGCCGGGGTTGGTGGTGGATATACGTGAACCGGGGGTGGTGGGGATTTGTAAACCGGGGTTGGGGGAGGATAAACATGAAACGGTGGATGCTTGTGACGCGGGATATGTGGTGGAAAGTAGTGCTTCGGCTTATCATGGTGAGGTGGGTAATAAGTGGGCGGTTTTACGTGGTGGTGCATTGGCAGTGGAGAGGAGGATTGGTGGTGGTGATAAGGCGGTAGAGGATACGAGTATTTGTAGTCAGCGGTGGCGAAAGAGGCCAAGCTAATGGCAACTAAAGCTACTAAGAGAGTTGCCATTTTTGCTACTCCCATATTTTTCTAATTGAGTTGTTTGTATGGGATGATTATAAGCCTAAGTTTGTGCCCATATATATAGGTTGCAAATATTGTTATTTGAATGGCCAAACTTTTCTCTATGCATGCCAGCTAAATGAAATTCATGTCTCTTTCTCATATGTAATAAAATAACTAGTCAATGTTACATAACATGAATGTACGTAGCTAGTGTTGGTGAGATATAGTACTTTTTTTATGTAAATATTCGGTTAGTTATTGACTTAGCGTTAATTCATTTGGTCTCATCTGAAAGGACTTAAAATTAAATAATGGAGATTAGGTGTGATAATCATATAATTTTCATTCCATCACTTGTGAGTTGTGAGTGATGAGTGATGATTTTTTTTTCGAGATTGCCAAAATTTTCCACCAAGGACCAGCAACATTATATGAACAAAAGTAAAATGTAATATGAACAACACTTCACGTGCACCTCGATCACAAATTTAACTCTAACTTGGTATATATAACCCAACATTTGAACGGATTTAACTTGTCTAATTTCTCAATTTCCTTGTAATATAACTAAATATACTACAAAACAAAATGATAATGTCTTTATAAAATACCAAGAGAAGAAGACAATTACTGTATTTTTATCGGGTAGGCATGCTATTTTATTATTATTCAAAGGCATGTGTAGTAGTACATTCAAAGGTCATGTAAATGTTATCAAAGTTCTCAAGAGTTCAATCAACAATCAATTGTTCATGGGAAATTGAAAGAATTGTAGCAGATATTTTCCTTGCACTGATTCGAGTTAGTCCGATTTTCATATGGGAGTAGACAATGTAATACTGTGATCGATGAAATTGTGAGTCTGGACCATAATCACTCATGTATAACAATTTGAAACCACCACGAACTTCTACCTCTCATCCATAATGATGCTCTAGGTTTTCGCCTTAAGTTGGAATCCTAATTCTCACCTAGTAAAAAAAAATATATTCGCACAATTTGAATGGAAGGTCAATAGTAAAATTGAATGGAAGGTACGATCGAACTGCCAACCTTCGTACAAATTTGAATGTTATGTCTACATGTTGAGACTAAAGCTATCTCACATCGGGAATTGAAACTTTAAACCACCCACCATATAAGTACATGGGCTACTCTCCCTATTGCCAATTGGTTTTAGGGTGGAGGCTCATGTGCTTATGTGCCGTGCTTACCGCGCATCTGCGCACGAACCGACGTGTGAGCCCCCACATCGTATATGGTCCACCGAGATTTAACACTACACAACAGAATGATAACTAATCAGACAAATCCGACAAAATTAAATAGCATTTTTATCCTTCCAATTTGATCGAAAAGGTTGGTAAAAAGTGAACTAAGTTGACACATGGAGGGTGGCTATGAATCTGTTTAATGAACATGGCCAAATACCTCTTCATTATATCTGATCAATTGTCATGTATCTTTAGATTTGAAGCAACTAAGAATAATGAAACAAGTTCACTTCGAGTAGACAAATGTATTAATACGTTTTATTACATTGTTTCTCTAAATGTTAGTATGAGATAATGAAAAGGAGCAAATGAGGAATTTGTGAAATAAAGGCTCACTATTCCATTGTATTCAGTGCATTTATATAGGACATATGCAAAACCTAGAGTGCACCATCTCGTGACATGTATGTGATTCTATAAATGTGCTTACGTACATGACATATGATATAAGGTAGACGATAAATAGATCGACTTCATCAAACAAAGGCTTGGATCGGGTCTGATACTTTTTTTTGGCCTATTGATGTGGGCTGGTTTGGTTTAGGCTCGCTCCTTATGATCTAATACTTATGTCCATATCAGTCCTCAATGTTGGGTCAGGCCGCCCGTTTTTTACTTAAAATAATATTATTTTAACTTCTTAAAGGCCATTATTCCGAAATTGTTATAAGTTTAAAGCTAATATAAAAACAAATTCACCTATGGTATATTGAAAGAGAAGAAATTAAGGCAAAATAGAGCCAATGACAAAAGTTATTAAATTGAATCAAACAATTAGACTTATAATTTATTTATGATGTATTCTTTTTATTTATATATTCAATACGATAAGGGTTGGGCCGGATTATGGGTCAGGCTTTAAAGCTCACTGGTCTTTAAAATGATAACCATACCCGACTCTTTAGATTATCTGGGTCGGGCTATAAATATTGTCTAAACCCGCCCATTTTGTTGGACGGGTTGGACAGGCGGGCAGACTGGCCCTTGTTTGCTCAGTTCTAATGACAAAATAACAAGAGACAATCACACTCCATATGTATATATGGCCCCCTTGATCCGAGCTAGGCGGAGACACATAATGATGTTGTAGGAAGTGAGTAGTTAGTAGCGGTTTTGCAAGAGTCTATCAGCCGTCCCTTGAATGATTGAGATGAACGCAAGTCAAAGAGAGTGATTTTGAACTCTTTCTCGTACGAAGTTGTAATCAAGAGACATATGTTTGATTTTATGGATAGAAATATATTGTAATATCTTTCCTTGTTTTGCAATCTTTACATATAGATAGAATTATGTGTATAGGCCGGGTTAGTTTATTACTTGGGCTCCAAGTCCTCTCTTGTTCATAAACCCTTACCCCTGTGCACAATAATATTCACTCATGAATTTATGCACAAATTTGTATCTCTATAGATTTGATGATGAAAAATTGGATTCATAACCATGTATGTAGGTCGCGCCTAGTTAGACTATTGTCACACCATGCATGAGAGAGAGAGAGAGAGAGAGAGAGAGAGAGAGAGAGAGAGAGAGAGAGAGAGAGAGAGAGAGAGAGAGAGATTCTCATGTCAACAACAAGTGGTTAAAACCAAAGCAGATCACAAGTGGCATTTGTTGAACTTCTTCAGTATAGTGAAAAATGTTTGAATTATCTTATAGGACATCTAATCATATATAAATGAAGTGTTGTCTTCTTCATCACAAAAGAAACGCATACAATTTACAAAAGAAGAAGAAATTTTGTTCCATATGCATCAAATTATTTCAAGCAATGACTTATTCTTATTTTATTTGCAATAACATTTTCTAGTATATAAACTTATTTTTCCACGAATTGCTTAACTAAGTAGAAAATGTGTAGCCTTGCATCCAAAACTATATTAGAGTAGTGGGTTGGAAATCGGGAAATGATTGCCCATCCTTTTTTTGGGTACTTGAACGCGCACATTATCTCATAGGACATATAATCATATATAAATGAAGTGTTGTCTTCTTCTTCACAAAAGAAACACATACAATATACAAAAGAAGAAGAAATTTTGTTCCATATGCATTAAATTATATCAAGCAATGACTTTTTCTTATTTCATTTGCAATAACATTTTCTAGTATTTAAAATATTTTTCCATGAATTGCCTAAGTAAGTAGAAAATGTGTACCCTTGCATCCAAAACTATATTAGAGTAGTGGGTTGGAAATCGGGATCGGAAATGATTGCCCATCTTTTTTTCGGGTACTTGAATGCGCAAACTATCAATTTACAAAGCGCACCGCCTTGTCTAATTTCCAGTTTCGCCTATAATATGTAATATTTATTTTTAGTTCCCATTATTATTATATAATTACAAAGTATTTCTATAAGTTTTAATATGTACTCTGATTGTCCTTAGACAATTTATTAGTTGGTCTTTAATTAGCTTGTTTTGTGATCGAGTCCTTAGAATTGGTAGCAGAGCCAAGTTAATTAACTAACAAGCTAGAAATTTCCGAAAAATGTACCATTAGAGAAGCTCCACATATTAAGCATTTAAATTTTGACGATAAACATCATGAAGCAATATTAAATACCATAGTTGATGATACAACTGAACTAAAAAGTAGCATCTTTAGATTAAGTGAAAAAATTAAAAATATTAGAGAAGAATTAAAAATTTATTGTAACGTTTTATCGGAAGAAAATATCTATTGAACTTATTCACGAAATTAGGCACCAAGGTGCGATTGCAAAAGTTCTAGAAGTTAAAAAATCAACCAAATTTCCCTATAGGTACCCATTCCAAGATCAAAACCCTAGAAAAATATTAGCAGTGCCAATTAAAAATATTAACAAAAAAAGGAAAAACCAAGCTTGAAGAAAATGAAGAAGAGAACGAAAATTAATCAGGAACCAAGAGAGAATAACATGGAGGAACCTGGTATCATCAGTAGTGAGGAGTTTGATTATGATACAGAGGAGGAAGAAATGTATCAGCAAATGGGTTATAAGGGTATTAGACACCAACGAAATGGAAGAGGAAATAACACCTACTGAGTTAGAAGAAACTAATGAAGCTAATAGATCCTATTATAAAAAATATGAAGAAGGATCTTGCAGCTATATAAAACCTCATTGTAAGTCAAAAGAGTTCCTAGAGAAAACAACCAGATTTGGGGTAAGGATTGTTCCCAATAATCGACCTAATAAAAAAGAACTCAAATTGGAACCCATAAGTGAAACTGGCTATAAGTTAAACTTGGATGGAGTCCGAAAACGTGAAGAAGTAATGGACTTCTGGAAGAAAAGTATGATGAGCATGTTAAACCTCAACACAAACTAGAGAGCAACAAACTTTCTGAACTACATTGAGCATAGTTTAAAGGGAATAGTTGCTGACTGGTATGAACGAGTACCAAAAGAGTTCAAAGAAAAATTAAGAGCTAATAATTCAGCTTCATCTATGTTTAAAGACCTTTGTGAGACTATAGATGAAGAGTTTATTGGGGAAAGAGATGAGGATGATAAAAAGTTTAAAGAACGGCACAAAAATTTCAACACCCTTAAAATTTGTAACATGAAATATCTAGACAATTATCTTTCTAAATTTGAGCATTACTACCACAAAATAGGTGAAAATCCTATTAATCTTCAAATGCTCTTTGATAAACTTCCCAAACCAATCAATGAAGAAATTAGTGATGGCTATCAAGAGTGGAAAGAAAGGTATATGTCTATGGATACCCTAGGAAATAGAATGAAATGCCTCAAAAGAGGGGTTGAGAAAAAATGTCGAAAAGTTAAGGGAACGCAACAAATGAAACAGCAGTTTCTAACATGTTGGGAATTCCCTAACGAATGGGGTTGTGATAAGAGAGATTATCAAATAAAACATTATAAAAGAAAGATTTTCAATCAGCAGAGAGGTGAAAAATATCATAAAAGTATTATAAAATAAACCCTTTGTTAAGAAAAGAAGGTTTTTTTAGGAAAACCTCTTATTGTTCAGAAAAGAAAAAGAGTTGCAAGTACGTGTTGGGCTTGCGGAGAAACTGGACATTATGCTAATGAATACAAGAATAAAAAGAATAATAAATTAGTAGAAGCATTAGGGAGTATGGATTATATTGAAACATCTGAGGATGAAGCTATAGAGTTAGCATTAGGCAACAACAAAGGAGTTGTTGACGTAGTGGAAGAAGAAGAGGTAGAAGATTTTGATTGTGAAGAAGTTAATGAAATGATGCAAGGAGAGAGCTCTAGCATCTCTGATTTCTCTGAAGCATTCGAATATGGAGGAGAAATGACTACGCTAGCTCAGCTCCAAGAAGTTGAATCCTCCATAGATGAGGAACAAATTGAGAACATGCGTAAGTCAGGAGTAGAATTCCATGTCATTGCTAAAGAACAATTCTCCAAAAGACATTTCTTCCCAGCATTCTCTAAGTTTGATTGCGAAGAAATGCTTGGAGATATAGGAATCAAAAACAATGAAAATCAAGCTACCGATATCAATCTAATCAATTGGAAAATTATCCAGAAACAAAACAAAGATAAGAGATATAAATATATCTTTGTGTGTGGTATCTAAATATTCATAACTACACTACAAGACTTTGGTAAAAATGTGCATTGCATTAACTTTGTTTGCGACACTAGGCATAAGAAGTGTAGTGATCAGACCATAAGTGGAGTCATATGCAACCTAAGTCAAGGGCCAGTGTCATGGATCTATAGGCCTAAATATTATTTTAGATTAGAAGATCAGTTTGCACCTAAATTCTTATCTCTTAAGTTGTTAACCGAAGGAGAAAACACCACTAATCCTCCACTAAGGATGCAAATGGTAGAAGCTGATAAATATGAAATTAGTGGACCAGGACAAACAACAGTTCCGGTTAAGGTTAAACCCGAATAAATCAGTCTAAAAACTATATGGACAAATGCCTTTAAGAACCCTTCAAACACTAAGCATGAAAAAATCTTAGCGGTTGATGAGGAAGGCAGAATTCATACCTGACTCGGCTAAAGTTGTTGTGCCAAGATCAAAGATAAATAACCCAAAATTACAAACTAAGTATAGCATGCAAGTAAGGGATCGAACCCAAGAGAACTGAAACTTCTAGTATTAATATACCTATCAACTAACGATAACAGGGGGATTTGGTATTAATTTTGGTTCAATGACTGACAATACTTGGCATTATTTAATTGAAAATACTTCTATCACTAAAATCTCTATAAATTAATAAATATTAATTTGTCGATGAATTAATACCTTTATAAAATAATAAATACTCCGGTTCCAACCCTATTAATTTATAGAGGTTTAACTGTATATATAACGTAAGATTTTTTTTCAATTGTCATTTCATATTACGTCACTTTGGATTTTTACACGTGTCATAATATCGTTGATCCACGTCACATAATATTTATTTTTTAATTAATTCACATCATATAATATTAATCCAAATGATATATAGATTTGTCTACATCATATACATGTGTCATATAGGTTTTGGTTCAAGTGAGGACTACTCTTATAGTAAGGACTACTCCTTATGGTAAGGAGTGATCTCATTCATTAGATTTACCTCCTTATTATATAATGAATGGTCTAGATTTTTTTAAAAAATAAATATATTTTTAGGATAGAGTTTTTTGTTTTTTTTTACGAAAATGATATTTTTTTAACTATTAGTTCAATTTTTTGTTTTATGAGTTCAACTTTTATAACTTTTGAGTTCATTTTTTGTATAATTCGATTTTTCACAAAAAGAAAATTTGTTTTAGTTTAATAATTTATTAATTCAAAAATATTTTTTCTGTACTACATATATAAAAACTTAAAAAATAAATAAAAATAAAAAATACCTTTCTTCAGAAATACAATGATTATAACCCTGAAATGTGGTAGTTCAATTTTTACAACAAAATTGTTTAATTTATTATGTTAAAAGTTCAATTACGTGTACTAGAAGTTCAATTTTGTAATTTGCAGTTTTGTACGGGTTCAATTTTTTGTACAATAAGTTCAAGTTTTTCTTAGTGTTAGTTCAATTTTTATTAAAGTAAGTTCAATTTTAATATTATTCAATTTTTTCGAAAATGAAAAGTAATCAAAATTAATTAAAAAATTAAATTTTATTTTTGATTTTCTGAAAAATAAAAAAATTAAAATAATATGGACCATTCATTATAAGGTAAGGAGGTAAATCCAATGGATGAGGTTACTCCTTACCGTAAGGGGTTGTCCTTACCATAAGAGAGTCCTCATCGGAACCTAATATATATAGATAGATAGATAGATAGATAGATAGATTAAAGTTCAATAGTGAACAATTAAATATGAGTGAACAAGTGAACAATTATAGGCCTTTAGATGTTATTCCAATAGATGGTCCAGATTACATATCAAATTTTGACCCAAATTCAAATTTGAACCTCATCCCTTAATTATAGGGAGTGTTAATTAATTTTCGGATTTATAGAAAAATCACAAAAAGAAATCCCTTAATTATAGCAAGTGTTACTTAATTTTCAAATTTCAACTCAATCTCGTAATAATAGCAAGTGTTAATTATATATTGGATATCCACACGTCTTGTACGACTTATTAAATATATATACATGTTATAGTCTTGTATATACATCCTGGGATCAATATATACACTATATTACGGTATTATTAAATATGTATCTGTAGAAATAGGTCACATAAACAATCCAACTACAAGAAATTTCGCATATACATGCCTTAGGTTGTCATATACAATATTACTGTATATATATACATCTTCATCTGTAGAAATAGGTTACATAAATAATTCAACCACAGCAAATTTCGTATATACATTCATCAAGTCGCCATATACAATATTACTGTACATATATACAATAATTGGCAACGTGGTGTTAGTGGTGGCTTTGGCGACATGATGGTTCAATATGGTGGTTCTGATGGCCGGCGCAATGGTAGTTCGAGGTGGCCGGCGCAATGGTGGTGGCCAGTGAAGTGGTTCCACCGGCGAAGTGGTTATTCCGAGCGCAATGGTGGTGAGATTAGTGTCCGGAACAATGGTGGTGGCCGGCGAAATACGGTTGAGGCCAACGAAGTGGTTACACCGGTGGCGAAGTTGTGGTTCGGCAAAATTCGTATACATATTAATCTGTATGAAAAGATCACATAAACAATCCAGCCACAATAAATTTCGGTAGAAATAAGTCGCATAAACAATCCAACCCCAAAATATTGTTTATATACAGTCATAATATAATCATATCCATTCTTACTGTACGTATATACAACATGGAATAAAGAGGTCACAATCACAATATATCCACATAAAATTTATTATATACATTCTTTATGTCGAAATATACAAGTATACTGTACATATATACATCTTTACATGAATAGATAGGTCACAATAAAAGCACCAATAAATACTTATATACAATCTTTAGGTGTCCATAAACATTTCATCTGTACGTATATACATCTTGATCCCTATGAATAGGTCACATAAACAACGTAACAAATTCAAAACACCCATATACACGATATAAAAATTATATACACAGATACCTGATGCCATATTTATGCGACGTGGTGGTGAAATTCTATAGCGAGAGGGACGTCTGCAATGGCGAGAGGGAGGACGTTTGCAATGGCGAGAGGGAGGACGTCCGCAATTGCGGTGGCGAATTTCTATAGCGAGAGGGACGTCTGCAATGGCTGAAATCGGTTATGGATGACGTTTGCAATGACGACGTTGTGGTCTACAATGGCGGAAATCGGCTATGGAGGACGTTTGCAATGGCGACGTGGTGGTCTGTAATGGCGGAAATGCTGCGATGGAGGACGTCTGCAATGGCGGAAGTGCTGGGTTAGAGGACGCCTGCAATGGCGGAAGACACAAATCGCAGATGTGTGTTTTCAATTGCGTCTACAATGGCGTTTCGTGATTTGCGTCTGCAATGGCGATTTGTGGTGGTTACAATTCGCAGATGCGTGTTTTGATTTGGAATAATTGTGATTTGGGTGGTTACAAAATATAGGAGAGAATCTCTCCAATTTTTGTTTTATATTTCTATTTTCTTATTAATGATATTGAAGACACAAATCCAATCATCCATTACAAATCTCATCCGACGGATGAGATTTGTTCACTTGTTCTCTATAGGAAGTTGTCCACTATAGAACTTGACTCTAGCTCTCTCTCTCTCTCTCTCTCTCTCTCTCTCTCTCTCTCTCTCTATCTATCTATATATATATATATTTGTCCACATCGTATATATTTGATATTATCCATATATATATATATAGGATTTGCTTAACTAATGCTAAATCAATATCATAATTCGTTCCCCTTTAAACTAATGAATATTTATTTTCACCTTGTTTGATAGTTATTAAATACTTTTTTAGCCTAGATACCTTGTGAAATATCCAAAGTAACATGTATTGACATTTCTATAGATCAAAACCACTACATTATGCTTTATATATTAAATCAATATAGACTATGTTCGGTGATACATACATACAACAACAACAACAACAACATTTACCCAGTGCTAACCCGTAAACGCAGGATCTGGGGGGTCAGGATGAGGACATTCCAGACCTGGATGGAATGCGCCCAAAACAACCCAAAAGGAAACACTCAACAAACTACACTGAAAAGCCTAAACACAACAACGTCATTAACACTACATCTAAAAAGAAACTAGAAGAAAGAAAGAAGAGAAAAGAAAAGAGAAACAAAGAAAGCAGACTATAATGAACAGAAACACGCAGCAGCTACGCCAAGCTCAACCAACAAGCAAACTAGTTGTCTACTATCGGAATCTTTTCCCTCCAACGCTCTCTACACTACACCAACTCGGTAGAAATATCTAACAAGATGATGTCATGCATTATGTTGTCCATCCAATGCTTCTTCGGGCGTCCTCTCGCTCTCCTGTACATCCCTAACTCCAAACACTCACATCTTCTGACTATAGCTTCGGGACTTCGCCTCTGAACATGACCAAACCAACGGAGTCTCATTTCTCGGAGTTTATCCTTTATGTTCGGTGATACATACATTATCAAAAAAAAAAAACTATTATTTTGGCAAAGAAATTCTAGACCAAACAACCCCTTTTTAACAACCAATCAATGAACAACAAGTGACTCACTTTTTCATACTTTATCACATGTTTCTATATGTCTTGTTTGGTCAAAAAAAGAGCTTTTCAAAAAATGCATTATATTACATGCACCGAACAAACCCATAAACGTAATTGAAAAAATAATAAAAAAATTTAACGGACTGATGACTCGGCTAAAGTCGTCGTGCCAAGATCAAAGATAAATAACCCAAACTACAAACTAAGTATAACAAGCAAGTAAGGGGTCGAACCCAAGAGAACTATGGCTTCTAGTATGAATATGATTATCAACCAAAGATATGGGGGAAATCAAAGAAATATCTAAACTAAACTACCTAGGAAACAAATAACAAACAAATAAACAAATAGATAGAAGGCAGGTTCATTCAAAAGATCCACTCTTTAGTAATCACTCGATCATAGATTCATCCATTGATTTCATTCACACCTATGGTCAATTCCTATCCTGATCATTACAATGGCAAGTCCACGGTCCAAGCAATTCTATAACCCTAGGCAAGGACGCTTAACCTAGAATTAGCATAGAGAACAAGGATATTAGGAAATCAAATTATGCAATCAAGCTACGAGTCTCATGCACAATTAAACCATTGAATACTCTTCTCTAAACTAGTCCACGGTCCTAGAATAGAGTTGTTTCGAGAAATAGGAAAGATGCATAGACAGCAACCAATCATAAATCAAACAATAGATCTAAGTCAATCAAACAAGTTGGCCAGACTCATAAAATCAAGCATAAATCATGGGATGAAGCACAAGAGTATCAATATCAACCAAAGGATAGAAATCAATTACCAAAATCTCACGAGTTCATACATCAGAGCTTCTCCCTTGAACAAACCCAAGGAGACTAGCTCTCCATAACTAAACTAAAAGACTAACTTGAAGAAGAAGGTAGAAGGTAGAATGTGAATGAATAAAACCTAGGGAGGACTCCTCCTTATATAGCCCAAGGAACAAGCTCCACGAGATAGATAAGGAAAGAAGCAAAAGATATAAAAGGAAACAAGATAGAAAGATTTCGGCCCGCTTCGGATTCGGCATCGCCGCGGTCGCGTCGCCCCCACCGCACCCGCGCTTTCACGACAGAAAGGAACAATTCGTCTCGGCGGCCACCGCGGTCGTGGTGGACAATCCGCGGTCGCGGAATCTCGACAGGATCGCTGGTGTAACTTCGGAGGCTGTTTTGACCATCTTCCGCTTAGAATCTGACTTCGGTGTAAAAAGATGAATTGAATCCCTTGAAGTTAGCTTTCCAATGGAACCGGAGTCAGCTCAATCCGATCTCTGTAGCTCCAGATATGGCCTTCGCAAGCAAGTGGTGTCGCGCAGACAACTCAAAACGCCTTAAAACTCTTGATTCTAGAATTCTTGTGTCTTCGACCTTCATATTACAATTACGCACAACTCTAACCTAAACACACTCAATATAGCCCTAAAATACAAGAGTTAACCTATACAAAATAGGCTGAATCAACTGACTTTTTTTTGTTTCTTTGCCCAAAAGTTCTCAATAGATATGTTTGATCGATATAACTTTAATCACCGTCAAAGGAGAAATAAAACCTGCGTTAAATGAATTTGTTTTTGGAAAAATGACTCAAAATAATCTTAGATATCAACTTTCAATCAAAAATAATCCCAAGTTTGAAAATTATCACCAATGATCCGAAATATCACAATATTAACGAAAAACGAATCATTTTCTAACAAGTTTTCCGGTGGAATCGATTATACGACGATCAAAAATATTTCAACAGAGTATAAAATATTAAGTTGTTATGACAGTTTTCTTATCCCCACATCAGCGATTCCACATGAAAACTTGTCGGAAAATGATTCCAAATCGTTTTTGATTCATATTGTAATAGTTCGGATCATTTGTGATGATTTTCAAATTTGGAATTATTATTTTTAGTGAAAAGTTGATACTTGAAATTATTTTGAATCATTTTTTCAAAAAAAAAGAAAAAAAGTCTCTTGATTTTTGGAAATATTTACCTATTTCTCATACTAGTATCAAATAAAAAAGGACACAAAAATAGTTAAACAATCAAAATAATCTCGTAAGCCCCCGCCATTGTGTGGTTCATAATCACTTTCGATTCAAATCAGCAAAGCGAGATTCCTCAATCTTCTTGCACCCCTTCCAATGTCCCCATTCCGTTGTTAAGAGGAAACCAGAGCAAATGGAGTGCTGCTCCTCTTCTTCTTATGCCTCCCTTTGCAAGTTTCAGGTACCCAGAAACTCAATCCCTTCATACTCAATCGGTTTTTTGTTGTCTTCTGCCAATCCAGCTCTCTTTTGTTTTTCTTTTCGTCTTCTTCTTCGCATGGATTTTCCGGTCGTGCTTAAGGTGACCAGGTCAGTAATTATATACATAGGTTCCGTGGGTAGTCTTTCAATTAGGGTTTGTAGTGTTTTACCACCAATTTGTACCTGCATGGGTCCTTTTCTCTTAGTTTTAGCAAAATATATTCAATCATCTTCTTAATGCTAGTTGCCATCTCGTTGAACTCTTTGAGGTCTAGTTTGTAGTTTGTATTTCATTAATATAGTAACCCCTCGTTTTGGACCAAAATTTGGTTCAAACATCAGTAACTGGAATACTTGGCATGCTAGTTGTATGGATGCAAGCTGAGGAGAGGCTTTTACGGACGAATGATTCTTGATTGCCCTTTTGAGTGGGATTGAAGTTACCAATGATGGTACCATTGTATTTTGAAAATGTTATGGGCAGCTCTAAGCTATACAAATTCACAGGAAGTCCTTTTCAGAGAAAGCTATCATCAAAGTTTACAGCTCACAACGAATAAAAGGCAATGCCTAGGCATTGGCACAATGGTCCTATAGCCTAAGCTTGAAGTTTGCCTTTGACTATCAAGTGGAATGTCATTGTTCTTTCCTGGAATTTATAAGAAGGGGGAAAACTACATTTCCCTATTGATTATGATTTTTCCTTATAGCAGGCATCATTATGCTTTGCATGACAAAGCTTGTGAAGAAACGCAATAGGTAGTATGCCAACCAGATTAGTTGCAAATCTCCGACATTGTTTATAATAACTTGATATGTGACCTCTCGTTCAGCTTGCCAGTTGGCGTTATTTCAGTTTTTTTTCTCATAATATTCCCCCAAATGTAGGATCGATTACATTGTCTTACAGAATTATTGATAGCCTTAGGAAGAGGTTAATCGATTTGAGAATGCTGAGTATTCAGTATGCACTACTCATGATATAAGTTGCAGATAGTACTTACTCACTAACTCTCAACTTCTTGTCGACTAACTCCATTTTGACTACAAAAACTAGGTTTGTTTATTTGTCTTTTCTTCCTCCCTTCTCATTGAAACTATTACTTAAAGTGCCCAACCTGCTGATAAATTAAGAATTAACTGTAACTGCTTCTGTATCGCATTTTAGAAACCATGTAGGTATTAAAAATTCCCTCTGACTCTTCAAGTATCACATAATCAATCTTGAATAAACATTATGGAGAAATCATTCACCTTATGTATTGGTGCATAATTGTTGAGTTGCTAGAATATTGATTTTGTATTTCATTGTTTCCGTCCTTCAAAATGCGATGACTTATGGAAAATACCCTGTAACTTACCTTAAGCTGATGCTACGACTGCATTAAGTTTGAAACTATCCTTCTTATGATGTTTGTTTTTTGTTATGGATCAAGGTTAAACTTATTGAACTCAATATACTTCTATTTAAATACTGATCAAGCATTAGGTTCAGTTAATTTGATTAGTTTTCCACATGTATTATATTTAGGTGTGTTTGGCAACTTATTAAGCCTTCTGTATTAGCACATTTTCATCAGCTTTTTCAAACAGACCCTAATAGTCAACCTTATTTTCCCCTTGTAAGTAAGAAGAGGAAAAACTATATGCTGATTGCATTTATCTGAAATAAAGGAGGTTTTCACTATTTCTGTTTGTTTAAATATATACCTCAAGTCCTTACTAGTATTGTATTTTTGTACTGTTTTGCAGGGCACTACAGTCCCTCTGGGCCACAGGTTTTCTAGGAGAAATTCCAATTTAACTTTATTGCATAAGCCATTTTGTCAATCTGATACCTGGCTGTCTTATGGTTCTGAAAAGCGCCGGCCATCACATTTATCGTCAAGAAGGTATAGGGGACAGATATTTGCCACAAGTGGTAAACAAGGTTGGGACTTTGGAAGATTTGTGAGGACTTTGTTCTTCTTTGATGCACTTCCCTCTCCTATAAAGGTTTAGTACATAACATTCTATGTTTCTTTTTTGTCTTTTTTTTTGTGCGGATGATTTATGTATTCCGTGATTTGCATCTGCGAGTTAGCAGTTTGTTGAAGATCTGATTGGGAAACTCTCTGATCAATCTTTGGATGAGCCATCAAAGAAGATGCAATCTTCTGGAATAGTTCTGGTTACCGGTGCAACTGGGGGTGTTGGAAAAAGGGTTGTAGATGTCCTACGCAAGAAGGGTGTCCCAGTTCGAGTGTTGGTATGTTCTTTCATTTCATTTTGCAAGCTTTTTACAGGTGTCTTTTCCTGCATGCCAGGTTTAACCCATGCAAGCTTTCATTAGGTCAGAGATGAGGAGAAGGCAAGGAAATTGTTAGGCCCTGATATTGATCTGGTGAGTTCAGTGTCAAGTAATTTTATATTCGACAGAATCATTGTTGAGAATGTTTTCTTAGGCCATTTTTTGCTGTATTAGGAGGATGCTTTTCTTCTATATGAATCAGATTAAGTTGATGCCTTAAATTCTGTAGAATTGTTTTGAGCTTGGCAAGTTATTTCAGAATAAAGATTATATCTATGAGATTTATTATGCCTTTCGTCCTCTTTCAAATAAAATACGCTAGGCGCTCTTTCGACCAAAAAGAAAAGAATGAAGATTATATCTATGAGATTTATTATGCCTTTTATTTTTGGAAAAACAACATAAATATAGGGGTGGTAGCCTTTTGTGGCATGAACTTTACAGTAATCTGATAAGAGCATAAACATTGGGGGTTGTAGTTATGAATGCCATGGGATGGGGTATTGACAACTTAATCCAACCAACATTTGATTTTAATAAATCCAAGTACATTGAGTTTATCAAACATGATAGAAATTGAAGTATGCGAGTCATCTGACTGTCTCATTTCATTAATAACTACCAGCCAACGTTCATTTTATTTTGTGGATATTAAAACTTATAAGTGAGAAAAAGCTACCACCCCTGAACTTCCTATTAATTTTAATAGTAATGGTACTTTTCTTGGGGCTCTTCCATCATCTCGAACTCTGATAGGTCCTGGAGAAAAGTGAAAGATACCATCACTCAGTTGCTAAGTATTGCTAGCCCAAGCAACTGGGCAGTTGAGCAAATGAAACAGAAGTTGTAATTCATACACTAGCAAAATTGCAATATTTACAATCTGTGAATTGGAATAATAATCAAGGACATCTATTTTTGTCCCGAGTGCTAACTTATCTGTCATTTTATATTTATATTTAAAAATATTCTACAGTATAATGAATGACTTTGCTAGAATGATCTAAATTTTTTACTGAGGCCTTTTTCAAACATATGATTTTGCAATAATTTCAGATATGTGGAGATGTTACCAAGGAGAGCACTCTACTCCCAGAATACTTCAAAGGAGTGAATAAAGTCGTCAGTGCTGTTTCTGTTATTGTTGGACCCAAGGAAGGCGACACTCCTGACAGAGCAAAGTATAGCCAAGTATGATGTACTTTTTCAAGAAGCAGTTCTGTTTTCATTCTACTTGGCTCTGATGACTTGACTCAACATTTCAATTTAATTATTTATCCTCTTCCAGCACCTTAATCTAATTTTTCCAATATTCATGGTATATTACAGGGTATCAAGTTTTTTGAACCTGAGGTGGGTCTTGTTCAATATCCTATAATGTGCTTCAAGTTTGAAATGCCCATTCATTTCCGTTCATTTGTTCTTTTGAGGGATACGATATTGATTGGATCTCATTGCTTTGTGCTGTGTATGGAAACAGATAAAAGGTGCATCACCAGAAATGGTGGAGTATATAGGAATGCAAAATTTGATTAATTCCATCAAGGGAAACATGGAACTCCAGAGTGGAAAATTGATGTTTGGATTTGAAGGTACATCTCTTCATAATTGACTTAAGGGCTGAGTGAGTTAGGGGAGGCGACTGATGTAATATTTGAATCCATGAGCATCATATCAACACTGGCTAAAAGCAGGTAAAAATGTGTACTACATAGGTTTGAAGAGTTAAGAGTCCTCATTGTTATTTCTTTTTACTCCATAGTCTTCCTTAAAATGGATCATGAAGAGAAGAAAATATGAAAAATCACGTTGACTTGCATATATAACTTCATAGGAATTAGAAAGTAGAATTGTGCTTTATACATCTCGAAGGGCATGATCTGGGAAAAAGAATCAAGGAAAAAGGCAAGGCCTTAGGTACTTGCTATGGTTTCCCTTCTTACTTGAGATTATAAGGAAATTTGATTATATATGTATTTTTGTGCAAAATTTTGCATCATCGCCTACTTGTTAGTTGGTGCCATGAAGTGGTTTCTGCCATATGATTGAGGCTTTCTGGATTGTTTAATAACTCATGCATTCTTCCTCTTTTCCTTGAAATCATCTGTGCAAATAAAGCGTGGAGGCTTACTTAAATCAGTTTGACTTATTTGCAGGAAACTTATCTGCAGAACTCCCTTGGGGTTCCTTAGATGATATTGTAATGGGAGGAGTCAGTGAAAGCACATTCCAGATTGATCGCACTGGTGGAGAAAATGGTGCCCCAACTGGAATTTTCAAAGGTTTGTCAGCATTCATGTTTTAAGTTTTCTATGTGTCTCATACTGAATGTCTGGGCAAATACTAAATTGCTACTTAAGGACTTACTTCAAACAAGTCTCAAAATATATTGCTATCTTAATGCCACTGCAATTAATTTATCAGAGGCTGCTGCTTCAGTTATTCATAAGATAGCCAGATGTGGAGTCCCTTAAGACATAATCTCTTTTAATTAACAGAAGCTGCTGCTCCATCTAAGTTAAAAGAAGCCCTAAACGCAATGTGGTTTCTACATCTTCCCCTCTTTTATTGTTACATAATCTCTTCAATCCATTATAATTTCCTTTAACGTAGTTGCTTTCCATCGGTGATAAGTGAAGAACGTCCCCAAGCATATTATGGTGGTTGCTGTCTCTAAAACTTTCGTATCCTGACATTTTCCAATGTACTTGAACCCTTAAAAATTGTGACATCTTGAAAGATGATTATTCACAATGTTTTTTTCGGTGGTCCAAATAAGGAGGCCATTTTCTAATGTTCATGAAGACATTTGTTCAATAATAAAATTACACGGAGATGTTAATGAGAGTTTATTTTAGGATAAAATTACACGGTTTGCCCTTGAATTATGAGTCCTAAACTTTGAACATATCTAATCTAACAAAGTCCTTAAACTACTGAACAATTTCCTTACTTGGCAAATTTAACCATTAAAACAACAAAGGGTTGTGGGTAGTTCTATGAAAACAAATGGCTAAAGGGATGGGTGGTTGCTTTTGTATAAATTGGTCATTGATGGATAGTTTTGTAGTTACCCGTAGTTTTTTGGTTCTGTGCAAATGCCATTTCTTTTCCGATCATCTGGGGCATCTAACAAAATATTGATAGTTTTATGGACGGAAGCGCTTCCTGTGCAATCGTTCAATAGTGCAAGGACTTCATTATAATGTATTCAAGTATTTGGACGAACAATGAAAAAATTCCAATGTTTAGGGATGAAAGATCAAAGGTGAAATTTACCCTATTATTTGGATATTGGTGATTTGTAATCACATGCACTGTCTCCAATGGTTTCTGCAGGTATTGTTTCTACAGCAAACAATGGGGGTTTCACTAGCATCAGAACAAAAGTAAGCTGTGATATCTTTATTGATTGTAAAACAATCTTTTGTTTGTATTTTTTCCCTCTTAAAAGTTGTGTGTCTCCTCTGTTTTGTATGAGTTTGAGGTTTGTGTGCCAATGGTTAAATACCAAGCATAATCTTCTTTTGAATTTTAGAAAGAGGAAACACAGGATTGTGAAGTTTAAGGATTTTGCAATTTATATTGAAAGAAAGAGAAATAAACTTGATGCATGATCTTCTAGTAAACAAATATTTGGCTTTAAAGCAACTTAACCCTCAAGTAAAAAAAATTGAAGCTGAATACTAAAAGTAATGCAGTAAACTTCACCCACTTTCATGCAATTTTCTCTAGGAACTAGTACACTTTCTTATCATATATATGTACCCTGAAACAGCATAAGCAGTTAACCAAGTTTAATACTGAAGAAAACTGGTGCTGCTGTGTGATATTAAGACACTAAGACCTCACTGATCAAAACTATTTGAACACAGAATAGTTAAAGCCTTTGAAGCTAAACATAACATGCAATGCAAGATGCTTATTTTGAAAGACTGGTAAGCTTGCATAACATCCAAGATATCTCAGTTTAACCCAATTATATGTAGAGAATGAAGTGAACCATTATATTCAAGAATCTCTATTTAACTTATAGATTGTATATTTACTTGTACTGGTTCATTTTCTCTTTTCAGAATTTTGCAGTGCCTGAGAATCTTTCTGCATATGATGGCCTTGAGCTACGCCTTAGAGGTGACGGGCGCCGTTATAAACTTATCATCCGCACTAGTGCAGATTGGGATACTGTTGGTTATACCGCAAGTTTTGACACTGTGGCCGGTCAATGGCAATCTGTATGACCTTTATCTTTTAAAAGCACTGATTTGCTATCATTTATTTCTTTATTTATTAAAAAACTGTTTGATTTCAGATTCGTGTTCCATTCTCTTCGTTGACACCTGTGTTTCGAGCACGGACTATGACTGATGCTCCACCTTTTAATTCCGCCAACATCGTATCATTGCAGGTAATTTTATTCTATGTTTGGAAAATTAGAAGTATCAATGTATCATTGTCTAAAAAAATTTTAGAGAAGGAGAAATGGCATGTCCATAGACAGACTTTTACTGGGAAAGCTCAAACTTGTACAGTCCACAGCCAAGTCTCTTGAATCATCCAGTTTGGTTTGTTCAAGCATTGAATAACTTGTTGAGTTGCTCATTAGCAGTTGACCTATCAACAATATAAAGGCTTAACCCAAGTTCTATGGAAAGGAACACTGTAGACAAAAAGATAGAGGCTTGAGTCAACCTTTATCTTTCACCTTTATTGATATAGTCATCCTTGTAGAGCAGAGAAATTAATGCCACGATTTTTTTTGTCTCTCTTGATCTATCCCTGTTTGACTTAACACTTGTTAAATATTGCTAATGAATGCTCAAACTTTCCAGCTTATGTTCAGTAAATTCGAATATGATGGGAAATTAAATCCGACTTTCCAAGAGGGTGTATTCGAGCTTCCTGTTTCAAGTATACGAGCATATATACAAAGTCCTGTAACTCCTAGGTTAGGCACTTCTTGTATCTTGCATTCCTGAATACATATTTGAGTCCTTTGTGTAACTCAATTTGGACTCCGTACTTGTTTTTAGGATTGTTCATGTAAGCTCTGCTGGGGTCACACGACCTGACCGGCCTGGACTGGATCTCAGCAAACAACCTCCTGCTGTTCGGCTGAACAAGGAGCTGGGTTCTATATTGACATACAAGCTTAAGGTCCCAACTACATCCTTTTTTTCCTTAATTAAAAAAATGTTCTTTGTAACAGTTTCTTAACTTTCTTTTGACCTGTCATTACCTTCACAAAAATCAACTGAACTCATCATCAGTTGATACTGTAGCTAGGGAGTAGGATGTGCTAACTTGTTTTGGATTAGATGTGTAATCTAGCCTCTTTTTTATAGGGAGAGGACTTGATACGGGATAGCGGAATTCCTTACACAATTGTAAGACCTTGTGCACTAACCGAGGAGCCAGCAGGTGCTGATCTCATTTTTGATCAAGGGGACAACATAACGGTATGTCTATCCTTTTCTGGGTCGTGAAAAATCTTGAACTAGTAGCGGACTGTTGGTAATTGTCTCCATACATTCCAAAAGCAACTGTCCGATGTTGTTTGCTGTGTGGCGTCGTATACAGGGAAAGATATCGAGGGAAGAAGTCGCTCAAATATGTGTTGCTGCTTTGGAGAGCACTCATGCATGTAATAAGACATTTGAGGTATTAATCATTCCATAGTTAGCTGCCTATCAGCCTCTCTTACAACATGACCTTCATTTTCAAATTTGATCCTTGATCTTGTCGACTCGATCGATGTTTGCAGGTAAAGAGTGTGATTCCATTCAGCCAGCCGTATGAGGTAGACCCACAAAACCCTCCTCCCGCGAAGAACTACGAGGAGTATTTCAAGGAGTTGAAGGAAGGGATTACAGGCAAAGAAGCTTTAGAACAAGTGCCGCTCTCAACATGATATGCATGGCGGTTCCATCGATCTGTGTTTGAGCTATGCTTGTTGCTGTTATAAAATAGCTATGAACAAAAATCTGCAGGATACTCACAGATCAACAAACTGCGTGATTACAAGCTTTAATTTTGGGTGTGGTAATGTTTTACTGTGGATAGTCGAAATGTTTGTACCAAGTAAAATTTTTCTAGTTGCATGTAAATTCTTCCTACTACGTGTGCAAATCATCAATCTATAACGAGTATGATAAACGTGTTTATTTGAAGGATACTTGCGTTGCAGGAAGCTTGATGCTTTATGATGTGCAAAATTTTTGGGTAATTGCTTTCCCAAATTCTGCGCGTTGTGAAGCATGAACAAGTGCAAAGTGCCATGCTTCATGGAGCTCAGTTTTTCACAAACCTGAAGGTTCAAGCTTCATGAAGCCTGAAGGTGCTTTGCTGAAATGATGTCATACTTTTCGACGGTTGTATTTTTGGAAAATGTTTGGACATAAGTACAAGGCATAATACGGAGTAATAGACTAAATCATCTCGACAGATCATCTTGAAAAAATCATCTCGACAGATCATCTTGAAAAAATCATCTCGACAGATCATCAAAAAATCATCTCGACAGATCATCTTGAAAAAATCAAACGGGGACTCAAGAGTTACATACTCAACATATTTCATACCGGTCATTTTGGGCTTGGTTCGCGTGTATACAAAAAGAATTATCCACCAAAAAAAAACATTACCTTTTTCTATATATATATCTTATCTCTACTTTTCACATTTCAGATAAAACTTTTCACCCCTACAAACGACCAAGATAACCGGTGGAGAAGGAAAAAGATAAAACAAGGGAGGAAAAGATTGAGAAACCATGGTGACATGAGACCTGATCGATGGAAAAGCAAACAAACTTGCTCAACACATTGTATTTTATACCTAAGTACTTGTGAAGATGTTTATAAACAACAACATTCTAATGTGAATATGTATAAAGAGGACTGTATAAACAACTTGTAGCACTACTTTGCTCATGTTTGGAAAATACCTCAGTGGACAGATTGTTGGCTTTGTGCAACTTTGACTAAAATGCATCTTGGAATAGCAAAGGAAACATATTGTATGAACAAGATAGAAAAGAATTCAATGAACAATAGAAAAATATCAAACAAACTTAATTCTAAGGTTCTTGGGAACCTCGAACACATCCTCAGCGTAATTATCAAATGAAGATTGGAATCTGGAATAGCAGAGGAATAGGTCGAAAATCTTTTTGGCCAGAAATTGATTTCTTTTGCAAAAAAGAAAGAATACAAATAATGGCAATTATGGAAACAAAAACAGATAAAATCCCGAGTGATCAAGTGTGGAGGAGATCAGGCTTTGATAACTTCATATGGTCTCCCGCGAATGGTAGAGCGGGGGGTATCTGTGTTTTATGGAAGGAACACCAATTAATAAATGAACAAATAGCCGTCCTAGTGCAAGAGCCAAGATTTATTATCTTAAAATACACTAATTATGTGACTAAATATACTATAGCCATCTGCCTAGCCTATGCCCCTCCGAATGAAGGAAGTAAAGACGACTTTTGGGCTAATCTCTCGCAAATTTTGACCAACATAAATCTTCCTTTAATTGTTATGGGTGACTTCAATGAAATCCAAGACGCGAGTGAGAAGAAGGGAGGAGTATACCCCAATCCAAGCAGATTTGAAAGACTACTAAAATTCAAAAATACATGCGATCTAATGGATATACAAACAATTGGAAACAAGTTTACATGGAGGAAAAACAAAACTGAAATTGATAACATTTATGAAAAATTAGATAGAGCACTTGTTAGTAACGAGATACTTCAATGGTTCTCGAATATTACAACAACAGGCTATCCTTTCACTACTTCCGACCATTGCAAAATTTCATTAGAACTAAACAATGGGCACATCAGCAAAGCACTCCCATTTAGACTAGAAAAAATGTGGATGCAAAGGAAGGACTTTAGAAATGTAGTACGACAAGCCTGGCGAGTAAATTTTCCAGGATCGAACATGTTTCAACTAGTTAAGAAAACACAATTATTTAAAGATCATGCAAAACAGTGGAATAAGAAAACATTAGGGAACACTTTTGAGCAACTAGAAGAAATTGAAAATAACCTACTAGAGCTCCAGACCAAAATCTTAGCTTCACCACAACCAGATATTGTACAAAAACAACTCCATTTGATTAGGAAAAAAGAATGCATATTAAACTTTCACAAGACCTATTGGAAACAAAGAGCAAAAACCAAACACGTATGACTATCTGACTCAAACTCGGGATATTTTCATAAGATTGCAAATGGGAGAAGAAATAGAAAAAACATTAAAGAAATACGAACCAATGAAGGTACACATATTATGGGTGAAGAAAACATAAGGGAAGAAATTCGGAAGGACTTCAAAAATAGATATACCAAGGAACCCATTAATCAATCTCTGTTGCAAGAATATTTAAACTTAATCACCCAGGAAATTACATACGAAGACAATGCAAATCTAACCAGACCAGCTACCAATGAGGAAATAAAATCAGCGATCATGCAAATTGGATCAGATAAGTCACCAGGGCCAGATGGAATGACAGCAGAATTTTATAAGAAATACTGGGATATTGTGGGACCCTCGGTAATCAAGGCAGTGAAAAGTTTCTTTCATTCTGGGAAAATATTAAAACAAATTAATCACACCTTTATCTCTCTTATCCCCAAAAGAGATAGCCCCAGTTCCACTAACCATTATAGATCAATTAGCCTCTGCTCAACGATATATAAGATAATATCAAAGATCATGACAGAGAGACTAAAAACAGTAATGGATAGAATCATACACCCTCTCCAACGAGCCTTTGTTGCAAACCGAGCGATCCAAGACAACGTTCTAATAGCACATGAAATCTTTCACTCATTTAGAGGAAGCCAAGCAAAAGATGGTTGGGTAACAATTAAATTAGATATGAAAAAAGCTTATGATCGAGTAGACTGGGGTTTTCTTTTTGCAGTATTAAGAAAATTTGGTTTTGATACCAAGTTCATCGGATGGCTGCATGAATGCATTTGTACAGTATCGTTATCAGTACTAGTTAACAATGGACCCACTGACCCCTTTTTCCCGGAGCGAGGAATAAGACAAGGGGACCCACTCTCGCCGTATCTGTTTGTAAAGGGTATGGAAATTCTTGCTAGGAAACTACAATACACGAGTGAAAATGTAAGGAATACAATAGGATTTCCAATAGCTCGAGGAGGAACACGAATCCCTTTTCTAGCATTTGCAGATGACATAATAATTTTCTCAAAAGCAACACAGGGCGCCTGCACTACAGTTAAAGAAATAATTGAAGAATATTGTGCAATATCTGGACAAAAAGTGAATTATCATAAATCAACATTTCAAACATCAAAAAAGGTAAATACTCAACAAAAACAACGAATACAACAATCACTTGGAATAACAACAATGACGAACTTAGAAAAATACTTAGGATGCCCAATAATCAATGGAAAAGTCAATAAAGAAACGTTTAAAGACACAATAGGAAAAGCGCAAAACCAACTTGCTAAGTGGAAAGCAAACTCCCTTTCACAGGAAGGACGCATGACACTAATACGATCAAACTTAGCCACAAAACCAAATTACTTAATGCAGATCTTTATGCTGCCCAAACATGTCCATGATGAACTAGACCAAGTCAACAGGAGCTTCTTTTGGAACAAAGATCAACATTATAAACCACTAATAGGATGGGATAAAATTTGCAGACCAAAATCATATGGAGGATTGGGGATTAAAAAAACTGAACATATGAACAAAGCTTTGCAAATGAAGCTTCTGTGGAAAATCATCTCTGAACCCAACAACGTTTGGGTTAGAGTGGTCATGGAAAAATATATCCGAAATGGTACGTTATCGTCCTACAAAATCAAGTCCAACACTTCTTGGCAATGGAAGAAACTAATGAGCCTTCGACCAGAATTTGAAAAAGGCCTCATATGGCAAATTGGGGACGGAAAAACAATTAAGTTTTGGACTGATAACTGGACTATTTGCGAACCGCTAAAGAACTATGCAACAGATCCAAACAATATTAATGAGTCTCTTAGAGTTGTGGATTTTATAACTGAAAGGAAAACTTGGAACATAATGAAACTCAGACAAATACTCCCAGTGGACATAGTAGAGAAAATCCAAATAATTCCAATTCCAGAGAATAACATTTGTGATCGACTTTTCTGGGCACCTAGCAAAAATGGTTGGTTCTCTACGGCATCGGCAGTTGAACTAATTGTAAAAACGGATTCACAACATCAAAGTGTGAACAAGTGGATATGGAACTTGGACACACTTCCAAAGGTTAAAAATTTTCTATGGAAAATGGATGCTAATGGGCTACCGACAAAAGCAAGATCGAGAGAAAAACACGTGTCGACTCCGGCTGGGTGTATCATGTGCAATTGCGTTGACGAAGACATTAAACACTTATTTATAGAGTGTCCACACACTTGGATGATAACTAGACAAATAAACCCAAATACAGAACAAGCTCTTCGCAACTATGAAACGAATAATAAATCACCAAGAACCATTTTAAATGAGATTAAACAGAACCTGGGAACGAAAGATTTTACGGATTTAGCAGTAATATGGTGGAGTATATGGCACCAACGAAATAGACTAATTTTTCAACATACCCCAAATGATTTTATACAAGATTTAGCTATATATGTACGCATTCAAATGCAAAATTGGGAACAATCAAAAAAATGGGTTAAAGATGAAGAACAAATATTGAACAAAGTATCAACTATACAAAAAAAGAAACTAAAGCAATCAAGATGTAGAAAACCTAGACAATGGTTTAGTAAAATTAACTTTGATGGATCTAAATTGCTCAATGGTAACACTACCGGTGGAGCTATAATAAGAGACCATAATGGAAATGTTATATATATGATTGTTAGTAACTATGGGAAAATTTCTGTCCTCAGAGCAGAAACGCTTGCTTTATGGGACGGAATAAGAAGAGCTAAGCAAAAACAACTGAGAAGAATTGAAATAGAGGGCGATAATTTAACTGTCATAAAAGCAATCCAAGGAGGAAAAAATTGTCCCTGGGAAATTGAAATGATTGTGTTTGACATCCTTGTCTCCTTACAAGGATTTGACGAGGTACGAATTACTCATACGGGTAGAGATTGCAATACTGTGGCCGACAAAATTGCCAAAATGGGCCACAGTCTCCCAATTGATGTTATTCGAAATCATCCAGAACTTCTAGTTCTCATCCGAATGGATTCTCTAGGACGCCCTCCCTAGTTGGTGAGCTTCCTAATCCTTACCTAATCCAAAAAAAAAAAAAAAAGATAAAACTTTTCACCCAAACCTATATTTTTTCCTAAAAAATCTTTCACCCACAAAAAAAACAAACCCAATTTGTTATTGGCGGCTACCTGCCAAATATCGTCAAGATAAAAATCAATTCTTTTTTTTTTGAAAAAATCAATTCTTGATCCAACCTTCCTCTTTCATCCGGCCGACACCTTCATGCTGATGTTGTGCAAATATCTGAATCAAAGACTTCAACAGATTTATTAAGCTTAGCTGTCCTGTGCTCCTATTAGCTTTCCTCCATCGGCCTATTATTTCTTGACCCATTATAATAAGTATTTTTTTTGGGTTTGGCCAACTACCTCTTCCCACTTTCAGAACCCATTCTTTCCAACAGACGTTGCCGATGATCTTCAATCAACAGGGTAATAATCGTTACTAAGTTGATCTGTGTCTTTTCTTGGCTTAATTCTGCTCAACATGCTCCTAACTTTGTCAAATTTCATTAAAATTGGGATTCCAAAATTTGATTTCTCGCTAGGGTTTGTTTTGGGGGTCAATCAATACCCTCTATCTCCAACCTTGTTAGGGAAATTAGCTTAATCCCCCATGTTCATCTCATCAGTTTCCATGTGGGTTTTTGCAGTTTTGAACTGTTAGCCACCCAGAAGGCTGCAATCCAATGAAAGCAGAACCACCAGAAATGACTTGTGGCTGCTTTGGGAGCTCCAAATCGAAGAGTAAGAAGAAGGACGTTGCTCATGGTCTTGGAGACTTAGAGAGTAAGCAAACATCACCTTTGGGCAGAACTTTGAACTCTTTTGTCCATTTTCATTTGCTGATAATAGTACTCCACTGTTGTTTTGTGAAGGAGAATTGCTGGAGAAAATCAGACACTTCCCATACAATGAGCTGAGAGTTGCCACTGACAATTTTAGTCATCACAATAAGTTAGGCCGAGGTGGTTTTGGTACAGTGTACAAGGTGTATATAGGTTTAGCTATTCATAATGTATGCAATCTTTATATATATCATGGGATTCAACTCTGACTTGGCATATATTTTACTGAAATGGGGTAACATCCATTCAGGGAACCCTTAGAGATGAAGTGCCAGTGGCTGTCAAGACTCTTGCTGCCGAATCAAAGCAAGGGATGCGAGAATTCTTAACCGAGATTAATATCATATCCAATGTCAAGCACCCAAACCTCGTCGAGCTGATTGGGTGCTGTGTTCAAGGACCCAACCGCATCTTGGTCTATGAATATCTGGTTAATAACAGCCTTGATCATGCCTTGCTAGGTTGGTAGTACAATAGCCTTGTCTTCTAAGGGAGTTGTCAGCTGTTAAGCATAAGCTGATGCTTTATTGTTGTTGTTGTTGTTATAGGTTACACAAGTGACCATAAAAAGCTGGACTGGGGAAAACGTTCAGCTATATGTTTGGGTACTGCTAAAGGCCTTGCATTCCTTCACGAAGACCTTGTTCCGCACATTGTGCATAGAGACATCAAAGCAAGCAACATACTCCTTGACAAGGATTTTTTGCCCAAAATCGGGGACTTTGGTTTGGCGAAGCTGTTTCCAGATAACATCACGCACATTAGTACGAGAGTTGCCGGCACCACGTATGTATACTTTGGTTAATGACTAATGCAGATTGTTCTACGTTGCTGTTGATGGAATTGGAGTGTGTATTTTGACTTGTTTTTTCTGTGGACTGGATAGTGCAGTGGTTATTTGGCTCCAGAGTATGCAATGGGGGGACATCTAACAAAGATGGCCGATGTTTACAGCTTTGGTGTGCTTGTACTTGAAATTATCAGTGGAAGAAGCAGTGCAAGGGCAGATTGGGGAGGTTCAGGGAAGCTTCTCCTCGAATGGGTGTGTTGTTCATCCTACATCATGGCATCCAATTCTTGTCATTCTTACTTGCAATTTTGATAATGTTTGATCACATCTTATCATAGTGAATGGCTATAACAAGTGGGGCACTTCTTATCTGACTGTTTTTTTACTGCATAAAAAAACCCAAAAGAGGTCTAGAAAACCAATGATCATGGTTTTTTAAGAACATTTCATTTAGTTAACATGAGGTTTAGCAAGCTTTTTATGTTTCCAAAGGGCTCCATTCATAATGGCTTCATATCTCACTATCAAAACAGGCATGGCATCTTTACGAGGAAGGCAGGCTCCAGGAGTTAATCGATACAGAACTGGAAGATTACCCAGAAACACAGGTTATCCGATACATGAAAGTAGCATTTTTCTGCACTCAAGCAGCTGCCAATCGAAGGCCATTGATGAGCCAAGTTGTAGACATGCTCACGAGGAACATGCGTCTCAACGAGAAGCAACTTACAGCCCCTGGCTTCTTTCCTGACTCGGGCCGGTTTTCAAACCAAGCCACTGGGACCAGCAGCCACCAGTTGAGTTCAGTACCTGTGACCGTTACAGATATAGCTCCTAGATGAAGACCGAAATCGAAAATTTGCTGTGGTTCGGTATTCCTTTTGGTTCCTAGTGACTTATCAGCTATTATTTATATAGTACATAATAACATCCATGCTGGGGTAGTATAAGAATGAGAGAGTACAGAACACAATCTTTACAGCAATGTAGTTAGTTATTTATTCTATTAGTTGGAAAAGCTCTCCATGTTTGACAGTGTATGAGTTTTGTATTGTGATTTGGGGGGGATTATATGTGACACTATAGTACAAAGCGAGGAACAACTTATTGAAGTTCATGTTGTAGTTTGGGAGTGTTTCCACATCAGACAAACAGGTAAACAAATGATAATATGCAAGTAGGGTGAAACAAGAAATGCAAGTTGTAGGCATGCTCACGAGAAATGCAAGGCAAGGAAGTGTCCATTTTCTTAGAAAGTGATACAAGCTCAAAGGAAATCAAACTTCATGTGTGGACTGTGAAGTATATATGTTGGCCGGCAGCCACTTTTGTGTTACGTAAGAAGTGACAACTTACGTAGATATACCATCTAAGACACATTTTTCTTCACATCTAAGACGCATTTTTCTTCACATGTTATACTAGTCAACATTTTTACATCCATTAAGATCTTTATACAATCTACAACTCTCCAAATCGAAATGACCAATCTGGTTAAAATTGAGGATAGTAATTCTTTGGCTTACCCTCTTGGCCCTCTAAGAGGACATGCCCCTAAGATGGTGACTTGTAAAGTAAGGGACGATCAATGGGTCGGATCGACCTGCAAAAAAATATAAAGTGACTCACAACCCGACCTATTATTTGTGGGCCGGGCATCTGACCCACACCTTGCTCATCGGGTCATGCGGTTGAGGATGCCTAGTTAGGAGTTAGGACTAAGAAGGTCGGGTTTCTCCGGAGCGGATCCTCTGTCCCGGGTGCGTGTCCCCTTGCTGTGTCCCTTTGCCCTGATTGGTCCACCTGGCAACAATCTTAAAACAATATAATCCTTTTTTTTATGCTACCACATCCCAAGAATCTACCTATAATTCATCCAAAGCACCCTTTTCCCCGTTCAATCGTCCATGGATAATCAACAGGAAGTGCACCCTTTTCTCAGTGTGTAAGTCATCAGATTGCACTATATATTACTCTGTACTCGGATGTATTGTTCGATCGGCGGCTCAGTTTACCCAGTTGAACGATGCCCTGACTGAGCAGGGGAGAAGAAGATCAAAGTGAAGTGAAACCTTGCAAGCTACATAGTACATACCCATTTGAAGAACGTGGATGCTCCCACATTGGACTGATGAATAGAGAAAAAAACTACTACCCCATTCATACCCATTTGGACAAGGTGGATGCTTGTACATTTTACTACTATTCCTTAATCCACAGCAAACGGAAATTTTACTTTCTGTATTTATCATAGAAAATGGATTTCACAATTAAAACATTATTAGCCATGTGGACCAATCAGGGTAAAGGGACACAGCAAGAGGACATATACTCGGGAGTCGGGACAGAGGATCCGCTCCGGGGTTTCTCGGCTTGGGACTTGGGAGTGTGCATGGCATGGGGTGCAGGGTTTAAGGATTATGGTTTAGGGGCCCAATTTTTGAGAGCATAGAATTATGAAGATTGGGCTAAAATGAAGGCCCAATTAGAACGAATTTCGGCCTAGATTTATTTTTTGGCCGAAAATTTCGGCCTAGATTAGTCTACTCATCCCTCATAAAAGTTCATAGCTCATGGTAAAAACAAGTAACCCCAACTCATAAACTGTTGAAAATCGTACAGCAGTCTAATAGGGACTAGAATCTAGATCGAAAAACCTGTTTCAAAGTAAACTAATTATAGGGTTGATTAAGAAAAGTGGGTCAATTTTGAAATTATGGCTCAATTAACGAGCTAATAGCTAGTTAGGTCAACCTTAGATATGGATTGGAGAAAGTGTAGGGCCTGTCTATATGATCTCATTTTTCAAGTTGCACCACTAATAAGACGACGTTGATTTCCCACCTTTTTGATTATTTGCAATTGTCGGTCTAATATAATAATAATACCCTAACTCATTTTCATATTTCACGTTGATATTATAAAAAAAAAGTTCTTTATTAATTCTATGATAAAAAACAAACTATAAAAATACACGAAGAAGACATTGTAGACTGTTAGGTTTTACCAAGTCGGACACCGACATTCATGCCAATTTGGTTGCTTTGTACACCCACCACCATTAATCCACATCGATCGTCGGTTCCTTAGCTTCATCCTCATATCATATTCCGATATTCCATCGAACATTTGTGGAGACGCAAGTTTTTCACGTCGAACATTTTGCGAAAATTTTATATCATAGCGGTTCGGCTCAAGTCCCGTATCTATTAGGCTAATATAAGTCTTTCACATCGAATATTCTAAGAAAGCTCGCATAAACGTACATGTTAGACTCTGGGACTTATCCTTATGAGAATCGATCCGAAAACATCTACAAGTTATCCGATCAATTTGACCGTATATACAAGTCTAAAGGGTAGCAACTCAATGTCACATATATGTGGTGAGTTAGCGTAGCATTGTCAAAAGGCTATGTTTCTTCTTCTATTTGCTTACGCCACCTGCAAAGTATGAAAGTATCAATCAATCTTGTATTGCACATTCTTTTTTAGGGTCAAGATCTTGTATTGCACATTTGCTTCCATGGAATATCTTTGCCTTCTTATAGAGAAAGACAAAGATCGATTTGAGAGGGGCCACAATTTACCCTTCTTTCTTGTTTGCTCAAACGGTAATTAACTGAGATTGCCTCATGTGAGGGTAATCCAGCCATGCTTAGTGAGTTATTAATTAGTAAACCTAATGAATTACCATATGACGTCCGTCCTTATCTTGGATTTTTCCTTCAGACGTGTCATAATGTCATAAATATCAGCGTCTCGTAAATACCTTGCCAAGTTGCCATTCTAAATTTAACAAAAATGTCCCTATTTTTGAAGCATCAAGTTCGGTTTCCACGTTATGAATATCGTTTTTAATTATATCATTAGTTTTTCTCATTATCCATATTGTATTTAATTACCACTACTGTTTTTATTATTAAAAAAAAAGAATTTTGTTGTCTGCCACAACGCATAAATCCGGAATGCCTATTGTTTGCCGTGAGGCGAATGCCAACTCTATGGTTGATTGTGTCGTTGGGTCTTTTCATTGCATAGCATCCCTTACTTTTTTTTTCCCGATAAGTTAAGAGATTAAAATCGACACAAGTTTTATTTGGATTCATCTTGAATTTCGAACCTGAAACCGAAGATACACCAATCTGTTACCTTATTAAAAAGAGAAATTTGCACTAAACCACCCGTTAAATAGGCGAATTTACAAATAACCACCCGTTATACAAAAATTTGTTTTAAACCACCCACAACTTCAATTCCGTTAACAAATAGCCACCCACGACGTTATTCCGTTAAAAAATCCGTTAAATCACACGATATGACCATTTTGCCCTCAAAAAATGGTCAACACACCAACCTTCCACCCTCCCCTCTCATTGACTATATAAACAAAATTAATTCAACAAATTAACAAAATACATTGTTTTTTTGTTCAGAAAATTAACAAAATTTATATGATAAAATTTGAACCAAGCCAATCTGAATCATCTTCCTATTTTCTTTTTTTTTTTGGTCGACCATCTTCTTGTATTCTTTTTGACCAAAAAAAAATTCCTGTATTCTTTATTCTTCCTGTATTCTTTAGCTTTCTCCATGCATTCTTTAGCTTTCTCCATTGCAATCCTGACAGCATCACGAAGTTCATCCTTTCCATCTTCTTTCCCTGACATCAATTCTCTATACACTCAAATACAAATCGCTTGAAGCTCCTTAGGTCAGACCAATTTGTTTAATTATGACTCAAAATTGCTAACAACTTATAAACATACTGTAATTCCAAAAATGTCTCCAATTCCACAAGCTTTCACTTCATTTATAGGCAGAAATTTCAATTCCACCCTCCCCTCTCATTGAGCCAGTGGCGGATCCAGAACTGGTTCAATGGGGGGGCGGACTTTAGGTCGGCGTTTCGTTCAGTCGTCATTGCTCCTTCGCCGTTAGAGGCTCAGAATTGCACAACTCATCGAATTTCGCTACGGGCTCTCATGAAAACCCCAAATTGGTTCAACTCGCTGACATAAATTTTTTTTTTTTTGGAAAATTACGTATGGTGCCCCTAGGTATATTGTGGGATATATAATAAGTAAAAACCCATCCCGTAATTTATAAATTACGAGACCTTATGTTGCGAAATAAATAAATTTTCTTGCTAATTTTAAAAATAAATTTCTTCTTTCTTTGTATAAGTTGCTGACAAGTAATGATTCTCACTTTTCAGCCCGTCCCGTAATAAATAAAATTCTGTCCCGTAATTTTTAAAAAGAACAATATACTGTACCCTGATGTTTTGCCCATGATTCTCACTTTTCACTTTCAGCACCTTATAAAAAAAAAAAGAAAATTTATTTTTAAAATTATAAGTAAAAAGAAACAAAAGGCTAAACGTGGCTTTGTGGGCAAAACGACATAAATTAAAAAAAAAACAAAAAAACAAAGCAGCCAGTTACTATTTTTAATGTAAAAACGACGTCGTTGGTTTGTAGGGTTTAAACCCCTTTCTTCGGTCTTCTTCCCCAGCCATTCAAGCCCGACGCCGACGGCCGTTCCTCCGGCTCCGGCTCCGGCCCATGCGTTCACCGTTCACCCCGCCCCATCCCGCCCCGGCCCCGGCGCCCAATCCCGCCCCGCTCCCGCCCCATCCCGCCCCGCTCCCATCGCTCCGGCCGCCCGCTCCTAGGTACTCCACAGTGTCACTCCGGCGCGATGGGGGGGCGGCCGCCCCCCTCCGCCCCCCCCTAGATCCGCCGCTGCATTGAGCCGAACTAGAGTCAGAGGAGGTCGGCGGGAGTCGGAGTTGTGCGGCCAGATCCGAGGGTCGGCGGGGGCTGGGTCACGAGTCCAGAAGTCGGGGCGGCCCGCCCCGACCAATGAAATTTGGGGACCCTGTGCAAAAAAAAATTAATGTTAATTGGTTAGAATTTGCAATTTTAAATAGCGAGATAACGTTTAATAATTAATAAACCTATACAACGTAGATGTATTGTTAAATTTTGGATATTTTGTTAGGGTAATTTAATTTTTGTTAATACATATATATCAAATGTAGAAAAAGAATGAGTATACTTAGTAAAAAAAATTATATTCATCTTTATATTTTATCCATAAAATTAAAAAACAGACTCAATGAGAGCATCGAGAATATCAAAATTAAACAATAAGTAATTAACTAGACTATAATCTTAATACTCGGCTAATAAATAATACTCCATCCGTTCCAAAAAATTTGACCCTTTAGACATTTCACACATATTAAGGATTATTTATATATACCTAAACTACCTCTATACAATAATAAGATCACTCCTACCTAAAAGCATGGTGTTTATTAAAAAAAAATGAAAAAAGATGATATCATTACATCATAGGTTATCATGAGGGTCAAACTTGGAAAAAAATGGAAAATTATATGAAATGAACAAGTTTTTTGATACCATAAAGTGTCCAAAAGGTTAAGTTTATTGAAACGGAGGGGGTATTTCATAATAACTATATATTTACTTACGTACAAAATTTACATAATTTTTTATTATTGGTAAGCTAATTAGATTTAAATTAAACAAATTAAACAGTCACCGGTAATTAGTGGGATAAAAAACGAAACATTAAATTTGAGTACTAAAAAGTACAAAAAGGTAAAAACTAATAAATTTTTAAAAAAATTAATAGAGGAAGGGCCTGATAAAAATTGGAAGAACCGAAGAAGGGAAAATAGCAAATCGAACATGTATAATTGTATAAGGGAAAAGCCCAGAAGGTCACAAAGGCACGAACCATAAAAATTAAAAGAAAGTAAAAAAATGATATGCGTTGCTATTAGCAGGATTCGAACACTGCAAAAGTTGAAACATGCAGCACGCTGACACGCTCCACCACCAGCTGTGCTATTTCAGCATAATGAGTTGTTTTACACACTTGTTTAATATATACCTACTTTACAAATTTTGGGGCCCTTAAATTTTAGAGGCCCTGTTCCACCGGGCTGTTTGCACATGCCCATGGACGGGCCTGGGGGCGGGGGCGAGCGAGGGTGAAGTGTCGCCGGCATTGGTCTGCAGACCCACAAAGGCAAAAAAATCGGGGTGTTGGTCGCGGCGGCGAGTGGGTTGAGCCGGTGAGAGGGAGCGAGTTCGAGCGCGGAGTGAGAGAGAGGCCGAGCGCCGGAGTTTGGCCGGTGTTCTCAAGTCTCAGATCTGGAAAATCGGAAGCGGAATGTAGAAGAAGACAGGTGGTGAGGTGGGTGTGCCGGCTAGGAGAAGGAGAAGGGCCCTCGGTCAAAGTCAATGAGAGGGGAGGGTGAGTTGGCACAATGAAAGAAGGAGGGTGAGGGCAAAATGGTCATATCGTGTGATTTAACGGATTTTTTGACGGAATAACGTCGTGGGTGGCTGTTTGTTAACGGATTCGAAGTTGTGGGTGGTTTAAAACAAATTTTTGTATAACAGGTGATTATTTGTAAATTCGCCTATTTAACGGGTGGTTTAGTGTAAATTTCTCTATTAAAAAACCAAATCCATAAATCCACAATGCGTATTTATCCACTTCAGTGGGCCCTGTATACTTTTTTAACTAGAGCCTAAAGCCAATCACTGTCCTCCACGTGTTCTCGTCTGACAGCTGTATCCACCTATACACGCAACGGACAACTCGAAAAAATGAAATCCTCCGTTTTCTCTATCCGCATTTTCTTCGCTTCCGCTATAAGCGTTAACGTTACACACATTTTCCCCTTTTCAGACTCCTTTCTTTTGGGAATTTATTTTATTATTTTTATTCCATCGTTTCTGTGTATCTGTGCCTTTAAAAAGGACATTGAAGCCAGAGGCAGAGAGCGGGAACGCGTTCTCTTTTACCTCTCTGTGTAGACTCTTTCTCTTCTTCGTAATTTGCGATAGCCATTCTCTTCTTTCTCTAGGGTTTTCACCTTTCTGCCATTCTTCGAGATCCATACGCTAGCTCAGGTACATCCTTTCCGCCTTTAGCTTCTCTCCATTGATGGATCTGATGCTTCTGTGCTTCATATAGTCGAGACGGAACCTGATCCTCTGGATTTTGCTTTCATTTGCTGTTTTTGGCTGATTTTCGGAAGTGCTCGTAATGCTGAAACAACGATTCGTAAATTGGTTGCAAATGCGGTGTTTATGTCGAATTTGTTGTTTGAATCCTGGACACTCTATGGTAGATTGCAGGCTGTGTGGTTTGTATTGCATTTCCATGGAGTCTTTTGACAATACACGCGGAAACCATGACTGAAAAGTCGGTTTCGCTGAAGAATATTTTTTACTGCGTTGTTTGTATGCCGACTGACCGCTGACGATTGTGGATGCCAATTGGCTGTTTTCAGGAAGGAGAAGACATGGCACCTCCAATTGAGATCCCAGAGAAGGCAACTGTAGCTGTGCAGGCAAAATACGCTCCACATCCGCCTCTGAATGAGAGAATACTTTCATCCATGAAGAGGAGATCTGTTGCTGCACACCCATGGCATGATCTGGAGATTGGTACTGTCTTTGGCTTGCTGATTACTTTGTTTATTGAATGTTGAGAGGCCATAGTGCTTGAAATTAACCTGCTATGTGTTCTGTTTTTTGCTTTATTGTTGAATGTTGCAGGACCTGGAGCTCCAAAGATTTTCAACTGTGTAAGGATCCTATTCTTCTGTCCATTTGAACAATGATCTATTTGCTTTCAAATCTGATATGCTAAAAAAAGAATTCTTTTTTAGATGCTTTAATGTTGTAATGAGGATGGAGATGAAGATATGTTGATTTTTCATTCTTTCTGAGCATGAGTAGTGGGCAACATTGAATATTTTGATACTAGGACCCAAGAATCCATATACTAAAATATAGAAAATACAGTTGTTGCAGGACTTAGTCTAGTAGCTTGTGCTGTTGAGTTATTCAGATTTCTAAGGAATCTTTTTCCACAACTCGTTTTTCAGGACTTTATAGCCTTTAGATTGCAGTTTACTATAGCATGTTAGTACGTAAGATAGAATATAGGTATAGGGCACTGATCGATTTATGAAAAATGTTGAAATTACTAGTATCAGCTTTGTGAACTCTGCAAACCAATGTTGTGTCTAATAACCTGTAATTCATTCATGCAGGTTATTGAAATAGCCAAAGGGAGCAAGGTCAAATATGAACTTGACAAGAAAACAGGACTGATCAAGGTAAACAAATGAGTGCATTGTACACACTTAATGTCACTACAGGTTATTTGGACTTAATCTTGATAACAAAATGTGGTATATGTGCAGGTTGACCGTATCCTTTACTCTTCAGTTGTATATCCACACAACTACGGTTTCATCCCACGAACTCTGTGTGAAGACAATGATCCCTTGGATGTATTAGTTATCATGCAAGTAAGCATCTCAAACACCATTTGCGGGCATTATAGTCTATATGCACTCACCCTTGAAGCTGAATCTACATTCTCTCAGTTTGTATTGTTTTATGAGCTAATTGTTGTCCGTATTTCACCAACCTTGTAGGAGCCTGTTATTCCGGGTTGTTTTTTGCGTGCCAAAGCTATAGGGGTGATGCCTATGATTGATCAGGTATATGATTGCCTTTTTATGTTTCTTATTGAATTGTTGCAGCATTAGGTAGAAACTAACGTCTCACTCTTACAGGGAGAGAAAGATGACAAGATTATTGCTGTGTGTGCTGATGACCCTGAGTACCGACATTACAATGACATCAAGGATCTTCCTCCACATCGTTTGGCTGAAATCCGTCGCTTCTTTGAAGAATGTATGCTTCTTTACAAATTCTTACATCATTCTACTGCGCATACCACAAACACATTATGGTTATTACTACATGATTGGCTTTTTAAGTTGCTGTATTTTTCTCTATTTTTAGTCTTAGTTGTTTGTTTTGCTCTTTTCAGACAAGAAAAATGAGAACAAGGAGGTTGCTGTGGATGATTTCTTGCCTGCAGCTACATCCCATGTAGTCATCCAGAATTCCATGTATGCGTTCATTTCTCTACACTATTCGCTTGATTGCATTCTTGTTTTGAGCCTCTGTGCAAAAGTGAGAGTAGTTCTGAGGTTAGAATGGCGTCTTTAGTACATATAACATACTGATACAGTGCCAGACAAAGTCTCCATTTTCTTGGATCTCCCACTCCCGTTCCATCCTTATTTGTTTGGTTCTGCTTGTTTTTACGAATGGATGTTTTAAGTTCTATCAAATTGCCAACCACTAGCTTGTTGGAATCACAGTTTTCTGCACAGCATCACTTCAAAGGCATCAATTTTATCGCGCTCCACACACTAGACACAATAGATATAAGCTGGAAATATACCTTGAACTCCAAGTGACAGTCACTGACTCATCAATTGAAAAAAAAATAGCCATACTTATGTTCTGGCATGCATCTTGCTTTAAACTCTTAAAAATAAACTATAAGAGTGCTCTGCAAGATCTTAATATTGAGTGTGCTTATTTGCTAGACATAATCTTAGTGAGAAAAGACAACTTCAACAAGTTTGTTCATGCTGTATGCAGGGATCTTTACGCTGATTACATTGTGGAGACCTTAAGGCGGTAGCCATGGCTCTCTACTGCCATATCTGCAACTACATACTTTCCTATGATGTGTAGCCTCTATAAGAACTTTTGAGAAAAGATTCCACTTGCCCTCCTTGTAATGTTGATGTGTGAACCAGTGTGAGAAAGAGAAGTTTGGTATATGCCTCTTGGAAGAAAGGGAATTTGTTTTGATGCTTTGGTTTCAGCTGGCCCTTCATACAAAATACTAGCAACATGTAGAAGTTTTTGTGTGAATTACAAATCCGGTATTAGAAAGTCTGTAATATGTTAAGGGGGTGGATTTACACCTGCTTTATGCCTCTTTACATTGCAAATTTGTTCATTGCTATGTCACTTGATTGTTCGAGTGGTAAAAAAAACATCAATGTCTTCTATCATCTATGTTACTTACTATGTATACACTTTTTTATTCATGATCTTCCATAACTCCACAAGTGTAAATGTGCAATGTGCAATGTGCAATCTGCGTTTCCCTCTTTGTTTGCTCAAATAAGCTCCATTTTTATGTCATTTTGGATATTTTGCGTTATTCGGTAAGACAGAGCATGCGCACTAGTAAAGTCCTTAAAGCCTATGGGAAGATGACCCAATAACAAGGAGTTGGTTTATTGGAACATGATAGGCAGCGGCAGATCTAGGGGCGAAGGGAGCGGTAGTGCAGATTAGTAGGAGCCCGGAATGGGGCGGTTTGGGATGGGTGAACACCAGGGTTAGAGGAGCTGGAGGAACGGGTAGTGAAGGCATGGAGCAGATGTCGACGTCGAGCTTGAACAATGGCAACGTTTAAATTGGGGGTTGAGTTTTAACGCATCCCTATTTCTAGACCTGACAATTCGGGTTGTTCGGGTCAGTTTGAATCGGGTCGTTCGGGTCGGGTTCGTTCGGGTCAAAAAGTTATTTCGGGTCTTGTTTAGTTCGGGTTCAATGTTATTCGTGATCGGGTCTAGTTCGGATTCGGGTCGTTTGGGATCGTGATATTTCGGGTTAGTTCGGATTCAGGTCAATTTGGATCGGATGTTGTTCGGATCGCATGTTGTTCGGTTTTGGGTCTAGTTCGGTTCGGGTCCTTTTTGGATTGCTTCAAATCGGATCATTTCGGATCGGGTCAATTTGGATTCGGGTGTTATTAAAACTCAATCAACCGGTAGGTCCGGTACACATGATTTTTATTTAAAATTTTAAATAGTGTTATTTCATTTTTGTATATTTATGTTATTTATACGGTTAAAAAAATTTATGAAGCTTATCTTATCATAAATCATTAATTAGATTGGATAACATATTATTGACACGTTCAAGATATATCTATATTTTTTAACACGCGTCTCAATTTAACTATGCTAATTAGTGTCAGGCTCGGCTAATTACCCGGTTCAACCGGTTAGATGGAGCAGGGCCCCCAAATAATTGGGGTCCCTGATATATCAAATGTTTTACGTAATATTTAGGGATACAACTTGGCTTGGTGGTAGAGGTGAGCAAAATTATCCGATCCGTTGATCCGTTCCGCCGATCTAGCCAATGCGATTCGATAAAATCCGGACAATTTGGATAGTTATATCTTTTTTTATTCATAACTTTTCTTATTTTAATAATATAATTTGAAAAATAATGCTAAAACGGATAATTTGGATATCCAAAATATCCGGTCTCGGATATCCGATCCAAACTGATATTTCATTTCGGATATCCGACTAATAATGGATCAGATACGAATCGCTAACTTTGGCCAAAATTTTCGGATATGCGCTATTTTCGGATTGGATGATCCATTTACTCACCCCTACTTGGTGGTGTAGACTGTAGAGTTTAGAAATGTCGGTTGTTCGAAGCTCCATCTCTCTTTTTTTCATTTGTTTTTTTTTCTTATTATGTGGGTCATTGGGCCCTAAAGTTTTCTTCTTTCATAATTGGGTCTCTAGTATAATAATTGAGGCCTCTTTTTTTATTTTGCTTATTCATTTTTTTCTCTAAATCTTGCTTAGCTTTTTAATTTTAAATGACTCTTCAAGAATTAATTTTCTTACTCTTTATTTCCTAATCGTGTTAATTTTTCTAAACAAGCCCTAATTTAATTATTTTTTATACATCTATATATAATGATTAATGTTATTTTGGAAAGTATATTCAATTTTATTATTTTAGTCTTATTTAATTTGAATAAAATTATAAGATTTGCAAAATTATTGTTCAAATACGTATAATATAATGTACACCATATATAAAACTTCTCTTAAGATATTGTACATGTGTCAGTTTATTACCCATATTCTACTTATAAAACCATACAATATGTTATTTCCATTATATTTAGGGTTTAGGGTTTATCACCCATATTCTATTTATCAGAATATTATACATGTGTTTATCACCCATATTCTATTTAGTTTGGATGGATCGGATCATTTCGGGTGAGAATTAGTTCAGGTCGTTTTGGATCAGGTCATTTCTATTTCGGGTCAGTTCGGTTCGGGTGCAGTTCGGTTTGGGTCAGTCTAGTTCGGGTCAGTTTGGTTTACATTTTATTCGGGCCATTTCGGTTCGGTTCAGTTTCAAATCGGGTCTGGGTCATGTTCGGATGGTTCATTTTTCGTTGTTCGGGTCAAATTTCGGGTTTGGGTCGGGTCAGTTCGGTTCGAGTCACTTTCTGTCGGGTCTACGGCTATTTCTTGTTACACCGCACCTATAAATATCTTTATTCTCTAAAATTATGAAGCTGTCCTTCTCACTTTTCACCCCCTTCTCTTTCTTCCATTCTAGTCCTCTTCTCCTTCTTCCTCCACAATATCACTTTTGTTTCAAATCTTTCTTCTTTTCATTCTCATCAAACTATATACTTTTAGATCCATTCATATTTGTCTATATTATCACTTTTTAAGTTGGATTTGACAAGAAATCATATATATTATGTCGGCTTGAAACTCCAGATCTGATATTTCTTCACTACGATAATAGTCCATCAAGAACTAATTGATAGATTACAATTGTCCATCAAAATTCAATGGACAATATTAACTTGTCGACATGTTTGTTGTGGAAATTAGTTATCAGTCCACTTGTTTTCCGTGGTCATGTATGAACTGTCCATCCCTTTTTAATGGAAGGTGGGTATGCGCTTTAACAAAATTCCGGTATGCGTTAAATAAAGCCCATGTTTAAATTTAGGGACAAATGACGTGTGTGTCCCTGAAATATAAAAGTTTTTTTAAGTCTGTAGTAAACTAATTGGAGTTTAATATTATTGTTATATGCTTTTTTTCTATTTAAACTATCTTGAGCGGAATGAATTTTTGTTAGTACTAAGTCGGTCTAAAATCCACCCCCTCCATTGAACCGGTTCTGGACCTGCCATTGATGATAGGGTATCAATCTGACAAGTTGTAGGTTTGGTCTTTCATTAGTCTTTTTGAGGTGAATCCCCTACCATGTCCTTGGACTGGAACACCATCCTTTCACCATAACTTTTTTGACAATAAAAGGAAAGAGGAACCAATTTGAATGTATTAATAAGAAAATGAAAGATTTAAGTATGTAACAATATATATATATATATATCCCAATTGGTTATTTATAAGCAAATGTATAAAAATTAGGTAAACATCAAAACCCCCTAACTACTTTCTCTCTCCACTAGTTCACTGATCGTTGAATATCATCACTTTAAGACTATCATCACTTGATGATAGTAATGACATTCATGTGATGACAACATGATTGTCATCACTCGATCATTCAATTCATTGCCATCACTCGATAAAAGTGATGACACTCCGATTTGACATCACTTTGTCACTTGACTCACTTCATCACTCGATGACATTACTCGGTCACTTAATTCATTGTCATCACTCAATAAAAGTGATGACACTCCGATTGTTATCACTCTATCACTCGATGACATTCATGATACTCCTATACACAAAAATCACTTTCATCACTCTATCACTCGAGTGTCATCACAATAGGACACTCGTTTTCATCATGTGCCATCAATACTCAATAAAAAATAAAAAAATCACTTTCATTACTAATGACAACCGTTTTGTCATCACAAGATGAAACTCACTTCGGCATCATAAGATGACACTTAAATCAAAGTATCAAACAATTGTTATTACATTTAAATTTTTAGTATGTGTCATTAGTCAAAATGCACAAATTGTTACAAAACGAAATGTCATCGCATAATCAATCAAGTGTCGTCTTATATAATGTTTTTTAGTGTCATTACACAAATTGTCATCACAACTTACACATATTACAATCTAACTAGCAAATAATCATATAAGACAAACACAAACGATCTACATAATAATTTGCAATGTAGATTAAGAAATTCACCTAGCTAGTAAGAAACAAAATGATTTCAATAAGTGATGACAATTGGTTTCTCCTCTGAAAGTAGACACAATTAAGTCAGTGGCAATGAAAACAGACACAAGTCATTAGCTTTTATCACGAACTCAATTCTACTTTATGAATGTTTTTCGATATGAGCATCCACCCAGCTGAGTAAAGGCTTCACCTAAGGAAACCACAACAAGCAATGGAAGATATCATCACATTCATCCCCACAAGATGGAAAGTGTACAATAAAACCTAAATTACTTCAACATCAAAACACAACCCAATCGAGGTACTCCATCGAACCTAAACAACAGGTCATCACAAGAATCAAATTCTACATAGAACCCATCTCCACAATCGTGAGAGAATTGATCATCAATCAATCCCTAAAAAAGGCATCCATAACCTGGAAACCCTAATTCTCAACACAATTAATGAATAGTCATCTTATAGTGCAACAAGCATATATACATACACAATAATAAACACAATAGCAGACCACACTGGCAAAATTTCCAAGCACCAAAGTCCATGATCGAATCAAAATCAACCTAGAAGCAAACCTAAAGCAGAATCTCAAGCAAGAAGACTCAAAAATCGGAAAAATAACCTTGGGAGTAATCACACGAAAGAAGAGGATCGGAGAATTTGCTAGAATATGTGGAAGAAAAAGCGGTGGAACAAGATCAAATTGGTGCAACAGTAGGGAAGTAGACACAATTAAGGTGCACCGCTAGATGTTTCCGCCTACAATCATCCCCACTCTTTACGATCATATGTATCAATGTCGCACATCAAGTGAAATTGGTCAATCCGCCCCTGATTCCACCTCCGACCGCCCCAAAACCATCCCGCCCGACCCGATCTACCTGCTCTCTACTGACGACGCCTCTTCTTGCTCCTCCTCCTTCTCCTCCTCCTCCTCCTATCAGGACAAGCCTCATCCATCTGATCTCACCTCCGATCATCTTCTGGAACCGTCTTCTGGTCGGCGCCTCAAGCTTCCCTTCGACATCGCCTTTCTTATCGCCGCTCTAATCTCCGACGACGTCAAACCGGTTTTCTTCTTGGCCTTGAATGCTTCCATAATAATCGTCGAGCGAATCTCGAGGAGGGGAGAGAATGCTCAAAAGTAAAAAAGGAAAAAAAAAAAAGATTTTTATACTGGACAAGGATCCAGCTTGGCCAAATGTTCAAATCAGATTGAGTTCATGCCGTCCAACCTAAATCTCTCTAAGAAAATTATGCAAAGATAAAAGCAGGTAAAATTTGGTAGCGTTGACTTCGTAAATTTTCTTTTCCCATCTTCCATAGGTGAAAAACCCAAAATTCTATCCACATTCTGAGTTCCACACACCCATACATAAACCCTAATCCTAAAGCCCCCCTTTCCCTTTGCAATGAACAGTACCAAATCCAAAATCAAGCCCCCAAATTGAAACCTAAAGAACAAATCAGCCAAATTTGCAATTTCCTTTGCCTCCTTGCCTTGCAATCTTCAACTGCAGCCAAGATCGAAAACTCTTACTCTGTAATCCGAAAAGCTTCACAAACAAAAACCCCAAAACCTAGTCATGTCGTTTTTCCAAAACAGAAGTAGCGAGGGCGTAGAGCCTTGCGGGAGCCTACCGGGATCGTCGGCTCTTCATGGTCGCGAGTGAATCGGCTCGATCTGTTCTTCAAGGAGCCTCACTCGGTTATGAATCTTGGGTTGGAGAAACATCACATTAACGCATTCCTTCGAAAATGGGGGACGTTGGGGGCGAGAACAAGATGGCGGCGAGAAAGGGCGAACGGGGCGAGGCGCTGGCTCCTATATCCTTTACTTTGTTGAGTTGAATATGAATCACTGGATCTCTATGCCTATGTATGTGAAATTGTGAACTATAAATTGAGGTATTGGGTGATTGTTTTTGTTATGTCCTGATATTATACTCCATATGGAATATCCAATTAAAGAGAAATCTACTATGAACAACAAACAAAGGGGAGAACCCATGAACAACATGAAACCGAACCCACTATGGTCGAGGAGACCCTATGTAGTGGTGTTCTTGAGAAGAACAAAAAAGTCAGTGCATATGGTGTAGTAAAAGACAGAAATTTGAAGTTGCATAAGACAGCTAACTTGACCAATCCCTCAGGGGTTAAAGAGATCATGTTTTTTGAATCTTTGATTGATGAGCTAATGAATGCAACTGAACCTAGATAAAAAATCCTAATGCTCATGATACTACTAGTACTGATGAAAAATTCTCCTCTAGAACTCTTTCTATTGAAGAATATGTTAGATCAATGCTCCAAGAGGAGTCCTGTTAAGTTTATTGGCGGCTTTTTGATGACAGCCTATTCCTTAAGCATTACCCTACAATCTATCCGATTTTTATGGCTCTTTGATGACAGTCTACTCCTTGAGCATTACCCTTCAATCTATCTGATTGGTATTTTTGGCCGAGCTGCAATGATTTGTAGGATGGCTTGTGCTCCTCTTCGTATAAATTTTTGAAAAGCCGGAGTTTTGTTTGGAATTTTTCGGACCGAGTTTGTCTAGGCCAAGTCGCTTGGTGCTCAGAGACTTCTGAAGATCCTTCATCTCGGTGGAGGGAACGTCAGTTGTCCATTCGCACACCCCAGGATGGGTCGACTTGATGTCGGCGGCACTATTTTAGTGTTTTACTCACCCCGATTCCAAACTCCCTCTGCTCTTTCTTTTAGAAAATTTGTACTTTATTTCGTCCATCTTGCTTGCCATTTGTGGCTCTCTTGAGTTTCCTCGCCGTTCACGGCTGCCGTCTTACGGCCTCTCGGGCTACCAAATTTATTTGGTACTCCGAATTATTACCTTTTAAAAAAAAAATAAAAAAAAATAAACCCTAATCCTAAAACCCTTCCGTTTCACCCTCAATCAATCAGAAAACCCAACGCCCCAAACACCCAACGAAGAAGAAAGATGAGCTCCTTCAATGGCTCCTCCCCCAACCTCGACAACCTCTTCCTCCAAAACCTAATGGGCCGCCTCCAAATCCGCCCTCCTCCGCCTCTCTCCTCCTCCCTCCCAAACCCCCTCCTCAACCAATCCCTCGAGGAAATCCTCCTCGACGCCGCCGCCAATTACCCCTTCTCCGACGCCGAGTCCGACGCCGATTCCGACAACCTCAATTCGAACAGGAGCGAGCTCGCCAGGGAGGAGTCCAAGCTCGAGAAGGAGATCGTCAAGGTTATTCTCACCGGGAAGACCGATTCGCTTAAACCTAACTCCGGCCAGGCCGTCTCGATCGGTGAGCACCACATCTGTGTAGGGTTTCATGAGGAGTCGGGATCGGATTATCGCGTTTGGGAGTGGCATGGCCATGTCATGTTGTTCGATGAGGAGGACGGGTTTACGCCTGAGTATATTTACGGGAATTACTTTGAGAGGATTAGGGTTATGGGAGGGGAAGTTGGGATGCAGAAGAAGAAGAATAAACAGGAGGATGACGAGGAGGAAGAGGAAATTGTAGAGGAAGTTGGGAATTTGGGGTTGAAGGAGTTGATTGAGCAATCGGATTCGGGACAAAGTCGAATTCTTCATCGGAATTTCAACGCCAATTCTCCCAAGTACCAATCTTGATACACCCTTCCTAATTTCTTTACTCTTTGTAGACTAGTAGTGTTGTTGTGTTAAACTATGGACTATGGCATACATGCTTAACATTTTGCATTCTTACTGAATGAGCCTGGCTATTGGACTGGTTATGCTTTGCTAGACTGGTTGCAAATGTGTATTTCTAAGTTCAGTAATGGTAGTACTACTACCGAAGTAAGCAACTCGAATATCTTTTTAGTCGGTAGGATGTTCACTTGTAATGCTTGTGAATAGGGCAGATGTTAGGGTTAAGGATTTTGGAACAGTTTTCATATGGTTTTTTTTTCCAATGTTATGCACAGAAAATGGTCTATTTATCCAAAGTGACCATGAAAGTAGCCGCCACAGAGTCCTTGAAAGCATATCATGTAGTAAACTAAGGAGTTCCATCTTATTGACAAAAAGCTCTCTTGCGTGCTTTGTGAGATTTCTGTAACGTCTGATCCGTGAACACACTTCTTATGCTAGTTCATCTGTGGTAACAAAGGCTTCTTGAAGATCTAATATGCTAACTATAGGATCTCTCATCTCTGAACGAAACTATCCTACTTGAATGTGTGGCATCAGGCCATAGAAATAGATCACTGTGTTGTAAGTAGTGTGTTAGTAATGCTGCCAAGTCAGACGTGCATAGTTTGTCTAGCAAGCCAGGCTGTTAGCTTACGTTTCAATATCTGTAGAGCAGAGATTTGCCATTCCATTGCTAGTTGAGAAAAACCCAGATCTCTATCTTTGAATTGATGTTATAGTACATTCATCTGTTCCCTGTGATCATATTCTTCCTTGTATAATGTACATCAAGGCTTTTATGCAAGGCTTTTTGGCTCTTTTATATGTTTACTTGTTTAGAGCTTGAGCTCTTACTTGGCTTATTTTTCTAGATTCTGCTACCATACTACGTTGTCATCCATCATACCCATTGCACATTCCATTATACCCTGTGTAGATAGTTCCTTTTGCTCAGCTTCTTATCGAATGCACTTTGTTTGCAGGTTCTAGTTCGAAGACTCTTCCATAGGGGGCTAATGCAGCACGGGCGCTGGTGCTCAAAGTTTGGCTGCTGGAGATCGCCTTCGGTGCCAACATAATACTATTTGCATCTCATAGAACAATCATAGATGTTTATCTATGAAAAGTACAATCTTTTTGTGCTTTGTCTTGAATGATGATAGTACAGTTGAGAGAAAAAGGGCTATTGGAATTTTGCTTTCATGATCTTTGCCCTGGGCTTAAAGGGTTACCATATTTTGCTTGGTGATTAATCACTTTTTTTGATCCCTTTTGCATCATGCAAACACCCTACTTTACATATAGCTATTCAAGTTTACTGAGAGAAATTCGAAACAAAAAACTCAAGGCGAACATCTGAAGTTAGTGTGTCATCTGTTTGAACCAAATTTGGCCTACTTTGTGACACATGTCACATATCCTATGCTATTCAGCCAATATGTGTACAGTATTTGAATTTTGTATTTTGCTGCAAAGTACTTATTTGCACAAATAGATTACTATATATCATGAATAAATACGAGTAAAAAAAACTATATTTCATTTTAGTGATTATAAAATGACGGGCATTTACACCGTTGCTATTATTAGAGGTGTTCAACAGGGCGGGTCGTGGGTGACCCAACCCGTAATTTGTGGGTCGGGTGCTCGATCCGCATATAACAGGTTGGTTCGCGAGTCGATTTTTTTAAAGTTTGCGGGTCGCGGGTCGGTTGGGTTAAGCCTGCGGGTTTGTGGGTCAACCCGTGACCCGTTACTTTTAAATATATATATATATTTATTTATTGTTTTATTAGTATTAAAATGAATTTTTAAGAAAAAATATATTTTTGAATAATTTATTACTATTAAAATATACTCCCTCCGTCCCCGAAAATTTGTCCATAAAGCACATTTGCACGCGGATTAACGAAAAATGGAAATGATTGATAGGTGATGAAAAAAGATGATAAAGTGGATGAAAGTGGTAATCAAAAGGAGTAATATATAAGATTAGATAGGGATAATTTTGTAATTTTGTTGGAAAAATTGATAAAGTTGAGGGGAAAATTGGATAATGGTTGTAATATATGAGATTGTGTGAGGGTAAGATTGTAAAAGCATAGTGATATAAATGGAAAGAAAATAAAGTTGGACAAACTATTGGGGACTACCGAAAAGGAAAAACGGACAACTTTTCGGGGACGGAGGGAGTATATATAGTGAAAAATTCACTATATTTGAGGCTGATCCATAATTTATTTTCGTATTGCGTAAAAAAGCACCAATTTGACCAAGTCAAACGAGCCAGCGGGTCATGGGTTGACCTGTCCCGACCTGTTGAACATCCCTAGTTGCTATGACTAAAACAATGGGGCTCCTAAGTCCATTGGAAAGACTAAAAGAATGAGCTTTGTGAGACCTTTTGATGGAAATCGTAGCTCTCAAGAATGGAACTCGAGGGTGGAGGGATATCAAAGAATGGGATACACTCTCAAGAATGCAGTTAGAGTGGGAACGTCCACTTAAGGATAACAAAGATTGAGATTGAAGACGATAATATAAACCTCACTAATAAAATTAACAACAGTTTTATGTGAAATTGGAATAAACTCTAGACATTCTGATTCAAAGGGTTGTTTTTTGACATTTTATGTTCACCTAGACGGTTGTGGTCAACTTCAAACTAGTATTCGACTAAATCTTGTAATTGACTATTGTCAATCTCAATGAGAAATGTCATTTTAAAAATCCCGTTTGGACGCTAAAAGGTCCTATAACTTTTTATTACGTCTAGGCGGATTGAGAGGTCGAAGACTAGGGCTGGGCATCGGTCCAAGACCGGACCGGACCGGACCGGGACCGGGAACTCCAAAACGTGTGGACCAGGGACCGGACCGGGGAACATCCGGTCCGGTCCGGTCCCGGTCCCGGTCCAGTCCGGTCTTGGAACGGATCCTTATTTAAAAAATAAAAAAATTCTTTTTATACAAAAAAACTATAATATAGTTAAAGAAATCATATATGTTTAATGAAAAATATATTATTATTAAGTATATAATATAAATATGAAACTTAAATATTAAAATAAGGATCCGGTCCGGACCGGGACCGAGACCGGGAACCTACTGGTCCGGTCCCGGTCCGTACCGATCCGGTCCAAAAATTCGGTCCGGACCGGATTTTGCACAGCCCTATCGAATACATCTCTCCACCAAAATACAGCCTCATGCTTTTTTTTTTTTGATGAAAACAGCCTCGTGTTTTAGAACACGATGATACCATCATATACTACGACAGATTTCTCCCATTTTTCGTTTTTCTTTTCATATCCAAGAAGTCCACGATTCGCGCCTAAAACCCTCACCAAGGCCCATCAAGTTGATATGGGCCCCCGCCTGTAACATTATTTTCCGCTTATTTTACCTGAACAAACAATCAGGAGTTGATCGAAAAAAAACAAACAATCAGGTGAGATCACAGCCGTCCGTTCCCCTGGAACCACACCGCCCTATCTAAATCCAACGGCTCGATCTACCTCCACGTCCATCAATCCCTATTAAACCCTCACTATCCAATCAAAACGGTGCTAAAATTCCTATATAAACTCCCCCAATTCATTCGTCCCTTCTCCTCCCCTCTCTTACAATCCTCCCAATCGTCTCCGGCGAGAGAATGGCACCGAAGGCGGAGAAGAAACCGGCGGAGAAATCGCCGTCGGCGTCGTCGAATTCCAAGGCCGAGAAGAAGCTTCCGAAGGAAGCCGGCGCCGGCGCCGGCGGAATCGACAGAAAGAAGAAGAAGGCGAAGAAGAGCGTGGAGACGTACAAGATCTACATCTTCAAGGTCTTGAAACAGGTGCATCCTGACATCGGGATCTCGAGCAAGGCCATGAGCATCATGAACAGCTTCATCAACGACGTCTTCGAGAAGCTTGCGCAGGAATCCTCCCGATTGGCTCGCTACAACAAGAAGCCGACTATCACCTCTCGCGAGATCCAGACCGCCGTCCGACTTGTTCTTCCCGGTGAGCTTGCCAAGCACGCTATCTCCGAAGGCACCAAGGCCGTTACCAAATTCACCAGCTCCTAAGCTCTCTGCTGCGATCTTGGCGATCGTTCTGTTTCGATCCTGTTTTGATTTGTCGAATTGGCGATTAGTAAATAAAATCAATGGAAACTGTTTGATTAGCTATACCGATTTGAAATCCATTTGACGATTCAGCTTTCTTAATCGATCCGCTGTGTTGAGTAGAGATCACGCACTACGAGATTTAGTCCTGAGCAAAGCGAATGTGATCAAACAATGCACGATTGATACATGAATCAAATGATTTCCGAGTTAGGGTGCATGGACCATTTGAATTTCTCAGAGTTGTCTGTATTCATGTTTTTGCTTAGTGATGGAGTCAATGAATTTAACCTTTGTCAGAGCATTCGGTATCCTAATTCATAGCTTCGCATGGCTTTTTTAGTATCAAACTTGTTCTAGCCAATCAAAAGCAAGTGAACATTATTTATTCAAGAAAGATGATCAACCATCACACATTTCATTCTTCTTAAAATTGCATTATTCTTGCATCCAGAGAGAAGACTGATCTCGCACCACCATCACTTGTAAACCTCAATCCTCCTTGTTTGTTGGCGATTTCGGAGACTTGGAAGGTGACTTGGGCTCCTTCGCAGACGCTTTCTCGGGTTTCCTAGGCAGGAGAATCGGATTGATGTTGGGAACAACACCGCCATGGGCAATGGTAACGCCTTGGAGAAGCTTGGCAAGCTCCTCGTCATTCCTCACTGCCAGAAGAACATGTCTTGGCATAATCCTGTTCTTCTTGTTGTCTCTTGCTGCGTTTCCAGCAAGCTCAAGAACCTAAAAAAACACCCAATCTCATCAGATGAACCTCAGCCCCCAAAGTTAATACCAAATCACTCCAAATTCAGAATTCAAAACTCTAGGACACAATGCAGATTCAAAACCCTAGAGACTAAGGCCAAAATGCAACAAATTAAGCAATAGATCACTAGAAATATAGGGCCAAATACAAAAGCAATCAAGCAATAGATCACAAGAAACATAGGCTAAAATGCGAAGGAACCAAGCAAATGATCACTACAAAAAACGTAGGGCAAAATGCGAAGGACTCAGCCAATTGATCACCCCACAAGTTTTAGGGCAAAATGCAGAGGACTGATCAGGCAATTGATGAGCGGAAATCGTGAACAACCTCAGCAGAAAGATACTCGAGAACGGCGGCGAGATAGACCGGAGCTCCGGAGCCGACTCTCCGAGCATACCTGCCATTCTTCAAATAGCGGCCGATCCTGCCTACGGGGAACTCCAATCCGGCCTTGACCGATCTGGAAACCGACTTCTTCTTGGGGCCGGCGCCCTTCCTCCCGCCGGCGCCCTTCTTCGACTCTCCCGCGCTCTCCATTGCTCTGGCGCAGACGTCGCCGGTCAATATTTTTGTGGAGGAATAAACAAGTGTTTTTGTGGCACGTTTTGGTGGTTTTAATGACCTCTCAAATTGGTGTTTTAGAAAGTGTACGGAACATCATGAATTTTTCTTTTATGGAAAGATTTTTGATGTAATTAAGGCTTTGTTAGGGACTAGTGTAATGGATGGTGTGCTCCGGGGTGCGAAATCAAGAAATAGCACTCTTGATCCCCTAAGAGGATTGGATTTCGTTAGAGTTTTCCTTCTTCCGCTCTTCGCTACCTGACTTGTACTTATCCGGCATGAGAAAGCAAGCACATTCCGATTGAAGAAACAAATATAAAGATTTACGATTAGGCTTCATGCAACACCACCAACGGAGAGCGTTAAAGAGACAATCCTACTATATTAAGGATACTCGATTTTGCACTCTTGTACCCTCAGGAGACTACATTACATCAACCGTACATCCATAATTTTTTCAATAACCCACCGTTGAAACCATCAATCACGACAAGCGCACAAAATAGAAGCAAAATTATCAGATTCCCCACGATTGTAAGAGACTTGCTAAACTCCTAAACTCTTAATTGCAACTTTTTTTTTCATATTTTTGCTTCTTTCTTTTTCACTTGCTCGATTGCTACAATATTAAAGATGACAATTGTTCAAATCATTCTTGATATCACGATTACAAGTACATGTACTTGTTAAATGAGAGGGATAATAGAAACAAGTTCGAACCAAATTTCAACATTATTGGCACCATGCACCCTTGTAAAGCTCAAAAGCAAGTAATCAAGGAAATGATGAGAATACAACTTCCTAGTACCCTAAAAAAACTAAAAACAGCCTTCTACAACCTGGCTATTTCGCAACTATAGTCTCAATGGGCAAGAAAAAATGCTCATAATCCCGAAGATATCCACCGACGGAGCTAAGTAATGAAAGAAGGTAACTACCACGTCTTAGTCTGGCTTCCTGAAACAATGAAATGCCAACAGCAAAACTAAGTCGGGTAAAGGCTACCATGGAGGATGGTGAAAACTGTACAGGACTGGGAAGGCCTCATTATGCAGAAACTAATCTAGAAGAAACTAATCAAAGGGGTTTCGACATCATCAATGTCAAAACACAAGGGAAAGCAAGACCAAAACTTTAAGCATGTTTTTGTATATACCATGTGCATGCGAGTATTAAAAAAAAATTCAGCATGCATCTTTCCTGTGCCTTTTCAACCGCCCTCTGCATTGTGTGCATAATCCCTCTGGGTTTGTCTTGCAGCAGGCTTCACAAAATGTACAGAGGCTATGGCGAACGGCTTTTCTTTTGTGGTTTCACTTTTTCCATTGAAAAGGCAGGGCCATGGCATGGGATATGTGTTTAGTCAGCTGCACATGGCACTGCCTTTTCAAGCCATGAAGTCCCGCTGAAAGCGGTCAATTGATAGCTTGTTCTGTATTTGAACACCTGGGGTATAAATGAAGGGGTGTTTTCATCAGCAATGGTTAGCATGATTCAAAATTGGGTTAGTGATGTAAAAGTGATCAATTCTTACTCGCTCTTGGCTCATTGTTCTGAAGCCAAATTTGTCCGTCCAAATTGACTTGGCTTCCTCGGCTGCTGGAAGCACCAGGGTTTCCACATGTAAGGAAGAAAGCAACCCCTCGATACAAGAGAATAATGCTTGGAAATAACCCTAAACAAAAGGATAAAGCCAAAAGGCTTTAGTATAGCACTGACAAGGAAAATGAATCTCACGAAAGAAAAAGCAAGAGAAAACAGACCCAACTGCACGGAACAAGACAAAAGTACGATTCATTACCTTCCCTTGATTTTCCTTGGAAGTAGCAACAAGAGGAAGTTCAGCAGCCTCACGTCCAAAAATCCTCACGAGGCCAGCTGATACTACTACTGACCTGATCACCCAACAATGCGGTTAAATGTGAGCATAACTAACAAGACAATGAACTAGAAACCTAGTTAGTACATGTGCAAGAAAATGATACAATGATAACTTACTTCACAAGTAGGAGTACGGTGTACATTCCCCCAAATTCTTGGCCAGATATATTTCTCCTGTAAAGGAAAATGGAATTTTGTTTTTATCAAGCACCACATTATTATACTGATTCTTTCCATTACAAGCAGGTAAACTAACAGGAACACCACATTATTATCTGTTATATTTATGATCAATCATCAACTCCATCTTAGCTAATAAGGAGTCTTACACCAAAAGCCAATTTGAACAGGAAACAAGAATGAAGCAGCAGTTTATTAAAATTTCAACAGAAATGTCATATTGATACAAGAAACTCACCCATAAACCATTACAGGTATGAGATCACGACCAGAGCTTGAAACAATTGGATTAAATTGCTCCTGCAGAAAAGAATGTAGACATGCCCACATCAGCTATTTTTGCTACAAAGACAAGATGTTCATTGACCTTGTAACAAACTTAGCAAGTAGAAGGAAAAAGAGTGAGAGAAAAACAGAAACAACCAGGCTGCTTTATGTACAATAATACAAGCAGAAAATTCCCTATTAGCCGATGCATTAACTCCAATGACATCATTTTCATTACTTACTAATTTATTCTTACGCCATTGTAGCAATAATATAGCCAAAGAATTTAACATATTCTAAATAGAAGAAGATGAATTACCACTTGTATAATTAAACAAAAAAAAACTTACTCGAAATATTGCAGTAGCCCTTGAAAGCAGTGGAAGATGCTCATTGTTGCGCTTGCTACCATTTATAATTAGCCATTGCACATCATCCCCAGAAACATTGCATAATCCTTTCAGTAGGAGGGTCCTGCTCAATACTGAGGTTGAGACCATCTGCATGCCCTTAGCATACTGTTCCCATAGAACATCATGGATTCTACTGCAGTCCCCACTGCAGAACCAGTCACCGTCAGGAAGCGCCTGCATGATAAAGTTCAATATTACTCAAGAACCAACGCTAACATAAAATTCACAGTATCAGTATTCCAAATTTACCTTCAAATCACAAATCCCTTTGTCTCTCATGCAATTGACATGATACTCTTTCTCACACTACAGACAAATTCAAAGCCATGTTAAAAAATTGAGCAACTTACATATGAAAAAAATGCGTCAATCATAAATATATTAAGGCAAGAAGCATACTTGATCGCAGATTATTACTGTTCGATCATCAAATATTTCAGAGCTGAAATCATCGGACCTGATACAAAATAACATAAAGAGAGCTAGTAAGTTTGACACATGACAGCATGATGCAGACATCCTACCAATCAAAACACACAAAGGTACAAGGCAAAGAGGGTCATACAAGAGTAAAGACGGTTTAGATCTAGCAAGAAACCCACCCACAACAATATTATAAACACTCCAACCCTAAGAAGAAATCCGCTCCCAAGAATTCAGAAAGGGAGGAAATCTATAAACTCCAGACCATCCAGTGGCATGTTCTCAAACCTTAGTTATAGCCAGCTTTACTAGAGGAACACTCACCTGAATATATATTCAATGCATCAAATATACTCTCCTAATAGATCCATTTCATAGCTCTAAATAAACAACCAAAAATGACAACTCATCCAATCAATAAATAAAAAACACTCTAGCTTAAACCTTGGGTATTGAGATTAACATAAAGATCAATACATTCAAAGTGCTAAAATGACCGGCCGATAAGCTTTACATTTACCATATTAAATCTCATCAGCATCACTACTAAAAAGCACATTGGCTCAAAGCAATTCAAGCCAAGAAAACAGTGGGAAAGAAAAACAGGAAAAGTACAAAGCAACAAACCTGCAAATGACACAGCCACCATGTTCAAACTCGACTTCTTTGACAACCCGGGTCAACCTAATGATAATTGGCTTTGTATTATTGCTCGAAGTGTCTCCAGAAGAAGCTTTAACAACACAGTCTGGGCAAGACCAATCATCTGCAGGAATATACTGAGATCCCAGGCAAGCTGCACAAGAATGAAATAGCATTAGGTACAGTTTAGACACAAACATGCAAATACATAAACCAAAAAATAAAAGTCAAACTTCTAAAGTTACCTAATAAAAATACAAAAATGCAAGGTATACACAAGATCTCTCAAGATCAAAGATTGTAAAACGTGAGGAATATTCCAATGCAAACTAAACATAGCATACGCTTATGCAATCAAACAATAATTTAAGATTAACTAGGACTTCAAGAGCATAACAATGGATAGACCTACTCGTAAACCATCAAGACTAGGATTTTAACAGTTAACTAGAATCAACCTATCTCTGTTTAAGATTGGAGACACTAGACTTTGACAAGAAATATCAACCTGGATGATAAGCCCGTGGACATCTAGAACAAAGAGTAAGCTGTCCTCCATTGCCACAGGTTGTACACATATCATCACTATGGCCAGTGGTAAGGCTCTGTCCATTTGCCAGAGAAATAGCTATATCATGAAGTGAAAGCCCATTGGAAGTATAGATGTGACGGTAGCTGAAAGTTAAAAAGGATATTAATATAAATGTGGGGTTTTTAACACATATTACAAATCGGCAAAGATGAACAGAAGAACTAGTAGAACGTACGGTTGGCGCCTGGCAGCCCATCCAGCATGAGATTCAAATTGTGATGGGCTAATCTATTAACACAGGAAAAAGAGCAGACTTAGATAAAGGAAGTTTTCCATCTTAACAAAAGACTGAACTACTCATGGACAAGAATGGACTACTCATCTTCGCAATAGTATTACCTCGCGGTTGCAGTGATCACACAATATTCCATTTCCTCTTTTGGTACCATGGAGTATTTTCTGTCCAGTAGAAGAGAATAAACTACTGAAACCTTGCCCATTTGAGGTTAGGAAGGGCATACGATGTGAAATTTTAAGACAAACTTACAAAAAGGAAACTATATGAATAAGAAATATAAAATTATTGTAACCTGTCCTTTTGCAGAATAAACCAAATCAGCCCCATCTGGAAGTCCGTTAGGCATAAAAAGCAGCCGATGTAGGTCATTATCCCTGCCATATGATATATGTTGTCAAGTTGCAAAATTTGTAAAGTATTTACATCTAAAATGAAATGAAGGGAAGCATAAAAAATCAACCTCTTTTTAGTCCCAGCTTCTCCCCCCTTCTTTGGAGCAGAAAGCTTTGCAGCAGATGATTTGGGTCTGAACAAAGAAGTAACTGCTGATTAATACAAATAAAAAAAACAAGAACAACAAAGCGAATGATAATGATACACAAAGATAGGATCCAAACCTTTTCGCTGATTTCTTTGATTGCTTTCCATTCATTCCGGAACAAGTTTTTTCACCTTGGGAAGACAAAGTAGGATGAGGATTGCCTGTTTCCATGTTTCCACAGCTGAAACATTCATTTTTCAGACATTAGATAAAGAGAGGGGATTGACAGTTATATATGCAGCCAACCACTGATATTATGTAACATTCTTAAAACCAACAGAAGGTTTGAAGCACTCTATCTAGTCTGAGCCAGAAACATATTCATAGCTCTTTTGGTGTCATACTAAAAAAAATTGTACACAGAATAAAAAGATGTTTGATCTTCTAAATACTATTCTCTTATTTTTTTACCACTCTTGTCAATAATAATGGCTAGTGTCAAATGGCAATTATAGGTGGGTAATAACTCACAAATTTTTAGCTATGGCTTCTACCCAAATAAAAACTATTGCATGAGCATCCCACTCATATCTGTTATAATGTTCATACATCCTACACTGTGAATCAAACAGATGTTCTTATGTATGAATGAAACCATACAAAGCAAAAAGAAGGGGAGGGGTAAAACCAATACCACCTGGTAAAATGGAGAACAAAATTCATGCTTTCAAATGTGGCATGAAGGGGTAAATGTTAGAAAGACAGCTTCATTGGATTAACAAGAGCAATCTTATGCAAAAGTGGAAATCTAATTGAACCAACACTCCCTCAATTCAAGTTGAGACAAACAGGAAATTCGAAAAGAACCAAGAAGAATACCAGTGAAGAAAATTCAATAATATGAGTTTTGTACCTCATATGCGAATCAGACAGGATATGGGATTTCCCTTGATACTTCTGATCCATCTGAGCTGCTACATCACATTGTAGAGCATTAGTTGCGTTTGTAAATCGTAATAGAATAAATTTTACATTATAGTGCAAATTTTAGCATGCTACAGCTTGCACCAAGTGTTACCTTTCCAAGCTTGATAAGCAGATTCATTGACAGATGGACCAGCCATGTCTTTAACAACATTCTCAAGCAAGCCAAGTGGGGACGTCTTCAATTGTTCAATAATGCAGTAGATTGGTTTGCCATTCTCCAGATGTATGTGATTATTTGGATGTCTAGTTTTAGCACCACCTGCATGCTTCTCAAACTCATAAGCACTGAGGACCTGCTCACATAATTTTAGAAATCAACCCAACAAGAACAGCACTACAGTAAAATGATTGATGAAATTCCTTCTTCGTATTTTTTTCGGCATATGGCAAGAAACTTTAAAGCGTGAGCAGAAAATAATCGTTCAGTAGCCTTACATTCTTGTAGTCACAATTTGAGCAGCCACACAAATAGCCACACCCTTTAATAATTCCAGGTAACTCTATCTGTCGTACATTTAAGACAAGTCAATCCCAGAAGAACTAAATTCAGAAGGGTTAGAAGAGCATACTGGCTAACTAACTTACCTCCTTTGAGGTGGTAATATACTTCACCCGAGCTCCTTCCAAGATGCCAGTTGACAGCAACTTCTTCACATTTGAGGGATAGCTATCCGGTGACACTTTCTTTGACATCTTCAACTCGATATTATGTGATATGTCGCTACTAGGATCATCTATAGCCAACTCACACCTATGGAGCCCATTGGACAGGGAATGCTGAGCTTCTAGGTTGGATAAATTACTAGTGAAGTCTTGTTTGTTCTTGCTAAATTTGAATGTAATCTTCCTAATTCCAGTCGAGCTAGCATGTTTAGGGATTTCCATAATAACCCGAGAAGTCGACAGCCCAGAATTATCCTCATCACTCAACATCTCTGCGCTCATGGAAGTAATCTCACCCGAATTGTCCTGATTATTAGGACTATGATCCATTTCCACAGCTTTACTGAGACTACAACTGCGATGCATGATCGAGGTGTTCTCGTTCTCTCGAGGAGAAGTGATTGGATCTGTGACCACTGAGCATACATCGTCATTTGACGCGTCCTTTGCTCGTTTCTTGCAACTCTCCTCTTCTGAATCAGTGACCACACATTGTAGGTCCCGTTTTAGCTCACTCCCCAAACCCTTCTCATTGTCAAGTTCACCATTTGACAGACCATCCACACAAACTTCTCCTTCACCCATGTATATAGCCACTACAGTATCAACACTGCTTCCTCCCAAAATTTTGGAAAGAAAAAAAGCAAACCCTAAAACTCTCTTATAATGGCGTCCGAAGGCAAATCTCCAAATTCAAAATCCCAATTTGTCCTCTGAACGAGACAATCCTCCCGTGACAATGAACCAACCGACCTACCTTGAATCTGAACGGCAATATGTATTACGAATCAAAACAAATCAAGAAAGAAATTCAAGAACAATGAGCCATGAAATTGCAAATTCAATGGGGGATTTGAATCTGAATAAGGGACTAAATTACCTGTATTGTTTTACAGATTCAAACCTATATCCGGAGATTTTGAATCCGGAAAGATGCAACGGTTAATCCTCGGGGTGGGAAATAGAATAACAGATCTTGCGGAAAAGCAGTTATGGCAATTCCTCCATTAACGGAAACAATTGGAAATTCCACTAATCTTTCCAAAATACAAAACAGATCTGAGATTTATTTTTGAAGAAGGAAAAAAGAGGGGAAATCGAAGAAAAGAGAGAGAGAGAGAGAGTAGGGTTTTAGAGGCGAAGAGAGAGAAGATAGAGATGGAGGATGAAGAAGAAAGAGCGGTAAAAACGAAGGAAAACAAAGCCTATTTCGCGGTCGAGATTTTGAGGAAGAAAAGATAGAAAGAAGAGGAAACAGTGATTTTATCAGGAAAGAAGGTACCAGACGAAGGAAAGACATTTATTTATAAAAAGTTGGTAAATAGATAAAAAGAATAAGATTGGGGTTTTTGCTGAGCTGGAGGGCTCTCTGCAGAGGCTAGGTTTTTAGGTGGGACCCAGAGTTTCGTCACGGATCGTAGGATCGGACACGTGGAAGGCTTGGCTTCGTTTCTGGAGGCCGTCAAAGCACTCAAACCCGAGCGGGGAGGACCTGTCATGTGCTAACACGTGCGATGCGGCTTACGTCAGCGCTTAGATTTTTTCTTTTTCCTGACTTTATGGTAGACGAGGGTTAAGGGGTTTAATTGGGCTAGGCTGGGCTTTACGAGTAAGATTTAGTTAATGGGCCTTTGGACTATTTCCAACGGCCCAATATTGGTTGTTTTGGGCTGCGGCCGACAAATGAACTGAGATCCCAAACAATGTGATTTACTTTGAGAGTTTGTGAAATTTCTATTAAAAGAAAAAGGGAAAATAGAGTTTGTGGAATGTTAAGTTTGCACTTAGGCAAAGACCCAAAGTTTGAATTGAATATTACTACTATCAAATAATTGGGTATCATTTGATAGTAATATCTGATTTACATAATTAGATATCATGTCAAAGTCGAATCATCCTGATTTATAACTATATACTAAAACGAAAACGGAGGTTAAAAATAATAATTAGTACGATACGTGTGAACTTCCCGTTGAACCACATAATTTATCTTTATTAAAACAATTTAATTTGTTTAATTGGGTAAATTCATTATATATCCCACATTAAAAATCTTCTTATATGTTGATTTTTATTTTAGAAAAAAAAATCAACTTTATATTTTATACATAATTTTTCTAGAAACCTTCTTATCTAATAATTTCAATTTTCAACTCAATCTAATTTTTTTTTTATAAAACCGTGCCTTGATCAAAATCTTAATTTCAATTCAATGTGTTTTATTCCGCACAATCAGATTATTTTAATAATAAATCTTGATTTCCAAAAAATTCAATGTTAATAAATTAATTGTAGTTGATCACGCATTACCTTTTGCTTGGATGTAAGCACAACGATGAAACAAATAAATTATGAAAAAAATTATCCGACGCAATCACAATATCATATCAATTTGATTCGTTGTAGATATTGTAGAATTTATAAAACTTGTCTAATATGTTATATATCATCATTGTTAATGATTTTCTATGTTATATATCTATCTAATTCGTCGTAGATGTTGTAGAATGTACTTTTGATTATTAAAAAATTATGTTTGAGTGTCTCATTTTGAGTATGCACATAAGAAGCAAATCAAATAAACAGTATAAGATTTAGGTGTCTTCCATAATTATCATTAAAATAAATCACATAAGAAGCAAATCAAATAAAATAGTATAAGATTTCAGATCAAACTATTCTTTTAATAACTTTATATAAAATTTAAAGTAAGTTTTTAATTAAACTAAAATCCTGTCTTGAAAGCACGGAAGCTAATACTAGTTGAAAGCTAGATGCATGATAAATACATATTATTTAAGTATAACTTTTAACCAATTTTTAAATAAAGAAATTGATCACGTGTGGATCCTCTAGCAATATTGAGTTAAAAGGGCCCAACAATAAAGTAATAAACTCAACATGCATGAGCTAACTATCCTTAACCCAAACATTTCACATAGTTTATGAATACCATATTACATATGTGAGCCAACTACTTTTGACCCAAAGAAGAGAAGGAAATACCATCTTAACAACATAAATAATCATACCTCAAGGTCACATAAATGAGGAGTATTTGGTTTTGCACTCTCTAGAGAACTTTATGCGTGCAGTGAATGCAAGAGGCTGCTTAATTACTTTCTTCATGGCTTTTGCCCTTCCATGTGGATCAAACCCATCCAAATTCTATCATAAATTAGGCACTTTGAGATTGCTTTCTCCATGGCTTCTAGCCTTTCGTTTGGCAACGGTTAGGAGTCTATAATTAGGGTCCATACGAAGCAGCGTGATTCAGTTCAAAAGATTATTCTTTTATGAGCACGGTGTTCGTCTTCTTATAGCAGCAATATATAGATCCTTGCATTTCGATAAATGCATATATTCGCTTCCACATCCATCGATATCCATCGCTACCAGAGGGAAGGGTGAGGTGTGCTCTTTCATTGGTCTTGATTCGCCTTGCAAGCGCGTTGTGCAGGAGGTCGAAGTGATGATCTGCAAGATCTGGGGTACCACGAGTGCTTATGGAAAGTATCTTAGCTCTGACTTCCTTGTGTCTGATAGAAAGGTAAACTCAAGTCGTTTTTGTGCTATTTTGAACATAGAGCAAATTGAACTGATGATAGGTTAATTTTTAGGGAAATGTGATGCACTGTATTACGTGGAGAAATGTTGCCCACTGTTTTGTATCTACTTAATAGTTCGGGAGTGTTTATACCCTAAAACATTTTACCCTTCTCCCAATCAAGGATATCGGGTTTGTAGAGATAGTAAATACTTTATTCAACAATCGATGATGTTGAATGCTTTGAACGTTACCCCTTTATTATATAAGTTAGCTCACGTAATTTAATATTGTCGTGAGGTTGTCCACAATCAAAGATGCATTATCAAATTTTATTAAGAATTGATAAATTAAATTACGTGAGCTAACTTATATAATAAAATCAATAAGTTCAAATCAAATTTGGATTAATATATTATAATATTAAATATAAAGATAATATGTAATAATTTAAATAGAAAACCAAGTTATCTGATATATATGCTATTGTTTTTTTGAAAAAATAATTAAATAATAAATTAAAAAAAAGGTAATGAAAATGTGAATGAGTTATTATCTTAATTAAGAAATCTATCTTTTTTTCTTCTAAAGTGTAATCAATATGCAATATTAGTGATATATGTTAAATATAACATATACTTTTTTTTATTGATATTTAAATATTATATGATAGCAATAAAGTATTTAATATATTATGTTAATAGAATGAATCTTTGTCTTAAATATAGTGGTAGAATTTGCTACCATTGATGATTTAAATAAATACCATAATAAAATTACGAAAAATAATTTAAATTTAAGACGATATTTAATTAAATGGGTAAAATATTATGATTATGATTTATAGATTATGATGAAAAAATACTTTTTTAAATAAAAGTTTTATGATAGATCTATGCATTAATTAATGTATATAATGATAAGATAGAGATTTATATATTTGGATAGAATTATTAGTTAAACAACACAAATTCTAATATAGAACTAATATTGTAATTAAGTATCTATAAGATTATGATAAAATCAAGATTTAATAAGATAGATTTTTAAGAAAAGGAGGTTGTTGATACCCGGATCTGTCACCGCGTTGGTGCACGGGATAAATAATATTGACATAAAAGATTAAAGTGTTAAGCACGCTTTTAACGCGTTAAGTACACGAATAACTGAAATGAATAAATGTACGCGTATAGCAGAATGTATGTACGTAACGTCCCACATCGAACATACGGAGGCGAAGTTGTAACGGAGGGAAATTTGTGTACCTTATCGCGATGAGGCCAAGGCTCCTGGCCAATGGCGTAATGTTTGTTCATAATGCCACATTGGCTAGCTACTAACATTCTTAATTAAAGCAAGTAGCTTACGAGCTACATGGTGAGAAAATGGGGAGTTATCCCACATCGGATGGGAGAGAGGTAAGCAAGCACCACCATTCTCTATATATAGGGTGGTGGTGGTACATAATATCGGATCGGAAAAAGGCCGGTCCCAAGACATGTTCTCGAAGGATGGGGCCCGACGTGTTTGAGTCTTCGAGGAGCTCGCACTATTTTACGGGAAAGACATTAAAAAGTCTTATAAGCCTCCGAAAAGAGAATAAAATAATACGCGGGGGGTGGGAGAGCTTGAAGAAAGACGAGCCGGTTTCTAGCGCGCCGAAAGGCCCGAGAGTTTAATAATTTTGTCCCGTAGTTAGTTCGAGATTTTCGGACTTCATCATTGGCGCCGTCCGTGGGGATCTTCTCGTCCTAAGACTGTCATGCTCTCGGGTCGTCGGTTAAGAATCACGCAGGCTAGTTTGTTTTTTGCTTATATAATTAGTATGCATTTTTAATTAGCATGGATCGCGATGGACGCGCGGCCCCATCGCGGCTCATGGCCTAGGCTCGCAGCCTTGGCCCGTGGCCCCATCACGGCCTTGGCCTGCGACCCCATAATAAAATCTCCAAAAAGAGAATAAACTAACAACCCTCCGAAAGGAGAATAAATTAACAAGCCTCCGCCGTGTCTTCACCGGCCCGCCACCGCGCTCTCCCGCCCGCGCTCTTCCGGCCTCTGGCTGTCGCGCTTATCTCTCTAGCGTGGTCCATTGTCGTGGCCTGTGGCTCCCTTCAGGACATCGCGTGGCCGGAGACGCGAGGGTTCGTGACTGGAGTGCGCGGCAAGCTTCACTAATTCCGTTGCACGTTGCCAGCGCGCTAAGTGCAAAAACTGACGTGTATGTAACTCCGATCGAATTCAGGTTGCTCGTGTTGTTCTTGTTGTCGGGATTGGTTGTTTTTGGGTTTTGTGAATTTGTAAAACCTCTTGTGGTGCGCTTGCTTGGCATGTCATGAACGCTAATAAAAAGATCTCTCTTTTGGTTTGGGGGAAGAGGCTCGGGGTTTTATTTCGCCCGACTCTTCCTTTGGTGTATGGTGTTTTGTCTTCTTACGCGCTACTCTCACTTTTTGCATTTCAGCGCCCAACGAACGCCATTAGTGAACCTTGAGATATTAGCGATTAACTAATACAGGTTTGTTATACACAAGTTTAACACCAAACTAAATAATGCCTCCGAAACGAGAATAAACTAAATAAGCCTCATATGGCCCGCGACCCCATTTAGACGACGGCTGTTTTTGAGCTTTGCTCACAGTTACCGTCAACGCGCTAATCATGTTCTGTAATACAAAACGCGTGCAATGCGCATAGGCGCACTCAAGTCGGTTACGCCGCTCGCAGTTGCTTAAAGCCTTAAAACATCAAAACTCCACAGTCGTTAGGGAAACCCGAGTTGCCGTCCTCGCTCGGGGTTGTCCGCTAACGCGCGCGATGCGCATAGGCGCACTCGAGTCGGTTACGCCGCTCGCAGCTGCTTAAAGCCTTAAAACATCAAAACTCCACAGTCGTTAGGGAAACCCGAGTTGCCGTCCTCGCTCGGGGTTGTCCGCTAACGCGCGCGATGCGCATAGGCGCACTCGAGTCGGTTACGCCGCTCGCAGCTGCTTAAAGCCTTAAAACATCAAAATTCCACAGTTGTCGTTAAGGCAAATCGCAGGGCTGAGCCCGGGGTTTGGCCCGCGTTGAACGCGAGGGCGCGCTCGTGTTGACTTCATCGCTCGTAGTCGCGATAAACCTCAAAAATCCAAATTCTATAAGGCAAACCGCCGAGCTGAGCTCGGGGTTTGGCCCGCGTTGAACGCGAGGGCGCGCTCGAGTTGACTTCATCGCTCGTAGTCGTGATAAACCCAAATATCCAAATTTTATAAAGCAAACCGCTGAGCCGAGCTCGGGGTTTGGCCCGCGTTGAACATGAGGGCGCGCTCGAGTTGACTTCGTCGCTCGTAGTCGCGATAAATTCAAATATCCAATTATTATTTAAGACAAACCACCGAGCTAGGTTCGGGGTTTGACTCGCGCGATGCGCGTTGGCGTGCTCGGGTCGGTTACAGCAACGCGTTGACCGAGATATGCGCATCAAGTGAGTGCCTTGTTTGTCCCCGAAAGACTGAGGACATCCGAGTCACGAGGTTGTGTTGATACCCGGATCTGTCACCGCGTTGGTGCACGGGATAAATAATATTGACATAAAAGATTAAAGTGTTAAGCACGCTTTTAACGCGTTAAGTACGCGAATAACTGAAATGAATAAATGTACGCGTATAGCAGCATGTATGTACGTAACGTCCCACATCGAACATACGGAGGCGAAGTTGTAACGGAGGGAAATTTGTGTACCTTATCGCGATGAGGCCAAGGCTCCTGGCCAATGGCGTAATGTTTGTTCATAATGCCACATTGGCTAGCTACTAACATTCTTAATTAAAGCAAGTAGCTTACGAGCTACATGGTGAGAAAATGGGGAGTTATCCCACATCGGATGGGAGAGAGGTAAGCAAGCACCACCATTCTCTATATATAGGGTGGTGGTGGTACATAATATCGGATCAGAAAAAGGCCGGTCCCGAGACATGTTCTCGAAGGACGGGCTCCGACGTGTTTGAGTCTCCGAGGAGCTCGCACTATTTTACGGGAAAGACATTAAAAAGTCTTATAAGCCTCCGAAAAGAGAATAAAATAATACGCGGGGGGTGGGAGAGCTCGAAGAAAGACGAGCCGGTTTCTAGCGCGCCGAAAGGCCCGAGAGTTTAATAATTTTGTCCCGTAGTTAGTTCAAGATTTTCGGACTTCAACAAAGGTGATGTGGCACAATATGGTGGCAAAAATTTGCTTCCGCTTTAGTATATAAAATAATAGATGTATAGATTATTCTCGAAAGTCTAACTCACAAACCCCTTGCGCGTGATGTCAGATGTCGTCTATGGCACTCCATTGCAAGGTCGTTATCTCTACCATTAGAATAGAAAATCACTGGTATTAATAATCGAGCAACCTTGCAAACTGTCGAAAGGGGATTTCTTGCTCAGTGGGTAACTTCTTCCGCCAATCATGTAATAAGATGATAGAATTTCCCCAGACAAGGTAGCACCTGTGTCTTAATTAATCCACTCTACTTGTTTTTTAACACCGCGGTATGATGCACCTTATTCCCCTTGATGTAGGTACAAGCTGCAAATGGATGTGTCTGACGACACTAGCTTCGTTGTTGTCAACGACATCGTTGAAAAAATAGTTAGGAAACTCGTTGATGTCCTGGTACGTGAATCTGGTGTAACTTCATCCCCCTAACACCCGTGATATCCCACGAATGAACAATGCACTCCTTTTATTTTTCTCACCACGTAATGCTTACCCTTCTTTCTTGCAGGATGATATCAATGAAGCGATTTTGCCACAAGATATTCAGAGTTTGGTCAGCGCTTCACACATCCTTGAACTGAAGTCGTACACTTACTACGACCATGTGCCTTATGAGAGCTTCACTTGCACCGCCATTATCTATGGATCCAACCACCACCCCATCAAACCTCAGCACATAGGAAAGAAGCGCCCACATGAGACTTCCACATCGAATCCTACACACAATGAGAGTAAGTATTTCCGGTCCCTTTTGGTGGTCCCCTTTTCGATGTCTAACCGCAACTGCTAAACAACTCTAGAATTGGATCGTTAGTTTTAATGGACGTCCTTTACTTGGTAAAGGCGTCCTTTGATTAGGCGTTCCTACTAGGTGTAGGAGCGTCCTTGAGTGATGCAGCGGAATTAAATGAACTAAACAGGTAAATAATGAACGCAAAGAATTATAGAGGAACCACTCAAGACCAAGTAGTCCTTGAGTGTAAACCTCTACCTCCTTGGAGGATTTTTGAATAGTTCTTCCTTTATATTGAACGTTCTTACAGTCGTACTGGCGAGTCTTTACAGTTCTCTGACACTTAGCTTTTCCCTAAGTCCACTAGTAAAGGACTCCTTTAAGCCTACAACTTAAGCAAGTTCAATCCACTAAAGGACTTCTATCCCTGCGTCCTACAGTACTTCGTAGAACTCTCTTTCTTTTCTTTTGATTACAAACAGATTTGTGATTTGGGTTACAAGTCTCACTCGATCTAACTCAAAGTCTTAGCACTGTTCTTGAGTTCTTGAGTTTGTTCTTCGTGTTCTTGAGTGAGCCGCTTTCCTATGATTCTCTTTGAGTATTCTTGAAAGCGTTAAAGTCACAATAAATGCCTTGCGGTATTTATAGGACTTGAGAAGGGCGTCATTCTCGTTCTGACGATCATGCCCTTGTGGTACGTGGCTACAGGATCTTCCTCCACGAGTAAGGCGGTGATGAGGAAGCTTCCCGTATCCAGCTGTGTGTGATGAACTCTGCTACAGGATCGGCCGCCACGTGTTGATGAACTCTGCTACAGGATCGTCCGCCACGTAGTGTTGGACTCTGCTACAGGATCGGTCTCCACGTGTCCTTGGATGATCAAACATTGTCGAGTGATGTCATCCTGTCGGCTAGTGAGTAAGGACTCCTTTCTTGCGTTCCTACTTGCTTGGGACTCCGTCCTTGCTCAAGTAGTCTCTTGCTCGTCCTTACTTCCTGTTAGCTGGCGTCCCTAAGCCTGTGGGACGCCCATACACACTTGTTGTCCTTTGTTAGATGGGCGTTCCTGAACACTTGGACAACTTTATTAGAATCATAGTGAGTTTGTCATATCAAAACTAAGGGACGGTTGTGTGGAATACTAACAAGTACGCAAGCGTTCTTGATAGCGTCCCAACAATTTCCCCCTTTTTGATGATGACAAACTCTTCAGCAAAATAGTTTTGACATTGGAACTTAGCATGCATGAACACTTAAAAACGTCCTCTAACACTAAGACTTTTATAGCGTCCTCTAACACTTAAGGAAGGCTCGGCGTCCTTTTGAGCGACCTGGTGCTCACCAGCGTCCTCAATTTCGGTAGGAGCGTTCGCGGCTCCTTCCTCTTCATCATTGGAATCCCCAGTAACGTCGATGAAGGGGGAGTCCTGTGCAGGAGCGTCTTCCTCGCTCCCAGATGAGCTAGAGGAGGAAGAGGAGGAGGGAACGTGCTCAACCTGCACTTGAGCTTCCTTGGCCAGCAACACCTTCGGCTTTTCGCCAGCTTTCCTGCGGCGGAAGGTGTGCTCAATTGTGCGTCCGGCCTCCTCCGGGCCACTCTCTGAGGATGGACGGCGAGATCTGGGAGTCTCGGGGTACTTTGGTGGAGAGATATGGGCGGGAGCGGAGGGGAATTGGGCCAGGTTTAGCGGGGACGGTGGAGGAAAGGGGATTAGAGCATTTTGAGAGGAGGGTTGAGGGGACGGGGGAGGAGTTGGTAATTGTTCAATTTGGATTTGGGGGGGAGGAGTGGATTCCTTAGAGAGGTTGGACGGCCGTTTTGTGGTGCTTGGCCTTTTAGTGGGAGGTTTGGAGGATGGAACGCTCGAGGTCTTGGCCTTTTTGAGGGGCCTTGGGTCGTGGACTTTCTTGGAGCGTCCCTCCTTTAGGTGAGGTGGAAACTTGTCTACGATTTGTGTTGGATTTGAGGAGGTGGGTTTGGATTTTTTGAGAGGGGAGAGGAAGGTGTAGGACGCTTGGATGGGAGAATTGATTTTGTGGAGATGGAGGGGACTTGAGGTGGTGGTGGAGAAGGACTTGGTGCACGGTTCTTGGTCATTTGGAAGGCCAAGGAGTCTTTTGGATACATAGGGAAATCAGGGAGGACGGCGTTGTGGAGGTCGGGTATGAGTTCAAGTAAAGGACCCAGATTCTCACCTCCAAACTGAGAGAAGAAGAGAACGTCGTCCATCCGTCCTGACAAGTCCTTGTAGTTGGTTTTGTGAAGACTTGGTACGACGAAGCGTTCGATGAACTTTTCATAGTTCTTAGTCTTTACTGCATCGTTCTTGACTTCTGGCAGGTTCATGCGTTCCCTTATTAAGTTGTATAGGGTTTTCGGCTTCCTGTTGATGAAGTCCACCAACGATTCATTTAGAACGATGGGTTGGGGCTTCTCAATGTAGTGAGACTTCACCAACTTTCTTCTCTTCCCGCCGGTAGAGGAGCCGGCCACGTTCTTTAGTTGTTGAGACATTGTCAGATGAAATTTTAGTGAGAGAAAGCTGCCGGAGTTCTAGAGAGATGTCAGAGCAAAGTTGAGAGCGAGAAAGTGGTTGAGCGTAATAAATTCTGAGAGCGACTGTTCTGGCCTTTTATAGAGGAAGCGGTGGCACAAACGGTAATTACCACTGTTTTACTGTGCGACACGTAGCAAAACTTCCCCCTTAAGATTTGAGCAAAAGCAACGGTCACTATTCACACTTTCAAAAGTTCAAAAAATCTGACTCTTCAACTGCGCCTTAACAACTGAACTGGCGTTCTTTCCAACAAGCACTGAGCGTTCTCTCATACTTATCAAAATTTACCTCTTCAAGCAAACCAACATACAACTTACCGTTCTTGTGATCACCTTTCGAACCAGTTGAGAACAACGCAAGTACGTCCCGTAAAAGAAAATATGAAGCTCATAGGACGCTTTTGCGGAGTTCTCGGCTAGGGTAAGCTTAGAGTTCCCATCATTTCGGCTTATAATGCGGGTTGGGTGATCAGGGATACTCTTTTCAAGACAAATAGAGAAGATTTGAATGGCGTTCCAAAGTAGCAAACATATGAAGTTTTAGACTAGCGTCCTTGCAAATATGAATTTAATGCATAACAGTCCTTAAACACTTAGAATCTACAAAACATAGCCAATCATTGAGAGAATAGTAGAACGGGACTTGCTACTTAAAAGTTATCATCCCCAAGAGCAACCTGAGATGCTCATAGGGACGTCTATCAAGCGCCTTAGTGAAAATATCAGCTATTTGGTCTTCAGTTCTCACATGCTCCATACTAATGAGTCCTAGTTCAACATTATCACGCAAGAAATGATGCCTTATATGAATATGCTTTGTGCGTGAATGAAAAACAGGATTCTTAGAAATTTCAATAGCACTTGTGTTATCACAGCGAATGGGAATAGTTTCAAGATTGATACCGTAGTCCTCTAGTTGATATTTGATCCAGATGACTTGTGAACAGCACGAGGCAGCAGCAACGTACTCGGCTTCCGCAGTTGAAAGCGCCACAGAGTTCTGTTTCTTAGATCCCCAAGAGACTAGGCATGAACCAAGGAACTGCGCCATTCCAGATGTGCTTTTTCTATCAATCACATGACCTGCATAATCAGCGTCCGAGTAGCCAACAAGTTTGAAGGACGTCTTCCTGGGATACCAAAGGCAAAGATCGTCGCGTCCTTTGAGATAGCGAAAGATCCTCTTGACTTCATGCATGTGAGACTCCTTTGGATTTGCCTGGAAGCGTGCACACAAGCAAACGGCAAACATAATGTCGGGACGGCTTGCGGTCAAATAGAGCAAAGAACCAATCATTCCTCTGTAAAGTTTTTGATCAACGTCCTTGCCCTGTTCATCTGCGTAAAGACGCGAGTTTGGAGAACATGGGGTTGCAACAGGTTTGGACGTGTTCATCCCGTACTTCTCAAGCATTTCACGGACATATTTTTGTTGGTGAATACGCGTCCCTTCCTTGAGTTGATTGATTTGAAGTCCCAAGAAGAAATTGAGTTCTCCAATGAGGGACATTTCAAACTCACTATTCATTAAGGACTTGAACTCATCTACAAGCTTCATGTTAGTGCTACCAAAGACAATATCATCAACATAGACTTGAGCAATCAAAATGTCCTTGTGAACTTTCTTTATGAACAAAGTTTTATCAATTGAACCTCTAGTGTACCCATGAGACAAAAGGAAGGACGCAAACCTGTCGTACCAGGAACGAGGGGCTTGCTTGAGTCCATATAGCGCTTTGTCCAAGTAGTACACATGATCTGGATGAGAGGCGTCCTCGAAGCCAGGCGGCTGAGCAACATACACTTCCTCCTTTAGCTTTCCATTGAGAAAGGCAGTCTTGACGTCCATCTGAAATAGCTTGAATCCTTTGTGAGCGGCGAAGGCAATAAGAAGACGAACGGCTTCAATTCTAGCAACAGGGGCAAAGGTCTCATCATAGTCTATGCCTTCCTCTTGCTTGAATCCTTGAGCCACCAGTCTTGCTTTGTTCCTAGACACAAGTCCACTCTCATCAAGCTTATTTCTGAACACCCATCGCGTCCCTATGATATTCTTGCCTTTGGGACGTGGAACGAGGGTCCAAACTTTGTTCCTTTCAAACTGGTTGAGTTCTTCTTGCATTGCTTGAATCCAGTCAGCGTCCTGAAGTGCTTCTTTGATATTCTTTGGCTCAACCATAGAGACAAAGGCATTAAATGCACAAAAAGCCAAATTTGCACTCTGGGACTTGCTTGCAGCAGACCTTGTTTGAACTCCTTGAGAAGGATCTGAGACAATTTGAGAAGTTGGGTGGTCCCTAGAGAAGCGGGACTCCCTTTGAAACAGTTGAGCAAATCTTGGATCAATGTTTTCATCAGAGTCATCACTATCACTTTGAGCGTCGTCCTCAGCGTGTTCCCCCTCAGAGAGAGCGTCCACACCTTGACTTTGCCCACCTTGTTGACTTGATTCAGCTACATCTTGTTGAACTGGAGATTCACTATGAGATGGAACTCCCTGAATAACACTAGGAGCGTCCACAAAGACTTCTTCAGGGTTTGGAGACGCGTCCTTAGAGACATAGTATTTTCGTGAGGTCCAATCTTCAGCTTCATCTTCAGAGTCGTCCTGTTGATGCGATGAGGAGCGTTCTTTCTTACTTGATTCTTCTTTGTGAGAAGAACTCTCCTTGAACACGACATGAATACTCTCTTCAAGTTTTAGAGTTCTTTTGTTGAAAACCCTATATGCTTTGCTGGTGAGAGAGTACCCAAGGAATATGGCTTCATCACTTCTTGCATCGAACTTTCCAAGTTTCTCTTTATCGTTGTTGTGAACGAAACATTTACACCCAAAGACTCTGAGATAGTCAAGACGAGGCTTCTTTCCGTTGAACAATTCATAGGACGTCTTCTTCAGCAGAGGACGGATCATGGCACGATTGATGATGTAGCATGCTGTGGCAATAGCTTCCGCCCAGAAGTACTTGGGGACGCTATTAGCCAAAAGCATAGTTCTTGCCATATCCTCTAGCGTCCTGTTCTTTCTTTCCACAACTCCATTTTGTTGTGGAGTCCTTGGAGCTGAGAAGTTATGCGAGACACCATGTTGATCACAGTAGGCCAGGAACTCTGAATTCTGGAATTCCGTCCCATGGTCTGATCTTATGGCTTTGAGAGGCGTCTCCAGGGCAACTTCCACTTGTTTGATGAAGACTTTGAATGCCTTGAAACAATCTGCTTTGGACGCCAAGAAAAGAACCCAAGTGAATCGAGAAAAATCATCTACAAGAACGTAAATGTACCTCTTTCCACCGTAGCTCTGTGTCTTCATTGGTCCACAAAGATCCATATGGAGAAGTTCCAATGGCTTCTTTGTACTTACTTCATTCTTGGACTTGAAAGACGTTCTTGTTTGTTTCCCTTTGATACAGGCTTCGCACTGTTCAACCGTCTCAGGATCAATCCGGGGAAGACCTTTCACAAGATTCCTTTGGTGCAACTTGAGAATTGAGCTAGGTCCAGTATGGCCAAGACGACAATGCCAGAGATCAGCGTCCTTCTTTGAAGCAGATAGACATAGTTCTGATTTGGGCTTGAACTCTTGATTGAAGATGTAGATATTGTTCTTGCGAACTCCTTTCAGAACAACTTTGTTGGACTTCTTGTTGATGATGAGGCACTCCTTTGAGTCAAATGTGACTAGGTTTTCACCTTGATCACACATCTGAGAGACGCTAAGAAGATTGAAACCAAGTCCTTCAACAAGACTCACGTTGGTTGCTTTGATGGACGGGTTAAGAATAGCAGTTCCCGTTCCCTTGATCTTTCCTTTGCCCTTGTTGCCAAACGAGACAGTTCCTCCCGTGGCACTACTTTGGATAGAAGTGAGATGGATCTGGCTTCCTGTCATATGATTTGAGGCGCCACTATCAATGATCCATGGGCGTCCCCTCACTTCCACCTGCCAAAACAAGGTTAGTTCTTGGCGACCCAGGCAAGGTGTTCCTTACCTGGCTCATTACAATAATAAAACTTTGGTTCTGGCATATAGTCATTTATGTTCACATCATTAGAAATGGCATTTCTGTGGAAAGAACTTCTAGAACGTCTAGGATGCCTAGAATTAGCTTTTGGAACGGACTTAGCATTTTCATTGTTAGTCCTAACAACTTTCCCACTCTCAATGTCTTCCTTAAGTTTTACACAGTCATATTTGAAGTGGTCACCTTGTCCACAGTACCAGCACGTCCTATAGTAAGTACCGAGGTAGTACTTCTTGTTGGGACGTTGGATTTTGTTTTGCTTCATCTTTTGGGGATCGCACACCTTTGATCCGTCCCCTTTAGCAATTTTCTTATAAATTTTATGACTGGTGGAATTGGTGTAGTAGTCCTCTTGTCCTATTTCTCCACTTTCTAGAGCTCTAATTCTTTCAAGAAGATTCTTGGTTTTCTCCCGTTCAAGTTCTAGTTCAGAAGTTTTGCTAGCCTCAAAGTCACTAGGGAGAGAGTTCCTAGAGTCAGGTTCATAACCTAGACCACGCTTAGCTGGGACAAAGACTATTGGTTTTACTTCCTCAACTATGGGACTCTTTCCCAAAGCTTTCACTTCTTCCCTAAGCTTGGCGTTCTCAAGTTTAAGACACACAAGTTCAGTTTTTAGGGACTTAGTTTCTTCACATGAGGACTCTAGTTGAATAGTCATTGAATTACAGTTCTCACATTCAACTACACTGTTTTCATCTTCTAGTTCATCCATTCTTCTTTTCATGGCAAGACTTTCCTCCATGATTTTATCAATAAGCTTAAGGAGTTTTGGTTTTGAACATTTTTCTAAAGAACGCATCATGGAATCATGAGTTACCTCTTGTTCATTGTCGGAGGCGTTCTCTTCAACAACTGGGGCGTCCTCCACTGCCATGTACGCCACTTGATCATCACGTTCCTCATCACTTGAACTGAGATCATCCCATGCAGCTGTACAAGCTCCAATAAGAGCTTTCTTCTTGTCCTTGGAGGACGTTCCCATGGTACATTTTTTGGCGAAATGTCCTTTCTTGTTGCATTTGTAGCATGTGAGTTCCTTCATTTCAGCTTCTGTGTATTTGGGACTCTCCTTTTTGTAAGACTTGTTCTTGCTACTATGCTTGTTTTTCTTGTTATAGTATTTGAGAGCTTTGTGAATAAGAGAGAGTTCCTCATCTGAGTCAATTTCTTCATTTGACTTTCTTTCTTTCTCTTTGGGACGCAAGCTCTCAGGCTTCTCTTTGTTTTGCATCATCAATGCCAGGTCTCTTTGTCCACGCAGGTATTCAGCGTACTCTGGTGTTGTGGACGCCAAGGCAAGATCGGTTTGAGGGTTCTTTCCTAGCTAGGCCATGTCAGTGATTCTACGTTCTTCGTACCCCCTGAGCTTCCCATAGATCTCTTCCATATCTAGAGTTTTGTTGGCTGTGTTTTCTTTGAAGGTTGTCCTATCAAAGTTCCAAACTCCAGTCAACCCATCGATAACTACTTGAACTCTGTTCCTCATGGAGATTTCTGTTTCTGGAACGCCCAAGTTCCTCATCTTGGTGACAAGGGACTCAAAACGGTACGAGTAGTCATTCACCGTTTCATTTGGTAGCATAGTAAAGGCATAGAACTCCTTTTTGATCTTCAGTTGGACGTCCTCTTTCATCTCTGCAGTTCCCACATGAAATTTCTCAAGAGCTTCCCACTGTTGTTTTGCGGTGGGGAGATTGCTAACTCTTGTAGCATCTCTCTCACAGAGGGACGCTTGAAGAAAGCAAATAGCTTTTGCATTGGTTTCCATCAGTTTGAACTCATCAGGACCCCAATCGTCCTCTTTGTCAACTTTGTCAGCAGGAACTTTAAGATCACCTTTTCTGATAACATTCCAGCATTGATAATTTGTGCTTCTGCAGAAATTCTCAAATCTAGTTTTCCAGTGGTTGAAGTTGCCGTCCGTCAGACGCGGAGGCTTTACGAACGAGATTCCAATCGGTTCCATGTCCATTTTTACCTGCAACTCAGTAAGAATCTAGAGCGCCCGCTCTGATACCAATTGTTGGATCGTAAGTTCTAATGGACGTCCTTTACTTGGTAAAGGCGTCCTTTGATTAGGCGTTCCTACTAGGTGTAGGAGCGTCCTTGAGTGATGCAGCGGAATTAAATGAACTAAACAGGTAAATAATGAACGCAAAGAATTATAGAGGAACCACTCAAGACCAAGTAGTCCTTGAGTGTAAACCTCTACCTCCTTGGAGGATTTTTGAATAGTTCTTCCTTTATATTGAACGTTCTTACAGTCGTACTGGCGAGTCTTTACAGTTCTCTGGCACTTAGCTTTTCCCTAAGTCCACTAGTAAAGGACTCCTTTAAGCCTACAACTTAAGCAAGTTCAATCCACTAAAGGACTTCTATCCCTGCGTCCTACAGTACTTCGTAGAACTCTCTTTCTTTTCTTTTGATTACAAACAGATTTGTGATTTGGGTTACAAGTCTCACTCGATCTAACTCAAAGTCTTAGCACTGTTCTTGAGTTCTTGAGTTTGTTCTTCGTGTTCTTGAGTGAGCCGCTTTCCTATGATTCTCTTTGAGTATTCTTGAAAGCGTTAAAGTCACAATAAATGCCTTGCGGTATTTATAGGACTTGAGAAGGGCGTCATTCTCGTTCTGACGATCATGCCCTTGTGGTACGTGGCTACAGGATCTTCCTCCACGAGTAAGGCGGTGATGAGGAAGCTTCCCGTATCCAGCTGTGTGTGATGAACTCTGCTACAGGATCGGCCGCCACGTGTTGATGAACTCTGCTACAGGATCGTCCGCCACGTAGTGTTGGACTCTGCTACAGGATCGGTCTCCACGTGTCCTTGGATGATCAAACATTGTCGAGTGATGTCATCCTGTCGGCTAGTGAGTAAGGACTCCTTTCTTGCGTTCCTACTTGCTTGGGACTCCGTCCTTGCTCAAGTAGTCTCTTGCTCGTCCTTACTTCCTGTTAGCTGGCGTCCCTAAGCCTGTGGGACGCCCATACACACTTGTTGTCCTTTGTTAGATGGGCGTTCCTGAACACTTGGACAACTTTATTAGAATCATAGTGAGTTTGTCATATCAAAACTAAGGGACGGTTGTGTGGAATACTAACAAGTACGCAAGCGTTCTTGATAGCGTCCCAACAGAGGGGTGAGGGGTTTCATTCAGGGAGCGAGGCCGGGGTTTCGGTCGGGTGTGAGGGTAGAGGAGGCGAGCGAGAGAGAAGCCGCTGGGTCGGGCGCCAACGTCTGCAACCCGAGGAAGGCCGGTGCTCAGATCTGATCAAAAATGAAGAGGGAGATCGGAGCTTGGACAAATCCGGCCAAGCGGATGGCGTTCTTGTCCGGTGAGGTCGAGCGAGGAGGCCGGAGAGGCGAGCGAGCGCGGAGGCAGAGGATACGGATGTCGAGTGGGCAGAGCCGGCGAGAGCAAGAGAGAGGGCGGGGCTAGTGAGGCGGAAGTTGAGGTCGTCCGAGAACTGGGGGCCAGATCTCGGATCTGTAGAAGAAAGAGGAAGCCAAAGAAGAAAGAAGGAAAATTGGGAGAAAGAGGGAGCTGAGTAGGCAGGGAGAGATTGGCCAAAATGGTCAAAATTTGACTTTGGCATTATTTAGATGGATTAAGTTTGGAGAGATAAAGAAAAAAAGGTAAAAAAATAAATATCGAAGTTATATACGCGTTCCATACTTGCGTTAACGGATTTTTAACGGGGAAACCAGATAGGGTGGTTGTTTTTTGACGGTAGGGTTCATACGGGTGGTTTTCGGTAAATATGTATAAAAGGGGTGATTTAGGGCAATATGACCTATTATAAGGGTGATTTTCGGTCAATCGGTCATAAATTTTAATTATGTCTAAGACCATAATGACCCAAATGTGATTTTGGAGAAAACAATAACAAAAAAAAAATAAAAATAACACAAAAAGCTAATTGTGGTGCACATGTCCGTATAAAATGTGGGAAGTTACTTCTCCACCACATGGAGTGGGTCCCACCTTAGCAAAAAAAATAGAAAGAAAGAAAAGGGGTACTTAGTTGGTGGTTAATTAGTAACCTCCATCAACTCTCACTACATAAGAGGGAATCCATATTTTTTTTTGTACGGTTCTTCCACCTAGACAAAGAAGAAAGAAATGAACGAAGATCAAGAAGAAACAAAAGGTAGTTTATTCCATTCTTCTAAAAAAATTCATTCTCATGGGTTGTCAAAATTCACTCTTTGTTCTTTAAATTTTACCCCTTCAAGTATCAAAATTTCAGTCTAAAGAAACTAATAAGGATCTCTTGTAAATCTGGATTTTTTTTGAATTTGTTTAAGTGTCGTTTACAGCAAACAACCTTTGGACTGAATTTGTTTTCTTCGGTGATACAAATCTGTAGCCTTGACCTTAATTAAGGTCTTGCTCATGGGTTTGATGGGTTGTACTTAGACCTGTCAATCGGGCGGGCAGGTCGGCTTCGGGTTTCGGTTGTCGGCTTCGGGTCAATTCCAGGTCGGGTCATTTTGGTTCACAAATTTAACAGGTCCAAATAGGTCGGGTCACTACGGGTTTGTTGCGGGTTCGGGTCAACCCAATGGGTTTAATAATCTGGTTTTCTTGGATCTATTTGTTATTTTTATTAAAGTTTTTTTAATTTATTGCATATTTACTTACAGAATTATAAATTTATAGAATTTGAATTTTAATTGGACACAAAGATTACACTCATACTTGACTTTGTATTCACAAATTTAAAATAAGTAATTATAAAATGTAGACTAGGAGGTCATTTTTCAAATAACCTAAATGAGCACTTGGAGTTTTCATCTTTGCACCTAAAATCATGACTTCGTTGGAATGCTAAACTTGTATAACAATTGGGAGGTCATTTCCCTTACAAACAACAACTCAATGGCCTACAACAAGTAACTCAATGTCAGAATACAAAAAGCATGTATTGAAGACACAATATCAAATTGAAATAAAACAATAAAAGCATATAGAAACTTGTTCTCCAATAGTAAAACAAATAGGTGAGTTTTAGTCACTAAGACCCCAAAGTAAAACAAAATATGCAACCTGATTGTTGAATCATTACCCAATACAAAACAAACTAAGAAGACACCAAAGTAAGAAGACCCAAAAGTAAAACAAAACAAACAACCTAATTGTTGAGTAATTATCTAATACAAAAACAAACTAATTACAAAAGTTTTTAGTCAGACAATTCAGTTTTCAAGCTAATCAAGCCAAATTCTGTCAATCTTCCATCTCCATGTCCAACTCTACATCATCATTCTCAATGCCTAAATCGGAGAAATCGAGTTTCGATCCTTGTTCTAGATTATCCCCATCCATTGGACAATGGAGCAATTTAGAAATATGATATAAATGAATATAAAACTTAGTTGAAAGTGAAATAAAACAGAAAGCAACCTTCTTCGATCTCCAATCCATACAACCAAGAACAAGTTGTCAAGAGTGCTTCAGCTGTTTTGTCACAAAGGGAAGATCCCCTTCCTATGCTAAAGGCAGACTCAAATGCCACTGTAGTGACCGGAATGGCTAAAATATCTCTTGTCATTTTGGAGACTAAAGGAAACCTAGTAGTAGCATCTTTCCACCATGTTAGCACATCTAGTTCTTCTGTACAAGTTGACCTTGGCTCCTCCAAATATATCTCTATTTCTGACTTTTGTGATGAATTGTTTTGAAATGATGAAAAACCCTGCATAAAAAAATAAAATAAAAGTCAATAGAACATCAAAGAAACTTCTATAATAAATTGACATTATAATGAATTTACCTCAAAATCCTCAAGATCATTCCTCTTAGTTTCATGTATGGTTGCTTCAGTGTTCTTTCCAACATATTCTTTATACAACTCCAAGAACTTCATCTTCACATAATTGGATTTATAAGGGACAATTTCGATATCCAACTTCTCAAAACAATGTATGATCAAATCAAACTTGAAACGAGGATCCAACATAATGGCAAAGGACAAAATCAGACTATAAGAATTCCAATACTTCTCGAACTTCTTCTTCATCCTATTTGCCATATCCATCAAACAATCATCCCCATAAGTAGCATACTTCAATAACAGCAACTGAACTTTCCACACACACTTCAAATACAAATTAGATGTTGGATATTTCCTTCTTGACACAAGAGTTGTAAGCTCATCAAACGGTTTCAAAAGATCATGAATCTTTTCAATTCCTTCCCATTCTTCATCGGTTGGAACTAGGGGGAAGCTAAGATCAGTCCGCTCCATTATTCCACTTTGAAAGGCCAAACGATAACCCAATGCCCTATCAAGCATTTTAAATATAGAATTTCACCTCGTTGGGCAATCCAAGCATAACTTTCTAGAACAATCAAGACCAAGTGACAATGCAATTTCTCTAAACTTTAAAGCTCTCCGCTCTGAACAACCAACATAATAAACCAACTTCTTGAGCTTGAGAATCGATTCATTAATTATTTTCAAACCTTCTTGAACAACTAAGTTCAAACTATGAGCACTACAACGCACATGAAAATACTTACCCCCACAAGGTAGACTAGAATGCAGAGAAAGACTATTAATTAACATGGACTGCATACTATCATTGCATCTAGCATTATCCAAAGTGATAGTAAACACTTTCTTATGAATTCCCCAATCTCTTAAAAGACCTAGCACAATGTCATGTAAAATAGTAGCTGTGTGGGGTGGTTTTACATGACGAAAGTTGAGAATCTTAGCATGCAAATTCCATTAATCGTCAATATAATGAGCAGTTAGAGAGATAAAACCTTGATCAACAGCAGAAGTCCACATATTAGAAGTCAAACAAATTCTACCAGAAACATTCTTCAAGAATTCCTTAAGCTTTCCCTTTTCTCTTTTATGAATATCTACCACATAATTGCGGGCTGTATTTCTATAGAATGGTTTGCAATCTCCTTTCAAATATCTATGAACATTCTTTGTTCCTTCATGCTCAGCATAACTAAAGGGATAGTTGTGTCTGATAATAGAAAGGCAAACAATTTCCTTATAGCTAGACTGATTAATTAACTTTACGCATCGATCAGTTTTCCATCTTTTGATAAAACAACTTCACCCTCAGCACCACTTATTCGATTCACACATGATTTAAAGTGTCTCCTAAAATTAGACGTACCTACATCAGGACCAACCATAATAGGTCCACCACCACACTACTTGCAAATAGCTCGGTCCTCATTATCCTCAAACTCAGATCCATCGTGTGTTTCGTAATGTTGCCAAACTGGAGAGTTCCAACATCTTTTTTTTTAGTCGGTACTACTGAAGCATTACCATCTAAAGTTGGTGTGGATGGAGAGTCATGAGATGAAGTTACTAAACATACAAAATAAAACAAATTAAAATGAGAGAAATATGCAAATACATATTAATTTACGTTATTATAAGTAATACCTTATAACTTATAACTTATGAGGTTAAGAACTTAATATATATATATATATATATAGTACTAGAGTAGGAGATGATGCAGATGATGTTGATGGTGAAATAGAAATGTCCAACTACAAATGGCAATGGAGGTCGATCTCCTCTTTTTGACTTACGAGTAATAGGATTACTTGATCTTGGCGGCATGTTTAATATTCTGAAAATACATTTAGTTAATAAAAAAGTGCATTCAATAAAATATATAATAATTGTAGGTGACTATTTTGATTGTGTTGAGCAATAATGTTTTGGATCATACGTGTTGCCCAGACATATTGGTCTTTTTCAGTTTCACTAGCTTACTTGAAATGCTCATGCTATGTCTTTATTTAACTACCAAAATCTCTTAGCTTTGTATATTATGATGTCACTTTCAAAGGATTTAGAATTGAAGACTAAAAAGAGAGCACTTATGATGCATCGATACCATCTACAACTTTTAAAAGCACCGGTAAAATGATATCCATGAACTACCGGCTCTACTAAATCTATCATTTTTGGAAATATTTATAGTTGGATGATGTCAGTACACAAAATATGTAGGTGTACACGTCTTAATTCCTTCTTTAATGTCCTTCTTCTCCAAGCCTCCTTCAATGACCTATACCTGCAAAACAATGGACAAAGGGGACGGGGACCCCCTAATCCACCTCCGATGCCTAAGTCAGTAGAGTATTCGCAAGGGTAAATAGTAGAGAGAAAGACGCAGGGTAGGGCGATCACAAGCGATGATCAACCTCTCTAGAGTCAGGGCGAGCGATTATCAGCCCCTCTAGGGTAGTTTGTGTATATCCTTAATACATGGCCAAGCCATGTATTTATAGTGGAGAGAGAGGGCTAGGGTTAATTCCTTGGAGCCCAATCAATAATTCTATCTTCTTAAATAGGATAGACTCTTCCAACTACTGGATAACTACCAAGATTTAAAAGGCTAATAAAGATATTTATTAGATATGCTTACCTGGCTGGCGGAAATATTATCCTTATTTATGGCGGTAAATTACCCACCTACAAATGCCCCACCTACGTTTTAGTTGTGTAACTAAGACGTAGGTACTCTAGGATTGACTTGGCGTGACTTACATGGATTAGGAGACGGGCACGTTTGCACGTTCATGAGCGAGTATCATGAGAACCCCCGTGAGTGAATATCACGGTCCCACCCCCCATGAGCGAATATCATGGGGGCTCCGCGAGCGAATATCGCGGAAGCCAGAGCGCGAGCGACGCGGGAACAAACTCCGTGAGCGTATACACGGGAACCACCGTGACGAGCGATCACGGGTACCACCGCGAGCGAATATTGCGGGAAACACCGCGGGAGTGACGCGGGAACAAACTCCGTGAGCGTATACACGGGAACCACCGTGACGAGCGATCACGGGTACCACCGCGAGCGAATATCGCGGGAACCAACGCGCGAGCGACGCGGGAACAAATTCCGTGGCGAATACACGGGAACCATCGTGACGAGCGATCACGGGTACCACCGCGAGCGAATATCGCGGGAACAAACTCCGTGGCGAATACACGGGAACCACCGTGACGAGCGATCACGGGTACCACCGCGAGCGAATATCGCGGGAACAAACTCCATGGCGAATACACGGGAACCACCGTGACGAGCGATCACGGGTACCACTGCGAGCGAATATCGCGGGAACAAACTCCGTGGCGAATACACGGGAACCACCGTGACGAGCGATCACGGGTACCACCGCGAGCGAATATCGCGGGAACAAACTCCGTGGCGAAACACGGGAACCACCGTGACGAGCGATCACGGGTACCACCGCGAGCGAATATCGCGGGAACAAACTCCGTGGCGAAACACGGGAACCACCGTGACGAGCGATCACGGGTACCACCGCAAGCGGATATCGCGGGAACAAACTCCGTGGCGAATACACGGGAACCACCGTGACGAGCGATCACGGCTACCGTGAGCGAATATCGCGGGAATCCCCTACGTAGCTAGCATACGCAGGAGTCCGTTAGTGCGATGAACTAACGTTGCGTTTACCCTTAGGCGCGTCATTTGTTAAGATTTCAAGAAAACAAAACGATGAATAAAATGAAAAGTTTCCCAGCCGGGGTTTTGTTTAAGAAAACGAAAGAGCACAAAAAAGCGAAGGTTTTCAAACAACTCAACATCCACGCGAGGGCCTCATGAAGAGTGCGCAATAGTGATACCGCGATCATGCCCGCATGGGCCGCGGTAACGATTTTTCATCTTTGTCTCGCACTGCCCCCGCTGCAATTCCGTGCTCACGGGTTGAGGGGTGCGGTCACGGCTCCGCGCACCGCGGTGCCCTAGCGAAGGGACCTTGCTCCTGACCACTCTAACGTCCGCGCAGACGTTCGCGGCCTACCAATACGAGTTCAAGATCGGAAGCGCAGGTCAATGGTCTTGCCAAATCTTGAAGCGGTGTCTTGATGATTTGCACAATGGTCAAGGACATTGATTGATCCTCTAACCCTTTGGCTCGATTCCTGGACTGTGCAATTCGTGCCCAATTTTGACTGACTTCGAGTAGGATTCTCGCTTTGACTTCTGAAGATAATTTGTAGCTTATTTCCTCCTCTTTCCGGCGATATGTGGATCGTCCAAATCCGATAAGCGTAGCTCCTGGAAAGTGAGTCGGAAGCACGATCGGTAATCCTATCAATCGCTGACCCGCGGTCGGGGGTGAGGGACCCGCGGTCGCGGTTTGCCCCAGAACAGAGGTTACGTTCTCTGGAGCGAAACCGCGCCAGCGGCCGGGGCTACCGCGCCCGCGGTTCTGCCCCGAACTGCGATCGCGGGACCCTGGACCGCGCACGCAGGTCCAGGCGTCCGATCCTGAAATCCTCCTCTGAATTCGCGCCGAGTTCGTTACGACGTGGGCCCGCGCTTGCAGGGCCCTGGACCGCGCACCGCAGGTCAAGGTGTCCGATCCCGCGCTCGCAGGGCCCTGGACCGCGCACCGCAGGTCCAATCGTCTAATCCCGAAACCCTCTTCAGAATTCGCGCCGAGTTCGTTATGACGTGGGCCCGCGCTCGCAGGGCCCTGGACCGCGCACCGCAGGTCCAATCGTCCAATCGTTTAGGGTTTCGTCGACGGCGTGACCCAGCTTGGTTGGGGTAACGGATCGGACCGATCGCTCGCCCGCCCCGGGCTCTAGCGATTGCTTCCGTATGCTTATACGTATATCCCTGCGTTACTTACACGCGATTGTGATTAGAGTTGCCCCCAATCTAGGGTTTTCATTGGATCGATAATCAACAATGATTCTTGATTAGGGCAACCTCTTGGATCGACAATTGATGTCCGCGTTTTTAGGTAGATTTCTAGGGTCTAGATAGGTTAGTTTAAGTCAATTTTTGTAGTTGAGTCTTGTGTTTTTGAGTCTTTTTGCATAAGTTTTCGTATTTCCTTGAGATTCGGAAACTACGCGCTTTTGTGTCGTTTTGTAGGTGTTTTGGGGCTTGAAGACGAGTTTGGAGCAAGACTAGGAGAGGATGGACAAGCTAGGAGGAAGATTCAAGTGGAAGAGCCAAGAAGAAGAGCTAAAGAGGAGCAAAATCAAGAAGAGAAGTGAAGAAATCGACCCCAAGATCGAGCCCAAGGAGGTCGACCTCGAGCCATTTGACCAAACTTGGAATGCAAGGAATTAGAGCCTCAGGATCGACCCTGAAGGGGTCGATATCGACCCTATGGAGGGTCGAACGCGCGTGACCGAATTCCTTATTTCGGATTGCTTGGTGCAAGTTTCCTAGTTTGTATTTTAGGAAGGTGTTCTGTTTGTGTTTCCTAGTTAGATTAGGACTCCTTTTTGTCTATAAAAGGAGGTTGAACCTATAGTTTTTATTCATGCTTTGGATGCTTGGGAGGCTATGCTATGCTTTATCATTCAATGAATTGACAATCAAGACTTGGAGTTGGGAAGAAGACTTGGAGAGCAAGTTTGAGGTTTGTAAGATTGACCTTTAGTTTTTATTTGAATTTGAGTTTGGTTTGATCATGTCTTCCTCTTCTTCTTCCTTGTTCTTCTTAGCTATGTGTGAGTAGTCTTCTTAAGTTCTAGGGTTGGGTAAAAACCCAACACAATCATGCATGTTTAAAACTTGAATTCATGACTTGAATGCTTGATGATCATATCTAATCTATCTTGTGCTTAATCCTTGGTGAAAATTGAGGCATGCCTTGTAATTAACCCTAGCGAAAGTGAAAAGTTAGTTGCTTGATTATATCTAATAGGATTATTTGCGAAAGTTGATATTCCTAGGTTGAAGGATAGGTAGAAAGTTGTTTGATTTACGAAAGTTGATTGAATAGCTTGAATGGTTTGCGAAAGTTAACTTTTCTATGATTTAGATTGCATGATAGTTGTGAGTTCTTGTCAAAAGCATGTATGGTTGTTGTTGTGGTAGCCCTAGCCCTAGGATTTGCCCTTTATATTGATTGAAATTCGTATCTTTTGCCTTGATCCCGACTCCCTTTGTCGTGTTCGAAGCTTTTGTTTGTGATTTTGTGTGTTCGTGCCTATTCTGCTCTCAGGATCGACCCACCTAGGGTCGAGATCGACCCTCTTTAGGTCGAGCCTGAGTCGATTCGTTTGTGTTTCTTTTGCTCTTTTCGTAGTTCATCGACTAAACTTAGCACTACTCTCACTCCCGTGGACGATCCTGACTTCGCTATACTCAGCGGGGTCTTGAATACAAATTTATTTGTTCAAGAAACCCTTCAACAACAATCCAAGGTCCGATTTAGCGAGGCGCACCGCCGAATCCCGTACTTGATTAGTTGATTCAGACCTTGCAATGCTATGACTCGTGATTCCGTTCCCTGACTCAAGTCCCCACAGATCTGTGCGATGAACAGACGCGCTTGCGGGAGGGACCAAGTCATAGGTAGAGTCGGATCCGGGCAAGGCGCCTTGCACGAATCGCGATGTGGTCCGATCTCCTGAGCGAATATCGGGGTTTGCGCGTGTCGGGATTCGTTCTCCAAGCGAATTTCTAAGGTCGCGTGCTCTGGCCTCGACCCGCGGTCGCGATCCGCGGTCGCGGGTGGAGATCCGCGGGCGGCGGACCCGCGGTCACGGGTGGCGATCCGCGGTCGCGGGTGTCGGACCCGCGGTCGCGGGTGGAGATCCGCGGTCGCGGGTTGTGAATCCGCGGTCGCGGCTCTAGGGCTGCCGAAAGCGAATCGCGCGATTCGCCTAGCGCGATTGCCCTAGGGTCGTCTCGCCGGTTTGTCTGGCGGCTGTCTCGATCCGGGCTTGTGGATCGACAATCCATAACCTCCTCAGATCGGTTCTCGTAGGGAAAAAGAGACGAAGGTCGAAAACTTGTTCGTTCCCCACGGACGGCGTCAAATGTTAGTACACAAAATATGTCGGTGTACAGGTCTCAATTCCTTCTTCAATGCCCTTCTTCTCCAAGCCTCCTTCAATGACCTATACCTGCAAAACAATGGACAAAGGGGGCGGGGACCCCCTAATCCACCTCCGATGCCTAAGTCAGTAGAGTATTCGCAAGGGTAAATAGTAGAGAGAAAGGCGCAGGGTAGGGCGATCACAAGCGATGATCAACCCCTCTAGAGTCAGGGCGAGCGATTATCAGCCCCTCTAGGGTAGTTTGTGTATATCCTTAATACATGGCCAAGCCATGTATTTATAGTGGAGAGAGAGGGCTAGGGTTAATTCCTTGGAGCCCAATCAATAATTCTATCTTCTTAAATAGGATAGAATCTTCCAACTACTGGATAACTACCAGGATTTAAAAGGCTAATAAAGATATTTATTAGATATGCTTACCTGGCTGGCGGAAATATTATCCTTATTTATGGCGGTAAATTACCCATCTACAGATGATATTAAGTAACCACACAATCATCCAGGGTTGTTTGAGTTCATCTTTGAGACCCGGATATTAAAAAGGATGATAGCTTATAACTTACAAGTAATCAGCGCCCCACAAATGAAGATCAGAAGAAAGTAGCAACCTTTTAATTAGAAAAATAGAAATTCATAATTCGACACCAAAAAGACAACTCAAATTATGGTCTTCCATCAAGATGCTATTTACAGAAATTAGAGGGGTTTCTCGAATCTTGTTGAAGGGTTTCTTGAACAAATAAATTTTTAGTCAAGACCCCACTGCATAATAGCGAAGTCAGGATCGTTCACGGGAGTGAGAATAGTGCTAAGAATAGTTGAAAACTATGATAAGAGTAAAAGAAACAAGAGCAGAACAACTTAGGATTGACCTGAGGAGGGTCGATCTCGACCCTAAGGGGGTCGGTCCTGAGAGTAAACACACACAAATGCACACGAAACACTAGCAAGGCTCGAGCACGACCTAGGGAGTCGGGATCAAGGCAAAAGACACGAATTTCAATCAATATAAAGACAACTTCCAGGGCTAGGGCTACCATAACAACAACCATACATGCTTTCAACAAGAATTCACAACTATAATGCAATCTAGATCATAGAAAAGTTAACTTTCGCAAACAGTTCAATCCATTCAATCAACTTTCGCAAATTAAAACAACTTCCTATCTATCCTTTAACCTAGGAATATCAACTTTCGCAAATAATCTTATTAGATCTAATCAAGCAACTAACTTTTCACTTTCGCTATAGTCAATTACAAGATATGCCTCAACTTTTATCAAGTATTAAACACAAGATAGATAGATATGATCATCAAACATTCAAGTCATGAATTCAAGTTTTAGACATGCATGATTGTGTTGGGTTTTTACTCAACCCTAGAATTTAAGAGGACTACTCACACATAGAAAGAAGAGACAAGGAAGAAGAAGAAGACATGATCAAAAACCAAACTAAAATTCAAATCAAACAAAGAACAAATCTTACAAAAGTCTCAAACATGTTCTCCAAGTCTTCCTCTAGCTCCCCTAATGTTGATGATGAATAAAACTAAAGGTTCAACCCCTTTTATAGAGGAAAAAGAGTCATAATCTAACTATGAAATACAAAGAAACAACCTTCCTTAAATACAAATTAGGAAACTCCCACAATATTTCCAGAATAAAGGAAGTCGGTTGCCCATGATCGACCCAAATGGGTCGTGCACGACCCACTCATGGTCGGTCCTAAGAGCTTCTTCTCACTTCTTCACACTTAGCTCATGCTCGACCTGCCTTGGCTCGATCCCGGGGTCGGTTTCTTCACTTCTCCTCTTGATTTGGCGTCTCTTGGCTCTTCTCTTTAGCTCTTCCACTTCAAATCTTCCTCCTAGCTTGTCAATCCTTCTTGGCTTTGCTCCAAACTCTTCTTTAAGCTCCAAAACACCTACAAAACGACACAAAAATGCGTAGTTTCCGAATCTCAAGGAAATACGAAAACTTATGCAAAAAGACTCAAAAACACAAGATTCATACATGAAAATCAACTTAAACTAACCTAACTAGACCCTAAAAATCCTACCTAAAAAGCGGACATTAAATCTCAACTAAGAAATCAATGACCTCTAGTGCCAGATACTCTTGATTCAAAGAATAAGAGGTACTAACCAGTGAACGGTTCACGTGATACAACTCGATCTTAAAAAGAAAACAAACAAATTGATCCTTTCAAGCTTCAGCCCAGAATCTTCGAGCAAGCACCTACAGGTCAATAGGAGCACAAAATTAGCTTCGATTGAAGAAATCCGACCAAATAGATGAACAAATTAGCTCCTAGCACAACATATTAGCTTTCAAGGAGTCATTCCTAAACAAAGACAAGTCAAAACAAAGAGAAGTAACGAAAAAAGCTTTGAATTTACGGCGACCTAAGTGTAGACGAAGAAGGAGACAGTGAGGAGCGAGTGAAGAAATAACATTTCCAAAGAACAATCGAGAGGAGAATGCACAGATCTAAGGCGGATCACGGCTCCACCAAATGCTTGCAATGGAAAGATCGAGGCCTAACCGATTGTGCAACTCTTGTTGTTGTACAATCGGTTATCTTTGTACATACCCAGATGATCGATTAAACGTGAAGAGGGCACACCAAGTTACTTCATTCTACATCGAAAGAAGAATGAAGCTTGGAAGTTGCGTAGTGGGATCACTTTGTAAATAAAAGTTGCATAGATGATCGCTTGGAAGTCGCTTGGAAGTTGCACTGCAAAAAGCCCCAACTCGTAATTCCCCAAACCCTAGCTTTTGTTAGTGGGAGGAGCGGGAATCCTATTTACATTTTTTTTCCGTTTCCCGCCTGATGTGTTTTTTTTTCACGATTAACTCGACCCGTTGGGTCAAGCCTGACCCGACCCGTTTTGACCCGGAATTTTTTCGGTTCATCGGGCTCGGTTAAAAACGGGTTTTAGGTTTATTTTTTCGGGTTATGACCCAAATAATTTCGGGCGGTCCAGGTCGGTTTTTCGCTTCGGGTCATATTTTGCCGGGTCTAGTTGTACTCAATTTTTAAAGTCAAGTTCAAAATTTTCAGCAAAAAGGGCTTAATTAAGCCATGATCTACCCAAGTTTGCCTATCAAGGAGAATCAAAGTAGAAAATCAGAGTACATAATTATGTACCAAATTTAAAGTTGCCTTCGAGTTGGAACTTCTTAGTTCATGCAACTTAGAAATTAATTGATTTCCCCTTGATTAACTAATGAAAAAAACCTGTTGGAATGTGACAGATATCTGGAACTAATAAGTTACTTAGGCAAAAAGGCAAATCGGAATTAATTTCCTTTTGCTTAGTAAATCACGTATCAAAACAAGCACGATTGGGTACATAATCCACAAAATTGATTACCTTTTTGCTTAATGATTTGTTTAAAAGGGTACAAGTTCTCTTAAACACCATTGAAACCGAGAAAGAGCAAAGAGAGGAAGGGAAGAAAAAAGCAACAAAAAAATTGCCACAAGAAAAAGCAAGAAACAAGGGGTGATGTGACAACAAATTGATTTTGAAAAGAGCACAAAGCAAATTATACATAGGTGCATAGCTATTACAAAAGCACAAATGTTTGGTTCTTACGTAAAAGAAAAAAAAAGACATCAAGGAAAATTAGCTACTACAAGAGCACAAATCCTCAATTCGGTTCTTACGTAAAAGAAGAAAAAAAATCAAGGAAACTTAAGGTTAAAATGGAGGAGATTGCATACCTTGGAACCGGATGAGTAAAATTGCACTAACTTGTACCGTATGTGTAACCAAGTTTGCAACCTGATGTCTAAATATATAGGGAAATCCCTTTGAAAAAAAAATCAAAATCAAATCAAGATTACAAAATCCAAATATATTAAGATTATCTAACAAATAGATAAACACTTAAAACTGAATGATTTGTTAAATTTGAGCTCAAGATAAAAGCAAAACAAGGAAGGTCCATTATCAAATATAAACCCAAAAGTTAAGTGGCTAGGCAAGGAAATAAATTTCCATAGCTATAAGTGGCTAGTTTTTCAAAAAATTAATTAATCAAACGTCACTAGATGTTGAACAAGTTCAGAGCTTTTTGGAAAATGAAAATGGGTTATGGTCCACTAGAACCTAATGTTTTGGAGAATCTTCACTAGCTGCCAAACGTACAACCACGAAGGACTTTGCTCTATTACATATTAAATTGTGATTAGCACAAATCAATATCGTGCTTAAATCAAAAGGTCCGGTCCAAAAAATGCTAATCATATTTCAAATATAAGTTTCAAGAACTACGTATAGATTTGATCCCTTTTAAAAGGGTACGTAGAAAATTCGACATAAAATAATTTTTTTGTTGAGTTCAATCACAATTTCAAATCAAACTTTAATTTTTCCTTTAAGAAGAACTACGTAAAGACTTGATGCCCACAAAAGGGCTACGTAGGTAACTCGATCAAATATATTGAGCTCAGTTGCTTGTCCCAAATTAAATCCAGTTAAAAAATATGTATCGTACACGCCAAATGCAAAAGGATTAGATCACTCTTCCTAGAAGGTGGATTTAATTTTATTCGCGTCATGCAAGTGATAGTTGGAATGGATCTAGATAACCCTTCCTAGAAGGTGGATCTAGTCCCGTTCTTCTGATGCATGAAAATAACCACATATACAAAAAAAAAAAATTAAAACACATTGAACTACATGAGGTTTGATTCTCTTTAAGGAGATATGTAGGTAGCCCATTAAAACATGGGTGCAACTCAAATCTTAAAGCAAACCAAATCATTTGTATTTGGACAACTTTTAATCAAAAGGGTAATAAGAAAGGGCCGAACTTAAATTTAAAAATCAAATAAAATATGTTTTATGATCTTACATATTTTTACTCAACAATAAGTTTCTCTTCTTCTTATGTTGAAGCAACAACAAGGAAAATGCTTGATAATGTGAAACTCCTATTGTTAAGACTGTCTGATTCCATGGAGTTGTGACCCTATTAGTTAGTGGAAGATAGTTTTCACAACAATGTTTTTGGTGCTAGAATTGTACTGCACAACTTATTGCAAACTAAATTTGTTATAGTTGTTGTGGTTTACACATTTGTGGTTCCGATTTGTAACTATTATAGTTGTTGTGGTTTACACATTTATGGTTCCGATATGTAAATATTATAGATTGTGGAAGCTCGAGCACAATGGATGCATGAGTTGCAAAAGCGAATAAAGGGAAGAGAGGGAGGGACAATGCTACTATAAGGAAAATGTCCATCTAAATCACGTCTTTGGTTCATCATCACCTACCTTTCTAGAACCAGTCAACTTCTGCAAGTGGACATTTGCATCTGACCATGCTTCTTCCAACTTACCTTATGATCTTGATACTAAAAAACTAAATATGTATTGAAGTTTATTTTTTCCTCATCATGTATCAATTTTTTACGGGCAACAAAAAATATATAGAAGATTTTGTTTTTAATTATTTTCCGTGTATGTCCATAAGGGAGGCATGAGGCTGCTTATGCTTGGAACGTGAGTCTCAAACAAGAGAATGTGCTCATTTCAATTACTATGTACTTATTGAAGTGGATAATAATATGTTTTCAAAGAATAATTGTAATTGAACTCCAGGTTTAGTGCTACATATTTCTCTCTTCACTATTTACTCAATGTGTCACTTGTAGAGAAATTTAGATTTTGTGTTACTTATAGAGAAATTTATAGTACACCCAACCCTGTTGAAATTTTAGGTGGGAAGTTACGGTTTAGTGCTAATAATTGGGTGTATCACTTCATGTGAGAGGCAGGAGGCAGGAGGCAGGAGGCAGAAGGCTGCTTATTTTTGCTTATTTTTCGTGTATGTTCATGAGGGAGGCAGGAGGCTGCTTATGCTTGGAACGTGAGTCTCTAACAAGAGAATGTGCTCATTTCAATTACTATGTAATCATTGAAGTGGATAATAATATGTTTTCAAAGAATAACTGTAATTGAACTCCAGGTTTAGTACTACATGTTTCTCTCTTCACTATTTACTCAATGTGTCACTTGTAGAGAAATTTAGATTTTGTATTACTTATAGAGAAATTTACAATACACCGAACCTGTTGAAATTTCAGGTGGGAAATTACGGTTTAGTGCGAATAATTGGTTGTATCACTTCATGTGGGAGGCATGAGGCAGGAGGCAGGAGGCTTCTTATTTTTGCTTATTTTTCGTGTATGTCCATGAGGGAGGCAAGAGGTTGCTTATGCTTGGAACGTGAGTCTCTATCAAGAGAATGTGCTCATTTCAATTACTATGTACTCATTGAAGTGGATAATAATATGTTTTCAAAGAATAATTGTAATTGAACTCCATGTTTTTCCTTGTTGACGTTGTCTCCTTAGTCGTATATGTAGTTGATCATTTTCTTGTTCCATCCATTTTTTTGGCTTGAGTCCAGTTGTGGACTTTGGATTTTTTAAATTGACCTAGGTCTGTTATGAAATCATTATCTGATTGATGAAATACAAGCCTATTTCGTTGGTAACAAATTCCCCACCATGCAAAAGCCAGTTCAAATCATATTGAAAAGTAAAGCATACATCCTCATTGCCCAAACTAAATTTTGCGTTACCCACATTTAGCTATATCTATGTACATTAATGTTATACGTGGCCACATGAAGTGATACACCCAATTATTAGCACTAAACCGTAATTTCCCACCTAAAATTTCAACAAGTTGGGTGTAATACAAAATCTAAATATTTCTGCAAGTGACGCATTGAGTAAATAGTGAAGGGATAAATATATAGCACTAAACCTGGCAAAGACCAAGCCTAAGTTTTGCCAAACTTAACTTTGACGGATCTAAGCTAACAAATGGATCCACAACTACTGACACGGTAATCCGTAATCCAAATGCGAAAGTGATCAAAATAATTTCGTTTCAGTATTGAAATATATGATTCGGCCTATTTTGTATAGCATAACTCTTGTATTTTAGAGCTATATTGAGAGTGTTTAGGTTAGTTTTGAGTGTTATTGTAATATGAAGACCGAAGACACAAAGTGTGAAGAATCAAGAGTTAAAGAGCTTAAAGACGAAGATTTGCCACTGCATGAAGGCCTCGGTCGCGTTGTCTATGACGCGGGTGCGGTGGCGTGAAGGAGCGAGCCAACCGAGACCTTGAAGGCCGCGGTCGCGCTGCCTACGGCGCGGTCGCGGTAGAAGCCGACTCGGATTTGACCATTTGAAGGCCGCCGCGGGCACGGTTCTGGTGCCGCGGTCGCGGGTTCGACCGACTTCCAAGCGGACGAGATTTCACCGTTTTTATCTTGTTTCCTTTCTTATCTTTCGGTTTCCTACCTTATTTAGTCCGAAAAGGTTGATCTTTGGGGCTATATAAGGGGGACCTTTCTAGGTTTTTAGATATCCAATTCTTGTCAATCAATTGTATTTCAATAAAGATTAGAGTTTTCTTTGTAATGAAGAACTAACTCTCCTCTGGAGTTTATTCAATCAAGGAAGCTTTATTATGAAGTTGTGAAATTCATTCTGGTAATCTCTTTATCCCTAGGTCTTTATTGATACTCTTGTGCTTCATCCCATGATCTATGTTTGATTTTATGAGCCTGATCAACTTGTTTGGTTGACTTAGATCTATTGTTTGAATTAGGATTGGTTGTTGTCTATGCATCTTTCCTATTCTCGAAACAACTCTATTCTAGGACCGTGGACTAGTTTAGAGAAGAGTATTCAATGGTTAAATTGTGCATGAGACTCGTAGCTTGATTGCATGATTTGATTTCCTATTATCCCTGTGTTATATGCTAATTCTAGGTTAAGCGTCCTTGCCTAGGGTTATAGAATTGCTTGGACCGTGGACTTGCGATTCTAATGATTGGGATTGGAATTGACCTAGGCATATAAAGAGGTGGATGAATTCATGATCAACGGATTAATAAAGTGAAATTGATTGGATAAACTCTACTTGATAACTTTGATTGAAACCAACTTTCAAAACCCCCATTTTGATTACTTGCATGAAAACCACTAAAATCTGAATAAAAACTGATTCCTTTGGGTTCGACCCCTTGCTTGCCTACTATACTTTTGTTTGCATGTTTGGGATTTATTTTTGATAAGGGAACAACGACTTTGCCCGAGTCAATATATCAGTATCAAAAATTAAAACACTTGCTTTGAGAGATGGAATTAGGATGGCCAAAGAATTAGGGATAAAAAAACTAGAAATAGAGGACGATAACCTAGTAGTAAATAATACAATTCACAAAAAAGGACAAAGCTCATGAGATATCGAAATAATAATTCCAGATATACTAGTCTCGTCAAGATGTTTCGAGAGTGTACGAATTACTATGTTAGTAGAAAGTGAAATGTTGTATCCGGTAAAATTACAAAATTGGTCCCTAGCCTCCCTAGTAACGATATTATATATGAATCTTCTAGAGCTTACATTTCCCGTCCAATTTTCCCGTCCAATTGGACGCTCTCTCCTATTTTTTGCCGATTCAAAAAATAAAAAAGATTGTTGCATGTAGATCTAATCTTCATGCCTCAAACATGTCGAGTTACGTAGTACGTACATATTAATACGAGTTACAATACAGGATTTATAAATTTAATTAACACGCAAAGCTATAGGCATAATGCATACATATCTAGTTTAATTTCGGCATGAACTTTCTTTTTTTTTGGTCGAAGTTTTTATTTCTTTTGGTCTCGGCATAAACTTTCTTACCTTTTCTTTGTTGTACATTTTTTATACACACCTTATGTAACACCCTGACTTTCTGACAAGGCGTTACTCGGTAGTAGACCTTACGAGGCACTACCAATTAAGCTAGTTTGACAACTAAACATCTGGATCTTACAACACTGGCACCGCGAGAAAACAACAAAACAAGAAGACATCCAACTTATATATTATAAAAATTGTTGTAGTTCAAGTAAAACATCCTAAACCTAACTCATACAATATCTTAACAACAACAAATTACCCACAACCCACTCATAGTCAATCAATTAAACATCAATATTAGAGAAGGAAAACAATGGCAACAATGAATACTCGACTATCTAGTGCACATGTGTTTCTACTCCGCATCACCATTCTGCCGATGCTTGGTCATGACATCCTGAGGTCACCTGAACTGAAAAATAGTTTCCCGAAGGGTCAGTTGCTACTCTAACAAGCTAGACTAAGCACGATAACCATAGAAAGTTTCAAAAACAATTTTTCCTAAAGTCTACAAACAAAAGCCCTCAATCACATACATAACTCTAAGTCCAGTCCTAAATTCAGTTAATCACAATCAGGTCCAAAGTCTATATCTAGGCAACTCACTATCACACACGATCATTTAATAACGCATTCCTCAATTTAACACACACATGTTCACAAATCCACACATTCGCATACACGCACCATATCGTTACACACACATTCAAAAATTTGTCATCAATTTCTTACTAACTGATATTCTTAATCCTCATAGAAACTCATTAAGGTAGAATATATTCCAGCTTTCTTCTTTGTCCTCGTAATGAGACTCGGTTATAAGAATCTATACAACTACAATTCATTCTTTTGCCCTCATAATGAGACTCAGCCAAAAGGATCTTTACATCCATGAATACAATTACCTAGAGCGCTAACCTCTAGGTCCTACATCGATACTCATAAGAGACTCAGTCAACCATTCATTTTCATTAGCGATTTCGACACTCATAAGAGACTCTGTCGATTCATAGCTGGTTCTTTATTCGACGCTCAATAGAGACTCCGTCGAATACCATTCGGCCCTCATCCGAGACTCAGCCGAGTGATTTATCATTCGCAATTTCGACACTCATAAGAGACTTTGTCGATTCATAGCTTGTTCTTTACTCGACGCTCAATAGAGACTCCGTCAAATACCATTCGGCCTTCATCCGAGACTCGCGATTTCGACACTCATAAGAGACTCTGTCGATTCATAGCTTGTTCTTTATTCGACGCTCAATAGAGACTCCGTCGAATACCATTCAACCCTCATCCGAGACTCAGTCGAATGATTCATCATTCACGATTTCAACACTCATAAGAGACTCTGTCGATTCATAGTTTGTTATTTATTCGACGCTCAATAGAGACTCCGTCAAATACCATTCAGCCCTCATCCGAGACTCAGCCGAAGGAATCTATGCAACTGACTAGATACCCATTAAGTAATATATATATACTAATTCTCACGACATGGTATATCAAAGCCGATAACTCCCATCCCTAACCGAATACAATGCACAGAGCATTTCCTACCAAGTATGTTAATTAGCAAGGTCACAATTATCCGAACCCTAGTTCAACCATACCACAATCATCTTGGTAACGTTAGCAAAAATAGTAGCGACAGAGGTCACATATATAGAGATCAGTTGGACTACTACCATCAACAATCTAATTTGTTCTACAATAAAACACACTAGGATTTTCATTACCTCACTAACACTCAAATACTCTCAAAAGCATTTTCAACCATGAAACATACGAAATCAACGTTGCACACAATATCACACTTTCATAGGCTATACCATAATCTCGTAATCCGTAACAATACACTCAGAGACACTGATCAGACAAAGCATCACAACATTCATAACACACCCATAACACATTAAACCCGCACACAAACGGGCAATCTCAAATCGATCAAACAATAATTCATAAGGCATATTCACTCATAGCACAACAATCATGAAAAAGCATTTCAAAACCGAGCGGGACTAGTTCCCAAAACCAATCTTACAATCACAATGCAAAACCTAACAAGTTAGAACAGGAACTGAGCAAGTTGAAAATCGACTTACCTTGGAAACGAAGGACTTCCAACTATCCGAGAATTCAACGAAGATCACTACGAGCTCCTGAATAAAATTTGGGTACAATATCAAGGCTTGACAATTATTTGAACCCAACTCAGACTTAAATTAATTAACGAACTCGACTTTAGACCGACTAGTCAAAATTAAAATTACTTCTCACTATCTTCTAATCAACCTTAAGATAGCCTAATTACTTATTAGCTCCAACTTAACAATTCCCACTTACGGGCTCTTTCCCTTTTCCTTAATAAATATTTTATTTTTACTTTTGTTTTTCCAACTTGCCTATTTCCTTCCTTCTACAGTACTTTGCAATTACAGAACTCCCGATCAAGAATACATACCCGAACAACCTCTCACTTGCCCATGACTTCGATCTTTACACAACACACCATATCACCCACCAAGAAACAACCTGACGTTAATTACACCCTGACTCTCTTAACTAACTGGAAACTCATTGACTAATAATATATATGAGGATCCTGTAAAACCTCTCTTTATAGTGAAACTAGTGAATTAATATGGATCGTTTGATTATACTTTTTGGATGGACGAGATTTAAAGCAAATAGGGTGTATAATTTTGTTATATTTGTGTTTTATGGAATTATTTTCTCATCCATAATTTTAGGGATTCTCTTTCCAAATATACAATTACTAAAATTAAAATCCCTACGATTCCGTTAAACCCTCCTCAATTGCATTCTCGCTTTCAATCAAATTTTTCTATGAAAATTCGACCAAAAAAAAAATTTCTTTGAAAATCTATCATCGCCGATGACCTCGATCATACGTTTAGGAGGAACGATTTTTGAATGATTCATTACAGTTCTCGATGCTCTTTCACGCCTATTGACAACCAGTTGGGTATGTTTTGCTTGAGGTTTCGTAATTGATTCAGGTTCATATTTTTTTTTTATCCAATTTCTTTTTTTTCTTCATTGATTATCCATAGTAGATCTAATGAAAATCTTCAATTTGCTTACGTGATTAAAAACAAGGTCATGAAGTGTTAATTTGCATACCATGAGTAAACACAAGGTCATGATTGATTAGTTTGCATACGTGATTCAATTGATTATCCATAGTGTTAATTTGCTTACGTGATTCAATTTTATGTTTTTATTAGTTTGCATACGTGTAAAAACAAGGTACTGATTTTTGAGTTTTGTTTTTGTAACTTATCATATTCTAGTAATTTGTATATACATTCCGAGTCCTTTAATACACAATAAATAAACACTAACACATTCATAGTTGGCGGCCGGTGATATCTAAGATCTTGAATATTCTTGTTGAACAACTGAATATACATGAATAACTATCGAATATGTGAATTATAGATAAAATATGAATTCATAGTCATTTTATTTTGTGAAAAGTGTTCGATTGGGTTTGAATGTAGGGGCGTCCATGTCGAAACAGGGTTGTTAACTTGAATTTTGAGGTAAATATATTGAATATATGATTATACATGTTGAATTTATAATGAAATATATTATTTGAATTGATGATTTATAAATTGAATGTTGTTATACATGATTTGAATTTTGAATATATGATTTTCGAATTCAAATGTAATGGTATGTGAATATATGCTTTGAATTGATGTAGAACTAAATTCTAGGTAGCATAATCTGAATTTTTATGATAATCACATGAATGTTCTAATGAATTATTTGAATATAGCATATTATGATGTATGATTTGAATTGATCATGTAGTAACATGAATATTTCTATGTATGTTTTGAATTATGAATATATGGTTTTCGAAAGTAATGGTTTGTCAATATACGTTTTGAATTGATGTAATTATCTGAATTCTGGATAGTGTAATATGAATTTTTAAGATAATCAAATGAATATTCTTATGAATTTGTAAGATGGTTGTAACCTGAATTCTAAGTAGCATAATCTGAATTTGTAAGATGATTACATGAATGTTCTTATGGAGTATGATTTGAATCTGATAAAAAAATTGAATCTTAGTTATTTCACTCTGAATATATATGTGTTGTTTGTAAGATGGTTGTAACCTGAATTCTAGGTAGCATAATCTGAATTTGTAAGATGACTACATGAATGTTCTTATGGAGCATGATTTGAATCTGATAAAAAATTTGAATCTTAGTTATTTCACTCTGAATATATATGTGTTCTTTGTGGAATATGCAGTCTTGGAGGTTGGAATATATCAAGGTCATTGAAGGACATAAAGAAGTTCAAGATGGAAGAAGCCCGATAAGGATTAAAGACGACAATGAACACTAAAGAAGCAACTATTAATCATCTTTACTCTACGATGTATTCAAATTCAATTCAATTGTATTCATTTATGAAATTCTAGTGAGAATATAAAATTATCTATTTTTTTTTGTCAAAATTTAATGTTTTCTATTTTATATTCGGTGTAGTTTCACTTCAAATAAGACAATATAATTTGAATTCGACAAACTCAACTGCATATTCAAACCACGCCAAATTACAATTGTATTTGACTAATATTCAAAAAATTATAAATCATATTCAACCATGTACTTAATAAATTCAAACATTTATCTAGTCGAATATTGAAGCAATATTATCGAATATTGTAGTAGCACGGCCGAATTTGTATTGACCGGCGAAAGCATATACGAGACTTTTGTGATTTTTTCCTAAACTATTGTTTGAATTTTGGAAAAAATAAGTTAAAATATATATTCATATCCCTTAAATTTAGGAGTTTCTATTTTGAAAAAATATAGTACAAATTCGTATGGTAACTTCTCCCTATAATTATGGAAATTCAATTAATCATACCACTAATGGAGATTTTTCTATAATTCAGCCAATATATTTAAAAATTCAGCCTAATCTTGATCCTTGATTTCATCCTAATCCAACGCTTACTATTAATTCATCCGTTTCACTATAAGAAGTGTTTTACTTGAACCCTTCTATATATATATATATACACACACAAATACAAGTTCAACGCTATACCACTTAATTAACAAGGCCATGAACGCACGTACTACACGAGCAACTAATGGCCAACTCAGTCCCCAAACTAAATCTTTAGCCCATCTCCTCTAACCACCCATCTACTGCCCTTCTGAACACCTCCCCGGCTTCCCTCACGCTTACACAAAGTTCCACCAACCAATTAGCAAGAACAGATACATATTCCAAAAGAACAAGGCAATCGGAAAGGGAAAGGTACCGGTGACGATGACGACGACGGCGATCACCGAGCTCGAGCGGAGGCGACTGGAAACGACGGGGCTACAAGAGGGCTCGACAACAACTACCGCCCAATGAAAAGGATAGGACGATGGCGGTATACTCACCGGTGACCGGAAGACACGAGAGAGACGACGGTGGAAACGGGAAGGAAGGGTAGGCGGCACAACCATGGAGGAAAAGAAGGTTCCAGGAGCTTTTCGAAGGAAAGCTTAATGATATGCTCGGCCGCTTGGAGATATATATGTGAAACGAAGTCCAACACAATACTTAAAGAGGGAAGATTCAACCAAAAAAAAGAGGGAAGATTCAATTCGTGTATATCCGTACATTATATAAGTATTATTTTTATACGAGACCCAAAACTTACTCAGGAAAAAATACGAAAGCGACAATGTCAAAATATCCGGGATATTACACCTTACCACAAGTTACAACATATATGTTTAGCCGTTTAGCACACTTTAATTAGCATAGCATGCAAGAACTCTAAATTGAGCAATGAACATTCGGATAGTACAAAAGCGGAAGCTTATGCTCGTCTTATATATTAAACCCATCTCTTGCTAACTCTTGCTTGCAGCCCATTCCTCGTCTGAAGAACAATAGAGTAGACCGGGAGCACCTTTTGTTCCTTAGCGACTTCGACGTTGTAGTTGTGTAAGATGGTTGCAATGGCTGCCTTCATCTGGGTTAGCGCCACCTCTTTCCCTAGGCAAATACGAGGACCGGAGTTGAAGGTGAAGAACTTGTGAGATGGCTCATGTTTCAATCCTCCATCCTCCCCGATCCACCTCTCAGGCTTGAACTCGGCGCAATCTTTTCCCCAAATACTCTTCATTCTAGCCATGGCATAAAGGGGGATGACAATCATGGTCAAACCGGGAACTGCTTCATGGCCACTAGGAAGCATGTCTAGCTCATGTGGGGCACGCGTTTGGAATGGTACCGGTGGATACAGCCTTAGGGTCTCACATATAGATGCGTGTAGGTAGACGAGTTTGGATATTTCATCTTGGTTAAAGATATGTGGCTTTTCTCGGCCATTCTCGGGGATGACTCTTGCAACCTCGGCACTTATCTTGGCCTCAATCGACGGATGCTGGGATATGATCCAAAAGAACCAAGTCAAGGCTGCTGAGGTGGTGTCTTTCCCGGCTAACAAGAGGCTCAGAAGGCTGCCCTTGAGGACTTCATCTCCGTCTCCCGAGCGGTAGTGTTCACTCTCCCTCAAGTATGAAGTTAACATGTCGTTGTGCTTCTCGCCTTGTTGGAAATCCGGACCACTTGACTTGAATTGATCGTGCTTATTTGATATGGTCTTGGTCGAAAATCTGTTTAGGAAATCTTTGGCATTCTTCAAGGCCTTCTCTTGTCCAATTCCTAGCAGCCTTTGAAGCTTCCAAAGTGGCTCTGGGAGGAAATGGCGCATCCACACACATTGCATGGCACTATCCATGGCCTAGCGCAAATTGACGTAGCATGATTATAATAACTATCATGTATAGACTAATCCAAATCAAGCAAGCTCTATCTAATGCTTAAAATCTGACCCAAAAAAAAATCTAATGCTTAAAATTTTGAAGTTTGTACTTTAATTTAAGTCTAAAGGTTTGAAGAAATACTACTTCGTTGAAGTGTTTTGCAAAGGCGCGTTTATACAACTCTATCTTGCTAGCTAGCTAGGTTTTATTGATCTATCACTTAGTTCGCTTATGCTAAAAGCAACTAACTAAATTCAACCCTACAGTAAAGCTAGAATATGCATGTGCTAAACAAGTTATCAAAAGTACGTACTCAAGAAGATTGAAAGTTTTTGTATACCTTTGAAAATTGTACTTGAGGCCAATCGAGAGATAGGCTCATAGGATCATGCCCAACAATTAACCTATGGGTCAAATCATACGTGTACCTAGAAAACAAATCCTGCAAGTCAACCGTTCCACCGCCTCCACATCCTAGGTGGCCGCCGGAGGCAACATGATCAAGAGCCACCACAATCCCCTTCGCTACCTTCTCGAACGCCAACATAGTGGAGGACTCGTTGAATTGCTTGTGGCCGAAGAAAGACCTATGGATCTTCCTATGGGGCACCCATTCCTTAGCGTCCAAGTTAAAGTACCCATCCCCAAACACATCAAAGTTCTCCCTTGACTTTGGTCCCCTAGGGAAGTTTGAGAACCGATCGCTCGATGTGTATTGGACATTGGATGGGTCCATGGTGATCAAAAGGTTCAAGTTTGAGAACACTGGACCTTTGATTAAGAATGTGGTTTGACCGGTGTTGTTCGCAACCTCAGTGGCCCAGTCCAAGATGTTGTTGAAGTTGGCCACTAGGGCCGGGAGCATTCCGAGGATCGGCCAATTTCGAGGGATGCCATTCTTGTTGCTAAAGGGAGAGAAAGGGAGGGTAAATATAGGGATTAAGGTGGGGATTAAGGCTAAGAGGAAGATTGCAATGTAGCATAGTGCTAGAAATAGGATGGCCATGGTCTTATTGTTGTCGAGTAGTATGCTTAAGTTTGCATTGGTTTGTTGTTGAAGATATATATGAATTGAGTGAGATGTCGGTAAGGGTTGAAGGAGTTTATATAGATGGATTTGGGAATTTGGCAAAGGATCGATCGGACTTCGGAGTGGGAAACTTGGATAAGTTTATGGTTCATTGATCGGATCTAGTGCGGATTATGACATGTATTGCAAATTAAATGCCTTGTGGGATTCCATACGCTAGCGTGGGAGAGTCATTAAGTTGGTGTGGTTGAAACCAATTCCACAATGATATCGTGTGGGCTCATAGATTTGGCTCATCATGATTAGATATGGGTTGAAAATTGTGTTTGTTTTTGCACTTGTTAGAGCTCTTTTTTTTCTTTAAATTGACGTAATTCATTTGGATGTTTTTTTTCAAAAAAAAAAAAGAGATTAAAACCCTAGGCCAAGCACGCCATCTACTGATATTCTCCACCATCTACTGTAATCTATCTATTTATTACTATACTAGCAGATGACCCGTACCCTGTACGGGGGTGTTATTTATTATTTATTTATTTATTGCTTTGTGTATGAATTTACTATACCAATTGCAAATATTATCATATGTATAATTTGTTTTAAAACAACGCTTATTTTTTGGATTATAAAATGACATATGTGTTATATATCATCATATATATAAATAAATTTTACTTATGTATTTAGTTTTTATACATACATAAACATATATTTAAATAACTGAGGAAGAATGAAATAAGATAAGATGCATTATCACATTTTTATTAACAATTGATACAAATCTTTTGGCAATTAAATTAAATTACGTAAACAAACTTGTATAATAAAATCAATAAGTTTAAACAAAATTCGGATTAATATATTATAATTTAATAAGTTAAATAGAAAACCAAATTATCTCGTATATATGCTATTATTTTCTGAAAAAATAAATAAATACTAAATATATTAAATTGTAATGAAAATGTGAACGAATTATTATCTTAATTAAGAAATCTGTTTTCTTTTTCTAAAGTGTAATCAATACGCAATATTAGTGATATATATGCTAAATATGACATATACTGTTTTTTTTATATTTTAATACGATATGATATGTATTTAATATATTTTTTTAGTAGAATGAATATTTGTCTTAAATATAGTGGTAGAATTTGCTAGCATTGATGATTTAAAAAATGCCATTATAAAATTACGAAAAATAATTTTAATTTAGTATGATATTTAAATCGGTAAAATATTATGATTATGATTTATAGATTGTGACGAAAAAATAACTTTTTTAAATAAAAGGTTTATGATAGATCTATGTACTAATTAAATTTGTATAATGATAAGATAGAGATTTATATATTTGAATAGAACTGTAATTAAACAACACAAATTCTAATATAGAACTAATATTTTAATTAAGTATCTATAAATAAAATCAAGATTTAATAAGATAGATTTTTAAAAAAGAAGGGTGATGTGGCACAATATGGTGGCAGAATTTGCTTCCGCTTTAGTATATAGTAATGGTATAGAGAAGCGAAAATTAATTGTAGAAGAATGAGTAGATGAGAGGTGTATTTATAGGAAAGAAGTTCTAGATGGAAGAATTAAGAGAATATTTAATAAAGATATAATAAGATAATATTTTAAAAATCTGAACTTTGTACGTACTCATTGAAGATATAATAAGATAAAAAAATTTAAATCTATATAATCCCTGTGCGTACATCATTGAGGATATAATAAGATGGCTTCATATGTACGTATAAGATGTACCATGTACGTATATAAAATTTATTATATAAGATGTACCATGTACATATCAATTTAATAGATAAATTTTAGATAAATTTTTCCAATTTAATAGATAAAAAAACACAAATTTCAAGTAGGGAGTAGAAATATAAAATTTCCAATTTAATAGATAAAAAAAGCATTTAAATAAAATATATTATAGTAATAAAAGGGTGATGTGGCGCAATATAGTGGCTAGATGGGTAAGGAATAAGAGAATATTTAATGAAGATATAATAAGAAATTTTTTTTAAAATCTTTATAATCCTTGTACGTACATCATTGAGGATATGATAAGATAAATTTTTTCAATTTAATAGATAACAAAAGATAAAATTTTCAAGTAGGGAGTAGAAATATAAATTTTCCAATTTAATAGATAACAAAAGAGTTTAAATAAAATATATTATTTCAATAAAACGGGTGATGTGGCGCAATATGGTGGCGGAATTTGCTTCCGCTTTAGTATATAGTAATAGATATGCGGAAGCAAATTCTACCACCATATTGCGCCAAATCACCCCCTTTTTAAAAATCTATCTTACTAGATCTTGATTTTATCATAATCTTATAGATACTTAACTAAAATATTAGTTATATATTAGAATTTGTGTTGTTTAGCTAATAACTCTATCCAAATATATAAGTCTCTATTTTATATTATACACATTTAATTAATACATAGATCTATCATAAGCCTTTTATAAAAAAATTATTTTTTTCGTCACAATCTATAAATCATAATTATAATATTTTACCCATTTAAATAAATATCATATTAAATTTAAGTTGTTTTCATAATTTTATTATGGTATTTTTTATAAATCATCAATGGTAGCAAATTGTGCCACTATATTTAAGACAAATATTAATTATATTAAAATAATATATTAAATACATTTTTACTACCATATCATATTAAAATATCAATAAAAAAATTATATGTTATACTTAACATATATATATATCACTAATATTGCATATTGGTTACCTTTAGAAAAAAAGATAGATTTCTTAATTAAAATAATAATTCGCTCACACTTTCATTACATTTTGATATATTTATTATATTTTATTATTTTTCAGAAAAAACAACATATATATATGAGATAATTTGGATTTATATTTAACTTATTAAATATTATCTATATTTTTAATATTATAATATATTAATCCGAATTTTATTTAAACTTATTCATTTTTTTATATAAGTTAGTTTACGTAATTTAATTTAATTTCCAAAAGATTTGTATCAATTGTTAATAAAGTCTGATAATGCATCTTATCTTATTTGATTATTCATCAATTATTTAAATATATGTTTATGTATGCATAAAATGTAAATACATAAATAAAATTTATTTATATATATGATGATATACAAGAATTATGCCATTTTATAATCCAAAACATAAGCGTCTTTATAAAACAAAGTATACATATGATAATATTAGTAATTGTTATATTAAGTTCATACACAAAGCAATAAATAAATAAATAAATAATATCCCTATACAAGGTACAGGTCATCTGCTAGTACAATATAAAGTAGAACTTAAGTCTTTGTTAAAATTTGCGCCACCGCATCAATGTTGAATAAAAAAATGTTATTTACGCCATGTAATTAATGCCGAATAAAATAATAATTTTATTTTAACAATGGTAACTAACATTTATATCTACTATAATATCTTATCCAATTTTTGATAGTTTAATTTATTTTCCTAATATAAATCAATAGAAAATCATGCTAGAATCAATAGAAAAAAAAATCTTTTGGATATCTTTGATATCTTCTTTAATTTTGATATGAAAATATAATTTTCATTTAAATGTTTTTTGTTATAGGTAAAAGTGATTTTTTTCATTTTTATGAAGATTTTACATAATTAATTAAAATAATAAATTTTACAAATTGAAAGTAATATATATATATATATATATATATATAGGTTAATAGGTTCGAACTTGGGTCTATCGGGCTTGCATTGTAAATTCTCGGATAAAAAACAGACTCGGATCAATTAAGCCGGTTTTACATTTACATTTACATTACCCGTACATGGTACGGGATTTGTAGTAGTTTTAACGTGCACGTTTGATTGATAACTAGCCAAGCACGGGTCTTGTAAGAGCATTTTTATCGGACGGATTTTCATATTACACAATTTTATTCCACACTCTCTTGCAATTTTTTGATCCAATTGCAATTTTTTAAATTTATTAATTTATTTATAGTATTAGTGATGTAAATTAGAAACATTCTAATTGGGGAATATAAGTTTACCCTACAACTGTTAAGTAGGTTGTATGCTAGTCTATAGAAGTTTCCCCTACAACCGAATCACTTCAGTTTTGAACGAGACATAGAATTGTGTATAATTTATATATGTTATATCCGTGTGTAAAAATCTAACCATGTTCTCGAGAGAACATTTTTTTTAGGTGGAGAAAGTTTAGGACGAGGAGATGGTGCTCCAGTCCAAGGGTAGGGAAGACCCAAGGGCTCAGAGATCTCTTACAAGGTGATTTACATATGCCTCACCTCAAGGAAACTAGGGGAGATCGAACTTGCAACCTGTCAGACCGATGCCCTGTCATGCTCAACTAGACTAACCCCTTGAGGTTATGTTCTTCAGAGAACATAAAATGGGCAAATGGAAATAAGCGAAACAAATATACAAAGAATACGTGTTTTCAAATCAGATCAATGATCTCATGAAGTAGACTCGAACTTATAGATTTGAACTTTGGTTTTAGGTGTATGATTTTGATTTAATTAAAAATAACTCTTAAATTTTATATACTGTGATTCAAAAGAACAGTTTGATAGAAAATCTTGTATAATTTTATATAATTTATTTCTTATGCAATTTATTCTAATTGTATACTATTTTTGTTAAAATACATTCTTTTAATCGAACAAAGATTTATAAGATTATAATTTGACCTTGGATCATATGTAAATGCCCCTTAACCTATAAACTATAAACTACTCTCATCCGTTAGATCTCCTACATGGAAGGCCACGATCACGCGCCCCTTTTCTCATAATTTTTAAGTGTTTGGGGTAAAATCGTTATTTTCAATAGCTCCTAGTTCTTTCTCCCCCAAACCCAATTCCTGAACCTAATCGCCATTTTCAATCAACGTGAAGACGACGAGTCCCTCCTCCTCACAGACCACTACCACCACGAAATCGGAATCGTCGACCGCCATTAAAGCAATTCCGCAATACTCCAGCTCTTCTTCGCCGTCGCTTTCGCCGCAGTGCCTTTGACACTGTACATTCCTCTGATCCGGAGCCTCAACCTGTTCGTCGAAACGATCGAGGAAGCGCTTCACCAATCCGGAGCCTCAACCTAGCTCTTAATTCCTTCCTCTTTTCCACTCGCGTGGCCTTCTGTTGATTCGTGTTGTCGAGGCGGTTTCCGGATACTTTAGTTTCGGGATCTCAGTCGCTATCGCAGATTGTTTTGGGTTTTTGAAGAGAATGTGGCTTCCATCGACCGCTTGGCTTTCGCGGAATGTGGATATCGTGATCTAGGGTTTCCTGATTTTTCGAGGTTGTTGGATTACATTAAGCATTTTTGTGTGTTGTTGTTGCTGTTGTATTAAGCAGATTACTTGGATTGCGTGGATGCTTGATATTAAAGCCCATGAGCAATGTTATGTACTCACATATGTTTGTACTGTATTTCCCTTCTATTTCCAGGCAGCTACGGAGTATAAGAGAAGAGACTAATCAGGGTACAGAAATGACCTTTGAACTTGTTAGGTGCAAGCTAATGTTGTATACCTTTGTTGCTTTACTCCATTGAAATTGAAAGGGGTGTTTATCTTCTGTATCTCTAGCCACACAATAAATTAATTGAATAGGATAATGAATCTTGAACATTGAAAGTGACCCTTTCTATAAAAATATCTACTCGGTTAGCTTCAGAGTAATGACACTATATAGCATGCATTGATTTGGTGCGATGATTCACAAGAGTTTGTTGTTAAATGGATTATTGATGGTCCATTCTTTTCTTGTCTTGGATTGTAGATGTCTTCTAAGGGCTCACGCCACAATGAATTTGACTTTGAGTTCTTAGGAAACACAAGTGGCGAGCCACACTTGGTTCACAGTTCAGACTAATGTGTATGTGAATGGAGTGGGTAACAGAGAGCAAAAATTGAATCTTTTGTGAGAGGCTTGGATCATAAGGGTTTGATCAGCATTGTAAAATGGGAATAAAAAAAAAGAAGCTAAATCACTCCTAGAATGGTTTCTTGTGCCTTGAACGTCTTTTATATGATAGCTATGGTTTGTGTTGTTGAATCTTTAATTTTATGAACGTTTAGTTAAACAAATAATGGCTCCTTATCTATCTCCTTTGTGAATATTATACTCAAATATGTAAACGTACATATTCAAATACGTGAACATAATACTCAAATATGTAAACATTATACTCATATATGTAAACATTATACTCATATATGTGAATGTACATCTACAATACGTGAACATGATACTCAAATATGTGAACGTACATCTAAAATATGTGAACAGGGACATCACATTTTTATTTTAGTTATCATTGTGTTGTTCGATATGTGAACCATGTAAAAAAATGTATGATATATATGAACACCCGCATGCAATATGTGAACATAGGCTTGAAATATGTGAACAAAGATATTAAATATGCGAACATATAGATATATGAAAGATGTGAACAGAGACATGAAATATGTGAACAGAGGTAGGGAATATGTGAACGAGATTAACATGCATTCATGTACCATCTTTAATAATACGTGAACCATGACATAAAATATGTGAAAAACCTCATCAATTATGTGAACACCCAAAGAAAAAACGTGAACATGGAAACTGACAAAATAAACTATTTCACATATTTAAAATTATTTATACTTATTTATGCGTCATATAATGGACGAACTTGGATATATTAGAAAATTAGCAATAAACCTTTTTCTCTATCTCTGCTTGCTATCTCCATCGAATTCTCTTACAAATGCAGTTTTGTTGCATTTGTTTTCACTATAACTCAACTTGTCATTTTATAATTTTATATATAGAGAGAGAGATTATGCTTTATAATTGTGCAAATTCAAAAGTTTTACATATATGTGTGCAGGAATTTGACAGCATTAATCAAAACATACATGTAAAATACGTGAACACAACTACTTCATATGTGAACGTACATTTAAAATACGTGAACAGGATACTCAAATACGTTAACACAACTACTACATATGTGAACGTACATCTAAATTACGTAAACACAACAACTTCATATGTGAACGTACACCTAAAATACGTGAAAATGATACTCAAATACGTGAACAAAACTACTTCATATGTGAACGTACATTAAAATACGTGAACCTGAAACTCAAATACGCGTGAAAATTATACTCAAATACGTGAATATACATCTAAAATACGTGAACACAACTACTTCATATGTGAACGTACATCTAAAATACGTGAACATGATACTCAAATAAGTGAGCACAACTGCCTCATATGTGAACGTACATTAAAATATGTGAACATGATACTCAAATACACATGAACATTATACTCAAATATGTGAACGTATATCTAAAATACGTGAAATATGATACTCAAATATGTAAACATTTAAATATTTGTGGTTCACTTAGAAAGATTTAAAGTGGATGCCCAAGGCATGTATATGTGGGGGCAAGGCCAAAACGGCATGAAATTGATATCTTCTGTAGCTTGTAGGTAGGGCATACACGATGAAAATTGATAAATGGAATGGGTCCTTAAATATCTTTTCTCGGCTGATCCTACTATACACTATGAATCACAACCTCTTGTTTGTAGACATTAACTAGGGCCAACATTTGCCCTGAAAGAACGAATAGGAGCATATACATACTCATCTGTGTGCCAGGGTAACATATTTAATATACACGAAGTTTATACTACTACTACTGATAATAATCCCAACACTAACTCGATCAACAAATGGGTACACCTGAGGGAAGTGGGTGGATGAGGCATTTTGTCCAAATTAGGGAGCTCCCTAACCCCCTTTAAAAATAAATGCATTCACTAGCCCCTACTCTCTCTTTCTTCATTTCTCTTCTCTCTCTTCCTCCATTTTCCTCTCTCTCTTCTCTCACCTCTCTCCTCCTCCTAGGGACGGATCCAGGATTCCATCTTAGGGTGGGCTATTTATTATCAAAATAATCTGGGTGGGCTAAATTACTTTAATTTAACTAGTTTACTACTACATTTACCTTATTTTTTATTTTATTATTATTTAATTTACCCCATTTTTATTTTTCCTAATTTTTTAGGGTGGGTTGGAGCATACGCCAACCCATCCTTGTGTCCGTGCCTGCCTCCTCCCATTTCCCTCTCGCCCGCCGCGCCTCCGCCCCAGATCTGTCGTCGCCCCTCCGCCCCAGATCCGGCGACGTCCGTGCATATTGTGCTCAATGTCGTCCTCGTCGTTCGGAAATCGAACAACAAGTCCGATGACGGGTCGGGAAAGAGAACGACGAGAGCAAGAAAAAGATCATCGGCGGCGTCGTTAGGGATAGATCTAGGTTTCTAGATCTAGATCTAGAAATTGTAGATCTAGATCTACATATTTTAAATCTAGATCTTGAATTTCTAGATTTAGATCTAGAAACCCTAGATCTAGAACAGTGAGCGTCGACGCCGCCCTTCTACCGTTGACACCGTCGTTCCACCGTCCACCGCTGCGGTAAGCAAGCAAATCGCTTCGTTATGGGTTGTGTGTGTGACAATTTTTTTTTGTGACAAGATTTTTGGTCTGTTTTTTGTATATGACAAGGGTTTTGTTATGGGTTGTGTGTGTGTGTGTGACAAGTTTTTTATTATAGGTTTTATTTATGATAGAGTTTTTGGTATATTTTTTGTGTGTGACAAGTTTTATGTTATGGGTTTTGTGTGGCAGGCTTGTGTGACAGGGTTTTTGGTATGGTTTTGTGTGTGACAGGGTCTTTGGTATGATTTTTGTGTGACAGGTTTTGTGCGTGACAGGGTTTTTGGTATAGTTTTTGGTATAGTTTTTGTGTGTGACAAGTAGGGCTGTAATCGAACCGAGCCGAGCCGAACTTTATATTGTTCAGGTTTCGTTCATTTAAAAATAGACGAACTCAAATTCGAGCTCGAATTCACTTCGAGCTCAAAATTTTGTTTGGGCTCGGTTCGTTTAAGTGTTCATCGAGCTCGAGCTTGGTTCACGAACTGTTCGAGCTAATATATTTACTCATAATTAAATGCAAATAATTAGGGTATATCCTTTATAATTTTAGGTAAAATGAAAAGTAAAAAAATAAATAAATATGTGTACACGATACATAGGATTATGAAAAATATATATTCAAAAAAAATATAACAATATTATGTATATTTTATATTGTTTATGAATATTTGGACGAACTTGTTCACGAATATATAGTCGAGCTTGTTCATGAACTAACGAATCGAGCTTTCATGTGTTCGTGTTCGGCTCATTTATCTTTTCGAACTGTTTGGGCTCGGATCGTTTACAAATCGAGCCGAACACGAACGAACTTTTACCGAACCGAACACCGAACATCTCGTGAACGGCTCGGTTCATTTACAGCCCTAGTGACAAGGGTCTTTGGTATGGTTTTTGTGTGACAGGTTTGTGTGACACGTTTTGTGTATGACAGGGTTTTTGATATGTGTTTTGTGTGTGACAGGGTCTTTGGTATGGTTTTTGTGTGACAGGTTTTGTTTGACAGGGTTTTTGATATGGTTTTTGTGTGTGACAGGGGTATTTGGTATGGTTTTTGTGTGACATGTTTTGTGTGTGATAGGGTTTTTGTTATAGTTTTTGTGTGTGACAGGTTTTTATTATGGATTTTATGTGTGACAGGTTTTTGTTATGAATTTGTGTGTGACAGATTGTTTTGTTCGTGTGACAGGTTTTGTGTTTACGAGTTTTAGTGGTGATAAGCTTTTTGTTATGGGTTTTGTGTGTGACAACTGGTTTTTTGTTCGTATGACAGGGTTTGTGTTAATAGGTTTGTGTGTATGACAAGTTTTTTTGTTATAGGTTTTGTGTGTGAAAGGTTTTTTGTTATGGATTTTGTGCGTGACAGAGTGTTTTGTTCGTGTGACAGCTTTTATGTTTATGGGTTTTAGTGGTGACATGTTTTTTGTCATGAGTTTTGTGTGTGACAGGTTTTTTTAAGGATTTTGTGTTTGACAGACTTAGTTTTGTTTATATATTAATTATAATCATAGCCTATTAGCTCAAATGGTAGAGCAACGTGTTAAATGCACGGTAATGTGGGTTCAAATCCCACATAGGCTTTGTGTGACAGGTTTTGTGGTGACAAGTATATTGTATGTGGATAATGGACGAAAATTGGGGGTGGACGCGGTGACAGGTCGTGTGTGACAGGTTTTGTGTGACAGGAAGAGAGGCAGGACGCGGTCGCAGTTTTTGTGTGACAGGTTTTTGTATGACAGGTTTTGTGTGACAGAGAGGGAGGGAGGACGCGGTGGCATAGGTGTAATTTTTTTTTTGATCAGGGGCATTTTCGGAAAAAGGGCTAGTTACCACATTATTTTTTGTTATGGGCTATGTGCTGTAGAAAGAAGCCCACAAGGGCTAGTTACCCATTTCGTCCTACATCTATGGCCTCGATTCCTTTCTCATTCATGGGGATCAGCACCCCGGCCTTCTAATGAATTCTAAAAACAAAAAGTGGTAGTCTCAATGTTGTTTGTCCTCCCATGAAAAACAAAGCAGTAGTTGAATCACTTGCTTGGTCAGAGAAATTCCCTTTTGAAGATGGGAAAACATCCATCATTTCGATCATGCTAATTTCCAATGCCATAAATTCTGAATATGGACTAAGGATTTCCTCTGTGATTTTGTTGAATGATTTTTATCAGGCGCTAATAAGATCAAGGCGGATGGATGACCTAGAGGTAGATAACACGACAATTGCCGCTTGATTCTGATGATCCATGGTCGTTCCATCTGAAAGTGGTTAGCTCCTTCAATGAGATGAGTTTCCACCCTGCTTGATGCTGAACTCAACTTGCTTTTCAACTGTTTTACACTCGTGAATCCGTTTCTCGTTCCCATGATGAAAAGTTTCGGCTTGGGCGATTGTAAAACCGCCCGAATAAAATGAAGGCTGTTAAGCCGAAAGGGTAGCCGATGCTCACATAGCCTATTGCTTGCTCAATCTTGTCAACTGTAGATCCCACTATAGGTGCATCTGTGAATGCAAGACAAAGACAAACATCAATTCAAGTCACATTCATTTCAGCCTCAATCTAAGGCACACTAGTAGATTTACACACGATAATAAGAAATATCAGTCTTTTGAACTCAATGCAGAAAAGACCATCTGAAAAGTTTGAGATGGAAGAGAGAAGAGAGGAAAGAGAAGAAGGGCTGATGCAAGATGACATTTAGCATATGACATGATGGGATTCTAAATCAAGACTAGAAAGATTCTTTCCTGCCACCAAAAGCAAAATACAGGAGCTCACTCCACAAGCTAAATTCTTCTTGCATATAGCAATTGGTAGGCAAGCTAGAGTATCTTTTACCTTACAAAAGCAATCAATTGAATGAGTAGGCATCACAATACGTAATCATACGCTAGCAATAGCACATAGATGCTCAGTTTCTGTAAAGACATGATTCGACTCCCAAACCGTAACCCCTAATTACACCAGTACCAATTCAAATCACGATCATCAAACTGAAATTCAAAGCGGAATAAGGCGATCATCAATCTGAAATTCAAAGCGGAAGAAGGCGAATCATACCAGCAAAAGAGCCGACGAGCAAGATCCGGGGGAGAGAGAGGGAGCTCGAGGCCCAATTGCAAACGGAGACGACGTCGTTGACCTCAGCAACGCTAGTAAGAGAAGCCCTTCCGGATGACCGGCCGACGCCTCTCATGTCGAAAGTGACGGCGACGAAGCCAAGATTTGCAAGAGCAGTCGCCGTCCCCCTTAGAAGGCCTTGGCAGCCTCCGAGGATGGAGTAGGGGTGAACCAGGACAATGGTCGTGTCTTGGTTCGTCCCTCCGCTGTCGCCGCTCGGTTTGAACACCCGAGCCATAAGGCTCACGTCATCGGCTCCCTCGACGGTGGACGACCCCACTGTGCAGTTTTCAAACGAAGAACGGAGGAAGAAGGAACTAGCAACACGCGAAGAAAAAAAACACACCAAAGCCAAAGATAAATTTACCCCTAAAGTTCCTTATAATTGCAAAATAGCCACCGTCCCTGGCGGAGGAGTGTTGGGCTGCGCTAGTGTTGCCGAAATCTTCTCAATCTCAGGGTCCAAGTGTAGATGTTAGGCGTTGGACAAAACCGGAGCAAGGTTGGGTCTCGGTCTGTTGTGATGGTGTTGTCGTTGGGTGTCTCTGTGGAGTCGGGGTGATAGCAAGGGACGACAGGGGTCGAACTTTGTTTGCCGCTTCCAAATACGTTCAAGAAGGGCTGAGAGCTGAGCAAGTGGAGGCGGAAGCGGTTTGGTGGGGCGTTCAACTAGCGATCGCCAATGGGTTGGAAAGAGTAGTGGTTGAGTCGGATTGCATCAATCTAGTTCACAAGCTGCAGAGTCCGAATGCCTCTAATTCTTCCCTGGAGTATCTCTGGGCTCGTATCATTAATGACAGCTCCGACTTACTTCTGTGTAGGTGGCGTTATGTTCGACGAGACGCGAACCGAGCTGCGGACTGGTTGAGTAGGCGTTTTCCTAGTGTTCCTTGTTTTTATTCAGACTCTAGTTCTTTTCCTTCTGCACTTAATGTCTTTGTAGAGGATGATTGTCGCTCTTCTTAATGAAATGGTTTGTTTATCCAAAAAAAAAAGCTTCTCCTTTTAATCTAAACCGTAGATTCTTTCAATCTAACAGTTATTATTTATTTATAATTTGTATATATCTTAAGGGGTGTTTTTATGTGAATCAACCTCTTATAATTTGTATAAAGATTGAAATTACTTGGAATCTTTGTAGGATTTTATTTTAATGTTTAAAGAATTAAGGATTATAATTATAATAATAGGGTCCGGATCCGGTAGGAATGATTACTATGGTAGGAAATAGGAATGAATCATAGCCATTGGATGAGGAGAGATCAAGGGCTTAAGAAAAAAAGGAAAAAAAAACGGCACGGGCAAATTTTTCCCGTGTTTTTCAAAAACATGAATACAGCGCACGTCCAGACTTTGTTCAACTCTATGACCGATTTGTGCAACCGTATTTGTTCAACTTTATTGCTCATTTGTTCAACTTTATGGTCAATTTGTGCAACCATATTTGTTCAACTCTATTGCTCATTTGTGCAACTCTATGGTCAATTTTGCATTCATGTCATATTTTATAGCAGTCGAAGTTCATATAGTTTGTTTCGCTTTGACAATTTGTGCAACTCTATTGCCAATTTGTTCAACTCTATGGTCAATTTGCTCATCAATGTTTGTTCAACTCAATGGTCAAATTTATTAAACTCAATGGTCAAATTTGTACAACTCTATGGTCAATTTGTGCATTAATATTTGTTCAACTCTGTTGTCAATGTGTTGAATTCTATGGTCAATTTGTTCATCAATATGTGTTCAACTCAATGGTCAAATTTGTACAACCCTATGATCAATTTGTTCATTAATATTTGTTCAACTCTATTGCAAATGTGTTGAACTCTATGGTCAATTTGTTCATCAATATTTGTTCAACTCAATGGTCAAATTTGTACAACTCTATGGTCAATTTGTTCATTAATATTTGTTCAACTCTATTGCCAATGTGTTGAATTCTATAGTCAATTTATTCAACTCAATGGTCAAATTTTTTGCTCAACTCAATAGTCAAATTTTTACAACTCTATGGTGAATTTGTTATATGCACTATAACAAAAACCCTAGATATTCCACCTCCGACACGGGAACGATCAAATTCGCCGCCTCCAAGAGGTGCTCGCCAGACGCTCCCGCATCTTCTTCGTCATGGACTGCTCGTCGAAATCTACTATCACAGTCTCGGATCAGGCTTCGAGGTCTGCAATGGCGGAGGCGGAGGCGGAATCGGAAACCGCCATGGATCCTCTCCGTTCATCGGCGCCTTTCCGGCGGCGGCTTTGGAGTACGCGTCGGGGACTCCCTAGTTGGTGACTTGGAGCGTGGAGTTGTGCATCGGCGCCGGAGAGAGGTCGGCGGACAGCGGCTTCGGAATGGCTGCTTCGGAACGCTTCTCGTAGAGCTCGAATTGCGACTCGCGAGATGGTAGATCTGGCCGGTGGCGAAGCGATGGCAGAGATCCGGAGGTTTCCGGCAGAGCAGAGGTGGTTGGAAGACAGAACGGAAGGGGGCGCTGAGTCGCCTAGGAATGGAGACCGACTCAGACGTGCCGACTCTCTTCTCCATCATCAACTCGACCGCTCAGTGAGGGAACTCGGAAGCACGGCGGAGGCGTCGCCGGAGGAGACGGATCTCGGGTGTTCGACGAGAATGGCGACGGATTCATCTCGGCGAGGAAATCGCAGGTGGTTTTGGAGAAGATAGGGTTGCCACAGCCCACACGGGAAAGATATGGAGAGATTGAGCGGATGAAATTTAACAAAATCATAACGTACATCGGGTATGATCCAAGGGACGGGAGACATCCCTAATTCTCACCCTAAGATATATTCTTACATGAGTCTTTCTCATAATAATATATTTATTTAGAGTTAACATATGTTGTTCAATAATATTATTTTAATCTCCAATTAAATATATAGTAAGATTAATTAATTATATCTTTGAGTAAAACTTATAGTTATAATTCCAACGTGATTCGGCCTATTTTGTATAGGATAACTCTTGTATTTTAAAGCTATATTGAGAGTGTTTAGGTTAGTTTTGAGCGTTATTGTAATATCAAGACCGAAGACACAAAGTGTGAAGAATCAAGAGTTAAAGAGCTTAAAGACGAAGATTCGCCACTGCATGAAAGCCGCGGTCGCGTTGTCTATGACACGGGTGCGGTGGCGTGAAGGAGCGAGCCAACCAAGACCATGAAGGTCGCGGTCGCGGTAGAAGCCGACTCGGATTTGACCATTTGAAGGCCGCCGCGGGCACGGTTGTGGTGCCGCGGTCGCGGTTCGACCGACTTCCAAGCGGACGAGATTTCACCGTTTTTATCCTGTTTCCTTTCTTATCTTTCGGTTTCCTATCTTATTTAGTCCGAAAAGGTTGATCTTTGGGGCTATATAAAGGGAACCTTTCTAGGTTTTTAGATATCCAACTTACTTGTCAATTAATTGTCTTTCAATAAAGATTAGAGTTTTCTTTGTAATGGAAAACTAACTCTCCTCTGGAGTTTATTCAATTAAGGAAGCTTTATTATGAAGTTGTGAAATTCTGGTAATCTTTTTATCCCTAGGTCTTTATTGATACTCTTGTGCTTCATCCCTTGATCTATGTTTGATTTTATGAGCCTGATCAACTTGTTTGATTGACTTAGATCTATCGTTTGATTTAAGATTGGTTGTTGTCTATGCATCTTTCCTATTTCTCGAAAGAACTCTATTCTAGGACCGTGGACTAGTTTAGGGAAGAGTATTCAATGGTTAAATTTGGCATGAGACTCGTAGCTTGATTGCATGATTTGATTTCCTATTATCCCTGTGCTCTATGCCAATTCTAGGTTAAGCGTCCTTGCCTAGGGTTATAGAATTGCTTGGACCGTGGACATGCGATTGCTAATGATTGAGATTGGAATTGACCTAGGCATATAAAGAGGTGGATGAATTCATGATCAACGAATTAATAAAGTGGAATTGATTGGATAAACTCTGCTTGATAACCTTTGATTGAAACCGACTTTCAAAACCCCCTTTTGATTACTTGCATGAAAGCCATAAAATCCGAATAAAAACTGATTCCTTTGGGTTCGACCCTTTGCTTGCCTACTATTCTTTTGTTTGCATGTTTGGGATTTATTTTTGATAAGGGAACAACGACTTTGCCCGAGTCACAACGATATATTTTCTTTTATATTATATATATGTGGGGTCTACAACGAAATTTTAACCAATTAAATTATTTTCATTTTTTTGGGTGAAATTAAATTATTTTCACCTCCGCTTTAGTATAGAGTTGACACGTGCCGTAATAATTATTATTTTTAACCTCCGCTTTAGTATATAGCTATGATACTCTTACATAACAAACTTTCATTCCTAAATGTTAAATGATCTCTATGAAACTCTCTTGACCCATGATCTTGACTTGCTTGTACTTAATACACTACACTAAGACTACGTGTGATATCTATAATATCTTCTTTAAATGTTATATGTAGAGTTATTCAAAAGAATAGTTTGATATAAAATCGATGAATTTGGGTATGTGGGCGAATTTGGTGACAATAATAAGGTAAAGGGGTTGTGCGGTGATATGTTGAACAAAATGGCCTATTTCCCGAAAATACCCCCGTGGGCTGGTGACAATTACGAAACCTTGCCATCATGACTTCTTCACACCCTTCGTCCAGATCCGGGAGAGAATCCCGTGAGCTCCAACCCTAGAGAGAGCAGATAGCAGGCGGTCGTGAGTTTCTACCCCTCCCCTTAGATCCGACTCCATCAAAGGCAAGTTGAGCGGAGACTGATTACATCCAGGCAGTTTGCACCAATCCCTCGACCAATTCCTAGGGTTTACTCCCCCCGTTCAGTCGATTTTCGGGGGGAGTAAACCCCCTGAAAATTGACTGAACGGGGGGAGTAAACCCTAGGAATTATGGTGACAGGTTGCAATTATGAGGATCCTCACCATTTGTTTCGGGGGGAATGGGATTTTGAGGGACAATATGTTGGGAATGTATCCTCCAAAGTTGTGGTGCTTACAGATGATATCACCTTGAAAACATTGACCGCCACAATCGCCCAGCGTTGCAGCATTGATCCTGGAGAGAAAGAGCTGCAACTGTGCCACTTGAACCCCTTCCAACCAATCAGTCATCCATACACTGTGGAGAACGATGATGATTTGATGTCATTCTTTGCAATTAATTCATCTCCTCACGTCCAATGGAATGTTCCCCTATATGTGACCTTCGTGTTGAAGAATAGTAATGTTGAATACAGGTCACATGCTATCACATCGGGCGAGAGCTTGCTCATCACGAATGGTGACAATCTGCTGATCGCTTCAGATACATTGAATGGTGACAGGATGGCCTTCGCTGATCATGAAGGTCAAGCTTGCAGGATGCATCCACGTATCACGTGGGGTTCAAATAATGGTGGCAGGGTGCATCCAAGTATGGATGATGCAAGAGGTGGTCACACGGATGGAATGGCTGATTTGGCACTTGATGGTGACAATATGGAGCCAGATATGAATGAGCCATGTGATGATGACAGGATGCATCCAGGTATGAATGAGACAATTGGCGGTGCCTAACTCTCTAGTCACTTCTTGAGGGTTGGCTAGCTATACCCCTCAAAAGCTGAACTAAAAAAGGTTGTGGAAGCACTAACATTGGTTGGTAGATTTGGATACAAAGTGGATAAATAATAGAGCACATTGTATAGGGTGGTCTGCGTGGACAAAAAGTGCTCGTGTTTAATCTTGGCGACAAAGGCGAACAACGGTGACCACTTCCAGGTCAGGAAGTACGTTCACAACCACACATGCTCGTTCGCAACACAGTTTAGATATCATCACAAGCCCTCCTACAAACATGTGGCTACTCAAATTAAAACAAGGTACCTTGTAACACCCCCTTTTTCTGTAGGGATATTACCGCCAGTGACCTCGGGTTAAAACACCCAAAGTCACCCTAGGCTTTACAGTTATCACAAAAGACGACAAAACTTTAATGCGGAATTAAAATGATTAAATAACAAAGGTCTTAATCTTCGATTACATATGAAGTCGGGAATAAAACTGGTATTGGATCTCACACCTCGAGAATCTCAATACGAAAACTAAGTTTAGCGATACTTAAGTGCGGGATTAAAATAAAGGTTTCTAGAAAGAAGCTTGAGTCCTCATCGCCTCCTTCGAATTAGTCTTCGATTACGAGCCCTCCTCCTGATGTGCTGCGACGGAAATTCGGTGGACACCAGCCGACCATGCAAGGAAAAAGGGTGGTCGGTTAGTCTTGTGACAGACTAAACCAATGGGTTTTTGAAGGTGGTTCGATTAGTGGGAATGTGTAATTGATGGCTTGCATTTAGTTCATGTTTAGAGTGCACATTAGGCCATGTTTCATAGATTTCGGTTTGCGTTTCTCTCGTTTAAGTTAGATTTTTACTTGTTTTCGGTTTAGTTGTTCAGTTCGGACTCTACGCTTTGTTCTTTGTGAATTTCAGGGGATTTGAAGGTGAAATGGAGCGGTAGAGATCAAGAGGACTCAAGGAGGTGTCGAGAGCTCGAAGACGATGTCAAAGAGAGCCCGAGAAGAGAACCGAAAACCGATCAAGCAAAGCCCGAAGAACCGAGGCAAAGCAAGCCAAACCCAAGGGCCACAGCCTTGGACCCGGCCGGGTCACGGGCCGGGTCCTGGCCCGGGTCGGCTGCCTTGCCCCAGCCGAGAGGAATTGCAAAGAGGCAGGGTTGGACCCGGCCGGGTCACGGGCCAGGTCGGAGCCCGAGTCAGCTACTCCCCTTGCATTTGCGCGTGTAGCGAGGCCACAGCCTCGGACCCGGCCGGGTCACGGGCCGGGTCAGACCCCGGGTCACACCGCCGCGTTCCCATTTTCCCGTTTTAGCCTTGTTTCCTTTAGGGTTGTATATAAGCCGTCTTCCTCCTTTTAGAAAGAGAACTTTTACCCAATTTAGGACCTCTAGACATTCCATTAAAGCTCTTTGGTGTTCTTGAGAAATTGAAGGATCTTGTTGGAGATTTGTGCCCTTTTCAATCAATACAATGTTTATTGGTATGGATTTCATCATCTCTTCTTCTTTTCTCTTGTTCTCCATGGATTGCTAAGCCCCCAAATCCTAGGGTTTGAGGAAAACCCCATGGATTCTAGGTAGCCTTGAAATGCTTGCTTGAATTGAGATTGGAATTGTGGTTTGAGTCAATCCTACATGCTTATTGCCAAATTGCTTGCGATTTGAGGCTTGTTGATGATTAGAACCGAAAGGTTAGGTTGTCAATAGGGAGATAGGCTAGGGACTTGTGTTGAGAGACCTCCTCTCTAGCTTGAACAATAGGATTGATTGATTGATTTCCCATTGAAATGAGAGTTGATTTGGGAATTCTTGAGAGGTTGATCTACCGATAGAGGGTTCGAGTTGGATAAGCCCACTCAAGCCACTACGGTGGATGAGAGGCTTGAACCTATTGAGCCACTATTGAGCCTAAAGGGCCTAGTTTGCATGTCAAGCCACGAAAGTGGATGATTGTCGTAATCTAGGTACGATTTGTTTAATTCGAAAGGGTTAGACATTGATTATGGGTAGATGCCTCCAAACTATGATTTGATCTTGATTCATGTATGCTTGCAAAGTGCTACTTGGTTCCATAGTGTGAGTACTTAGATCCTAGGATTGCCTTTCCTATAGTAAACTTGCTTCATTTTGTTGGTTGCTTTCTCCTTTTACTTAGTTGTTATTTGAGTTCTTTTATTTCAATTCCAAATTGTCTCATATTAGCCTAGCTACTTTGATTGTCGGTTCACCAATTCTACTAAAATCCTTGAGATTCGACACCTTGGTACTACGCGATCCGTGCACTTGCGGTATTGGTCTAGTAGCCTATCAAGTTTTTGGCGCCGTTGCCGGGGATTTTAGTTAGTTTTGGTAGTTTCCTACAACCGGTAGCCTAGGTTCTTTTTGTTATTTGATTTGTTTTCTTTTGTTTGTGATTTCAGAGGTGTTCGGTTGTTTATGCGAAGAGTCCTGAGCGCTCCTACTGTTGATTTTGATCCCGAAATTGAGCGAACTTTTCGTAAGAAACTCCGTGCACAAAGATCTCTAGAAATGGCGGATGAGGTTCAACAAGCTCAAGCTTTGCAAAACGCCTTTGTTGCTCTTCAGAATCAGTTAGCCGCCGCTAATGCTCAGATTGCTCAATTAACTCAGAATCAGAACCAAGCCGCTCAAGTCAATGGGCAAAGACCTCAAACTCTGGCTGATTATATGAGACCCGCTCAGTTTGGTCCGGTGTCCGGTGTTGTTTTTCCCGAGGTCCGTGCTCGAAACTTTGAACTGAAGCCCTCTTTGATCAATATGGTCCAACAAAACCAATTTGGGGGTATTCCTTCTGAGAATCCTCATCAACATCTCACTACCTTTCTGGAATTGATGGACACTGTAAAGATCCATGACGTTTCTCAGGATGCACTTAGAATGAGGGCCTTTTCTTTCTCTCTTAGAGACAAGGCTAAGACTTGGCTAAAAACTCTTCCTCAGAATTCTATCTCTACTTGGGACGAGTTGGCATCCGCTTTCTTGAACAAGTACTTCCCGCCAAAGAAGACCTCCGAGATGAGACAACAAATATGTAATTTCAAGATGAAAGACGGGGAATCCTTCTTTGAGGCTTGGGAAAGATTCAAAGAATTGCTAGTGTTGTGCCCACACCATGGGCAATACAAGATAGCTCTCATTGACGTTTTCTACAATGCCATTGATTGTTCAACGAGATTGCTATTAGATGCCTCGTCGGGAGGTGGCCTTTCCAACCTTCAAGAGGATGATGCTTGGGATTTGATTGAGAAAATCGCCTTGCATTCACACAATTACTCCGATGTGCGAGCCACTCCTAGTGTGAAGAAGCATGCCGGTATTTATGAAGTTGATGAGACTACTCAATTGAAGGCTCAACTTGACATGCTCACTCAAAAGATGAAACAACTTGAGACCGCCTCCGTTGTGAAACCGACTTCCAAGGCTAATTGTCAATTTTGTGGGTCGGGAAATCACACAATCTCGGCTTGTCAACTTTATCTAGCTCAAGGGGAAGAGGTTGAAGGTGAAGTGAGTTACATGAGCAACTAAAACCGGGGACCGAGGAATGACCCTTACTCCAACACCTACAATCCCGGTTGGGCCAAACACCCAAACTTCTCTTACAACAACAACTACACCAACCCCTCTTCCTCTTCCTACAACCCAAACCAAGCCCAACCTAGAGGTCCACCGGGATTCAATCAACAAGCTCCACATGTCCCTCAAGCCCCGAAACCAAAGTCTTCGTTGGAGACTCTTGTTGAGAACATGGCTACCACGGTAAACCAACTCGCCGAGGATGTCCAAAATCAAGGTAAAAACTTGAAAATGCTAGAAAACCAACTTCCTCAAACCGCCTTGAATGCTCCTAGACCCGTTGGCCAACTTCCCGGTCAACCCGAGGCCAATCCAAAAGGGCAAGTGAATGCCGTGACTCTTAGAAGTGGAAGGGAGCTTGAAAATCTTCCACCAAGAGAAGCCCCAAAAGTGAATGAAGGGGCGCATCAAGAACAAGAGGTTCCTAAAGAGCCCAATGAGGTGATCACCGAGGAGAGAGATCCACCATATGTTCCTCCTGCACCTTATAAGCCACCTCTTCCTTTTCCTCAAAGGAGAGCTCAAGCTCAACTAGACCTTCAATATAGGAAGTTCGTGGACGTCTTGAAGAAACTCTACATCAACATACCCTTTACCGATGCTTTGAAACAAATGCCTTCCTACGTGAAATTCTTGAAGGAAATCCTCTCCAACAAGAGAAAGTTGGATGATTGCCAATCCGTTTCCTTGAGCAAAGAGTGTAGTGCAATTCTTCAAAACAAACTTCCGCCGAAACTTGAGGATCCGGGTAGTTTCTCCGTCCCTATTGTTTTCGGCAATACTTCCTATGATGCATTGTGTGATTTGGGTGCTAGTGTGAGTATCATTCCGCTTTCGATTTGTGAGGAGTTAGACTTGGGAAAGCCTAGACCGATTGGGATGACTCTCTACATGGCCGATAGGTCTTCGGTTAGGCCTATAGGGATTATTGAGGACGTGCCGATCCGGATTGGGAAATTCTTCATTCCCGTGGATTTTGTAGTCCTTGATATTGATGCCAACATGCCCGTTCCGATTATCTTGGGGAGACCTTGTCTAGCTACCACCGGCACTTTGATTGATGTCAAACGGGGAGTCCTTTCTTTCACTATTGGTGAGGAGAAGATTGAGTTTAATTTTTCCAAGGCTATGAAGCAACCCTTTTGTGAGGATGATGATTGCAAGTTAGATGTCATAGATGGGGAAGTTCATGGCTCTTTAATGTCTATTACCTCCAAGGACCCATTGGAGCTTTGCTTGACCTCTAGTGTCCATCATGTGGAGAAAGGTGATCTTCTTGCTAGTGTTGTTGAGGACTTGAGTTCATCATGTGAGGATCTAAGTGTTGTAGCCGAGGTGCTAGTGAAAGATGATCAAAAGCTCAAGGATGATCAAAATGGTGCTCCAAAGGTGGATTTGAAGTCACTCCCTTCTACTTTGAGGTATGAATTCCTAGGACCCAACTCTACTTATCCGGTGATTGTTAATGCAAATCTAAGTGATGTTGAGATTGTGAAATTGTTGCATGAGCTTAGGTTGCATAGAAAAGCCGTTGGATATACTATTGATGATCTTAAAGGAATTAGTCCCTCATTGTGCATGCATAGGATTTTAATGGAAGATGACCATAAAACTTCAATTGAGCATCAAAGAAGACTTAACCCAAATATGAAAGAAGTAGTGAAAAAGGAAGTGCTAAAATTGTTAGATGCTGGCATTATTTATCCTATTTCCGATAGTAATTGGTTTAGTCCGATTCATGTAGTTCCTAAGAAAGGTGGGATGACGGTAGAAAAGAATGAAAAGGATGAGTTGATTCCTAAAAGAACAATTACGGGTTGGAGAATGTGCATTGACTATAGGAAATTGAACTCGGCAACCCGTAAAGATCATTTCCCTCTCCCTTTCATTGATCAAATGCTAGAAAGATTAGCTCATCATTCTCATTTTTGTTACTTAGATGGGTATAGTGGTTTCTTCCAAATTCCAATTCATCCGGATGACCAAGAAAAGACTACTTTTACATGCCCTTATGGCACCTTTGCATATAGGAGAAATCCATTTGGATTGTGTAATGCTCCCGCTACTTTTCAAAGATGCATGATGGCTATATTTTCTGATTTTATTGAGGATATTATGGAAGTGTTCATGGATGACTTTTCAGTTTATGGTACTTCTTTTGACTCTTGCTTGACTAATTTGTCAAAAGTGCTACAAAGATGTGAAGAAGCTAACCTTGTGTTGAATTGGGAGAAATGTCATTTCATGGTGAGTGAGGGGATTGTTCTAGGACATCTAGTTTCTAACCGTGGGATTGAGGTTGATAGAGCTAAGATTGAGGCCATTGAGCGGTTGCCACCACCCGTTTCGGTTAAGGGTGTGAGGAGTTTCCTAGGACATGCCGGATTTTATAGGAGATTCATTAAGGATTTCTCTAGGATAGCCAAGCCCCTTACTAATCTCTTGCTTAAAGATGTTGAATTTAACTTTTCCCATGAGTGTCTTGAAAGTTTTCACAGGTTAAAGCAGGCTTTGACTTCGGCCCCTATTATTCAACCTCCGGATTGGAACCTTCCTTTTGAGATTATGTGTGATGCTAGTGACTTTGCGGTAGGGGCAGTTTTGGGACAAAGAAAAGACAACAAGCTTCATGCCATCTACTATGCTAGCAAAACTCTTGATGATGCTCAAGTGAACTATGCTACCACCGAGAAAGAGCTACTTGCTATTGTCTATGCTTTTGAGAAGTTCCGGTCTTATTTGGTGGGAGCTAAAGTCATTGTGTACACCGATCATGCCGCCATCCGGTATCTCTTGAGTAAGAAGGAAGCAAAGCCGAGATTGACTCGATGGATTCTCCTCCTTCAAGAGGTTGACTTGGAGATTAGGGACAAGAAAGGAGCGGAGAATTCGGTTGCCGATCATCTTTCTAGACTCACTCCACATGAAAAGGCGGTTCATGATGATATGCCTATAGATGACTCTTTCCCGGATGATCACCTTTTTGGGGTGACCGAGGAGGTCCTTAAGCTTGCTTCCTTGCCGGTTCCTTGGTATGCCGACTTTGTTAACTATCTAGTTTGCAATGAAGTGCCTCATGGTTTGACTTGGCAACAAAAGAAGAAGTTCTTTGCCGATGTGAGACACTACTATTGGAGTGAACCCTTCTTGTTCAAAAGGTGTTCCGATGGAGTGATTAGAAGATGCGTCTCCGAGGACGAGGTTGAGAGTATTGTTGCTCATTGTCATTCATTGCCTTGTGGTGGTCATGCTAGCTCCTCTAAGACTACCGCTAAGATCCTTCAATCCGGCTTCTATTGGCCTTCTATGTTCAAGGATGTGTATCGGTTCATCTCCGCTTGTGATTCTTGTCAACGAACCGGTAACATTTCAAGAAGGAATGAGATGCCCTTAAACAACATTCAAGAGGTTGAGATTTTTGATGTATGGGGCATTGATTTCATGGGACCATTTCCATCGTCTTGCAACAACAAATACATACTTTTGGCGGTGGACTATGTGTCTAAATGGGTAGAAGCCATAGCCTCACCGACAAATGACTCTCGAGTGGTGTCCAAGTTCTTCAATAAGGTGATCTTTCCGAGGTTTGGAACTCCAAGAGTTGTCATAAGTGATGGCGGATCACATTTTATTGAGAAGAAGTTTGAGAGCTTATTGAGGAAGTATGGCGTATCTCATCGGGTAGCAACTCCATACCACCCGCAAACAAGTGGGCAAGTTGAGGTTTCAAACCGTGAAATCAAAGCCATTTTAGAGAAGACGGTGTCCCGATCCCGAAAGGATTGGGCAATGAAGCTCGATGATGCTCTTTGGGCTTACCGGACGGCATTCAAGACTCCTATTGGCACTACACCTTACCGGCTAATCTATGGGAAGTCTTTTCATCTTCCGGTGGAACTTGAACATAAGGCATATTGGGCAATCAAGTTGTTCAACTATGACATGAAAGAAGCCGGTGAGAAACGAATGCTTCAACTTCAAGAGCTTGAAGAATTAAGGTTGGATGCCTATGAGAATGCTAGGATCTACAAGGAAAGAACAAAGAAATGGCATGACAAGCATATCCTTCCACGAGATTTCAAGGAAGGTGATCTCGTCTTGCTATTTAATTCGAGGCTAAGGTTATTTCCGGGCAAGCTCAAGTCCTGATGGAGTGATCCTTTCAAGGTTGTCAAGGTGTACCCACATGGAGCGGTTGAGATTTGCAATGACAATGGAGACATCTTCAAGGTTAATGGTCAAAGGCTCAAAGCATATATAGCGGGAAATCCGATTGAGAAGAGCAGCTCCATTGATCTTCTCGATCCGAGTACTTGAAAGGCGACATGGTCAAGCTAAAGACCTTAAACAAGCGCTTCTTGGGAGGCAACCCAAGCTTTTCTTCTCATTTTTCTTTGTTTTGTAGGTTAATTTCAATAAAGGCTAAAATTTGGAGATGGAATTCCAGAAGTGGACCCGCCCGGGTCGTAGGCCGGGTCGAAAACGGGGTCGAAAACAAGAAAAACAGGGCAGAAGAACAGGCCCCAACCCGGTCGGTTCGTAGCCCGAGTCGCAGGCCGGGTTGGGTGTCGGGGGAAAACGCGAGCCAAAGCAAGCTGTCAGACCCGGACCCGGCCGGGTCACAGCCCGAGTCGCGGGCCGGGTCGGGTCACAGCCCCACTCCATCATTTTTTCTACGTTGCCAGCTCTTCCCCCCTTCATTTCCTCTTCGTCCCGACCGAGTCACAGCCCGCTCCCTTGCTCCGCTCGACTCCTTCCCTCTTCGTACCTCTCGCGTCATTCCTCGCCGCCCCTGCACCACCCTCCTGCTCGTTCCTCCTGCTCGAGCCCGGGAGAGTCGTCACTAGGCCGCAGCCTCCTGTTCGTTCCTGCTCCTGCTCGAGTCGCCCGCCCGCCACAGTAGTACGCCGGAGCCCCGCCCAGCGCCGGCCTTCGTCTCCAGCAGCCCAGCCGCCACCCTCCAGCTCACTTTCCTTGGTGTTCTTGGTACCCAACTCCTTTCCCTTTACTAGAAAATTTTAGACCTAGGTTTTAGATTTTGGGTAGAATTTGTTCAAATTTGTTGGATTTAGGTTGAGATTCATGCTTCTCTTATCCTAAATTGTGCAATTTGTTGATGAAAATTGAAGACCTAGGTTAAATTTGGGGATTTTCATGCTAAAATTCAAGTTTGGGGGATTTGAGTAAAATTTGGGGATTTTTGTGAATTAGGTGTTTGATTTGCTTGTGGATGATGATGATGGCTTGATTGTTACTACTTATTGAGTTTCATTGATATTTCCTTAGATTGAAAGTTGAGCTTGCTTGAAAATTCTTGAAATTTCTTGCTTTTGGAGGTATTTGTGGATATTGTTTGGTGTTGCTAGGTAGTGGCTTTGTTGTGTTGCTTGGTGTTGTTTGCTTGCGTGGTTGTTGCTTGTGGTTGTCCTTGCCGGTACAACATTTGGCTATTTGTGCTTGTGGTGGTTGCTTGTCTTGTGGTGTGTAGGCGCCTAGCTTAACTTCATGCCTCCCAAAGAGAAAAAGCTAAAGAGAGCTCGTGAGTCTAGCCGCCCTTTATTGCTTAAGAATGCTTCTCCGGAGGATTTGCACTTCCGTCTTGAGAGTAATGATCACAAGGCGCGTTTTGATGTTCTTAAGAAGCGGGAATTTGATGGAACCCGGTTTTTGGATGTTGATTGCCTCAAGAGTTTGGGATTTTGGGATGATGTCGTTTACTTGGCTTCGCGGTTAGGATGGGACCGATTCATACATTTAGATGAACCTACATATCCCACCCTCACCCTAGAATTCCTAAGTACCTTGGAATTTCATGCCACTCCTCATCCTAGGTATGGGATAGCCGAGTTCCAACTCCGAAACCAATCCTTTGAGCTTAACTTAGAGACCTTGAGTGACATATTTGGATTCCCGCCAATTACCTCACCCTCTCATGAGAACCAAGTTAGTGGTTTCGATGCTAGAGCTTTCTTTGAGAGGATTGGAAATGATGATAAAGAGTACCGCCCCGCCAAAACCAAAGCCACCGGCATATACAATCCAAGCTTCCGAGTCTTTCAAAGATTCATGGCTAATACTATTTTCGGCCGTGGTGTTGGTGGTAATGGTCTCTCTTTCAAGGAACTCCTTTTCCTATGGAGTGCAACATCCGGCAATGCTCTCTCCTCCGCCGGATTCCTCTTCGGGCATTTGAAGAATGTTAGTGGCAAAGACAAAGGGAGCATCGTAATTGGAGGTTTGGTTACTCATTTGGCTAAAGCACTTGGAGTGAGCTTGAAGGACATTCCTCTTGGTCTTTCGTCTTCCGGGCAACCTCTTAACTATGCTACGCTTGTGAGTATGAAAGTCATTGAAAAGCATGGAGATCGCTATTTCTATGCCGGTGCCCACTTAGCTCCTACGCTAGCCCCACTTCCTTGCCCACATAGAACAAATGTGCAAAGCCGAGCCAATTGGAAGTTTCCGGGAAGAGATTGTGACTATTCAAGGAACTCTATTAAGCGGGATGTTCGCCATGGTCAAACCTTGGATTTTGAGGATAATAGTGATGAAGAACTCGATGGTGATGTCCCAATACAACCCTCTCAAGTCCCTCTTTCCATAACCTTCCCTTCGGGTAGTGCACACTTTGAGCAAGGTGGCTCCTCTCACTCTCATGACCACTATGGACCTAACCCTCCATCAAACCACTACCTCTACAATGAGATTGATGGCATGAACACCCGAATTGATGGCGTGTACAACCGCTTAGATGGATTGAGCACAAGATTTGATAGTTTTGAGCAAAGTTTGGGAACGTTGAACAACACTATGTCCACCCTCTCCAACCGGCTTGAGCGTCTTCCTCCTCTATCATGGTGGGACACCCACTTCCATCCACCTCCACCTCCACAATGAACACTACGTGAGTCTTCTTTCTCTCCTTTCTTGCTTTTATTTTCACATTGAGGACAATGTGATGTTTAAGTTTGGGGGAGGGATTTCATGCTAGTTAGATGCATTCATGTTTCATTTCTTGTCTTGCATTCTTGTTTAGTTTTGTTTTGCTCTTTAATTGCATGCTAAAAAATCCAAAAAAATTGAAATTTTTTGTCAAATTGCCAAAAATTTCATGCATTTTAGGATGCCATCAAATTTCTCAAATGAGAATCCCTTGTCTTCAACATAGTTAAATTCATGACTTGAAAAATTCCATATCTTTGCTTGGATGGATGAAGCCCTTATTTTCTTGCATGATCATGGCTTGTTTGCTTGACATATTTAGATGAGCATGTAGACTCTTAAAGTTGTAGACTAATGTTGAGATTCTAGGTAATGAGCACCTAGTGAGATGATTTTTAGCCTCTTTTTCTAGGACTTTGTCCTCTCTTTTCCTTGTGTGTGTGATTTCTCTATGCATCTCTAACTTTAGAACTTGAGATTGTATCTTTGTCAAGACCACATTCATGACATTTGTTTGTGACATTAAAGTGATAGAGGCATTATTTCGTTAGCCCCATTATTTCCCATATCCACCCTACATTAGGCCCAATTTTCTTGAAGCCCAATTTTTGAGCCTAAAAGCCTATTTTTTTTGAAACTCCACAAAATTGTTTCCCTAGCTTAAATAGCTTGACCCTTCCTAGAGAATAGGAGTCATGGGAGACGAAATTTTAGTGAGCTTGGGTTTGAGAGAAAATACTATTTGGTGGAAGAGAATCTCAAAAGAAAGAAATGCAAAAGAGTGGGAAATGTTTGGAAGAAAAGAAAGTCTTGAAAAATAGTGCTTGAAAGTGAGTTGGTAGCTTGAAAATAAATGTGCAAAAGTTGAGAAGTCACAAAAGTTTTGTGAAAAGAAGAAAAGCAAGTGCAAAAGGGTTGAGTTCAAAATGAAAGAAAGTGAAAGTGGGAGAGTGAACTCCAAAGTTTATGATGTGTTGAAGTTGTGAAGTTTTCGGGTTTGAGAGGATGTGCAAAATGCTTGAATTGGTTGATTGGTTGTGAAGTGTAAGATTTGACTCTTATTCTCTAGTTTAGCACCACATGACCAAAAATTTTCCTCACCCGACTCTTCTCACCTAGCCCCACTACAACCCTCTAAAAAGCCCTCTTGATTAGTGTCACTTGCATTGTCTTTAGCGGTGGAGATTGAGATCTCTTTCAAGCCTATGGTAGCTTAGAGATCATAGATGAATTTGAGTGATAACTTTGAAGCCTAAACACGTGGAAAGAGAGTAAACACATACCCCTAGTGAGGCCTAGAATTGATTCATTTGTCTTCATCTTTTCGAGTCATAAAACATGTGCAATGATTCCGCTTTGTCAAGTTTCAAGTTCTTTGATTATTGCTCGTTTAATTTTGAGGTGAACTCTTGAATTGCATTTGATGTGGGATGAAGAGTCTAAATTGCTTGCTTGAGGACAAGCAAGGTTCAAGTTTGGGGGATTTTGATGGCTTGCATTTAGTTCATGTTTAGAGTGCACATTAGGCCATGTTTCATAGATTTCGGTTTGCGTTTCTCTCGTTTAAGTTAGATTTTTACTTGTTTTCGGTTTAGTTGTTCGGTTCGGACTCTACGCTTTGTTCTTTGTGAATTTCAGGGGATTTGAAGGTGAAATGGAGCGGTAGAGATCAAGAGGACTCAAGGAGGTGTCGAGAGCTCGAAGACGGTGTCAAAGAGAGCCCAAGAAGTCACCCGAGAAGAGAACCGAAGACCGATCAAGCAAAGCCCGAAGAACCGAGGCAAAGCAAGCCAAACCCAAGGGCCACAGCCTTGGACCCGGCCGGGTCACGGGCCGGGTCCTGGCCCGGGTCGGCTGCCTTGCCCCAGCCGAGAGGAATTGCAAAGTGGTAGGGCTGGACCCGGCCGGGTCACGGGCCGGGTCGGAGCCCGAGTCAGCTACTCCCCTTGCATTTGCGCGTGTAGCGAGGCCACAGCCTCGGACCCGGCCGGGTCACGGGCCGGGTCGGACCCCGGGTCACACCGCCGCGTTCCCATTTTCCCGTTTTAGCCTTGTTTCCTTTAGGGTTGTATATAAGCCGTCTTCCTCCTTTTAGAAAGAGAATTTTTACCCAATTTAGGACCTCTAGACATTCCATTAAAGCTCTTTGGTGTTCTTGAGAAATTGAAGGATCTTGTTGGAGATTTGTGCCCTTTTCAATCAATACAATGTTTATTGGTATGGATTTCATCATCTCTTCTTCTTTTCTCTTGTTCTCCATGGATTGCTAAGCCCCCAAATCCTAGGGTTTGAGGAAAACCCCATGGATTCTAGGTAGCCTTGAAATGCTTGCTTGAATTGAGATTGGAATTGTGGTTTGAGTCAATCCTACATCCTTATTGCCAAATTGCTTGCGATTTGAGGCTTGTTGATGATTAGAACCGAAAGGTTAGGTTGTCAATAGGGAGATAGGCTAGGGACTTGTGTTGAGAGACCTCCTCTCTAGCTTGAACAATAGGATTGATTGATTGATTTCCCATTGAAATGAGAGTTGATTTGGGAATTCTTGAGAGGTTGATCTACCGATAGAGGGTTCGAGTTGGATAAGCCCACTCAAGCCACGACGGTGGATGAGAGGCTTGAACCTATTGAGCCACTATTGAGCCTAAAGGGCCTAGTTTGCATGTCAAGCCACGAAAGTGGATGATTGTCGTAATCTAGGTACGATTTGTTTAATTCGAAAGGGTTAGACATTGATTCTGGGTAGATGCCTCCAAACTATGATTTTATCTTGATTCATGTATGCTTGCAAAGTGCTACTTGGTTCCATAGTGTGAGTACTTAGATCCTAGGATTGCCTTTCCCATAGTAAACTTGCTTCATTTTGTTGGTTGCTTTCTCCTTTTACTTAGTTGTTATTTGAGTTCTTTTATTTCAATTCCAAATTGCCTCATATTAGCCTAGCTAGTTTGATTGTCGGTTCACCAATTCTACTAAAATCCTTGAGATTCGACACCTTGGTACTACGCGATCCGTGCACTTGCGGTATTGGTCTAGTAGCCTATCAGTAATAACTGACGTCGAACTCCGAATGAAAGCTGGGCGACGATCTAGCTACTACACACTTCCATGGGAAAATGAGAATGACTTTGAAAAGGTTAGTATATCACGAGAGGTGATATCCTCGTTAAAACTTCGATGCAAGATTGTTGGGAACGTATTATCACACAAAGATTTTTAATTTAATTAATTGTCTTCGTTGAGTACGAAGATGAAGTTGATTTAAATTGCGCAACGCGCTTATCTTGATTACTTCCTTAACCACACAGAGGATTACACTTGGACTTATTAAGGTGCGTTAATCGCGGATATGAGTGGCATTATGCCTTAAAGTGGATAAAGTCCTTAAACAACCCCTCAGCGGTTGAGGAGGCCATGGTCATGACCTTACACCAGGGAGTACTCCCTCCGCACTGGTGAGATTAACAATTAAATAGATCTACACACAACTACCAACCAACGTGGCACTTACGTCCACACACACACCGAGACCTAGTTTGACCAGCGTATCCTACGAAGTACTAGGAATGACAGTCGTTAAATCTAACATTAAAGTCCTATATTCATTTTAACGCACAGTTAGTTCCCAACAATCAAAAACTTGATGATTCAAATATAAATCATGCTTTTAAATCATATGCGTAAAATGAACCATTCCACTTGCCTTGAGTTTCGAATCGATAAAGTCGGCTAAACGATCGGAAGATATGTCTCAACGACGAATCCTTATACCTTCGATAAATTGACACCGGAAAGAAAACATGTCAAAATAATATTAGTAATTTATTTTGAGAAAGAAACCGCTAAGGTTTATGAACTTTATGTTATTTAGTTTTATTGATAATACTTCTAAGATACAAGTTATACTTTATCTTAAAATAGTGAGTATATGAAGATAGTTGATGGGTTCATATAAATTAACCTCTTTAAGTCATTTTCATAAAAATATTATATTAACTTATAGATAGATATTATTTAACCTTTAATACTTACATGTGTGTATATATATATGTATACATATATGTATATATTAATAACATAGGTAATTTGATAAAACCATATTTATATCACTTAAGTCCATAACATAGAAAACTTATATTATAAATACTCCATATTGAAGATAAGTTTATAAAATAACCTATTAAATCATAACATACATTATATAACTAGTGGAGTGGTTTAATAATAATTTCATTCAAGAGTTGTACATATATCTACCCATATAGTATTTTGAAAATAATCACTATATAGAATTTATAATATTATAATTACACTTCGTGATAATGTATGATTAATATATTTTATATATATATGAACGTATCCTTTAGCCTAAATATACTTAGATATCGTTACTTTAATCCATATAATATCATAAGCTTAGAATCAACTATCGTAATTGTGACATAGTATATATTATAGACATGCAATCCACTTTAATCCATGTTTATCATAGACTATATTCTATATAAACCTATATCTTAATCTATAATTGGATTGTTATTATTTATTTATTTATTTCTAATCATTCCTCTACTCATCCTTCCTGCTACACTAAACAAGGCAATTGCTTTACAATTTCAAAGCCAAGCAACGAAAGTTACGAACTCTGGTTTTTGAACTTACAGTTCACGCATCAGAAACAGGGGACGACGGCGAAGAACTAAAGCGGCGGTGTGGCGGATTCCGGAAACGGTTCGAGTACGGATCTGGGCACGTCGGCGGCTCGCGAAGCTATCGGTGGTGGCGGAGTCGCTGTTCGTGGACGGAAGGTGAAGAACGAGCCCATCAAACACCGCGTCGTGAAAACAGGGCACCGGCGTCTCTCTGGCTTTGTCCGGCGAATTCGAACCGAAATGAGAGCTTTTTGAGATGAACTCTTGAGAGAGTAATCCTGAATTGGGGTATGAATGAAGAACCCCCCTCATACCCCTCTTATACCCATCAATTCGGGCCGAATTGCCGACTTCTCTATCGGTTTCAGAGCTCAACCGTCTCCTCCCTAAAACCGATCCAATTCGAATATTCTGGCCAATTAATTCAGTTCAATCCGTCCCATTGCTCCCTTATCCCACCACGTCAACTAAGAGTCCAAACGACGCACCTAGCTGATCGTCATTAACTCGAATTTGGTTATTATGCTATTATATTATATAGTGTTGTAAGAGATTATTATTTCATAATTGACAAATTAAAATATCATATTATCATTATATATTGTTTGAAAGGGTTATTATTTTATAATGAACAAATGACAGTTTTGCCCTTACGGAAAATCGAGGGTTATTACATACCCACACTTGATATTGTCTTATCACCGTAATCTTGATAATGTTTTGTCACCACAATCTTGATGTGCACTATTCTGTACGTTCACTACCTCGTCACCGTCTCATGTTTTGATTACCTTGCCACCCCTTGGTTATCCCAAATGTAGGTTCGAAGGAGTGAAAAATGGGCCAGACGTGTATCAAATTCAAGATGATGTGCAAAAGGAATACCTTCAAAACATAAGCTATTGGAAGGCAAGAAAAGCAAGGGAAGCCACGCTAAATAAGTGGTGGATCGTTAAGGTTAGTAGTCGGGATATGGACGTCCTTAGGAGGAGTCCCTTGGTAGCGGAAATGTAAGAAACTTAAGCAGGTAAAAATAAATAAGATAAGGACTCAATGATTTATAGAGGAACCCCACTAAGACCAAGTAGTCTTATGGGTAAACCTCTACGTCTGAGGAGGATTTTCGAATAGCCTTTCTTATCTTATTTAGAGGGAGTCCTTACAAAGTACAAGGGGAGCTTTTACAATTCTCTGAGTCTAAGAGTCCGTCCTTAGCCTCACTAGTAAACGCTCCTTTAAGCCTAAAACTATAACATAACACTCTTCCTATAAGGACGCTAAACCCTAACATCCCTCACACTAGCTTCGTGAGAGACAATCTTCCTTTCTATCTTTGTGATTTGTTTGTGATTGTTTGGTGGACTTCTTCTTCCGATTCAAGCTCACTCGATCTTCTTGCTCTTAGTTTTTGAGTTCTTGAATGCGTCAGGAGAGAGCTCGGGAGAAGTCACATCACTATGAATGACCATTGGGGGTATTTATAGTGATAGTAAGAGGGCTTCTTTCCTAGGACCCTATTACCCCTGGGCGTCCTCAGAGATCGTTGCAGATCCTGTCGCTTCCCTTCAAAAATGCAATTTTCATCTTGAGGAAGTCAACTCTTTCGTTGCTTGGGAAGCCTCCACGTGGTCAGGGGATCATCTTCTAGACAGCGACTTCTTTGGAAGTATGCGCACATGCCCAGACAAGGGAAGCTTTCTTTTGAGGACTACGGCCGAGTATGATGTAATCATGTTGGGGCAGCCTTGTTTGAATTTGAACTTCTACACAGTTTTGGCGCGCGTCCTTTCTCGATGAGGACGACGTCCTAATCTCGTAGGGACTCCATTCTTGTTCAGCTTTGGATCTTTCAAAGGAGTGCGTCCATATTTCTTTAGGGACTCTCATTCACTTGTTGTCCTTTTCACTCATTAGCGTCCTTGGGACTTATGAGATAAACACTTGGACACACATTAGATAGCATTGAGTTTGTCATTATCAAAACTAAGGAATTTCATTACTGGTCAGATATTAGAGACTGGCGTCCTTAATATCGTCCTAACAATTTCCCCTTTTTTGATGATGACAAACTCTTTAAACAATACCCACAGAAATAAAGCTTTTAGCATGAGGAACTACACTTGAGCGTCCTTTGACAGAATTTAGCATGAAAAAAAATTTCAAGTGCTTCCTAACTCATTCTTATATTAGCGTCCTTAGGACTTTGCCGAAATTCCCCATAAGCACATGCATGCTTTCTCTGGTAACTTTAAAAAGAATGCATCTCTACAAAACTATACTTCCCCCTTTTGGCATCATCGAAAAGGAGAACAAGTGTTAGTTCATGTTAGCGCAAAGTCATAATTAGAGGCAAGGACGCTTAGACAACAAAATATGAAATATGCAAGGAACTTCATTCATAAACTGAGAAAGGATCAAGAGTACGAATATTACAGACATTCATCGTATGTTCCAAAAGAGAGTTAAAAAAACACAAAAGATTCAATTTTTCAGGAAGTGGAAGGGAAGAAGTGATCATTTGGGACGCTTGCCAAGAGTCTTAAGGACTTGAGCAGATAGTTCATTGGAGCGTTCCATGAGCTCATTGTTGCGATACAGCGTCTCGTGCACATTTTGGATGAGATCTATGATCATGCATTGGTTGTCGATCATCATCCCGAGAAGTGCCTTGTTTGAGTAGCCTTCTGCAACATAGCGGACTTCCTCAGATTCTTCTTCGTCTTCATTCTACTTAACAAGCGTCCCTACTACTTGCAGATTTCCAACCTCTTCAGTTTCAACAACAGCGGCCTCATCAACAACCTTGGCCTTGGCTTCCCTTTCTTTTTCTTCTTGATAGAGGGGAGCTCCTCATTGTAGCGCATCTTGACGATCTGCCTGACGTCCCAATGAATGCCGAACTACTTCTCTTCCTTTGGCTCATGCACACCCTGTTGCACCATCACCTTCTTCACAAGCTCAGGGTAGGGAAGAGAGTGTCTTTTGTTGGTCCACTTCCTCATATGCTCAATTATGACCTGGGCGAGGTTGATCGGTTGCCTTTTCAGTTAAGCGTCCAAGATTATGTTGTCGGTGATTTGAACAATGGACTTCTTTTCTTGGCGGGGTGCGAACATCCTTACTATGAAGTGGTGAGAAAGGACTCCAGTCTTAGAAAGGATGTGCGGCACCCGATCTTTAGCAGCAGGCTGTTTCCCTTGGAAGATATGATCGAAGATAGCTTCCTGATCGAAACGGCCAAAGTTATTGCTGGGGACGTCGTGCAAAGCATCAGGAGGAGAGGGACGGAGGTTGAGCATTTTAGGACGGTACCCTCAGAATTTGAGTACTCGTCAACGTTTACTGTGAACGTCCCTTGGGGCTTCCCTTTGTTTTCAGACAGCTTATACTTAGAGTAGAAGCACTTCATTTCTACAGGGTCCACAGTAGCGAGCTCAGCCCTGAGATAAGTCCATCCTTGAAACTCCAGCAGCTCGAGGAACTCTCCATAATCTTGTTCACGAAGGAACTGAGCAGAGAAAATCAGGGTTCCCAAAATCTTCTTGAGCTTCTTCTTCTTGGAACCATTTCCCTTTACTTGGTGATCATTACCATCATCATCACCGTCTTCTTCATCATCATCCTCGTCTAAAGGATTAGCATCTTCTTCATCCTTTGAGGCTTCGTCCTCATGGTGTTGCGAGGACTCAACCATCTCCTCGTCCTTTTCTCCGGACGGCCCGATTTCTACATGGGAGGTCGGAGTAGGAGCATTCTTGAGGGACTCTTGAGGGACCTCCGCAGAGAGCGTTCCTTGGACTTGTAATCCCTACTCCGTTTCATCAACAGGAGGAGGAGGGGGAGGAGTAGGCGAACAAGCCTTGGATGGGGGATGAGGAGGAGAAGGAGAAGGTGTGCGAATCTTAGCTTTTACGGATGGAGGGGAAGGACACTTTTTCAATGGGGACTCTTCCACCACTATCAGCTCGGGAGAAGCATCCTTGCTGGGACTTGCTTGGGTGGAGCGACCTTTGAGACCACTGGCATATGCTTTGCCAGGTCTGCATCAATCTCTGCCTGAAGCGGATCCTCCGAGGGCACTTCCACAATTTTGGGTGGAGGAGGGGAAGAGCCAGTACATCTTTACTCTTTGAGGACGCCTCAGCCTTGGCGTCCTTAGCACTTTGTGCTTTCTAGATCGTCTCCTCTTTCTCGATGACGACCTCAGCCAATCTCATGGCCGCCATTTGGGTGTCAGAGACTCCCTCTAGCTGAGCAGATATCTTGAGTCTGTGTTTAGGAACATGAGGGGGAGTCGCTGCGGTTGGCTTGGGAGAGGAGGAGTAGGAAGATTTTTGGGCCTTTGATTTGGGTTGGTGAGAGGGAGAGGACAGCCTTTTTCGTTTTAAAGGGACGGAGCCTTCTGGAGTCACGAGGAACTCAGCAATGTCAGGGAGGACGTTGACGAGCTCTTCGACCGTTCCTCCAAATTCACTTCCAATGATGGAAGGACCTAGGAAGGGAGGATTCTTATAGCCGGTTTCTTTGAGGCGGGAGATACATGGGTTACCATGAAGTAGTGGAGGAGTCTTTGTTGTTCAGGGGGGCAGTTATGAAGGATGGCCCTATGGCAAATGTTGGCTAGGGTTTGGGGCTCCTTCTTCAGTCGAGAAAGCCCGTCTTGGACATCCAAGGGAACACTCTCACACTACCTTCTTCATAACACTCACACGCACAACAAACGTATCTTTCATACGTATGTCCAGACTGTGTTATTTTTGGGTATCTTCACCAGATACACGTTTCAAAGATCTACTATATCTTTGATTGTGATAAAATTCTTCCATATAAACTTCCTCTCTCCCTTATCTTTGTTCATGATTATAACCTCTCAAATGAAAAATATCCTTCCTTTTCTTTTTAATCACTTGTAATATATCTTTGATCGTAGTAACTTTTTCTGCATTTTAAATATCCTTCCGAAAACTCATCATTACTCCTAACAATCAGTATTACATGCTTATAACTTCTTAGGCAATCCAAGATTATTTAAGTGGTACCTTCTTTCTCTATCTTTTCTAAACCTCAATTTAGTGATTGAACCTATATTTTTGAAGGAAACATTGGTATTTTTTGAATTATAATGCTTTACTATTTGTTAATTTCATTATGATGTACTATCAAAGATTATTTGTATTCTTCAGTTTGTTTTTCTATTTGATACTTGTTCCAATTTTTTATACAGTTTGTTGGTCATTGATTGGGAAAACAAGGCAATGTTCGAAATTGGACGTCATGTCGAGGTTAAGGGGCGTGGTAGGTGGATTGATTCTTCCTTGCTTGGAGAAATAGAAGGTCATTTTAAGAATGAATTTTACATAGTCAAGTTATGGACAATTATCGATCTAGATGATTCCGATGAGTATGATAGCGAGCTAGAGGACGAAGCATACTTCCTTGATAAATATCAGGTTGTTCATCCAACTTTTGTTCGTGAAGCTGTTGAAAGAAAATACGATCTCGACTTCAAAATCGGTGATGTCGTTGATTGGGATGAAGTGTGCACCATGTGGAAGGGCACAATTATTAGAAAGATAATTCGCGACAATGATGAGACAATCAATTTGGACGAAATATGCACCTATGATATCGAGTTGGATAGCTCAGACTGATTTGTGAACGACTTCTCTTACCGCATTCGGCCACATATTCCATGACCTTGAGTGCCTATATTTCCTTCGTTTTTGACTATGTTGGTTTGCTTATTACCGTATTCATGAATTTATTTTGGTTTTTGTTTTATTTTACGGACAATTGCAAGAACTTCGGCATAATCCAATCGGATATCTTTTACAATATATAATGCATGAGTGATTAAGAAAATTGAAAGCTTGATTGGTTTTACAATTTAGTATACATCCACCGATACTAACTAGGAATAAAGTTTTCCCCTGTCCGATTGCACTATATCATACATGTATCTACCTTTAAGACATACATGTATGTAAATAGAAAAAATAAAAATAAAAATAGATATACGAAATAAGTCTGTTCTTTTAGGTTGGCTTAAATTATGTATATTGTCCACGATATAAAAACAAACCAACCTTTGTGTTTTTTATACAATTCAATCTCATTGTAAAATTAGGGTTCCTCCTCTTTTCATCGACTACATTGCGCCGCTACAATCTCAACCCCAATCTAATTCCTAGGTAGGTTCTCCATACTTTGCAATCGACTCATCGTGCACGGATTCATCGTGTTCGCTTTGAAACTTCTTCATTTCGGCTTCATCCCTTCATTTGTACTTTCTTCTCAATTTTCTCGGTTTTCCCTTTTGCTGTTTCTGGCTTCTTCGGAAGCAAACTTGCTATCCACTAGAGTTTTATAGGTCTGCGGTGACCCTACCTTTATTAGGTCTTGTCTTCTCTTTCTAGGACCACACCAAAACCTCTATATATTTGAGTTTCCTTGAACAACGGACTCCGTTCATTCTTTATTTTTAAATTCGTACAAGTAGGAGTGTCTATACAATGAAGGAACTTACCGCTTGTCCAAGTTTTTTTTATTCTCTTGATTATATTATTGTGAGTACAGGTGCTCCCCTATGCATGCCTATTTATTTGAGTGACTTTGTAATGTTCAACTATGTAGTATGTTTATAGGACCAGACCTTAAAAATCAACATTGTATTTGCAATTTAGGGTCATATTCATACTCAGAATTGATTTCGTATACGCATGCATGTCTGCTCATATTACTAATGTCGACTACTTTAGATCTTGGCAATCCACTGCGTTTTTTCTATCTAAAAACGGAAGTATCAACAACCCAACTTGTTATGTGAATGATATCATTGTCCCCCTTTTAGGTTGTAGTTTGTTGTTCTATGGATGAAGTTCATGGCGTTGCGACTTTGCACTCTAAATTGAGGTTTTTGAATGCATGAAAACCTGTGTTTATGCTTATCTTATTGTCAAGAGATTGCCTTCTTCACATCAATTGCACGAAGAGATAAAGTCAACCAAATGTAAATTAATTTTAATTTCTTTACCTGACTATATTTTATGACTAACAATAATTTGTCTTGTCTCTGTGTGCATCCTTATTGTTTCAACTAGGCAAGTATCACTTCATATGAATTTCCCTGACTAACTGTGCTCCTGTCACATTTTCGTTTGTACTTGTCAACAATGATGTCAAGTCGCCATAAATTATTCTATATGTTCAATCTTCAAACTCCTCATGCTTCTCAATATACGTCTCTAATACTCAGTTTAATTGTTTGCCCTAATCAAATTAGTTGCATGTTTGTTCATTGATCTCTTCTACTTATCATGTATAATGTCTTTTGCGTCTTCAGACTCGGACATAAGTGGTGATGAGCTCGAAGCCTTCGAAGACCTAATGTATAACGACATTAAGTGGGGCAAAAAACCTGTCATGAAGCCTAACGGTGACCTCGTGTGTCCATTCTGCAAGGGCAAGAAGAAGCAGGTCTGGGAGTTTAATGAATTGAGGCAGCATGCTCATGACCTTGGTCACAGCTCTAGGTGGAAGAGATCCGAGAAGCAGAAGTCACAACACCGTGGCTTTGATAAGTACATTGAGAAGTTTTTGATCAATTCCGCCTCATTCTGCCGTTAACTATTCCTGGAAGATTATGCTTTACATATTTTTTTCTGCTCCATAAAAACAACCTTTGCAATACTAAATGATAGTGCATTGTTGGTTAGCTAATTTTGAATGTTATCCCTGCTACCAACTTGCATAGTACACTCATATATTAGGTCTTAAATTCTTAAATATTATACTACCTACTCTGATTATTAAGTACTAAAGATTACTATATTTACTACTTTGGTTGTTTATAATTTGAAGTGGCAAGTGTGAGGAGTAACAACGATAAATTTCCAAGCTAGTGAATGTTGGCTTAGGGCTTTCGCCCGTCCATCAGACGGGCTTTGTCCACTAGTTTGTATATAAGAAACGGGAGAATGTGTATAGTGGATGGCTAGCCTTAAGCAGAAAACCCTCAATTATCAGTTCAATGCTTTACCTTATAAGCTAAAATCAAGATCACTTTTATCATGCTCTAATCAAGCTCACTTCTACCGTGCGCTATTTCCTTTCCTTACATACCAAAATACAAAGAAGATTTCAATGAGTGGCATTGAGTTGAAGGGTTTGGCCTAAATCTAGGGCTTCAACTAAAGAATCAAGTATGGTACACCCCAATTCTTTAATATCAACTTGATGGATTTGTAAATTTTAGAATTGATCTAAATCTTTGATGGCCCTAGTGGCTACATTGTTTGAAACTTAGTCTTCTCATCTCACCCTCTCTTCATTGTGTTTGTTAAAATTATCTCTTGCTTTTTGGTGCTTCTATTTAAAGGATTTATTGGTCACCGACTTTGTTTAATCCCGACATGTGAACCCCCCCCCCTCCCCCACGTTAGATATGGGTCGCCGACTTTAACATGGTATCAGAGTCTGTTCAGTTTGGGTCCCGACTCCCTAGTCTATTGGGCAGGCCGACCTTAAGGCATGAACGTTAAGTGCAACTAACATATTTGTGGGCTCAAGCAGTTGCACTTGAGGAGGCGTGTGGAATACAGAAACTTTTCCCACACCAATTGATTTTATTTTAGGATGGAACCCCATGGGCTTATGTATCGGGCCTACAATGCATATGCGTATGAACCGACGTGTGAACCCCCATGTCAGTTATGGCCCACTGATTTTAACATGGTATCAGAGCCTATTCGGTTTGGATCCTGACTTCCTAGTCTATTGGGCCGGCCGACCTTAAGGCATGAAACGTCAAGCGCAACTAACATATTGCAGGGTCAGACAGTTGCACTTGAGAAGTTTGTGGAAGAAAGAAACTCTTCCCACATTGGAAATCAAAAGAGAAATCACCCACCATATAAGTACATGAACTACTCCTCATATCCCCAATTGGTTTTAGGGTGGAACCCCATAGGCTTATGTGTCGGACCTACCGCGCATATGCGCATGAACCGATGTGTGAACCGCCACGTCAGATATGGCCCACCGACTTTAACATGGTATCAGAGCCTCTTCGGTCTGGGTCCCGAACGGGACCGGATATGGCCACGTCAGATATGGCCTGGTCTATTGGATTGACTGTAGGGCTGAGCACCGGTCCCGGACGGGACCGGATAGGACCAGATGAGCTGATTTTTTTTTTTTTTGAGCTGACAATAATTAATTCTTGATTTTTATGTATACTTTTTTGTTTTGTTTTGTTTTTCATCCTGGAAAAAAAACATTCAACTAACAAAAGTCAAAACTAAGTCTAAAATTCTCTCATACAATCATCAAAATAAAAATGATAGAAATATAGAATGTTAGAATGTGCATTCTACTGCCATAAAAAATCTAGTTTATTTTCTTCTTAACTAAAATGATAGAAATATATAATGTTAGAATGTGCATTCCACCGTCACAAAAAAATCTAGTTTCTTTTCTTCTTAACTACAATCTCCAGCAAGAAAATCTGTAAAATAAAAAGTATAATTGAGCTAATAAGAAATAAAATTAATATTAACATATTAGTAGTAATATGGAATTATGGATAAGTTCATCTCAAAAATAAATCGGTTCTTTATCCTCTAATGTTAATGTGATTAAAGGAATATTTTTCTCCACATCTGAAACCAAATAGAAAGTATAAAGTTAATATTTTATGAGATAAAATCTAAATCGAATAAACTATAAAAATAAAAAAGAATACCTTGTTCCACATTGTGCAACACTTCTTCATTTTCAATCACATCGTCCTCAACACACACCTTGTTGCACAAACTGTAATTTTGACGAAGCCAATCTTGTGTGCAAATTAATCCTTGAATAATCTTATTAAACATAACAAACATATAAAATCAATCAAAATATAGAAGTAGCAAAGAATTAAGAACTAAGATGAATAAATGATATGAAAAGATAATCAAGGTACCTTAGGTGTGAATGAGCTCCGATACTAATCAAGGGTGCGACCTCCAATACTAAGGGTAGACTCAGATGGATAAGTACTGATGGGGATGGCTAACACGTCACCAGCCATACGTGAAAGAATAGGATATCTAAGCTCGTTGAGTTTCCACCATGTCAAAATCTCACTCTGATCACAATCTGGCTTTAACTCATTCAAATACCGATCAAATTCACTTTTAAAGACTCCACCATCAGATTTTTCTCTTTTTTTAACTATCTGGCTTCATGATTTCAAGAGCCTCGGGCCTCCTTTCTTCACTGGTATGGATGCACATGCCTCTTCATTTACTTGATTAGTAGAAGATGAAGGGCAATATGTTTTATTTTACCCATAAACAAGCTTTTTGCAAAAGCCTTCATACTTTGAGCTAATTCTTGTCCCATCTACATCCCATATAAGTTTTTTAGTCCCATTTCCACCATAAAAAACTTATATGTTGGATCAAGAATAATTGCAACAAAAAGCAACATATTCATCTTCTCAATACTAGCCCAATATTTATCACATTTTATCTTCTTCTCAAAAGCTATAGTTCGACAATCTTCATCTTAACTATCCATCCAATGATTCAAGGACTCCACAAGGTTAGCAATGTAAAAGAACACATTATTAACACAAACCTAGGAAGAACCAGACACATCCTTTGTGAAATCAAAAAATCCCTTTAAAAATTTCACAAGGATTGCAACCTTACTCCACTCTTCAATAGTAATGTGCTCCATAGTCTCGCCTTTAGCATTTTGGGGGGGATCTAGACAAAAGAAAACACTCTTATACTTCAATGCAACATCAAGCATCATATATGTAGAGCTCCATCCGGTAGGAACATCAAGGATCAACGAACACTTGCTCTCAATTCTCAAATTTGCAACCTCTTCATCCCATAAACACCCTCTCGATGGAGATCCCCTATGATACTTACCAAAAGCCCTCACCTTATCAATACAATCGACATGCAACTTCAAGCCATCTCCCACAACAAGATTAGCAATGTGAGCTACACATCATCTCATTTGAACATCATCGGCGTTATTAATATAACCCTTGTTTTCTCTCATGAACCGTTTCAAAGAAGCCACAACAGAATCATTAGCACTAGCATTGTCAGCCATAATAGTGAAAACTTTTTGAGACAAACCCCAAGGTCTAAGACAATCATCAATTCCTCTAGCAATATTATCCCCCTTATGACCAATGATTAGACATAATTTCAAAATCACCTTTTGTAACTTCCAATCATTATCAATAAAATGTGCAGTCACACACATATAATTAATCTTTTTTATAGAATACCATGAATCAGTAGTTAGACAAACTCTTTGACAACTCTTGCTCAAGAAATTCTTTAACATCACTTTTTCTTGCAAGAACAATTCATAGCAATCTCGTGCAAACTGTATAGCATGAAGGCAACTTAAATGTAGATTGCAAAATTAAGAGTAAACATTTAAAACCAAGCTTTTCTACAAGTTTAAACGACAACTCATCCAAGATTAAAAATTGAGCAACAACAACCCTAGCTTCCTTCTGATCTAGCACCCAATTCCTCATTTTGCAATGACCAGATTCATAATTTTTTTTCTAGAACAAGTGTAGATTGAGTGTCTTTACTCTTGTTGGCTGGATTTGCAGAACAACTCTTTGCATGTTTGCCCAAATTTTTGGTGTTGTTGTCATTTGTATCTACAACAAAGGTATTCTCACAGTAGATACGTTCGGCCCTTATCTTTCCTGTTTCATCATCTATAAAGCTCTTGTAGTGTGCCCAAAATGCACTCTTTGCTTTCTTAGATATCGGAATAAAATTCCTAGCTACTTTTTTCGTTTCCTCTGCGATCCTTCAATCACTTCTAGCGTTGGAGTAATAAATGTAGTTGTAGTTGTAGCTACAGCTGGCTGATCTTCATTTTGCTCGAGCTCCTCTTCAGAACTTTCCATTTCGTCCATTTGTAGTGGCACTTGACTCTCATTGAGTCCGTTTAGAGCTTTTCTTTTGCATTTCAAAGCTCGACATCTGCATGAAAAATAGAAGAATTTAATCTAAGCCATCCCGTTATCAATTATCACTTCCAAAACAAATAAAATACCAATTAGCTAACAATAAACCATGTAAGCAAATCATATACATTGTTCATGAAAACCTTCGTATCATCCATTTAGTTAATTAATGACCTACTAGCTAAATTTATTTTGTGAAATTCTTATATACCGATGGCATTATCATGATCTAAACTCTCCCATTTATTGTCAAAGAGTACAACAGACTGCAGTTTCAAGCTGATTAAATTTTGCTAAGTCTAACAATCAAGATATTCTGATAAGTGAAACAGAATAGCAATCATGAGTACAAAATTGAAACTTGAGGAGTTGTCTTCATTAAAAATTTTGCATTCTTATAATCTAATGCGCAATCCTAATTAGAAGACCACAATCAATCCTGAGTACCAAATTGAAACTTGATGAGCTATCTTTAACAATTTTGCTAAGTCCAACAATTTCAATCAAATCGAACCAAATCAAAAACACTTCCAAACAATTCGATTGAAACAATCCTTTTTTTTTTAGTCAAATCCAAACAAGCATGATTTCAATTAGAACCAAATCAAAAACACCCAATTGGAGAAACTGAAATCTGACCTGGTGAACTCGAAGGGCGCCGGCGAACTCGAAGGAGACGAAGATATGCCGCCGCCGGAGAAGAAATTATTGCTCAAACTCCCGATTCCTGATTTTCTCTGGTTCTAGGGTTTCGTCTTCGATGCGAAGGGCGAAGGGTGAAGCCTCGAAGTGCGCCGGCGAAGGGCACCGGCGGAGAGGAGGCGAAGGGCGCCGGTAGTCGCGTAGTCGTGAGTGAAATACTTGGAAAGGAGAAGCAAGCAACAATAAAAACGTAAAAGTGAAACTGTGAAAGTTGAACACTGAATAGTAAAAAAACCCTAAAATAAAAATCCTTTTATTTTTTTTAATTCTCGGTCCAGACCGGGACCGGATTTGGACCGGCAACCCTGGATTTCCTGGACCCGCGGTCCGGTCCGGACCGGATTTTGCCCAACTCTAGTTGACTAGCCTTAAAGCATGAAACGTCAAGCGCAACTCGCATATTTCAAGGCCAGGCAGTTGCACTTGAGGAGCATGTGGAAGAGGGAAATTCTACCCACATTGGAAAAACCACCCACCATATACCCCTAACACCAATTGGTTTTAGGGTGGAACTCCATGGGCTTATGTGTCGGACCCACCGCGCATATGCGCACGAAATGACGTGTGAACCCCCACGTCAGATATGGCCCCCTGAATTTAACATGGTATAGACCCTATTCGGTATGAGTCCCTACTTTCTGATCTACTGGGCTGGCCGGCCTTAAGGCATGAAACTTCAACCGCAACTGACATATTGCGGGGTCAAACAGTTGCATTTTAGGGGGCCTTTGGAAATCAAAAGAAAAATCACCCATCATATAAATACATGGGTTACTCCCCTATCACCAAATGGTTTTAGGGTGGAACCCCATGGGCTTATGTGTCGGACTTATCGTGAATCTGTGCATGAACCGACATGTGAACCCCCCCCCCCCACGTCAAATATGGTCCACCGACATTGACATGGTATCAAAGCCTATGCGGTCTAGGTCCCTACTTTTTGGTCTATTGAGCTGGCCGGCCTTATGGCATGAAGCGTCAAGCACACCTGAGATATTGAGGGGCCAAAAAATTGCATTTGATGGGGCCTTTGGAAGAAAGAATCTCTTCCCACATTGGATATCAAAAGAGAAACTACCCACCGTATAAGTACATGAGCTACTCCCATATCACCAATTCGTTTTAGAGGGGAACTCACATGGACTTATCTGTTGGGCCGACCGTGCATATGTGCACGAAGCAACGTGTGAACCCCCACGTCACATATGACCCACCGACTTTAACATGGTATCAGAGCATATTCGATCTGAGTCCCTACTTCCTGGACTATTGGGTCGGTCGACTTTAAGGCATGAAACGTCAAGCGTAACTAACATATTGCGAGGTTAGGCAGTTGCACTCGAGGGAATGTGTGGATGAGAGAAACTCTTCTCATATTGGAAATCAAAAGAGAAACCACCCACCATATAAGTACATGGGCTACTGCCCCTATTACCAATTGGTTTTGAGGTGGAATCTCATGGGCTTATGTGTCGGACTTACCGTGAATATGCACATGAACCGACGTGTGAATCCCCCACGTTAGATATGGTCCATCAAGTTTAACATGGTATTAGAGCCTATTCGGTATGGGTCCCTGCTTTCTGGTCTTTTGGGTTGACCTCCTTTAAGGCATGAAACGTCAAGCGCAACTGACATATTGCGGGACCAAACAGTTGCATTTGAGAGGGCCTTTGGAAGAGAGAAACTCTTCCCACATTGGAAATCAAAAGAGAAACCACCCACCATATAAGTACATGGGCTACTCCCTCTAGTACCAATTGGTTTTAGGGTGAAACCTCATGGACTTATGTGTTGAGCCTACTGCGCATATGCGCACGAACCGGCGTGTGAACCCTTCACGTCAGATATGGGTCACCGACTTTAATAACAATATTAAAAAAAATACTTTAAAAGTCAAACTAATGTATCAAAGAAAGGAGAATATAAATCTATTACTATATACTAAAGCGGAAGCAAATTCCGCCACCATATTGCGCCACATCACCCCTTTTATTAAGATAGTATATTTTATATACATTCTTTTGTCATCTATTAATCTTTCTACTACATACTTTCTCACATTTAGCTAAGATATATATCATACGTAGTATATTATATATGGTATATCTATATCAAATTTATCTATCTACTACCGCCCCCATCTTGACCTCCATACCCTGCACTCACGGGACTTCACTCGGTAGTTGTTGTTGTTGTTGAAAAAAGTAAATTATGTTTGAACTTTTTTCTATAATTTCGTTTTTTCATTTAAAAAGGAGAAATTAATCATTTTAAGCATTTGTGCAATATTTTTAGACATTTTATAATATTTTTGGTTATTTTCGTAAACCGAAGAAAAGGAGTATATATTTACAGCGTGATTATCACGAGGATTACGCGTACTAATTACAAATTTACAACCAACGGTGCGTTGGCGTAGTGGCGTGGAGCTACGCTTGGTAGGACGGCCCCTACACAAGGTGCAGGGTTTGATTCCCCGCAACGTCGTTGGGAGGGGGCTACCGTAATTCCACTCACACCTCTGGTTTGGACGTAAGCCCGTTGCGTTAGCGATCCTAGAAGTCTGACCCTTGGGCCTCGACCCATTGGGACGAGCCGAACCAAACGCGAAAGCAAAAAAACAAATTTACAAGTACTAACGTTTGCGTAATTTTGTTGGAAGATAGAGTTTGGGCTTTTCTTTCTCTTCTGAGCCCAACATTTGAAGCCCAATACAAGTTTATCCTTGAAAATATTGAACTCCTCTGTACCAGTTTCCCTGCCAAAATATCCTCAGATTTCAACCAAAATTCTCCCAGCCAAAAAAACCTTCATTGCACACCACATGTTCGTTGAATTGCTCCAATGGCATTCTCCTTCGCCCACTTAAACCCTCACCCCATTACTAAACCTCTCCCATCCCGAAACCCAACCTTCCTCCATTTCTCCGCCAAGCCCTCCAATTTCCTCGCCTTCACATCCACAAAACACCATGAAGGCCAACACTCCAATTCCAACCTTTCCTTATCTTCCCAGACCCCGAACCACCGCCTTCCACCAGAATTCACCCCCAAGCAGCTCCTCGACACTCTTCGCCGGGAAAAGGACGCCGAAATGGCCCTCTGGGTGTTCGATTGGGCCCAGAAACAGCCCAATTTCAAGCCCAGTTTGCCAGTCTATGAGGAGCTTCTGAGGAAGCTCGGCGCCGATGGGTCTTTTGACACAATGAAGAGGGTCTTGGAGGAGATGAAGGAGTCCGGTTTCCCTCTGGATGAAGGTATTTTCGCGATTCTCATTGACAGCTATGCTGGGTTTGGATTGTATGATGAAGCTGTTGGTGTGATTGATTTAATGGAGGAGGGTTTTGGGTTGCAATGTACTACTCATGCTTATAATTTCCTGTTGAATGTGCTTGTTGATGGGAGCAAGCTGAAGCTTGTGGAAGATGTGCATTCAAGGATGTTTGGTGATGGGGTGAAACCTGATGTTTCCACGTTTAATATATTGATTAAGGCGTTGTGTAAGACTCATCAGATTAGGCCTGCCCTTTTGATGATGGAGGAGATGGGGGGGTACGGTTTGGTTCCGGATGAGAAGACGTATACCACGGTTATGCAGGGGTATATTGAAGAAGGGAATTTGGTTGGTGCTTTGAGAGTTAAGGAGCAAATGATTGATTCGGGGTGCGAGTTGACAAATGTGACAGTTAATGTGTTAGTCCATGGGTTTTGCAAAGAGGGGAAGATAGAAGAAGCTTTGAGCTTTGTCCAAGATATAGTGGCTAAAGGGTTTTTACCAGATCAGTTCACTTTTAACACCCTGGTGGGTGGTCTGTGTAAGGCAGGATATGTAAAACATGCTCTGGAGGTCTTGGATGCAATGCTTGAGGAAGGCTTTGATCCTGACGTCTACACGTATAACTCTCTTATTTCGGGTTTGTGTAAAATGGGCGAGTTTCAAGAGGCCATGGAAATTCTTGAGCAGATGGTTTCTAGGGACTGTGCCCCAAACACTGTTACTTATAACACTCTGATTAGTGCCATGTGTAAAGAAAACCAAGTTGAGGAGGCTACTGAATTTGTTCGGGGTTTGACGAGTATGGGTGTGCTGCCTGATGTTTGCACGTTCAATTCTCTTATACAAGGTCTATGCTTGTCAAGGAGCCACACTATGGTCATGAACATCTTCAATGAAATGAAGAGTAATGGGTGCCAGCCTGATGAGTTCACTTACAATATGCTGATAGATAACCTGTGTTCTAGAGGGAGAATTGATGATGCTCTCAACCTACTAAAGGAAATGGAGAGAGTCGGATGTGCTCGGAATGTGGTGATATATAACACTCTTATTGACGGGCTCTGCAAGAACAGGCGGATTGAGGAAGCGGAGGAGATTTTCGATCAAATGGAGATGCAAGGTATTTCAAGAAATCTGGTGACGTATAATACCCTTATCGACGGTCTTACGAAAAGCAAGAGGGTGGATGAAGCCGCGTTGCTTATGGAGCAGATGGTAATGGAAGGACTAAAGCCTGACAAGTACACATATAACTCGCTGTTGTCTCACTTTTGTAGGGCTGGTGACATCAAGAGATCAGCTGACATAATGCAGACAATGGTTTCAAATGGGTGTGAACCAGATAAGGTTACATATGGGACTTTAATTGGGGGTCTTTGCAGGGCAGGCAGAGTTGAGGTTGCAACTAGGCTTCTTAGAACCATTCCTACAAAAGGAATTGCTATAACTCCGCACGCATACAACCCCGTCATACAGGCTTTATTCAAAAGGAAGAGATCAAAAGAAGCTATGAGATTATTCAGGGAAATGATGGAGAAAGGTGATCCGCCAGATGCACTTACCTACAAGTTTGTGTTCCGAGGGCTTTGTAGTGGCGGTGGACCGATTCAGGAAGCTGTCGACTTCTTAATCGAGATGCTAGACGTGGGATACGTGCCGGAGCTCTCCACATTTCAGATGCTAGCAGAAGGGCTATGTGCTTTGTCAAGGGAGGACACACTGACTAAGCTTGTGGATATGATCATGAGGGTGGCTAAGTTCTCACAAGACGACGTTTCCATGATCAAGGGCTATTTGAAAATCCGGAAGTTCCATGATGCCTTAGCCACACTTGGTCACCTATTGGATCGCCAACGGCCGAAGAGAGGATATTGGTGAGGAAGGAGACTGTTTTGGCCCATTGATGAACAATGAAAAGGCACTCTGAAGCCTACTTATGCTCAGAGTCTATATTATTGTTTTTCATGTATACGGCCACTAGATACAGTGTTATGGTGTGAATTTGATTCTTAGTGCAGCCAGCATTCTCATGATCTGAAATTTTGTGTCCGTTGAAGGCTGTATTAGAATTTCAAAGTTGTAATGGTAACTCATAGATGTAGTCTTAGACCATTAATGAAAAATACCCTTTTCATAACACTCATTAAGGTTTGATATTTTCTATTCACTTGTAATTGAACTTAGATTCTCAAATCCTTCTTGTATTACAAAACTTTTTGGTGTATTTCCTCTTCAAGCAAAGGCTGAAGGCTTGCTGAAGAGAGGAGATATGAGAATACATGTTATAGCTCGCCTCTTGCTGAATTCTGATGTATACCCAACCTTTCTGGTATGTCTTTCTCCTTAGATCTCAACTCCTGATTAATAATGTCTTTCTCTTCCACATTTTCTGCCTATAGAGCTCAGGATCCATTGCAGAGCCTTGAATTCATTGCTTGGTCTAGCCTTATGATCACTGCAGCTAGGTGCTTCCCTTGTTGGCCATTTAATATCATTGGCGCACAGGAATCAGCCATACTGGAAACACAGGGGCGTTGCGCGATCAATGACAGGTACTAATCGTATGGACCACATAAGAAAGAGTTAAAAACTTATAATAAGACATTCTTGAGAGGAAAAATGTTATAGGAATGTATGGTGTATGATAAATATAAATTGATGTACACCCAACACAAACTGTATGGTCAATTTTTCCTTTCAAATCTAGTGAGGGTATCAAACTTTGTGGCAAAACATAAGGGGAGATATGTCATCAGGAATTCAATATTGATGTCAGTTCACATGAACTTCATTGAAAAAAATTGCAACGTTTTAAAATTGATCTATGAGCCCTACATGTACTGATTGGAATTGCTGGTGGGCTCTAGACAATTTAATGTGCTCATAAATTTTGCCACAAAAGCCAAACTTTTTCTTTTCTATAGTTTTTGGCATTAGTTGCCCAAATTCCCACCCAAAGCTTGTCTTCTCACTATTTTTGGATCCAAAAATCAGCAAAGATCCACCCTTTCATTTCCAGGCCTTTCTTTCTTTGAAACAGAGTGACACAATTTTCTAGCAAAACATGGCAGACTTGGCAGTGCAGCATGTGAATTAAATACTGCAAAAATACAAGCCTCTATATTTGTGTATTACTATTATGTGATCTCTGTTGTTTTTGGGCAAATCATCTCTGGAATCTCTGTACATCTTCCGTGTTTAGCACTGCCATTACCTTTCATGATCCATCAATTACTGAACCATGCATCGTAAAAATAATTACTGCACCCATTTTTAGGCAATTAAGTAGCACTATTGTACCTTTCTTGGCATTTGAAACCCATTTCTTTTTGTTACTCAATTCCAAAACTTTACAACCAACTGCAGAAGTCAAGATGACAGGTGAGGTACTCATCAATTCATCATATCACAAATCATATAGGGTACAAGCTCTTCTTTTGCAACTGTACTATAATTTTTACACCTTTAAATTGAGGTGTGTTTTATGGCAATTTGTCTGCAGAAATGACTCCTCAAACCTAAACTTTGCCTATGGCTCAGCAGGTACGCCTTACCCTCAGTAAAAATTCAACTTTTTCATATCATGTGAAAGTTGATGTGCCTCTTCACCTTATTTGGTGAGCAATCACAAGCAAGTGATGTACATTGTAATTATATTTATCATTTACCATCAACTTCTATCTTCATTCTTGCATTTCTCCCTCAGAGTGATGGTATGAATCTCTCTATCAGTCGTCATTTCGTTCGTTTTGATACTCGAATGATTTTATGGTTTAATGATTGTGTAGGAAGATGGATGGCCCCTTGGGCTACAACGCCTGAACACAAGAGTTGATCTTGGAAGGAGTCTTGGTTTGTCTGGATCAATTTCCTTCAGCACATTGCTTACTTCTACCACTACCTCCTCGTTGTCGTCGTCTTCTTATGATTTTGAAATTGAGGTTCACTCTGTTCCTTGCAATTCAAACAGAAAGCATATTCTCTGACTTAGCCAATTAGGCTGGTTTCTTTAGAACACTAGAAAAATGTTGAGGGTTCATAAAGTTCCTTTCTTGAGCTTTTGCATTGGAGCTTGAAAAATGTATGGTTGCAGGAAATGGAAGGTGCGGCCTTCGTTAATGGTGGGTTTGGAACACCATCACCTCCACCACCAGAACCGCGACGACAAGAACAATCAAGCCACATAATCAAGAAGCCCAAAACTTGGTTATTTTGCTTATGCTTAAAGCCAATCTCCGACGATGAGGATCATGGTCGTTCAAAGACGATAACGAACATGGGTCCACAGATTTCCCTTGGTTGCTTGCTTGAAGAAGAGAGGAGGGCTATGACCAGTATACACAGAAGATCCTGAGATTGGTTTGCTAAGTGTTTTTTCTTGTTAGTTTGTGTTGATGCAACATCTCAGTTTGTGGGAGTCATTAATTCTTTAGATAAACTAAGTATCAAAATTTGTAGTATTAAACTTCCTTATTCATATGTTATTTGGGCCTTTTTTATGTTGTAAGAGAAAATACTCTTTATGAGGTTAGCAAGAATGAAACCATATAGTTTAGTCTTCATTTATTGCTCCATTGTATGAGCAATTCATGGAAATGTCATTTTGTATAGATAAAAAAATGATATTTTAGATATGATTTGATGTTAAACAAAAAAATTACCGCTATGTGTTACAAACCGAGTGAAAAGAGAGGACTCATAGGAGGGGAAAAGGGCTAGAGGAGACCAAGTGAAGAGTTGTATTTTGCTTATTAGCATTTTGATAGTGTTTTACATAGAAGTTAAAAACACTTGATGCTTCAAGGAATATCACGTAAGTGTATGATAGATCACGAGGTCGAAACAATCAACAATCAGATAAATTGATGAGTGAGCACAGTCATCAAAACTTACAAAGAAATAATGATGATAGATCACGAGACCTAAACAATTGACAATCCAAAAAATCGACGAGTGAGCACAACAATGAAAACTAACAAAGAAATAATGACAAGGGAAAATGGATTTTAATTGTATTAGAATCCGGAAAAATCTTTTCTATAGTTCATATTCACTCAAAACATATACAAATTCCATAAAACAATATATACAAATTAGAGGGTGTAAGAAGATTTTAAATCTAAAAAATAAGTAAAAATTGAACTAGGTCCATGGTTTAAGATGATTTTAATCCAATCCTAGGTCCATGGTTTATTTTTCATCAACATAGCTAGCATATAAGCATTGACAAAAGAATCAACAACCATAATTAAAGAACACTTAAAGTGCACAACTAATCATAGTCCTTATATGTGTTTGGTAATCATTAAGTTATACTCCCTCCGTCCCCGATAACTTGTCCGTCTTTCCTTTTCGGTTGTCCCCAAAACTTTGTCCACCTCCATTTCTTTCCATTTATATCACTTCTTTCTTAAACTCATTATCCAACTTTCTCCTCAACTTTATCACTTTTTTCAATAAAATTACAAAACTATCCCCACTCTCTTCACATCACCTATCAACTTTATTACCCTTTTTTTATCAACTTTATCCCTTTTTTCACATCACCTATCAAACTTTATCACTTTTTTCACATCACCTATCAAACTTTACTACTTTCATTAATCCACGTGCAAATATACTTTACGGACAAGTTATCGGGGACGGAGGGAGTATTAGTAATTGTTTATTGCTAAAGTGGATGACCTCTATGAAGTGGACCGGATGGTCCTATTTCTGTCGTGTTACCTTTATAACACAATCTAAATTCTACCAAACACACCTTCCGATCAAGATGGTTAGGCAGGAGTGTACGTATATAGTGCTAATTTTTTTATTTTTTTTTTTTTGAAAAAGGTAATGATTCAGAATACCAAGCAGACTTGGTAATCCGAGAGGCCGTAATAAGACGGCAGCCGAAGATGGCTAGAAGAATCAAAAAGCAAGCAAGAATGGCTAAGAAAAAAATACAAATCTCAGAAAAGCTAGAGCTAAGGTGCGTATGGGATCGGGGTGAGTAAAGCACTATAAACATAGCGCCACGGACAACAGGTCGACCCATCTTGGGCGTGCGAAATGGACAGCTGACGTTCCCTCCACCTAGATGAAGGATCTTCAGAAGTCTCCGAGCACAAAACACCTGGCCAAGACAACTCGGTCCAATGCCAAACACAACTCCAACTTATCGGAAATTTATACGCAAGAAAATTTGAGCCATCCTGCAAGCAAAGTCAAGAAAAACCTGCCCCGCAAACAAAAGAATGCTTGCATTGCAAGTATTGGTCAATAAAGAGACAAACTTGGATCAAGTTGCATTGCAAGTATTTTTATCTTGCAAATAATAGCATTACTAGTATTGAGTTTTCCTTTTCTCAAATTTTCATCTTTCGTATTGTAGATTTGGGGTTGTTGATTCATATTAAGCCAAAGCAGTGGGTTGCAAGCATCTTTGATTAGCTTGTTATAACAGTTTACATTAATCAGATTGTTCAAAAAAGAGCGCCCTTTTCCCCTAATTGTGATGTTCTTGTTCAATTTGTTCAAGTCATCCTCACAATGAATAATTAGCATATTCAAATTGTTCAAATCATCTACATCGACGTTAGAAGTAACATCATGTGTTATTCCTTCGTATATGGCACCATTTCTTTTAAAAATTTGTCAATAGATAGTTTCATGTATCTTAGAAGGCACCCAACAAGTGATCAAATCATTCCATTCACAACATTCAACACTAATAGTAAGAGCATCAAGATATACGGTCGATTTTGGTTCAACCCCACTCTTCATAGTTTCCTCAACCAGAGTGAGGTTTGGGACACTGATCCCAGATTCATCCTCAAAAGGATGTTGGTCAGAAGAAAATTGTTCATTTGGAAGTTGTTCAAAGGTGGTGGGTTCAGTAACAAGTTTCTTTCCAGAGAGATACTAGTCATGCTTGCTTTGTAGCCTTTTTCATCTCCATCCATGTTGCTTAACTTGCTTTCCTTGCTTGATCCATACAACTTTCTTGTTTTGTGTATCAGCATCCCGTCTTCTTGAACCCAACCGATTGAGCGATTTGCTGCTGCTTTGCTTCCTGCTCGTAGAAATCCGTTTTAGGGTTAGCGTCGCTTCCGATCGTGGTTCGACTTTGAGTGTGAGCAGGCCAAATAAAGGAATTCAAGGAAAATTCCTGGTTGCCGGATGGGATTTGATGATGAGAGATGCAAATTAAGGATAGGAATTGGAGCAGATTTGAGGTTTGTGGTGCTGGAGTTTTCCTCTTTTCGGTAGCCATAAAAGAGAAAGGGGGCAAGGTTTTCGGGAGTGTTTTTTTGGGGTACCCTATCTTCTTTTGTACGTATATAGTGCTAATGATCGAGTAATCGCTATTCTATCGCCCACAAAGCTTTTTCATTAACCAATGCAAATTCATTCAACAAAGCTGGTCATATATATATATATATATATATATATATATATATACACGCACGATAATACTGAATATTTGCATACACAATAGTAGTACAAGATTGCTTACGTATATATAATAAAGTACGGTCAATTTTGTAGCAATCAACGTTACGATAATTCTATTAATAAATGGAAAAACGGGCATGTGGGATGGATATACGATTTGAGTTGGGTGTGTTGAACTTGAATGCTACGTACGGGACCAAATTAAGATCACGTTTTGTTTTACGTGCATGCATATATGATTGCAATTCGACCAAAAAAATAATATACTATATGATTGCAAATGCATCAACTTTTTTTTTTCAAAAATTGTTTCCACTTTTTATATTAACTCCGTTCATAAATACTGTATTAGTTTGTTTTTGGATTTGTCTCTAAATTTACGGAAGTTTATGATTTTCCTAAAATATCATTAATCTTGTGATTTTTTTCTCTTTTTTTATATATTTATGTAATTATTTTTTAACAATAAGGATAATATCAGAAAAAACGTGGTAAAATATGTTAACTGACAAATATATATTAGCGAGCAAAAGAACCAAACGACATATATTTCTGAACGGATAGAGTATTGAATTTCTTAATGGGAATTACCTGCATTACATATAAATAAGCATGTTAATTTAGTTACAATTTGAATAAGTTGGCGTTTGGTCCTCTACTTTTATATAAATTTAGTCGTTTCTATTTGAATATATGGTATAGTTATATTCATATAATGACTGAGTTTACTATCAAACGAGTTTATAAGATACATTTATTATCATTTCAAAGTTATGTTGATACACCGGTATTTGGATTCGTTTCATATTGTAAGACCGAATTAATTTATATAAGTGTATTTTAATTATAGCCAAAAATCTAGATGTTAGATGATAAAATCCGTAACTATTAAGTTATGAGTTTGAATTTCCGCCTCTCGTTAGGATGTTCTAAATGTCTTTAGGAAAAAGAAAAGGCGGGACAAATCCCATCCCACAAGTAGAGCCTTTTAACAGGGCCGGGATAAGATAGGATGATGTAATATTATCCCTCTATAATTTATACGATTAGACCACCCTCTTCAGCCATCTCACGTCGCCAACAATTATGAAATCTACATTGCTTTCGTGGGCCAATCGAAAGTAATTGGGAGGGGCCCTTGACGTTTCTTCTATATTACGCCATTATTAGGTTTACGAAACTAATGTTCTATACTATACGACTTATATTGAGGTGTATAACGCATGCATGCATGTCCAAAGTTGGTATTTAAACTAACCTAGATAAGTGCATTGACCTACAAGTTATAATCGTTCTTCTACATATTGAACTAAATTGCACGTTAAGTAATTTATGGTTTGAATCATCACCTGACCACTTAGGGTAAATTATCGACAAGGACACGAAAAGTTCACTTGATAAGTAATTATAGGTCTACTAATATTGTCACGATGACCATTTGGACATTGCACATATATTAAGGAAAAAATGTTATTCCTATATTACCCCTATCAAATGTAAAGTTAAGTATTTGCTTAGAGAAATATGAAAAAGTGTAATGATTATGATAAGAATAATTATTAGGGGTATAAATGGAAAGAGATCAGAAAAAATGTGAAATGGACAAATATTACGAAACAAGAAAAAGTGGGTATATAATCATTTATTTTGAAACGGATAGAGTATTACATTATAGCATCATTATTACTAGTTGTGGCGATCCAAAGAGACCCTGTTAAATTCGTCGACAAACTATGGGGGAGATTTTTCAACCAGCTGCTACATGAGTCCCTCGCTTGATGTGGTCGTGGTCCTCTTTATTTTTGTTGGCTCTCGAATATAAACGCTCATATAAAACCTCAAACGTTCTTTCTTTTGATAAGGTAAGAATTCAAAATAGTAGGCATGTGTGCTAGTTTAAGAGACTAAATAAGTGGACAAATCGATGTGAAGCAAATAGATAGTGAATAAACAAAACATGCAAAGGTGTAAAAGTTGAACGTAATAAGGATCTGACATGCGACCCACAACAGAAAGAACAAAGGTGTAAAAGTCGACAATTAATTAAGCACGTACAAAATACAAATATTGCCTTTTCTTGGCCTCTCTATGTAATCCAAATACACACGTACGTACAACATACATACTAACATACATATAGTGATATAGGAGATTGAGCTCCATACACACGTACATCAATTACTATAGTTACCACGTACACAAGTTATATATATATTAGCTTTAGCTTAATGTAATTTTCTTTGCCTCCATCGATCTATATATCTTGTACGTTATTTTGATCAACTACCAATTAAGAAAGTAAGTTAACAAGTAAAATATGTGCTGGCAAATTCATCATCCACTTGAGCTATCTCCTCCATCTCATTTAACCCGATGACGTGTCCGATTTCGAAGGTTGACAGCTCATCCTCGAATCCAGACGGAAACTGCGGTGGTGGCAGCTCTGGTGGCGCCGGGACCCTAAAATGCTCCCTTAGCATTGGCGCCAGAGTGGCCGATGAGCTGGCACCGGAGGACGAGGTGGAGGATTTGGAGCGCTTGTTCTTACGGCGGGTCCCACCAATGGGGACGTTGGTGCGAAGGGCGCCACCGTGGGTCCAGTGGCGGCGGCATCTCCGGCACCAGTGACGTGGCTGGGACAAGCTGCGGTTGTTGTAGTAGCAGAACTTGGTGTTTGTTGACTCACACCTAGGGCACTTGACCGCCATGGGAATGGGCCGGGGCATCGGGCCTGGCCTGCCCATGGGCCCGGTTGTCGTCGGAGGTGGTGGTTGTGGTGGGAGGAGGGTGCTAGGGTTGTTTGGGTGGACGATGTTGTTTGCATGGTGAAGATTAGGCCAGTTGAAACCCTAAGAAAATGTCAATTTCATTGAAATCATTAAACATATAATAATGCATAAATATATCAAAACTTAAAGATGGTACAGTTAAAGCTCTATAAATTAATTCTAAAAAAAACCTTTATAAATTAATAAAGTCGGGATCACAATATTTTATTAATTTATCGAGATATTAATTAAAAACAAATTAATATTTATTAATCATATGCCCTATATATAGTCCTTAAAAAACAATATATATGATTTATTTTGCAATTTATAATTAGACGTACATGAAAAAATGAATTCACAAATTAATAAACTATAACCAAGCTAATTTTGAAGGAAGCTCTCACCTCTTGTTGGTCTTGTGGCTGTTGCCAGTTGGAAGGATCAAGATCAGACGAGATGGAAGAAAACATCATGGCTTAATTAGTTAGCCAAATAGGTTATATAGAAAGTTTTTGGATGATTAATTTTTTGTGTGCCCTTTTTTCTTTGTGTGGAGTGACGCTCTCCCTTTTAATCCTCTTTATGAGAAGATGATGAGCGAGTGGTGGACATATAAACTAACAAGCCAAGAGATAGAGATGAAGAGGGTAGATTTAGTTAAGAGACCAAAATCTTTGCATAAAGAGATGACATCTAAAGAGAAGGCACAAGCGATAATGGAGAGGCTAGCTAGAGGATGAGGAGATCAGGAGAGGGCTTTTGCTTATTTATAGATCTTTTTGTCCTTTGCCGATACAATCGGTCCGAGTCACTTTACGTCTGAATCGACTTCTATGGAAGTTTTCTCTTTTTTGGCTAAGGGTATTGTCTATGAGAGTCGCTCCGGTGACTTCAGTGGAGGTTCTTGATACCCACTACTACTAAAGAGATTCAAACTCGAATTCTTAAACAAATGGTTAAGAAGATAATTGTTACCTGCTTGTGTTAGTATTGTTTTATCAACTTAATTGATCGTTCAATTCAAGACAAGAGTTGCAGGGAACGGTGATAGCAGTGTTATTACTAACATCATCTAGCTTTTTACTCATAACATGATACTTTTGCTCAGCCTTATCTAAGTCATGTTATGCAAAGGTTCTCTGTATACATTCTTTTCAACAAAGCAATAAGACTAGGTTGACTATAAGTTTTAAGAATCACAAGAAATTCATCATGATTTACCTCTTGGTCGAACATCTTGGTTTGGATTGTCATGGCACATTGGTTAGTCATCATCCAAGACTCTGGTTTCCCATCACGCTCATTCTCCCATTTTGCACCGGAAGCCTTCTTCTCCTTTTCTTCATTTCTAGGACAATTACCCTGGGAACATTCTGTAATGTTTCTAGCATTAGTATCACCATTGTTCCCAACACTTCTGGGGCATGTCCTTTTATAATGTCCTTCTTTGCTTTGATTAGTCTTGAGAATTGAGATTTTGTTGCTCTTCATATTACTTATTGAAGGACACATCTCCTATTACTTGCAAAAGCACAATCTAGAGTCTTTCCTGCTCTGATACCAATTGTTAAGATCGGTGTTAGTATACAGACACTTTTACCTAGGGGGTAACAGTGAACTGGGCAGTGGAAATTGATAAAACAATACTAACACAAGCAAGTAACAGTAGGTTGACACGATTACTTATGGTGAAAACTCTCAAATAACCAACTAGTTGTTCAAGAGAAAAACCACTCCCTCGTTAGAGGAGTTTGAACAATCACTTTTATTAATGCCAATTACAAGTTCATTCAAGACAAACAGGGACTTCAAGTAGTCTAGTCCAATCCCAAGATTATGCACCTACAAACCCTAGTTTCTGAGCCGAAGAAACAAGTATAACAAAAACTAAGAGTGATTACAAAAGCCTTCAACGAAGCTTTCTTCTTCTTCTTTGCTCTTCTCGAGCACTTCTCTTCTCTTCTCTGTAATCGGTGGTTTTCTCAACCACAACTCAATCATATTTATAGTCTAAGCCCACGTGAGATATGATCCCATACTCATATATCCACGTGTCACTAGTACAAAAATATCATTTTATCACGGTTCCGTGCATTCTTTTATCTCGGTTTTTAACCGTGATAAATAGTTCCGTGATAAAATACAATTCGTTACAGAACCGTGATAATTGATATTTTTTATCCCGGTTTTATAACCGTGATAAAAGACCCAAAAACCGTGATAAATGCTGTTGTTTTATCCCGGATCTTTAAAGGAACCGTGATAAAAGAGCCGTGATAAAAGAGCTATAACCGTGATAAAATGTCCAAAAACCGTGATAAATGTTATTGTTTTTATCCCGGATCTTTAAAGAACCGTGATAAAAGATCATTTGTATTTTTTAAAAAAAATAGCCATCCTGGTCCTTTTAGAACCAGAATGGCTGATATACACCGTACACTGACCACGACTCCATACACAAAAGCAAAATGAAAGTTGAACAAGTTCTCAGATCACCATCATGTGTGAAGTTTAATGAATCAGCACAACTTCATAGCTTTCAAAGTTCAAACATAATTGCACCTCATAACATAAAGATTATTACTAATCATGCCAAACTAGAACAAGCTTCAGGAAGATCAGACTATTACTATTCAACTCAAGATATAGGTAAATGACATCAGCACAATATATTTATGCAAGTCAAGTGGATTCATTACAAGAATTCGAATCAAAGGCCTCTGCTAGTGGGAACAAGCTTCAACAACTTGACAATCTCATATGACTTGAACTCTTTCCCATATGCTAGGCTCAAATTCAAAGGTGACTTTCCATCCTGCAATTTGGAGCAGAAGCCACTGTCACACGTTACTCATGGCTTTATAAGTTCACTTTAACAATTGAACTTAAATGATACCAGTAATAAAGACTACTTTTTCACCATATTATCAAGAGACCAAGTCCATCAGACTACCTTATTCCTTCTTGTAGCGTCTGCACCATTTAGTAACAAGACTTTTGCAATATCTCTGCTTCTACTTTGCATGGCAACATGCAATGGAGTCCAATCTTCCTGACAGTTATAACACACACAGCTTAACAAGCCTAATAACAACAACTTAGTAAAAATGCAAGATAAAAATATAAGATACTCACATTATCAGCAACATTAGCATCAACTTTATATCTGAGTAACAACTTAACAGTCTGCATTGCCCCAACTTGTACTGCATAATAAACAGGCGAGGCCCCAAGTTGCATTCAAAAACAGAAGTAGAAAGTGAGTCTAGCTTTTCCAAGTGAAAGGAAGGTTGGTATAGTTGGAACCAAAATAAGTGGTAGCTCTAGCAACTATACCATATCTTTGACATGAGGATTTGCACCTTTTCTTAGCATATGACTGATGACAACCTCCTTTTTATCGATTACAGCAATGTGAAGAGATGTAAGACCATCCTATTAGCAGTTAAAAACAGTAGAATCTAATTAGCTCAATCTAAATTATAATCCAGCACACCTTCATAGCTTTCAAAGTTCAAAAATTCCAAATAATTAAATCTAAAACAGAGAGATTGAGGAAGATCAGTTCACAAAACCCTATCCAAATAGCTCAGCGGAGAGATCCAATTGCTTACATTTCGAGAGCCTGGAGATCTTCTAAGACGATTCGTAGATCCGGAGCCTGATTTGCGAATCCTTCTTTGAATTCGGATCTGGACGTCAGTTGGTGGTCCCCCGCCAAGGGTTTCACCGAGGACGGAACGGAATCGACGGCTTAGATGCCCACCCTGCCGCTGATCTTGTTCAGCATCGGCGCTAGGAGTTTAGGGTAGTTCTTGATGGCCGGCGAGAGGCCGAAGGCGGACTCGACGAGGTGGCTGTGTTCGGAGCGAATCGAGTCCAAGGCGGAGTCGCGAGTGAGGGAGATGTCGGAGTGGCATCGGGCGAGGGAGGGGACGACGCTGGCCTGGATCTCCGCTTTCGTTAGGGCTTCGACGTCGAGCTCCTTGGAGAGGACAGAGAGGCGGCTGCGACGGTGGCGGTGGTGAGACTGTTGGGCGGCGATGTAGTCGGAGAGGGTTTGTGCGTGGGGGCGAAGGAGCAGGGAGGAGGCCGACGTCGAGGAAGCGAAGGGTGTTGTGCGTGGTGACTGGTGAGGCAAGTAGCTGGGTAGGGTTACGAACTTACGATTTACCAAGGAGAAGTTAGGGGAATGCTTTCCATTGGGAGAAAAGCTGGGAGGGTTAGAAGATTGGATTTTTTAAGGGTGAGACGGATGTTTTTTTAATCACGGATATTAAAACAACCGTGATAAATGTCTTTTTAGGGTGGGACGGATCTTCTTTTAATCACGGATATTAAAACAACCGTGATAAAATTGTCGTAAAATTCTTTTTAACACCCTTCTACACGGAACCGTGATAAATTAACGTGATAAAATGCTAATTTTGTACTAGTGTGTGTTTATCCCATAAATAATCAGATTCTTCTTCAACAAACTCTATCATATCTTCTCTTGATCTTATCTTCTTCAACAACTCTATCATATCTTCTCTTGATCTTATCTTGCTCCCAAATCTTTTCATAGTTGTTGGATGAAATCTTCTTGATATTCCCACGTGTTTCCAGGCCCATTTAAGCCCATAAACACAGCTCATTAGGGTTTCCATTGAATAACCTACACGCTTACTAAATATAGTAAGGCACTGCTCTGCAGACGTTGTTGTTCCCTCACATCAGCTTTCTTTCTTCCTTTGTTATTTTTCCTGTAATCAATACACTCAAACACAATGTTAAATGATAGAGAGTTTGTCATCTTCAAAATAAGAGAATGATGGCGTTACACTCATGGTAGCAATTAACTGTTTCCCCAAAGGTAACAGTGTAACTGTTTCCCTGTTTCAAACGTCATCTTGTGAATAGTAATATTGTTGATTTGGTAACAGTCTAACTATTCCCAGTGACTGTTACCCATGAGAACAAATGACTATCCAACAATAATTTATCGTTTCGGCCTGCTAGACCGCCTGCTGACAATTGCAACAAACTTGATCAATGTATCGATCGATCAGTGAAAGGAGGGAACCTCCGAGCGATAGTAAAAAAAGCGATGAGAGAGTGTCGAACAACTTTTTCAATCCGTTGTGTGTGTCCTTAGTCTTGGGTCTTTCATATTCACTGTACCCTTTTGATATTATTTCAAGATAAGAGCACGTACATCTTAAGATCCGTATCCCTACTCGAAACTATATTGGATCAATGTGATTAATGTTGTACTCCGTTAGAAAAACTAGTAAATGGTAGTTGTTTATAAAGTTGTAATTTATATTATCATCTAAATCTCCCTAGTCATAAAATTGTGTCCTTATTGTATTTAAACATAGTCTTTCTATCTCCTACTCAAATACAAAACTCATGGCATTTTACATCTGTATATAGTGAGTGTTGGAATATATATAGTTCTCCTATCGAAAGTTTTGAGTTAAACGTTGATAATGATATAGGACTAAGAAATTATTCTTCTCAGTAGATTAAGGTATATGCTGGAGTTTTTTGTTGGTCGAAAGGTATATGCTGGAGTTGTATATGTACGAGCCCTACTCTATGGGTCCACATAATTTAATACAGTAGTAAGGTCGAGAGACAATGATAATTGATCGGTATAAAAAGCATATTTCATCTATTTAATGAAGTATAACCTAACTAAGGTTCAAATATTAATAATGTATGTACGTAAATGGATTTGACCATTTGAATCCGTAAGATACCATAAAAGCTTGCAAATATTCTTTTTAATTTATTGCAGATATTCAAGGCTACTTGCACCCGATTGATCACGTTGTAACGAGATTGTAATGAGAGATCGAATGAGAACAATAAACAAGATCGACACAGAGATTTACGTGGTTCGGTAACTGTTTGTTACCTATGTCAACGGACAGAGAAATGATACATTATTATGGAAGACAAAATTCAGATTACAGACACTATATATTTCAAGAGTTTATATAGAGACTTAAGAAATCTTATTTACAATTATGAGCCGCGGGCCCAAAATAGATTGCAACAGACTCGGAAACAGAAAATATAGAATAGCGTTTGGCTCGGGGCTACTCTGCCCCCCGGACCCCCCGGTCAGGGGGTGCGTTGTAGAGAAGAGAAGAGGTATAAAATTATGCGTAACTTTTTATTGATAGGGGAAGAGAGTATTTATAGGTTACAATACTTGAGAAAACCCTAATACAATAATTACTAGTGAAAAATAACAACTTGCTAATCAAGGCAACTTTAACCTAGATACATCCATGATAATAGTAACCACAATATCTGATGGTTAACATTCCCCCTCAAGTTGCACGACCGAAGCGGTAAAGTCCAAGCTTGCAAGTCGATCAGATCATGAAACCGAGGCCGAAGAAGTGGTTTGGTAAGGGCGTGTGCGAGTTGCTCGTGGGTCAAGACATGGGAGACCCAAAGCATACCGTTGCGAACTTTTTCCCGAACAAAATGAAACGCCAAGGCAACATGCTTCATACGAGTGTGGAAGACAGGATTAGAACTCAAATAATATGCTCCTTGATTGTCACAATAGAGGACTAGTTGAGTGTGTAGAGTCACGCCCAACTTAGATAAAAGAGAACGAACCCAGATGAGTTCAGACGCTTCATCAGCCAGTGCTTTGTACTCAGCTTCCGTAGAAGACCGAGCAATAGATTTCTGCTTTCGTGAGCTTCATGAGATGGGAGTGCGACCATAATAGAGGAGATACCCGGATGTAGAAAGATAATCGTCATGATCTTCAGCCCAATCTGCATCCGAGAAACCATGAAGAGTTGCATCAAGATCACATGAAATAGTAATACCAAGGTTGATGGTGCCATGTAGATAACGAAAAAGACGTTTCAGAGCACCCTAATGCTCGGTGGTCGGACGTTGCATGAACTGAGACAACTTATTCACTGCGAATGCAACATTAGGTTGAGTGAGAGACAAATATTGCAAGCTGCCTACGAGCATACGGTAGTTAGTAGGACTTGGAATCGGATCTCCTTGGTCCTTGCGCAGGGCAGTAATGGCCATAGACGTTGAGACAGCCTTAGTATCGGTCATGGCAGCCTTGATTAGAGTGTCTTGAATGTATTTACGTTGAGAAAGAAATAGTCTTGCTTGAGTCGGAATCACTTCAACTCCAAGAAAATAAGAAACAGTGCCTAGATCCTTAAGAGAAAACCAATTAGCAAGACAGTGAATCAAACGATCAATTGAGGCAGACGAGTTACCAGTAACAATACTGTCGTCGACATAGACGAGAAGTAACAGAGTCATAGCTCCTTGAGAGTATAAGAAGAGGCTAGCGTCCGACCCGGAATTGCGAAAACCAAGCCGATGGAGATGAGCCTTGAGTTCACAGTACCAAGCCCTCGGAGCTTGCTTTAAACCATAGATGGCTTTGTTCAGCTTACATACATACTTAGGATGAGACTTATCAAGGAATCCCGGTGGCTGATGCATATAAACTTCTTCTTGTAATGTGCCTTGAAGGAAGGCGTTGTTTACGTCAAGTTGACGAAGAGGCCAGCCCTTGAACACGGCTAAGGTGAGTATGACACGCACAGTTACAGGCTTGACAACAGGACTATAGGCCTCAGAATAAACCCAACCATCCCGTTGGTGAAAGCCTTTAGCAACTAAGCGCGCCTTGAATTGGTCCACCGAACCATCCGGTAGATACTTGATCTTGTACACCCATTTGTTGCCGATGATGTTTTGTGTGGAAGATGGAGGCACGAGATCCCAAGTCCGATTTTTACATAGTGCTCCTAACTCAGCATGACACCAATCCGGATCTTTTAGGGCTTGGGTTATGGTTTTTGGTTCGGTTTGGGACTGTGTTTGAGTAACGTTAAGGTATTTAGGGTTGGGTTTAACAATGTTGTTTTTGGACCGAGTTACTATGCCTGTAGGTGGAGCGGGATGATCGGGAATGACTAGATTGGGTGCATCAATTGGGCCAGGAGAGGCCGAGTTTGAGTTGAGCAAAGTTGGGCTAGGGTTTGGTGAATTAGGGTTAGGGTTTCGGTCCAAGAGGGGATCGCGTGTGGGTGCATGAGGGTGAATGGCGGTTGTGGGTTGGTTGGACAAGGAGGTTGCTGAGGTTGGAGTGAGCGTGGATATAGGGAGATCAATATGGAGGTCAATGACTGGTATGGAATAGAGATCTTGGTGGTTAGGGCATTGTTGTTGGATAGAATCGGTGGATGAGAGAGAGGGGCTTGCTTGGCTTCTAAGGATAGGATTTTGTGGAGGATTTGATGAAAGGTTTTTAGGCAGGATAGTTTGCCTATATTTGTGGGATTAAGCGGGACTTGAGGGCTTGGAAAACTCGTGTTTGGCGTGGGTGAAGAATCCCGAACCAAAGGCACGGCAATTGAACCTCATGCCACTCCTTGTGGCTCGTTGGGTTGAGGAGGGTGAGCTAAGGTTGGTTGAGACGAAACCACAAGGAGAGAAATTGAATCCCATTCCCCCCGTTGTACATCATCCGAGGTTTGTTGTTTAGCGGTGGTAGTATGGTGAAACGGAAATTCGGACTCTAAGAAGTTGACATGGCGCGAGACATAGACACGACTCGTTTCAGGGTCGAGACAGAAGTATGCACTTTGAGACTAACTATGACCAAGAAAAACGCATGTTTTTGATTTGGGCTCGAGCTTATGTTTCGTAGAGGGTTTTAGCCATGGGAAACACATACAACTGAAGCTCTTGAGTTTTGAATAATCTGGCGTTTGATTAAGAATTCTAGAAAATGGAGATTCATGACCATGGACCCTAGATGGCATCCGATTTATGAGATAAACCGCACGCTTAAGGGCGTATGACCAAAAGTGTTTTGGAACCCCCGAGTGACTAAGTAAAGACAATCCAGTTTCAACTATATGACGATGTTTTCTTTCCGAAATCCCATTATGCTCAGGTGTATGAGGAGGTGAAGTAAAGTGAGAGATCCCATGATTAAGTAAAAACGTTTTTAGGGCCAAAAGTTCACCGCCATTATCAGTGTAAAATATTTTGATTTTATGTTTGAAAAAATTCTCAACTAAAGCCCTAAACTGTATAAACGTGGTTGCTACATCCGATTTCTTTTTCAATGGAAAAATCCAAGAGTGACGAGTGAAATGATCAACGAAGACAACGTAGTAACGAAACCAATCAATCGAGACAATAGGAGATGACCAAACATCGGGGAATATTATTTCCAACGGAAAATTCGAAACAACAGACGAAATACCAAAGAGGAGCTTATGGCTCTTGTTGGTTTGACAGGACTTACAATCAGATTGCTTGAAATTACTAGAAATAAATTGAAAAGTCTCTGAAGACGGATGGCCCAATTTGTGATGCAAAAGACTGGAAAGATGTAGTTGAACTGAGTACGCAGATGGAGACGACCGAGGCCAAAGATAAACACCATCACGACATTGTCCTTCAAGAATTGTTGCCCAAGTTGTGAGATCCTTTACAAGAAAACACGAAGGCAAAAACAAAATACCAAGATTAGTTTCTTTCGTAAATTGAGAAATAGAAAGTATGTTTTTGGAGATGGATGGAGCATGCAGGACGTTTGAAAGAGTGAAAGAACGATTTTTATGATGTAAATTTAACCGACCTTGGTTTTCAATACCGAGCCCGGCGCCATTGCCAACAACTATTTCGTCCGGACCGGAGTAAGGATAGTGTTGGGAGAGGTTGTTTAGGTCATTGGTAACACGGTGAGATGCGCCACTATCCATAAGCCAAGGATTAGGGTTAGGATTGGAGGCGACATAGTTGGCCTGAGGTGGGGCGTTATAGGCTGGGAATGTGTTTGAGTCAGGCAAGACAAGGGTCGGGTATTGGCGTTTGAGTTCATGACACTGGGAGAGAACATGACCAATGGATTTGCACCACTGGCAACGTCCTTTGAAGGGACGAGGCTGATTTTGTGGAGCCAAGGGATGAGGAGGGAAGGATGGGGGGCGAATGTTGGGGTTCCAGTTTTGGGATTTGGTAGAGGAATGAGGTAGAGGAAGTAGAGAGCCAGATTGTTGCCAATTCGACTGAGTCATGGGAGACTTACCTTTGTACCGACCGGGCTTGGTTTGAGCCGTTAGGGCAGTGATAGAAGCATCCGCCTTTGTTTTCTTCTTGAGACGAAGCTCTTGAACGATGAGCTTCTCATGCATCTCTTCAAAGGAAATTGTAGTGTCCCGCATATTGACACCATCGATGATGGATTGATAGGACTCATCTAGACCTTTGAGGACGTACTCAGTAAGGTCCTTAGTGGATAGCGGAGCCCCGAGAGAGGCAAGAAGGTCCGCCGATTCACGCATCGCGTTCATGTACTCGTGGATAGTTTGAGTACCTTTGGATGCATGACCGACCTTGTATTTTACCTGTTGGATGTGTCCCCTTGTTGCACTGGCAAACGTGGTCTTGAGTAAGGACCACGCCTCCATGGTTGTCTTAGGCCTAGAGACTAGAGCATGGACAGCCGGTGACGAAGTTCCGAGAACAACCCCAAAGAGAAGCTTATCCTGCCTGCGCCACGAGTGATAGGCCGGGTTTGGACCCGACACATTGTTGACGACGATCGTGGTTGGCAGGAAGGGATGAGTGTCGTCCACAAACTTGAAGAGATCAATCAAGCCCTTCAAGAGTCGCCTGGAGTTGGCTCTGCCAACCAATGTAATTGGTAGGCGTGAGTTTGATAATGTTTGGGAGGGAGACGAAGATGAACGGGGCATCAGGGGCGTGTGGGTTTCGTAGGATAAGAGGGTTGTCAGCCGCCATTGCTTAAACGAGATCGAGAGGATCGGGTTTAGACTGATACCATGTAGAGAGGAGAAGAGATATAAAATTATGCGTATCTTTTATTGATAGGGGAAGAAAGTATTTATAGGTTACAATACTTGAGAAAACCCTTTTTTTTATGAAAATACTTGAGAAAACCTTAATACAATAATTACTAGTGAAAAATAACAACTTGCTAATCAAGGCAACTTTAACCTAGATACATCCATTAAAATAGTAACCACAATATCTGATGGTTAACATGCATCGCCCCCCCTGGAGCCCCAACGAGACTGTCGTCCTACCTGTCGCAGTGTGTGATTTAGATTCAAGTCATATTCACAAATCCACGTTGGCCACGTGGCTTATAGGCTATCTGGTTATCCAGAATCATCTAGTACATAATTACACATAGATTCGAACCGATGACGTTTACTAAGTTAAGATTTTTTCACCGGTTGAACTAATGTAACTCGAATAAAGCCTGCAATTTTAAGAAACTAACGATGATTTTTTACATAGTGGGTCACACCCATTTATCTAAAAAATTAAGTATGCATAGCTTTCTTATGTTAGTGTAAAAGGGAAAAACAAAATCTTGAAATCAAAAAATAAAATTCATAACCAAAGTCTTGGGCCTTCGTGTAAGATATTGGACTTTGCATAGCTTGGGAGGGTTTATTTACAATGAAGATCATGTCACAATATCACCTACATACAAATCTACTATACACTAAGGATCTTTTGTTTTCTTAGCCCAAGCTTAGCCAACTTTATACAAATGTTTTGGGCGTGATCGTCGTGCAAAATTTTCTCATACGGGTCACTTCGATTTAAAGCTAGAATTGAGTTTTTCAAGGTGGGTGGCTGCAATTCAATTATTGAAAAGTGCACAAACAAAAGTTTGCGTAGCCATGCAAGTAGGCAAACTAATAATCACCAACCATTTATTAGAAAAAATGACGCTAGACTCCAATTCGAACTCCTCGTGTATAAAAAATGTATGGTCTCTTAAAAATAACATTACAAAATACCCAATTCGGACGTAAAATGACTCTGACCAATCGACCCACAGACCTATTAAACTAGACCAACCCAGCGGAATCGGGAAGACCTTGCCAGAGATCATCCCGGTGGCGCGTGGCGGGCACGACGAGGCTCCGCTTGGGCGGGGGCTTGACGTAGGCTCGACAAACGGGGCAGTCGGGGTGCGCGTGGAGCCACTTCTCGATGCAGGGCGCGTGGAAGACGTGGGAGCAGCGGTTGAGCCGCCACAGCTCCTCCCCTTCCTCCATCGCCGAGAGGCACACCGGGCACTCGCCTCCGGTTTTGTTGTCCGAGCTCGCCACGAAGACCGTCGCCAGATCAGGCTTGTTGTCGTTGGCGGCGCGTGGAGGCCGATGATCGGCAGTGGAGGAGCATGGCTGGCGCCTGAGGATGAATATGTATGCGTAGATTAGAATGGGGATGGGGAAGATGGCTAGGAAGATGAGCACAAGAATGAGGCTTAGAGAAAGAGCGGACATGATTTTGAGTGTGTATGATATTCTTAGATGAGATTGGAGTCTATTAGTATTGAATGAATTTGTCTGATTGAGATTGTAAATTTGAATTTTTAAAATATGGTGGAAGTTAGGTGAGAACGTCTTGTTTGTATATGGAGGTGTAATTCAACTATTGGTTTGGATCATTGTGACGATTGACAATCTGCTCAGCAATTCTGGTTTTCAGTAAGCTAGTGGGTCAAGCATGCTGTAGATTACCTGAAGCAATAATGACTAATTCCATAACAATAGTTACTAATGATTTCATAACAATGTTCAAAATCAAACTAGCACTAGCTAGTTTCTTAACCGGCTAACAATACCATGTTTCTTAACCAAACAATACCACAACAAAAAATACCATAAACCAAATATCATAGTAGCAGGATAGATGAACTAAGAAAAGCCCATTGCTTAGTCGACCTCCTCAATCTTAGGGCCAGGGCCACCAGCAGCGGGAGGAGCCTCGTCGTCGTCCATAGCACCGCCCATATCACCACCAGCACCACCGTACATCTTTGCGATGATCGGGTTGCAGATGCCCTCGAGCTCCTTCATCTTGTCCTCAAACTCATCGGCCTCAGCGAGCTGGTTCCCGTCAAGCCACTGAATCGAGCCCTCAACGGCGTCCTCGATCTTCTTCTTGTCAGCTGCGTCAAGCTTCCCGCCGATCTTCTCATCCTTGATGGTGTTCCTCATGTTGTAGGCGTAGTTCTCAAGAGCGTTCTTGGCCTCCACCTTCTTCTTGTGCTCTTCGTCCTCGGACTTGTACTTCTCGGCCTCTTGCACCATTCTCTCAATCTCGTCCTTGGACAGCCTTCCCTTGTCGTTGGTGATGGTGATCTTGTTCTTCTGGCCAGTCGTCTTGTCCTCGGCAGAAACGTTCAAGATACCATTGGCGTCGATGTCGAAGCAGACGGTAATCTGAGGAACGCCTCTTGGAGCAGGTGGGATCCCAGAGAGCTCGAATTTCCCGAGCAAGTTGTTGTCCTTGGTTCTCGCTCTCTCTCCTTCATAGACCTGGATCAACACTCCAGGCTGGTTGTCAGAGTAAGTAGAGAACACCTGCTCCTTCTTTGTCGGGATGGTCGTGTTCCTTTGGATCAACACCGTCATGACACCACCAGCTGTCTCGAGACCAAGGGAGAGGGGAGTCACATCGAGAAGAAGAAGGTCCTGGACCTTCTCGTTACCCTCACCGCTCAAGATGGCAGCCTGAACAGCAGCACCGTAGGCAACAGCCTCATCAGGGTTGATGGACTTGCAAAGCTCCTTGCCGTTGAAGAAGTCCTGCAACAACTGCTGGACTTTGGGAATTCTGGTGGAACCGCCAACAAGGACGACATCGTGGACAGAGCTCTTGTCCATCTTAGCATCCCTCAAACACTTCTCAACAGGCTCCATACACTTCCTGAACAAGTCCATGTTCAGCTCCTCGAAACGGGCACGGGTGATGGTTGAGTAAAAGTCAACACCCTCATACAAAGAGTCGATCTCAATGGTTGTCTGGGCAGTGGACGAAAGAGTTCGCTTCGCTCTCTCACAAGCAGTTCTCAACCTCCTAAGAGCCCTCGGGTTTCCAGTGATGTCCTTCTTGTTCTTCCTCTTGAACTCCTGGACAAAGTGGTTAACCATTCTGTTGTCGAAATCTTCCCCTCCCAAATGGGTGTCACCAGCTGTGGCCTTGACTTCAAAGATACCCTCTTCAATGGTGAGAAGAGAGACATCAAAGGTACCGCCTCCGAGGTCAAAGATCAAGACGTTCTTCTCACCAACACTTGTCGCCTTCTTGTCCAAACCGTAAGCAATAGCAGCAGCAGTCGGCTCATTGATGATACGCATAACATTGAGACCAGCAATGACTCCGGCATCCTTTGTGGCTTGACGCTGGGAGTCGTTGAAGTAGGCCGGGACTGTGACCACTGCATTCTTGATCGAGACACCAAGGTAGGCCTCGGCAATCTCGCGCATCTTGATGAGGACCATGGAAGAGATTTCCTCAGCGGCGAACTGCTTCTCTTCGCCCTTGTAGTTGACTACGATCATGGGCTTGTCACCGGGTCCTGGAATGATCTTGAATGGCCACAGCTTCATGTCACTTTGAACTGAGGCATCGCTGAAACGCCTACCAATCAACCTCTTTGCATCTGGAAACAACGTTAAACAGAGTATGAGAATTCGAATGTGATATACACATCAACCCAAAACATAAAAACATCACCAACTTATATTATACTTGCATAAAAGATGGAATCTACAGGTAAAATGTAGCACATTATTTAAGAGCCTCGTCGGTTGTCACATTCACAAACATGTACTAACTGATTATTTTATTTCGTTGGCCATTAACTTGACATAACAATCAAACCCAGCGCTCTGTTATCTTAGAGTATCAAACGTCAAAGCAAATTAAGAAAGGCAAATTTTCTTTTCCAATGGCTTCATTCAATTTCGACACATCAATATTCAATACTAACCTAGACTATTAAACCAATTTCAAAATAAATCATGAACTACGGGATACTAATGCCAATTTCAAATACTGAAAGAGCTCATCTTTGTCCTACGCAGACCCAGATCTAAGTCTATCTCATCCAAAAACTTAAAATCAAAGTCCAATAAACCAGAAAACTACTCAAAATTACAGATCCAAACAGCCACAAATCGAAACACAAACAACGCAAACATGCAAGTACAACAAAGCAGTATATTTTCAAAACTAATCGAACTAGGTCTGAAAGATCTTACCGAAAACAGTGTTGATAGGGTTCATGGCGACCTGGTTCTTGGCCGCATCTCCGATCAACCTCTCGCTGTCAGTAAAACCGACATAAGACGGCGTCGTTCGGTTTCCCTGATCATTGGCGATGATCTCAACACGATCGTGTTGCCAAACACCAACGCAAGAGTAAGTCGTTCCTAGATCGATTCCGATCGCAGGGCCTTCTCCCTTACCCGCCATTGTTTTCGATTGGTTCTAGTGAAAAGAGTTTGAAAGAATGAATGTGTGTGTGTTAGGAGCGGCTGCAGAGCTTTCTGAAGAGAATGAATGTGTGTACAACAGAGAAAACCTAGAGAAGAGGGTTTATATAGAAAATATGTTGTGTTGTTTTGGGTTCTAGAACTTTCGGGGGAGTGGGAGCGATTATAAGCCGTTGGATGAAAGTAGATCGGACGGCTGATGTGTGTTTTGTGAGAATCTAGCTAGCACGCCGGCTATGAAGCGTAAGTTTGAATTTGATAGGAGAATATCGCGAGTGCAAGCGATCGGAAGATTCTGACTTCGTTTTCGTTCATCTGTTTGGGCCTATATTGGGCTTACGTGTGTCTGTTTCATATTGGGCTGAAAAGGCCCACGTGTAATTATGACGTATTGGGCTATTTCGTATCGGAAGATATATGATGTGTAATTCTTAGTGCCGTGCACATGTCTATGCCAAAAAAGTATGAAATGATATACTCCCTCCGTATGGACTAATGCTTTGGCTAGAACTTTTAAAAGGACTACGAGCTTTAGTCAAGATCGGGAAAAAAAAAGGTTGAATGGTCCGAAAATGGTTAAACAATGTGATGGAGCTTTTGTTATGTGTTCGGGAGAGAATTGCTTTTTATTTTGCTATGAGCGAATGAATGAATTTACATTGAGTTTGCTTCCCTATTTCAATTACAGATTGATCCTACAATCTAAGACACGTATGAATCTTCTGGTAACCTTCTTTAGCACGATCTAGTAACTCTCACGTAGTTAGATAACCACCACGTTCCTCCAACGGCTCTTTTCCCTTCTAAGCTTCAATCCATGTGCAATTGGGCCTTCAAATTTGATGGGCCTTTTGGACCACTCCCAACAACTATATTGTCTTTTTTATTATTATTAAGGAAATATTTAGAGAAATGAATACATGCGAGAATAAATATAAACCGCTTATAAGTCGGAATTCAATATGTAGACCGACGCAACAAGGAGGTCTTAGGATCACAAAAGCAAAGGTGATGAACCAAACACTTCAGATCAAAATCCTATGGAAAATCATAGTAGAAGCCAACAATATATAGGTTAGAATAATTACCGGAAAATATCTCAAACACATAATCTCTTGAATCACAACAAAAAACAATAAAACACATGACAATAGTCCAAACTCATGAGCCTTCATAATCTTTTCCTCTTTGGGTTAATTTGGCAAGTTGAAGACGAAAAAACCATTCAATATTATTTTGATATATTAATATATAGTAATTAGATAAAGACATCTTTTTATGATAGATTTAGATTGTATAGATAGATATTATTTGGATAGTATATAGATATAGGATATTATTTTGATAGATCATGGATATTATTTTGATAAAGACATGTGGAATTTTGATAGATCATGTGGGCGCTTCGACGGCGGCACAAAAGGAGACTTCCCGACCTATGTAATGTTTCCATAGCAACAGATGATGTGTAAGCGCATGGTAAAAATCCATGTGAATGTGGACAACTGTGTGGGCGATAAACAAACGAATACGCGTACCATTTCATTAACTGCCTCTAATTTTGTCACAGCGGTGCATGTGAAGCTCTCGTATGAACCAAGGTCATAATAGGTGTAGGATTTCAGCTCAAAGGTGTGTGTCGTGTTGACTAGTCGCTGGATGTTTTGCGGAAGGATAGCTTCATCCACATCATTTTAAAGAGCACAACACGCAAGAAAAAATGACCCATGTTAATCAACTTAGCAGGAGCGTTCGAAAAGATGGGGCGACATGGTAGTAGAAGTGAATATACAGCTTATCCCAGTTTCCCGCAACAAGGTCTCAGCATCTTTCTTCACAAGCCTTTCAGCAACATCATCGAAAAGGGTGATGACAATTGCTCTGTTGTCGTCGGCAACATCTATTTGGAGTTTGAATCTAGTATTTACATCAGGCAAGCGGTCAAGCTTGTTATAATCCAACGCACATGCTTACATGGTTCAGGGGGGAAGGGGGGAAGGGGGAAGGAGACGTACCTGGTTTGTGGGAACTCGATGGCTTGGTTGCAAGACTCGTAGAAGAAATTTCCACCATTACAGGTGATACCCTTCCTGCATTTTGCGAGGTTGCACGAGTCGTACGTAATACCACTGTTCTTGGTCCTGATAGTTGCGGCTATGGCGGTATAAAGATAGGTAGTAGGGGTCATCTGGCATTACAAATGTAAACAAATGGAATCAGGGGTGCAATAGAGTCACTGCAATACCCGCAAACAAATCAACACATGGATCAATACCCGTTTCCCTTTCCTCTTGGTAGCCTTTTCATCGCGTCCCCGACGGAGGAGGTTTGTCACTACCTTCGGTCTAGCAGACGGCTGAGACAGCGCCTTCCTGGAAACCATGAAAAATTGGGAACCATTGGGCAGGCGAATACAATTTCATCAACAACTCTAAGGGGCGCAATGTGTAAAAGTGAAGTTTGTGTTTGTGAGATGGTATAACTGAATGTTGTTAACACTCATGAGTTGTTGCTTGAAGCAATCTATGTGTGGGATGTGAGGGTCAGTGTAGATGATCGTGGCCGACGTAGTGGATAAATATGCATCACCTACAGATGTAAATGAAGCATATTACAAGACTTTGAAAATATACATGGTTTCTAGGCATGGAGGAATGATTAAAAGTGTAGGAGAAACCATCAAACACACCATTGTACTCCTTTATGTTGAGGCCAGTGAATATGAAAATGAATGTGGGTTCAAACGCCTCCTTTCTCTCCACCAATTCAGAGCAGTGGTTTCCCCACAACGTGACCCGTATGTTGGCACCCCTGTTATGCAAGACCGGGTTTAAAGTAGGAACACAACAAACATAAATGACAAAACTGTAAGTCCAAAATCAACATCACCTCATCCAAGAGATAACAATCGAGGAGAGTGGAGTCAACCCTCGTAGTCTTGTTCGATCCACTAGTGGAGATTGCACCTATTATGTCTGTCGGGAAACAACAAAGTCAGGATTACGAAAAGGGCAGCGGTGGCCCAAACAGAGGTCACAAGCAACAAACCAATGAGGTATTTGTGTTCCACAAAGCAAATATCTTCGAAGGGGGTGAAGTGGAACGAATATCGGTCGAAACCACCCATGGGTCGCTCAGTGGAGTGCCTTACCACAATGTTGCCCTCAAGATGAATGATGAACCGGTTTTCACGACAAACCCGATAGTTGTCCTTGTTAGGGACCATGCTGAAAATCATGATCATGTACACTTTTCCCTCCTCCAAGGTATCCACAAAACAATGGGCGACACGACGCCAAGCACTGCACTAGACAACGACGCCCTAACATAACGGACACGACATAACCATGGTTTACAAAGAAAAGCATAACGCAATAGAAAGAGCAAACATGAACCAAGAGTAGCCTAGAGTCATACCTTGATATCAGAAACCACATATTTAGTGCTCAGGATATTCCCATATGCATTTGTAGCTTCCCACTCCCAGCGGACCATGACTTCGACTAGACCGTGAACGTCGTCGCGCAACTCATCTAGCCCATAAAAACCATCCCCTTGTCCAGACATAGGAATGACACCCTTGGATTCCAACTGTGTATCCATTGTTGAAGTAACTGGATTATACATGACTAGGAGAGGGCCTTATATAGGGGTGTACACTTCTATTGGAAAGGTCACCAACCAACCACACTAAACTGCTGGTGGGAAGGGGAAAGACCACTCATCTCCATAGACTTCAATGTAGAGATGTCATTGGACTACATCATTAATGACAGTGGAATGCCATTGGACTCCCTCAAAGGATGGAATTAAGTAAGGGAGAATTGAAGAGATTTGGGATGGGGAATTGAGAGCACCTGTATTATTTGACTTTATTTGGGAATAATCTTAAGAGTTATATGGATATGGATGGATGGATATGGATAGATAGATATAGATTGGCAGAATACATGTACGACCCCCCGAACTTGTAAATTTTTTTCAACCAGACCCCTCAACTAAAAATGTTCTATTAGAGCCCCCAACTTACAAAATTTCGTTCGATTAGACCCCTATTGCTGACATGGCATAGCGCGTGTAATACACGACTATCTTGTGCGACTGAAATACTTTTAAAGCATTAAATTAATTAAATAATAAATTAAATAATAATATTATAATATTTAATAAGAAAATACTATTAATATTTATTTAATTTAATAATAAAATATATTATAATTTTAAAAATGAATTTTATACATTATTTAAATATACTATATCGGTCAACCTAACGGGTTTCGGATTTCAATCCATTCGGGTTCGGGTTAAAACGGGTTCAGTTCATTTCGGTTTTAAGTTCAAATTTTCTGGATTCAACCCTAAAAAATTTCAGTCGGTTCGGGTCGGCTTAGTAGGTTCGATTAAGTTTTGACAGCCTTACTAATCAATCATGTAAGAGGAACACTAGCTCTGTTCGGTAAAAAAGTTAACGCCAATGTATTGCGACTAAAAATATTATAAAATAATATTTTAACTAAGTAATATTATTTGAAACAAAAACATTTTTTTATTTTAATAATAAAATATATTATAAAAACATTATTGCATGAGTTGAATATGTTATTGCGCGTTTCATAGAACGAGTTGGATAAAACAATTATATATATATTCATTCAATAGTTTTTTAACAATACCACGTCACCGCCACATCAGCGACATGTTAGTGCCACGTGGCTGTAACTTGACAGTGACGTAGCATTGACATGTCACATGGCGCGTGATAAGGGTCTAATCGAACAGAATTAGTAAGTTCAGGGGTTTAATAGACCATTTTTTTAGTTGATGGATCTGGTTGAAAAAAAATTACAAGTTCGGGGGACCGTACATGTATTCTGCCGATATAGATTACGCAAGTTAAGATTAATTCAATCAAATAGTGTATTTAACACACGGGCAATTTGAGAAAGCTGTATTGAGGTCTTTAAATTTAAAACATCTCATTCGTGTAAAGTTTTGAATTTGGAAAAGGTAAAACATAGAAAATTCTCATATCACACATAGACCTGTCCAAATGCGGGCTTGGGCCAGGCTAAAACTTTTTTTTTGTCCATATATGCGGGCTGAGTCAGGTCCGGTCCGCACATATATGAGCTGAAAATGTTGCCCAAACCAGCCCGACACTGTGAGCCGGACAAGCCCATGGACAGCCCGGCCCGCAAAAAATCAAACACTTGTTTCTACCAATTTACAAACCTATACAAAAACACATAAAAATTGCCCAGCCCCACCTCAACCGAAAGTACATAGTAATAAAACCAAAAGTACCCGATTGCATTCCAATCAAAGACAACACAACAAAGTAAATGACAACAAGTCCCGGAAGGCAAATCACACATGAGATACATCGAGTGAGCAACGCACGGGAATGAAGAGATAAGGAGGTTAGGGTAATTTCAGAAGACATCGGGTATATGGATGTAAAGAATATATATATATATATATATTCTTTGTATAAAATGTTACGAGCCGGGTCAAGCCTAGCGGTTCAAAAGAGCTAAATCGTTAGTTCATATCCAGCTCGGAGTAAATATGGACAAGCCGGGTCTGACCCATAGGATCTAAACCCTTGTCCAAGCCCACCCTTAATTGCGGACGGGTTGGGCGGAACAACCCGCGTTTGGACAGCTCCACAGTCAAGCACACAACGACACAAGGCTGATAAAACCCTTTCAGTCTCCTCTTTTCAAACATAGCTTTGCTCTACTCTCCATCCCGACAGTCACACCGAAATCAAATCAACAATGGCGGATTCAACGCCACCAGCCGACATTCAGCTCGAAGCCATGCGCGTTTCGGATCGCTCTTGGCATCCATGTCAAGTATCTCTCAGGTAAAACTCGCGCTCATTGCTCCGATCGATTTCTTCGCAACCGTCTATCCAATTTGTTCGATTTCTGATCCGATTCCGAAATTTTAGCATCGATTTGCTAGTAAGCACTTCGAAGAGGCAACAGCGACTTTGAGGCATGTGAGTATGCGATTCATGTATAGAGATTACAATTCGTGATCGGATTCTGTAGAATGATCCATAATAGGTTGTATTCGTGCATACTTCTCTTTTGGACTTCGGAAATGATGGATGCTGCTAATAATTAGTTATCATCTAGTATTATTACTAGTTTCAGTGTTGATAGCTAGAAAATTATTGCTTAGAAATCAGATTGTTCAATGTCCCCTTTACTCAACAAAAGAGACAAATATTGATGTTTGGTGGAGGTAGCCGGTCTTGCATTGCTACTCAGCATTAGTATTCTCTCATCCGAATAGAAAATCATACCAGAAAGCATTTTGCTGAGTTTTTATATACGGTATGTAACTACTATCTGGCTTGTGCAGTGTGAGGGCTTTATTTGTTACAATTTGAAACCTTCCTGCCGATATAAGTTGAAAACGGCTCTAATAATCTATATCTGCCTGTACATTGTTCAAGTAGCTCCTCGGGAAGCCTAGAATTGCATTTTGAAAGCTTGGCCACGAAAGATTTTATACTTACTGTGGAAGAATTATATGGCCGTGTTCGAGTTCGTTCTAATTCTCTTGAAGGGGACGACTGTCAACACATTGAAGAAGGAGAACATATTCTAGCTGCTCCTAAGTCAAATTTTAAGTCTCTTTTTGTTGATGCAGTGGTACAAGAGGTAAGTTTAGAACCCCCTATACCCTTTACTTGTAAAAAGGTCTGTTTGGTAGGATTGGGTGTCATGATTCTTGGCAAGTTTAGATCTTATTGGAAAAAACTGTGACATGTTTGGTTACCACTTCTGAAGTTATCTGATGGGATTTTTCTTGTTAGACATGCTATACAACCTTCCTGACAGAGCTACATTTGTCTTCATGCTCTTTTTAATCATGTGAATCTCTTTGATGGTGATGAATATAGATGTGCTGATTATTCTGCCTTACTTGAATGCTTGACTGTGGATATCACAATAAATAGCTATAAGAGTTAGCTGCTGAAGCAGGGTTCTGAAATATATCACACACTTTTTGAAAAAAGATTAAGTTTCCGGTGAATGATAGAGAATGAAGTCTAAGGCTATTTTTTTGTGATGATGCTTGAGCTGCAGTTATTCTTCTGTCTTCCAGGTGCGGCTGACAAGGCATTCGAGAAGGATAATTTGTAGATGCACTTTCATGATAAAATGGATGCATCAGGACCCTGACAGTGAAAATGTTGTTGTCCCTTCCAGCTTAATTAAGAAATTATCCAAAGAAAGCATTAATATTCATCCAGCTGTTGCTGCCTTTTTGAACTCTATGAAAAAAACAAGCTCGTCTGATGGTGCTTTTACTGTCCTTGGTGAACCTTATGGTGAATGTGATGTGAGTGGAGCCATAGGAAAATATATAGAAGAAATTGGAAATCTGGCTGCTGGAGCAACAAGAGAGCTGTTAGAAGATATAGTTGTCAGAGCCCAGCCTGGTATGCATAATTGCATATGGACAGATTTAGTATACATTTTTTCTAAATTATTGGCAGACACGAATCTCTTCAAATTAATGTGTTTAAAGGGAAGCCTCAAGCCTGATTCTCGGTCATTTAACTGTTTGCCATGTCCAGGCTGCCCTCTTAGAAAATAGGTGATTTCATATAGAGGGCTCTAACTTTCAACATTTTAATTTCAGTAGCTCAATGTAATTGGATGGATTTTGTCATCCTATACACTGATTTTTTCTCAAGCCTAAACACTGATTTTTGGCATCTTGATATCTTGGATTAGTAGGATTTTAACTTGATACTCTTTTCTATTCAGTTTTTATGTTTGGCATTTAAAAGCCCAAGGAATAAATTGACAATTTTAGGAATCTGAGCTATATGCAATGGATAAGTGCAAGAGTTCATGATGTTGAAATGAAGTTCTCTTTACAAATTGTGTTTTGAGCCAGTTAGTCTGATTATCCTCTTAGGTTGTCTATGAGTCTTATCTGCAGGTGAAAAGGTCAAACAGCCAACCTTAAATTATGACTAACATTTTCTTGCAACCATTTCAAAAACTGAGATCTATATTCTGTTGAGATGCTTGAATTCTTTTCTATCATTTGATCCTATTGCTGAGTTCCATGTACATATATGTCATATTATGAGAACTAAGTTGTATATGTAATGTTGGAAATAAATGTAACAAGTGCTTTGTCTTGAAAACCAAATCAGTACCAACTTTTGATCTAGCTGATGGTGAAGTATATTAAAATTTTCATTTAACAATTGGGTCAACTGTTACGGACTTATTTATGCAGATTCTTGCAAAGGTGACATAGAAAAGATTGCTGTATCTTGTAGCAAATCACCCTTGACTACTAACGTGGGGAAGTCTCTGAGGAAGTCAAAGAGGAACAAGAGCAAAATGAAAACAGAAGCTGAGGATCATGAACCTGTGACCAGGTCATCTCTTCAAGAATCATCAAATAACATCTTTACCATGGAAGAGAAAAATTTCGCCTTATTATCTGAAAACAGATCACCTCTTAATCCTCTTGCTGCTCGAGCCGCTTTGGCTTCATTGGTATCAAAATTTCCTCAAAAGCTTGATTTTTCTTTCTATGAAGAAGAGAAAGATGTGGCATTAGAATCAAGTGATACCCCTACATTAACCCATATAGCAGTACGAAATCAGAGTGTAACTTCAAACAGAGATGTTGAGCCTGGAGACTTAGAAATCAGAAAACGGCTGACCTTCTCAGCGGAGAAAGGGGAAGAACCTTTGATCCGCAAAGTTGTTCTTGCATTACGAAATGACAAACTATGGCAATGTCCAACGCCCTTTTCCTCCCGAAAAAATAATCTGTTGCCAGATGCAATGGGATCGAAAAGGATAGAGGCCTTCATCAATGATGGGTTGGTTCAGAATAACAAGAAACTGAAGATTTCCAGTGCTGATCAGATACAAAAAGGTAATGAAGGTATTATGTTCCTGAACTCGATGGACGCTTCCACCTGGTTCTGTATTAATATCTGTTCAAGTTCTTTTGTAATGTGCTTCAGTCTTCACTTGTTTTCAATGCCTGCTAGCAATTATTTCCTTCTTCAAATCCGCTTCAGTTTATATGAATGTGCATAACAATAGCCCTGCTTGTTTTTTTCTCCCTTTTCTCCCTATTGATAGTTTATTTGAATGCTAGCAATTATATGCCTGTGGCCTGCCCTGCCTTAGCATAGCAGTTTTATGTGTTTTGAAGTGGTAGTCCTCAACTTCTCATGACCATGGTTCAATGATAATAAGACATAAACAGTTGGCTCATAGGCTTTCTTGGCGCCCATGTCAACCTTGTAATATCATTGACTTCATGCAGATAAAGACCGACAGAAAGCGAACAGTAGACTCAGTCAAAAGGGATCAAAATCTTCGAAACAGCAGCCTTTGCGATCTTCACCACGGCTTAATGTGCATCCGAACGCTCTTTCATAAGCTAGGTCTTGAAACTTTGGCACAATGGTATAGCATTTTGGATCTCATTTTATTTCATTTACTTGGATCATTCAATGCCAACTTAACAGCTTCATGGTATTGAATTAAAATGTTTCCACTGCCATGGTTTAGCCTAAAGTGAATTGTGCTTAGGTGGTCATTCATTGCTGTATCAGATGAGCAATGAGTAAAAGATAGGAATGATCTATGGGATTGGATCAATATATTGCAATTGCACTTTTAAGTCCTAACAGGAATTATACTTGTAAACGGAACTTATCTCGATGATTTTGGCCCATTACAAAAGCTTAGTTTCTCTCCTCTTGATAATTATTCTGATGAAATCAACTTTTATGTCGCTAGCATAGGAGCATCCATTCCATATGTCCATCCATTAAGGTGAACAAATTATAAATTAACAAAAAGTAAGATAACATGATAATGAATTATTTTCTGTTATTAATTCCTGCTTTTCCCATTCTCTCTTCTCAATTCTCACGTCCTGATCGATCTAAGTGGACCGGAGAGAGAAATAACTGGATCTTTTGCCTTTTGGGTACAAATTGAACATTATAGAAATATTAGGTCGGTTTACATGCTAATTATAGATTAAATTAAAATTAGGTCATTCATCATCAAATCCCACAAACTTGTTGGTGGTTGCTTTTCTTATTTTGTGAAGGGCAAATACCTACTAGAGTAAAATCGGTAACATCTATGTATTATTTTTGGAGGCTTAATGCTTAACCTCTAAGTATTACAACGAACATTTCTTTTATTATTCGTCTTCACTAATACGAAATAAGTCATTCTCCATTTCTTTATTCATACTAAACAAGCTAGCCATCAAATGATGCAATGTCGTTGCCCGTTATCACTATAGCTAGGATAGGTCCATAGATTGCAAGAAACGAAAAATATATAGCCATCAAATGATGCTAGCTTCCTATCTTGATGCTAGGAATTCCAATGTTGACTCATGGGACAGACTTGGAGATAGTCAATGAACCAGTTGGGATATTTTCGTTGTTTGTGGTGTCTTGTAGAGTGGGTTTAGACCTGTTAAAGGGGTCGGATGGATTTGGGTTCAGGTTCAGTTATTGGATTCGAGTAGCAACTAGTTCGGGCCATTGTTAGTTATGGATTAATTGGATTGGGATCGTTGCTGATTTTCGGACATATTAATTAGGTATAATGAATTTGTATTTTTCAGAAGTATTTGTACTATTTAAACTAAATTTTATAAATAATTTGTTAAAAAATTACAAGGCGGTTCGATTCAAAGGATCCCGGTTTTTAATCAGAGTCATCGGATGTGGGTTTATCGTTGACCCATTGATTTTATGGTCGGGGGCCTCGAATCTACAATTTTCGGGTAGTTCAGCCGGATTGAACTTTGACATGTTTAAGTGGGTTACATCAAACTTATTTCATATGTCTAGTGCTCGTACCACATTGGATTAGGAAAACTCGTTCTCCCTAGGGTTACTGTCTATTAAGATTGGACATTGTCCCCATCATGTGAAGATAATGGACTGACTCAATTTCCATGGGGCCTGTAATGATGGTTCTTTGCTTTGTAGAGTAAGAGGACACATTGAACTATTGAAGTACACTTTGAGCCATCATTTTTTGAAGGGACATGCAAATGAGGTACTAACCAACCACCAACAAATCTTAGGTGAATACGTGCGTACAATGCAATGCTCGTTTGAAAAATGTCTTGGGAGACAGTTCGTGGAGCTAATACAGAAACCAATCAAACTCATTGTAGACATAGAAAGTGGTTGTACCACATTGGACTAGCTAGGCCTAATGAATTTCACATCTTTTTATCATAATCTCTGGTCATAGATGTACTTAATTCAGGTGCTCATTTGACCTCTAAGACCAACAAGTTTGGTTTCCATCACCTCATTGAGAAATGCTTTCCATATAATTACGTACCAATATTGGAAAAGAAAAACATTCGTAGAAAAATTTATCAACCAGCCAGTGACGTATCGATAAATGCACATACGTGCATATGGGTCTATCATATCATACAAGTTTAATGAAGTTTCATCCTTGTGTCTATCACATAAGTTCGCTAGAGTTCCATATGTGCACAAATGCGCATAGATTGTCATTCTCAAACAACATTAATTCACGTCGAGTTGAGATATTGTTCCTTTTTGAAGGACTTGGAAACGATCCACAAGTTTCTTCTTCAATGGCAATTTGGTTTGTTGTGAAAGCTTACTAGTAATTAACCTAATGGATGTAGGGATTTGTATGTGAACTTGGAAGTGAAGAAATGCACACAGAAAGGGGACTTTTTTTCTGGTATTCGGTGAGATTGTGAGGAATGTGTAGATGGCCACTAATGGCTGTTGCATGTTGAGTCAACCTAATAATGAACAATATCCGGATTTACTAGGGTTGGAGTGGTGGAAATGCATGTGTCACCTTCATTGATAAAGATTTGGTGTTCAATTGGCTCTCAACCCAAACAATAGGATGTTTTCCATCAATTAAAAGGGGAGTTTAACTTGGTTAGGAAAAGTTCTTCAGCTTTTGCCCCTTCACTAATTTGGCCCCAAGCTGGTTTAGTTCTTTTTTTTTCCTTGGGTCAAGACTCAAGACCAAAGTGGTTAAGTTAGGTCTTGCTTAATTCATTTTCCTCCACGTATTACTCTTATAACTATTTATCATTTTAAGCCCACTTTTTTTTTTTTCAAAAAAGGGGTTTCTTCATATTTTGTGTCAATTAATAAATATTTAAGTATTTCATGGTGGAGTATAGATTACAAGAATGCTAGAATATGAATGTGTAGAATGGAGTAGTACAAACAAGATATTGCTTGTGATTTTTGGACGTTCCTCAAATAAATAAACATGGGTATAATCGAAACTAATTTTATCCGTTTTTATTTTGTTTTTCTCCTTTTGGTATAATTGTCATGTGGTATTGATATCCCTTCCCAAAAGGTTAAGTCAAAGAGGGACATATTGCATTGCACAAATGCCACTTATTAGGTTGGAAACCAAACGAGCCCATCATTGTGAAGTCTCCCTTAGTCTTAAACGATGCACATATTGTACAGAAAATATTAGTCAACTTTTCGTTCTATGTGCGGTTATATCTTAAAAAAATAAGATTATTTTTACATTAATAAGTCCTTAGATAATAACAAATATGAAATGGTCAAGTATTATGAAACAAGAAAGAGTTAACATGTGATCATGTATTTTGAAACAAAGAGAGTATACTAGTGAAGTTTCTCATACCTTGCGCGGATTTTGTAAAATTTACAATTTTTTTATATCTAAATTAGTTAAGTTGTGCTTTTTGTAAAATTTATGATTTTTTATACATAGTAAAAAAAAAATTGGGCCTTGTATTTTTTGAGGTCACTGATTTATTGGGTTTTTTGCACACCTTCGTCTATGGGTCTTGTTAATCCTCTCATTGTCAATTGGTTTTGGAATGAAACTCATGTGCTTGTGAGTTGGGCTTGATGATTGAGCTCGTCTCTCCTCTAAAAAGTGGTATCAAAGTCGATGGTTCGGCTTAGGGATCGGGAGGGTTCACTGTTTTCGGTTGTGAGAGATTGTTGGGGTTGCAATTATGCTTCTTATATGGAGAGTTGGGAGGAAAAACAAGTTCACTGATAAGTACATCCATTGTCAATTGATTTTTGGGATGAAACCCCTTTTTCACAAACTATTAAGTAAATATGCACAAATCTTTCATTGTTGGTGTGAACCCGGTTTGATTAGTTCCTTGTCTCGGTTTAGTATAAATAAACAATCTTACCCTTTCTTATCAGCTAAGTGTGAGAAATGTAATAGGAAGCTAACTAATAAGAGAGTGAGCGGGAAAAAAAAAACCCTTTTTATTCAAAAAAAAAAAAAAGAGAGTGAGCGGAAAAAGTTGTTGAGCTGATCTCGTTTCCCAATTTGTAATCGATCGAATTTCACAATCTATTGAATCGATTTCTCTCTTTTGCTTGTTTCTTTTGTGAGTTTCTCAAATTCTTTCATTCATTTGTCACCAAAACTGTTTGCACTCTTTCTCTAATACATCTCAATCATACATCCATAATTTCCTAGCATCCAGATTATATTAATTACTCTTTATTTTACCATAACCCTTATTCTACCAAAACTCATTACTAGTGTGATGTATCTATATTCAAAAGGTGGGCCAGAGAAACCCAACATTGGACTATGAGGCTAGACATTCATATGTACATGGATCTTCAACGGGTCGGGTAGTACGCAACCCGACCCACAAATAACGGATCCAGTCACGGATCAAATTTCTTTTAGCTTTCGGGTCGGAGTTATTCGTTCGCGTTTGAACACAATTTGCATGTTAGTTTTATCCATCCACACGAGGGCGGCTTAAGTACGAATAACCTTTTTAGATACTATTATATCTCATAATTATTTGGATAGAAAAATATCATACTTATAATTTAATTCGTGTGTAATTAAGGATATATGTAGTACTTAATTGCCAGGCATTGAGGGCCAAATGGGTGCCTAATTACTATTGGCTTCATCACGTACGAGAACTAATCATAATGGGACGTGAGACCTAGCTACAAACTATGAACTTAGATCAAATTAAATAACTAGAATACCAAAATTACAAAGGCCTTCACAGCCTTAATCATATAATTATTATCTTAAGTGCATAATGATCAAGTGTTATAGTTTTTAGGTATGATGACGATGATGATGATGATCTGACGACATGATGCCACTCATCCGATAATTTCTCGAAAAGGTGTCTTAATAAAATAGAAATTTTAATTTGTGCGATTATCGAAAGTTTCATCTTCCACTTGTGCATGGTAACTCTCAACTATTGTATTATATATATTTGCCCTAAAGACGCCAAGATTATACAACTTGATCGACTTTACAAAGTTGTATTAATTGTATTCAAACACGAAAAAGCTAAACAAAAGAAACTCATCGATCAGCAAAGTAGCTAGACGACTATATATGGATGAGGTAGAAAAGGCATCCTAATTATCAGATTTGCATACCTAACTTATTGAACGAGAGTGATCACTTCGTAGCACATACATATATAGTTGATGTCATAAGACAAGTAGCATTTAAAAGATCACTTGATACCGAAAAAAAGAGATATTTTTGTTACAAGTACGTGTTAAACAAATCCGTTTATACTCTATAACGTACTTAAACAAAACATAGTTGATGTCATATTAATAAAAGTGGCTGAACATATATATAGTTGATGCTAATGTGACGAGGACCCTGGTGACCTTGATAAGGCGTAGTCCTAATATCCTAGGCGAACTTTTTTAAGCTATAAGAGACACTTAAGTCATTACTGCGAGTCTTGATTAAAAAAAAGTCATTATAACGAGGAGGAAAATTTAATAAAAGCACAAAAATTTTAAGTACTATGTATGATAAAATACACGATTATTTGAAACATCAGACACCTCTCGATCTCTTGAACCCTTTACTTATAGCCATTGTCGATTTAGTGGTTACGAAGATCAAGATGGAGAATGAGATCGCAATTCTGAGTTACGAGATATATATATATTGAATTTTATAATTGAGTTTGTATTATCTTATAAGTGAGTGATCGAGTAAAATATCATAATTGAGTGTACGTACATAATCTTCCAATATGAATGTCTACAAGACTACAACATGTCTATATGACGGAGTATATATGCATGACACTGTTATTGAGTGAGCATTATCTTATAACGAGTGTACATGATAACATAATTGATCGTGTTCATGCATGTATGATTTTCCACGTGAATGTGCATGACTTTATGATGGAATGTGCGAGTGTATGCGATCTGCTACATTAATATATGTAGGTGACTTTATGGATGATCGATCAATACATATGATCAAATAAGCATGTTTAAATAAGTATGATTGGCCAGGGTTATATCAGCATGGATTTTTTTTTTTTTTTGATGAAATATCAGCATGGATTTAGATTAGACACAGTATGGGAATTGTTATGGAGGTGAAGAACGAAGCTTTGGCCAATTTATTACGACAGTAGTGCAGTTATCATACGTACAATTAGTATTGAAAAGGTCTTCATAAAAGTTGTCTCCACCCTATATAGCTACATTAATCTAGCTATAAATTTTTGGAAAACTTCCTTTCGTACTGATATTTCACTTTACCGTGAGGTTTTGGAAATAGGGTGTAGAGGTTTCGTACTAATAAAGTTGTTTGCTCCAAAATTTGGAAGTTGGCCCAATCTAAAAAAATGATGCCTCAACCAAAAAACCCGAATTTGATTGGGTTAAAATCCTAACTCAACTCGTCTCGGATTGTTTGTATTCACCTCATTTATCATATATGTAGAATAAATTTTTCTATCATGTACCCTAAGGACACACTATAAGAGGCCAATAATAGAAAGATATTGTAAATCTTAAAAACAAAAATTCTAATCGTTTTTGTGACGAGTTCACTAGTTTCTTTTTATGATTTTAGTTTATGTTTTTTGTATGTTTATCATGTACCTTTATGGTAAAACAATAGAAAAACCGATGTAAAAAAATTAAACTTTTTTTTTAACTCCTTTTGGTCCGGGTATCTGCCCTCTGATTTGGTGGAGTAACTGTCTGTCGAATAATTTCTAATGTCATAAAGAGCTTTTAATAATGTATTTTGTTATTATAAAAATAATTATTTAATCATAATATTATTTTATTAATTATTAAAAATGTGAGTTCTTGGCTCAATGAAGTAATGAACTAACCTAAACCGACATAATAACTTTTCATGACCTGATTCAACTTCGTAATTCGATTGACTGGTACCCACAATTAACCTGAAATGACCGAACCAAGCACGTACAAGTCTACTCACCATCCTTATTTTGCTTTTATTAAGAAAGGAAATGTACCGGCTTGATATCTCACCCCTAAGTTTATGTATGCACGTTCTTTATATTGTGCATGTGCTTTTACGATCGAAAACTCCCTAGCTCGTTGTTCATAATTCGTTATACATTTTTTTTAATATGGTTGATTTTGACACTTCAATATTTTCTAATTGATTTTCTATTAAGGTTGAATTTGAAGAAATTTAAAAAAAGAAAAGTACTTTGACATTTAAAGAACAAAATCTAAAATATAAAAAATGATTAAGTGTGTATGGTTTTGTAGAAATAATAGGGCAAAGTATCGATATGAAACCAGAGCAAACCAAAAGAAATTAACCGAACCGATAAAATCGAATTGAACCTAAACCAAAGTTCTAGAATTAGTGAGCCAAAAAAATCGGCTTTCCATGAATATAAGATTTTTCTTTACAAATTTCGAAAAACTGAGACAGAAATCCAAAAAAAAATCGAACCGAAGATCTGATCAAACGCTATCACTTCAATAAGATTCGGTCTAATTTTTCGGTTGTAACTGAACCGTGGCCTGGCCTAGTTTAGATAGACCCCAAAAAATTATCCATTAGTATTTTTCGTTTCCATTAATATTTATGTGTTATTTATTATATTATGTGGCCAATAAGAAATTAAACGGTAATTAGCAATAGTGACCTACGTGGAAATCTTTGAGGAATTAAGATTTTAAACGTTCTAGATTAGAATTATTATGAAGTTTTTAAAATATCATAACCTAGTTTTAACTCATTAAGGCTAAGGAACTCTTTTCAATTTGAATCTATTTAATATACTCCATAGCAATTAAAAATAGTGTCCTAGGTGGAACTTTTTGAAATTACATCAAAACCATAATTTATTACAACTTAATGTCTTCAAATTGTATTTAATTATGAATTTAGTGCAATTTAATTCAACTTAATGCATTAAATTGGGTGACTAAATGAGAGATAAGGCATCCCCTCATATTAATAGACACCAAATAACATCCCTTGGCAACCATGAGTACATAACTTTGGACAAATCGTCCTGTATTTTTCGCCTTACTCCCGTCTTGGACCGCCTATTGCGACGGGTTTCAAAAATTAGCCTTGCTCCCAACCTTTCCCATATAAGTATCGTTGCTTATCGTAAACCAGGATCGGGGGCAGCTGCCCCTGCCTGCACCTCTTAGATCCACACATGTTGGTAGGTCGATCAATTCAAACAATACATTAAAAATAACTTATTAACCAATTACAATACATTCAACTTAATACATTAGTTCTTATCAAAAATGAAAAAAAAACTTTAATACATTAAATTCAGAGTTCAAATGAACCATAAGAAACTTATAAGCCAATTACAATACATTCAATTCAATATAGTGTCTTTAGGACTGTGGGGATCATAGATGGCCTACAACTTGCTTGGAATGAAGGTTTTCGTTACATTGACATTGAGTTTGGCTCTGCTCTTGTTGTCAACCTAGTGCAAAGGAATATCAACCCGAGTCATTCACTTTCCAGCCTGATTATGCAAAATCAAGGCTTTATTAGACATGATTGGAATTTTCGTCTAAATCATGTCTTTAGGGAGGCGATCTTTGTAACTGATACCCTTGCTAGGCTAGCTTACACTTACCCTTAGGTTGCCATTATAGATGTGATCCGCCTGAAAGCGTTTTTAATGTGCCTTTTTAGACGATTCTATAGGTCGTTCTACGTACCGAACTTGCTTGTAACTGGCTCTGTTTTATTTTATCTAGGGCTTTACCCTTTCTCGACAAAAAAAAAATACACTTGTCTTTAGTGAAATTCACACAAACCTCAATGCCCAAATTATGATTTCTCCTTAAATAATTATAGTGTTATAAAAAATAATAAAGAATGAAAAACCCACTTCCAAGCAAAACCTCTCCTATAAATAGCTCTACTCCACTACTACATTTACAACCTCACCTCACAACCTCCAAAACTCTCTTTTTCCTTTAGTTTGGTCAAATCCAAAATAGAAAAGCACACCAATTTTCACAAAAGCAAAAACGCAACATACCAAAACCAAAATCTCACCAACCTAATTATCACTCTCTAACTCCATATGGCGGCGGCGGCTCCCAACCGAACCACCGTCGTGTGGCGGCGACGCCTTGGAGCGGCCTTTCGGATCCTAGTGGCGTGCGCGACGGTCGGGCTCACGACCCTCTACGGGCCGGAGTCGGTCCGCCGCCAGGTGGCATTCCCCGCGTTCGCCTACGTGACGGCCGTGCTCCTAGTGTCCGAGGCCACCCTAGGCGACGCGCTCCGGGGCATGTGCCACGTGGTGATCGGGACGTCCCTCGTGATGGGCCCCACCATGATGAGCCTCTGGCTGATCGGGCCGGCCCGGTTCACCCCGGGCCTGGCGGCCCTGGCGGTGGCCCTCGGGGCCTTCGGGGTGGCCGTGGCCGAGTCCGCGCCCATCCTGGCCAAGCGGATCGCGTTCGGCCAGATGGTGATTGTGTACGTCGGGGCTGTGGTCTTGGGGGCCAGTGCTGACGTGGTCATGCACCCTTTACACGTGGCTGCCAGCACCGGTGTTGGTGCCATCTCAGCTTTGCTCGCTATGTTGCTCCCATTTCCTCGCCTTGCCACCTACGAGGTAAATCATAATTTAACTTTCTAATCTGGGATTAACTCAAATTAAATTTTCTACACTCACTTATTTATCCTAAATTTTCTTTTGGTCAAAACTTAGTTAGCCTAATTAAATATCGATTTTCTTGCTCAGATTTTTTTGACTAGTAATTTAATTATGTGTCTTTTTTTATGCGATAGGGCGGTTGGTTTTTATTTAATATTGAAGAAATTACAGCAATGTTGATTATTTTATAATATTTTTAAGGAGAGTAATAAATATTTACTACTACGAAATTTTTTCTAATAATTCTAAGAATAATTATGTAAGAAAGGAAAGAAAAGCAAGTACAATGACAAATGTCTATATAAACAAAAATTGGAATATTGTTCGATAGTGGTACTAATCACAATTTTGGGGTCTTTTAAAGTGAACTTCATAGTTTTAAACATATTAATATATTATGTATACAAAAAATGTTCGTTACATTTGATTTTCCTATACGTATACATAATTCCTTGAGTTGTACGCCAGTGAAGTGTCTAGAATTTTCTTGTAAATGATCAAATAGTAGATTTCTAATTAAGAAATAGTGTAAGAATGAAGATTAAGTAAATAAATGACTTCTTGATTATGACCTACAAGGGTCAATCATCTACAACTTTATAAAAATGTGCGTATTCAACCACACCAAATTAGTTTTATTTCCAAGTTAGTAGATATAGCTCACTAGTGATTGTCTAAAGAGTATATGTCTCTCTTATATTACTCATAATAATTATTATTACATCATAATATATGAAGTGGATAGTGAGTAGAGAATGCATGAGAAATGAGAATCGAGCTAGTACCACTAGTCTTAAGTATTGAATAAGAAATCATTACAAAATTATTAAAGCATCGAGAAAATATTAAAATGATAATTTTATGCTCAAAATATTTTGAATCAAAACAAACGCAAGCTTCGAAAATAAATTTCCAAATAATCACCACATGCATAATCATCATGATATGTCAAATTTTTTCTTACAACAGGTTGTCCTACACCAATTAATTTAGATTTTTTAAAAATTTATAGAGTGGTTCTGCAAGGGTATAGGTTTAAAAAAGCCACCATAAAATTGTGTTACTTCGTGTTTACGAACCTAATAAATCGAGGTCGGTCCGCCCCTACATTAAGCATATTTGGGCAAGAAAAATCTATAGAATCCGAAAAACCCGAGTCACTAGTCTGGTTCGAACCCACTATCTGTCCATATCCTTACGTCTAAAATTCGCGTCAATCCCAATCGAATCCAAAAAACCCGAGTCACTAGTCTGTTTTAAACCCACCATCCGTCCATATATATCCTTATGTCTAAAATTCGCGTCAAACCCAATCGAATCCAAAAAACCCAAAAACCCGAGTCACTAGTCTGTTTCGAACCCACTATTCGTCCATACATATCCTTACGTCTAAAATTCGCGTCAAACCCAATCGGAAACCTTCCCGAACCCGCTTTTATGCATGTCGACTAGAACCAGCCTTCAAGTTGAAGAGAGAGAGAGAGAGGAGTGGGCCATGTGGGAGGGGCCCCAATGAAACGAACACCGGCCATATATAGGCGTCGATTGAGAATTATGCCCTGCATGCTAGGGAATATGAAATGTACATGCATTGGACATATCATGCATAATAGAGTAGCGAAAGAGAGAGGTAGACACCAAATCCTCCACAAGTAGCACTCCTACTAAGCAGGAAAACTGCCTGCGTGCTTCTTTATTATCATCATCATAAACATCCCGCATTTAATAATACTTCCAAAACATTTTGTTCTATTATACCAACGACTTGTTGCGATATTCATGTCCAGATATCAGATATTAGACGACGTCGATATGAATAATACCGATATATGTATCGGTAACGTATATCATTTGATATCTAGATTATATGACTTGTACTCAGTATTTTGCTAACTCAATCACCCTTAATGTTGGAATGATATCGTCCAATATCTTGACATACGATTTCGATACTAGCATTTCGTCACTCACATCTTTGATATCGTCTCATATTTTATACCGTCTAGTATCTTGATATCCATTTTGATACCAATATCCAACAACTCACATCTTTGGTTTGTAGTCCATTTCGCATCATACACAACTCTACATATGTTCATATCAATTAATATTGGTCTTCGATAACTCATACATCTAATATCGACATCAAACACGTATAAAAGGCATAGCTACTATTTATTGTGTGTTATTCTTTCCACCAATAATGATTCTATACATCAACATCTAATACCGAACTTGCTAGCTATCATTGCCCTACGGCCATGTATCATATATCTATATCTATATCATATACATGGACGTGCCCAAGTAATTAATGTTTGGCACTTCATAGTCTTGATCAATAAACATGAGGTTGGCGTTAGAACCCTCGTCCATAAACTAGAGTAAAGAATTCAATGCCCTGATAATGTTGATCGCTATTTTTTGCCACTTCTTATGGTCTACGTGCCTGGTTAATGTAAACCACGAGAACTATTTATAATCAATTAGACTTGATGATGATGATGATGACGGTGTTTTGTTTTGCAAAGATAATTGATGCTGTCTTGTCTTGTCGTTCGTGCTCTTTTGGTCTGTTTTCTAGCCAAGTTTGTATAGCAAAACAAATTATGTGGATGAGTATATATCTCTTTTTTGGTATGAAAATGAAACTAAACTTCAACAAATTATACATTTTGGCTTGATTCAGTTTGACGAGATCTTACTAGTCAAAATAAACCGAAATTACATTTTTTTTTGGTTGATAGCATTATTTATGTTACATTTGATGCCAATTACTTGTCAATAGACGAACTTTATACAATAGATAGTGTGGAATTGAGAAAACATGGTGTTATTTCAAAAGTTCAAAAATTTGGAGCACATGTTAACAAAAAAAATTGCGCACACGTTGAAATTCTTGTGCTCATCATAGTTAAACAAATCCTCCACAAATAGCAATCTCCTCAATAACTTAGCTCTAGTATGTAGTGGGCCAGTGGGCACAAACAAACATTGGCTTTGTACTTTACACCTAACAATTCTAGGCCCGTTTAATTGGGTGCGCTTTTCCAGCCCAATAAGAAATTCACAGCATAAAAAACTACCGCCTTTTCTAACGTTGTTCTTCCTGTCTTACAGATCAAACGAAAATGCAAAGCATATGCTGAAAATGCTACAGAGAGATTGAATCTGTTCGTCAAGGCAATTGTAGATGATGAGAGTTCTGAACAAGCAAGCGAACCCCTACCCGAGATTAAGACCTTGTCCGAGAAAGCTTCGAGACTTCTACGAAGCGTAGAGCGTTTGCAGGTAAATTCATATGCACTCTCCGTTTGTGTTAGGGGGTGGATCTCGATCTTTAAGTCCGTTTGGATTACACTTGACATGCATTGTAGTTTCAAGAGTAACCTAAACGGAGGTATAAACCCTATGATGCATTTTCATATGATAGACATTCATCATCACACAACTAATTTTTTTTTTTAGGATGCTATGTTTTGGGAGAGGCCTCAGTTGGCATATAGACCCAATTTCCAGTTCCCAGTAGAGAAGTTACAAGAAGTAGAGCTGACTCTTAAGGGAATGGAGATGGCTCTGTCCTCTTACCAGGCTCAAAACCCGAAAGACGCCATGGATGATGAGCTCAAGGATGAGATTCAAGCAACAGCGGATCAGCTCCGTTTGAGAATCAAACAGATAGCGCGTTCCTCACCATCTCCTTCTTCCACTGCACCCGAGCTCAGGGCAGATGATGAAGAGACCCCAGAAAAGAAGGTTGATTCTATAGAAACTAGCACAGCGGCCCTAGAAGACAAGATCCCGGTTTTGTTCATACTACAGTGTATGAATTACCTTAAAGAAGGCTCCAAACTCCTCAAGAACAACAGTCAGAAAACCATGCTCGATCCAGAAAAGGGTGTGAGCAAAGTAAGGAGTTTATTAAGAGGTGTGCTTCCCTGGACAAGCAAACAGAACCTGATCTTTGCACTCAAGTGCTCGCTTTCTCTCGGCCTAGCTGTGCTACTCGGTTTAACGTATACCAAGAAGAATGGGTATTGGTCAGGTCTCACCATTGCAATCAGCTTTGTGACGAGCAGGCAGGCAACTTTCACAGTGACAAACGCCCGAGCTCAAGGGACCGCAATTGGAACAATCTATGGAATACTTGGCTACTTCGTATGCCACAGGTACGGGCTTTTGAAGCTTTCGTGCATTCTTCCTTGGGTCGTCTTCACGACGTTTCTCAGGCACAGCAAGATGTATGGGGAGGCCGGAGCCACATCTGCAATCATTGCAGCTTTACTCATTCTGGGTAGGAAGAAATACGGGACCCCAGCCGAGTTCGCTATTGCTCGGTTGACTGAAGCCTTCATTGGGTTGTCTTGCTTCATCATTGTTGAAATACTAATGAGGCCCGAACGAGCAGCTGTGCTTGTCAAAGGTCAGGTGTCACAGAGTTTAAAGGCAGTTAGTAGCTTACTGGAGGAGATGGCTCTGAAGATCAGTCAAGTAAAATCAGATGCAGGATTAGCTTCACTGCAAGCTAAGCGACACAAGATGAGAATTTTAGTTCAGGAGCTAGAGAGATTGGTACGAGAAGCAAAGGAGGAGCCAAATTTCTGGTTTGCGCCTTTCCCAGACGATTGCTACACCACAGTACTAGAATCTCTTAAAAAGATGGAGGATAATGTGTTTTTCATGACATATTCAGTTGAGGCACTGTGCTTACAGCTTCAGAGACCGGAAGCCGAGTGGAAAGGGTACCGAGTTCAGCTGGGAATTGATATTGAGTTGTTCAAGAAGCAGACAAGTTCTGCACTTGAAAGCATTCAGGAAGCACTGAGCTCCAAAAAAGGAAGCACTAATAGCACAAAGAGTTCCTATGATATTGAGATGGGAAAGGAAGAGCAGAAATCCGGCGCTTCTAAGATTCAAGACATTGACAAAGAAGAGGCAGAGAACATCCTCGGTTCTTTCTTGCAACATACGAGAGATTTAAGCGAGAGTGGACAAGTGATGGAGAATCCGGAGCATAAGAAGCAGATTCTTCTGAATGTGGGATCCATTGTGTTCTGCATGAGGAGCTTGGTGACAGAAACAGCAGAGATAGGAAAGATGGTAAAAGAGATAACTCGAAAGGAGAATCTTTAGAGGTGTCCTGATTGATTGGCGAGATTTTTTGAGTTCTGCTGGCATCATTCTGGAAACGGCTACCAGCGGACTTGACGAAGGCTACACTTAGCTAACCGTAACTATCTAAACTCTAAAGCATTTGTACAAGTCAATACAATTGTCATAACTAGATAGAGATAGCATAATGAAGCCTTCCCATATAGCAAAGAGATTATAGCAACACATTGTGCAGATAATTAATAAAGATATCATTTCAAGAAAAATGCAATCACCCAAAAGGACATCAAATTAAGAGCATTTGAATTGCAAACCCTTTCTTTAATCTGACAATTATCCTTTTTAATGATGATTCCAAACAGCATATCAAACTAACCAAGAGGGAAATTTATTTCTAGACATTCTCAAAATGCATTAATTCATCAAAATTGATCTGAGAGAACAGGAGATGAATTCAGCAGCCTAACATTAGATACTGAAGTTGATGATTGGAAAACAATCCTTCTGAGACAGTAGAAACTACTACATTGAGGCAATCTATCCCATTTGCAAAACCATTAAGGAGCTTACATGTTTATAGAGACTAATGACCAGGGAAAGAGACAAAGCTTCCTCAATTGCCTTCATACACGGGATCAGCCATCACAAAGTGGTAAACAGCTACCAGTACGAAGATGAAGACCCCGAGAAAGTTGGCGAAAAACCCTAGGTCTTGATCGTCAATCATCTGCGCCCAAATACAACACAAAACCCACTGTCGATCAACAACAATCAAGAGTAAAGACTCCACCTTTCAACAAAAACGATAAGGGGACATTAGAATGCACAGATCTGGTTTGAGCGAGAATGGATCTTTCAGACAAAATTCGATGAGAATTGAAACGCAGAACGAGGAAATGTTCGTTGAATAAGGTGCGATTGAAACCCTACTGAACAACAGAAATTATCACAGATCGATGTAATCAATTTCAACAACTATCGGAAAAAATTACCGCTGCAGATCGAGAGATGTTCGATGGGAGTGTCGTTGGCTTTTGGTTCTCAAAGACTCCAAATACTATAATCTACCGATTAAGCAACTGCCTCCTTTTCGCTGATCCCAACCCGATAACCCGACATGGACGAAAGTTTCAGCCCGACTTTAAATTTAATGGGCCGGGAAAAGCCCGAATCCAAGTGATCCAAATCGGCGAACTTGGATTGAAATCATCAATATAAAGTATATTTTTTTGGTAGAATATATAAAGTATATTTAAAATATTATAATAAATTTTATTATTATTATAATAGTTATGATTACATATTATCATTTAAGATGAATTATTTTATAATATTATTCTAATAATTATAAAATGTTGAAATTATTTTTTGGATAAAAGGAGAGGTGGTAGTTTTCGACCCCTCATGTAGGCGTTTTATGAAAATGAAAAAAGGTTAAGTAGACATCAACCGAAAGATAATCCGACCCCTAACATCAGAAGATAAAAAAGAAATAATGAATTAAGAAGGAGCAATCATCACATGCAACCCAAACTGAACGAGAAAGCAAAAGAAACTAAAAAATCAGCCACACAATTGGCTTCTCTATAATATGACGAAATTGAACGAATTAGTCTCTACATAAAAAGCTCTAACATTGATTTCTCGTTCGTTGAATAAGGTGCGATTGAACTGGTAAGTGGATAACTACGTCCCACAAAACTCTGAAGAAGAAGAAGAAGAACCACCAATTGCGAATCTTTCTCCAAAAAAAATCCTCATACATCCCTTGTTCCAAGTAAAACCCAATCCCGGAAAAAATCGCCCGATGACACACACACAAACATGTATACCAAATTTACGGACCAATCCAACAACCCACCTGCGATCGTTGTCCCGAATGACACCACCCACAATTGCACGACCATCACAATTAATGGACCGCAGTGTTCAACTTGATCCACCCTTTCCTTGGTCTCATCCACATAACATAAATTTCCTCCATGTGTTTCCTAGGAGAGTTCCCATTGCTAATAGCCCCAACATATTCACTGGATAACTGTTGGACAAAACACGCCCGTTCCCTAGAAGAGTGAAGTGACATCTACCGAAGGCAATCACATTCCTCCATTTTCATATCCACCGAAGAGACATAGCAAAAGCGTCAAACATAATTTTTGAAGAATTTTGGAGAAATTATCGGAAAAGTTATACATATACTATCGGAAAGCAATCAAATTATACATATGTTTTGATTGCTTTCCGCCGAAAGAAATCAAATTAGTACATGTATAATTCTCCAAAATTCAATAATGACAAAAACAAGTACTAATGTTTTTCATAGTTCATTCGAATTAATTAGGTAGTTAGATTTCAAAAGATAGAATAAAAAGTTGTTAATTATGGGTAAAATAATCTCTGATTTTCATATACTTAAGTTATTTCTTTTTTTGGCCATACATAAGTTTTGAATATCTTTAATTATATGAGATCTCTTAGCAAGGGATAATTCATCATTTTCGATTATTTTAAGCATTTCTTTACGGGATAAGATTATATGAGATTCTAGCTACCTAATTTGTGGGATAATTCTTAGTAAGGGATATGCTTTTTGGTAATTTTTAAGCATTTTTTACGGGATATGATTGTATGAGATTCTAATTACCAAATTTGTGCACAAAAAAGCATTTTCGAGATAATTCATATTTTTTAAGTATTTCTATTTAGCCTAGATTACATAGTATTTTTTTATTCAGTGTTGATAATGTGGCGTAAATCTTTACACAAACATAGATTGTGCTTTATAGTGTATTATAGTAGATTACTAACCATACACAAATTATTGTAAGATTAACTATAATAATAACAGCTTAAATTTTTCGATAAGGCCTATATCTGACAACCAGAATAATGACACGACACTAAACTATTTTACACCTCATTCTGTTTCTAATTGACTCATCATATAAGTTAGTTTACAAATTCAATATGCTATATGATATACACATTTATGTTGTGTATTTAGATAGGTTTTTAGCATACTTCTAGTCATGTTTTAGGTGCTAAAGATGGAGTTTTGAGCATTGAAGAAGGAAGGGCCGAAGTGCACCAAAGACCACTTGAAGCTGAAGCGAAGAAAACGAAGAAAACGTGATCTGTGGAGGCGGCGACCGCTGCCCCATAGGCGGCGACCGCTGCCAGTACACGGGCGAAAATCGTCTTAAACGCTGCGTTTTGTTTAGTGACCTTTTGGATATAGTTTTTGGTCCGGTTTTTATGTATTTTTAGATAGATTGTTTTCTCCTATTTAAGGAGCTTTAGACCCTTTGTTTAGACCTAGTTTTTGGAGTTTGGAATTATTTTGTATTTTGGAGATCTATGGAGAACTAAGCCTCTTTGCTTAGACAGACAATTGAAGTGTTCGTTCTGATTTAGTTGTGAGATTTCTAGTTCCTTATTGATTGCATGGATTTAATCTTTTCTCTTGCTTGAATTACTATTGACTTGTTTCAATGATTTCTAGCCTGATCATCTAGGATTTATTGTTATTAGGTTATTGCTAGATTTAGAGTGTTTCTGGTTGAGCATCTCTAATTCATAAGTAGCAACTGCATCGCGCTAATATCTGGTTGTGTTAGTCTTATGCATAAGAGAATTGATTTGCATTCTATGGTAAAAGCTGGTTGTTTTATCTTAGTTTGTATCCAATTATATTCCTGTTGTTGAATGCTGCTAGTTAGATTGAATCTTGATAGTTTCATGATTATTTATCTAGTTAGGGTTAATAGTATCTGGTTGTGCTATTAACTACTTTTGAAAAGGAATTGGAATTTCCATTGCATAGATATTGAATGAAATCAATGATCAACATGTTTCGGCGAATGCGGATATTTGTTTGCCTAAGTGTTTCCAAATACTTATTAATAAACTCTTGAATTTGAATGATTTGAATGTTTTGTGTGAATTGAACCTAAAACCCCCCCTTTGTTACTTCTGTTTGACACATAATTCTCTGCTAAAGATAACTTGTCTCCCTGTGGAATCGACCCTTACTTACTTTATACTTAGGTTTAAGTTAGTGTGGTTTTCTTTGCATAATTGTGGTTTAAAACGACTAAATCATCGTTATCACTATACTTCAAAGTAAAGGCAACACAACTCGATGCATGTTAACATGTTATGCTCCTCATCACAACTCGATATGGGTTTACAAAATCAAATAGAATTTTTGTGTTATCCATAATGTCATATTATGCAATAATTTACTGACTTTTGTGCCTGTTATTCGTGTCATGATACAGTCTAAGATCCCGTCTGATAACTTTAAATACTCGATTCCAACCTTTAATTAACTCAAAATAGCAGCCAATTGTGTATTGTCATGTACATCCAACTTATGAGATAATTAAGAAGACATAAATTATTTATTAGAGTATTGTTCCACCTGTATTGTATTCATATGATTGAGCTTTAAATCATTAGTAGCACGCAATGTATAATAGATGTAACAGAATAAAAGATGAATCTTACTATTTCTTTGAAGATATATGGAATCTTACTATGAATATAGAATTGGTCACTTGAGAATATAATGATTCGTTACACGTATTGGTTTATTAATTCGATTGTTCAATCTTGCATCTAAAATTACCACGATATATATAGCTAAAATCACTTCTAAATTACACCGCAAGAAAATCAATAGAGCAGACTGGAAAGGCTTTTTATTAGTTTTTCAAGAACTATGATCTTGACAAAAACACGAAAATAAAAGAGATTGCATATTTTACAAATTATACCGTTGTTTAACATATTAATCATTGCAAGTGTCACTGAAGTTCCAGCCAATTAATTATATGAAATATTGTTGTTAATTTTATACCGCTTCACGATTAAAAATAATTAACTCGCCTAAGCCCTAAAGTCTAAATTCAATTTAGATGTACACAAATTTGTATGATGATTGGTAAGTCACTTTCAATCTTTATATATCATGGATCAGCGAGTGCCAATAATAAAGGTAGTTGTCTTTATAATATAGTTACGAATGTACGATAAGTACGTATTATATACTACACACTTGTTAATTATACAAAGAGATGACCTAGCTAGCTAGGGAAGTACAATGAACGTAAACATGAACTAATTGTAAACGTAACTGTTAGTTAGGATAATCAAAGTGGTGTGACATCGGGCCTATTAAAAATGGTGTATGACACCATTTGTGGTGATTGATTAATGGATTAACAATCTACTTAATTCTTACTTAGATATATATTCGAACCAAAAAAAGTTATTTATAACTTGTCTCGATGGAAAAATGGATTGCAAATTTGCAATTAGCCCCTTAATAATTCCGCTCCTAGTCTTGATTTTGTTTTTGATTGGGCACGAGGGACATGTACTCATGTGTGATCTCACGGAACGTCTGTGACTTTGCAATCTATTTGGAGTTCACTACAAAATCAACACGACTTCCATCTCTAGCTATTTCTTTATCTTGTTTTTAAATGTTGAACTTTAGGGTTTGAATATTGGTTTTGCAAAATTTTAATATACTAGCGTGATTTCCCGTACTACGCATAGAACATTTTTTATTTTTATTTTTCTATTTTAATTATCATTTATTTAATTTATATAAAATAATTTCACAACATTCTTAAGTTTTAATAAAATAGCTTTCTATTTTTTGCATGAATATTGTATTTTGTATTTTTGTAATGTTAGAAGTTTATTATTTTTCTATTGTTTCAACCAAAATTATTATATTATAGATATAATATAATTTATAAATTAAGACAAATATAAAGATTTTATTTTTTTGGCCATTGATGAAGAATTATAATTTAATTTATATGTCCTCTTTTTAGTTTTCAATTACTAAGTATAAAACTTAGTATGGAAATTGTCATCCTATATGAATGCATATGTGATATGTATATGTATGAAATTTCTCCAATTTGTTTTTATACTTGCATTATTATTAGTCTAAATTTGTCATCTAATTTATAATTACGATAAAATAAAATAAATATCATGATTACAAAGTAATAGTATCTAACATACTTGTATGGCATACTATAGGGACCTATAATAACAAAATATCTTATTATAATATTATATAATAAGAATATAATGATAAATACTAAAAATGAGTATAAATAGTCAATGTATCTTCTTAATATATTAATAGTGATGGATGAAAAAAGTTATTATAAATTAGCCTTATTTTATTATTGGTAAATTATTTTTAGATCATTTCAAGACATTAATCAAGATTTTCTATAATAGAAAAAAAAAAGAAAAAAAAAAATTATTATTGGTATCTATTTCAAAATATTGTTGTCATAGAGTTTTGAACGTTAAACCTATGGGTTGTTGGGTAACACCACTACCACTAAGCTAATGATTTTTTTTATCTTAGATTTTAATCTTTATAATGAAAATTATATAGGTAGGATTGCAACTAACACTAAATGGAGCATTTAATGGTGACACCACCTAACTTATATATATATATATATAGAATAAGGATCTTGTAAAACACCCTCTACTAGTGAAACAAGTGAACTAATTAGAGCCATTAGATTTATTTTGTTAAATGGCTGAGATTAAAAATAAGGCTAAATAGCTGAAAACCACCCCTATAATATGCGATATTCTCAGTAACCACCCCTTTAATGCGAAATTCCTGTAAACCACCCCTTTAATGAGCTCCGTTACCAACTCACCACCCATCGTCCCATTGCCGTCAAAAACCGTCAAGAATAGCTGACGTGGCTTGTTTTTTAGCGTTTTTTGCGAGAATTGCTTATGTGGCTTCCATTTGCTGGCCACCCAAGCTCCACCTCAGCTCCATTTTACCCATCTCTTTTTTTTTATGTTATACAATTTACCATTTATTTGGCAAACCAAACACGAAGTGGTGTTCTTTGTCTGAATTGAATTTCCGCCATTGAAGAACTGGTTGCCTGCGGAAATAATAAAGGCACAACAAATTCAGAGCATCACTCTGCTTTCTTCAATGGCGACCACTTCCATCCAGCAAGCTTAGCTCTCACTCCATCTCCCCCCAGACCCAGACCCACCAATGGCCGCCCTCGCCCCCATTCCTCCTCCGACACCCCCAATAGCCGCCCTCGCCCCCAAATCCTCGGCCTCCAAACCCACCACCACCTCCCGCTCCCCATCCGCCTTCCTCTCGACCCACCTGGCCATGGTGGAGCTCAAACACCGCCTCCCACCTCTCCCGCCACCTCCGCGACCCCGACTCCTCCGTCCGCGACGCCTGTCGCTCCGCCCTCGCCTCCCTCTCCGCCACCTACCTCGACGGCCAATCCCCCGAAACCGCCCTCGTCTCCGTCTTCCTCAAGCCCCTCCTCGAGGCCTGAGCGCCCGTGGTCGGTGGCGGTTTCTTGTGGCTGAGCCAGTGGCGTGGCGGAGGTCGACGCGAGACGGAGGATGGAGAAATCAGATCTGAGCGCCTGTGGTCGGTGGCGGTTGCGGTGTGATGGCAGAGAGGCTCGGGTTCATGGCGGCATGGAGGAGGCGGAGGCGTGGAGGAGGAAGTGGTGTGGCGGAGGCGGTGGTGTGTGGCATTCATGGGCAGGACGGGGATGGGCAATTTTGCCCCAAATTTTGACCTAATTTTGCCCCAAATTTTAATCTGGTGAAGAGGGGTGGTAAAAATTAAATGGGTAAGTTATTAAGCTTATGTGGAGCTTAGGTGGCCAGATTTTGTATGCCACGTAAGCAAAGCAAGCCAAAAAAACGAAAAAAACAAGCCACATCAGATATTCCTAACGGTTTCAAACGGAAAGGGGACAATGGGTGGTGAGTTAGTAACGGAGCTCGTTAAAGGGGTGGTTTACAGGAATTTCGCATAAAAGGGGTGGTTACTGGGAATATGGCATATTATAGGGGTGGTTTTCAGCTATTTAGCCTAAAAATAAATTGGTGTAAAAATCTATTATGAGGTGAGAGACACTAGATTTGCTCACAATATTCTCTCTGCAAATCTGTTAAAAGAAAATTACGTAAATATAACTTTTCATTCTCTTTCCAAATCAGATTATTCAACTATCCTTTTTAGTCCAAATCAAAGCAAAAAAAAAAAAGAAGCTTTAGTTTCTCTTTGATCGAAAGCTCATAATTCGTACTGTATCATTCAAGGAGAGTTTTATCTCTTCTTTCATAATCTTCATAAAAATCCAAGTAAGTTTTCTCTTAATTCTCTCTATTCTTCCAGTGTTTAATTAATTTTTCCTATTGAATTTTTCATAAATATTGATCTTTTTCAAGGCCTCTTCAAATGTGTTTTGGTTTGAATTCGCAGTTTTTGTTTCATACGTACGTGATCATTGTACATGTCATGATTGAAGCGAAAAGTTTTGTAACAATCTCACCCATATTTTTAATGTTTGTGACATCCAACAATTATAGGAAAAAGTCATTTAGAATTTGTGTTCTATCCAAAACTTTAACTTCTGAGTATGCATTATATTGGCATCTTTGAGTTAGAATTTTAATTAATGATACAATTTCTCTTAGTTTTGGAGTTTGAATCTCAGCATATACAATATGGGATTTTGAATATTTTTCATATACATATGAATATAATTTTATTTTCGTCAAATTTAGTTTATATACTTATGGATATACTTTTAATATGTCGAATATAGTTCATACACATATGAATATGCATTCAAAACGATTGAATATGCATATTGATATTATGCCTCATATTCGATTGTTACTAATACATATTCAAGATATCGAACACATATTCAAATTATGAGTCTGAACATATATTTTGATACATTGAATATGCTTTAGTAACAGATGAATATGAGGTTGAAATTTATGACCGACTACATATTTCAATATGAATTTTTAATTGAGTATGTATTATGAATGCTTTGAATCCATCATTGTTTAGACTTATCAATTGTACTGTTTGAATTTGCTTAATTACAAATAGCTTTAATGTGCTTGTTGATTAGCAATTTGTAATTATTGACTTAATTTTATGTAGCATAATTTGAATTTTTACAAAATACACTTGAATGTTCTTATAAATTATTTGAATATCGTAATCTGAATTTTCAATTGAGTATCTTGAATATGCGTACACATTACATTTTTAATATTTGTTTGATATTTGTTGAATATACAATATAAAATGAAATACATTATAATGATTGAGTATGTATATACAATGTGTGCATATTAGATAGATAAATGTGAATTGATACTCATTGTGCTCTATGGCCATGAATATGCATGTCACACTTGTTGACAATTGACATCTAAGGCCTTGAATATGCATGCCAAACAATTTAATATATATACATAAATACCGAAAATGTGTGATTTATACATAAATATTAAATTGAAATATATTTTATTTTGAACCTTTGGTTGATATTTGCTGAATATACATTATTGAACAAATAAGTTATAGACGTCGAATATGTATACTTAATGTGTGCATATTAGATAGAAAAATGTGAATTGATACTCATTGTGCTTTGAATGTTAATGTGTTTTTGTTGAATATGCAGTATTGAGGTCGGAGAATATTGAGATGGCTAGAGAGTATTAAGAAGTCTAAAGAGAAAGGAAGCAAAACCATAAAATCAAAGACGGTGATGATCGAGCATTAAAGAAGTGTTATAAGATTTGAAATCAATAACTATTCATCTTTTTTTTACGATGTATTCGAATTCGATTTATTTGTATTCACTCACGAAACTAGAATGAGAATATGCAATTACCTATTTTTATTACATTCAATATATTACAAGGAAATTCATTGTTCACTATATTTACATTCAGTTTAATTTCAATTTAAATAATATAATATAATTTAGATTTGACAAAGTGTATTGAATATTCAAAGTACGACAAATTCGAACAATGTTTAAATAATTTAAAATAGTTTAGAACATATTCAACCATGTACAAGACAAATTCGAATATTTTTTTACACTCGAATATTCAAGCTTTGTAGTTGAATATTTAAGTTGTATCGTCAAATATTTGTACAGTCGAATATTGAAGCCATATAGTCGAATATCTAAGTTATATCGTTGAATATTTGTATAGTCGAATATTAAGCATGTATAGTCAAATGTTGAATAATTATAACTGAATTTGTGACGAGTGACGAATGAAAATATGCGGGTAATATTTTCATAAAATCAGCAATATTCAAATCTTTAAAAAATCAAATCCCTATTGTTAAGGATGTGCTATTTGTTTTTTGGATTTTTTAAAATGTAGATTGCGTTTTAATTTAGCAACTAATCCTATTTTCAAGAATCTTCCATTTAGGTGTATTATTAATTTCTGATTTATTAAAACTCAACATTTTCTCTATAATTCATCCTAAATCATGGCCCTTGATTTATAGTGATCTAACACTCTATATTTGTTCACTCGTTTCACTATAAGAGGTGTTTTACCTGAACCTCCCTATATAGATACTCACGTACATGGAATACTCGATAAGTATCGTTTTATTTATTTATATTGATATAGAAATTTTAGAACAAAAGGGTATGCACATTGGTAAATGAATTACAGTAGTCTCTTAAGAATGACCGGTTAAATGCTTGTATATACTAAAAATGAGAATGACTCTCGCCCATTTGAAAAATTATGCTACACGTCATATTAAACTTTTTTGGTTGATAAATTTAGGGTGGAGAGATAATGACTCAGTCTAAAGAGTAGTATGATAGATTATCCATTAATTAAAGACGCAAAAGTATATGCACAGTACTCCGAATTATACATGTTTTTTAGGAAAAATCTCATTCCGAGGCTTCATTGAATGCACATGAGTTTACTATGGTTAGTATTTAAGCATGTTTATCGTAAGATAAAATCATCCTACTCACTTTAAAACGTACCATAACATTTGAACTTTTTGTTTGAAAAATACACAAAATAAAAAGTATTTTGGCGTCAAACCCTAAGGCCTACTACCATCGCGATCAGAACAGTGATCCCCTACTAAAACGGAGTCCGGAGGACAAAAAGCCCGATCGGCTATGTACGCATCGCGTACATCGTCAATCGATCGCGAGGCGAGGAGCCCGTCCCACCCATGCAAGTGGGCGGGCGGCAACGTCCCATCAGGTGAGCAGTGGGCAGTAATGTCCCATCGGGCGAGCGGTGGGCGGCAACGTCCCATCAGAAACCAGGATGGGACGTTGCCGCCCACCGCTCGCCCGATGGGACATTACTGCCCACTGCTCACCTGATGGGACGTTGCCGCCCGCCCACTTGCATGGGTGGGACGGGCTCCTCGCCTCGCGATCGATTGACGATGTACGCGATGCGTACATAGCCGATCGGGCTTTTTGTCCTCCGGACTCCGTTTTAGTAGGGGATCACTGTTCTGATCGCGATGGTAGTAGGCCTTAGGGTTTGACGCCACTTCGAGAGGTTTATACTTAGTAATATTTTGTTTTGGTGGGGTGCTTTACCGCATTGACGGTTCCTGGTATCAACACAACCCCATGGACCGGGCCTCGATGCCCTTTTGAGGACGAGTTCCTGGAACGCGGTGATCGGAACGAGTTTGGATAATGAGGGCGAGCAAATGGGGAGAGTGGCGATGAGGGGCAGTTGGGCCGTATCGTCTAACGGGCCGCTTGCGAGGCTCGGCCCATAATCCCGCGGCCCGGCATGAATCGACATAAGAAAGAGCGGAAACCGCTCCGTCTTCCCCACTTCGCCATTTTCAAACACGATAACGCTCAATCCTCCGTTTTCGCTCTCAACTGCCTCAGCCTTCCACCGCCGGACAACGCCGAATTCTCAGTGCCGTCAGCGCAATATCCTCCGTCGCCTTCCCCTTCTTCCGGTACGTTCTTTTTCCTCGCCCTCTCTCTTTTTTTTTTCTTTCCGCCTTTTCTCTGGATTTTCGGGCTAGCCCTAGGCCCAGCGACGACAGCGCCGCTGGCGCCTGCGGCTTCGGGTGTGGAACTCCCCGAGGGCCGCCCCGCCCTGGGTAGGTTTTTCTGTGTTTCGGGTGGCGGTGGCCGTCACTACGCCACCGTCCTAAAAAAAACGTGGGCCAGGCTTGGGGTGAGCGTTGCTCCGATGGCTGTCGTGCGCTGGTGGTGACGCCACGCCTGGCCCCAAGGGTTCTGTCGGGGAGACGAGAAGTCGTGGGTAGGTGAAACGGTGTGGGTGGGGGGAACGACGTCTTATCCTCAATGTCCTGTCCTATCAACGTCGTAATCGCCGCGTTTTGATTTTTGGAGATGCGCGTTGGGAGCGGCGGAAAGTTTTCCTGACACAGCGTGCGTGCTCCCATGCCCTCTGTTTTGATAGGGCTTCCAACCCTATCGCGCAATGACACCTGCTTGCGGTTGGGGTACCGCGCTGTTGTCTTTATTTGTATTCTTCTCTTTGTTTGTTTATCGCGCTACATGTTCCACTATGATTTGTTTCTTCCCATGCATATCATCTCTTTTTTCCTTCCTCCAGGAGCCTCTTTGTTTGCGTGCCCTGGATTTGGGGTTTTCCAGCGACTCCTGTCCTTCAGGCGTGGATCGCGGTCACAGAGTAACGAACTGGGACGACTTCTACGCCCCCGATCCCTCACCTGAGTACCGGGATATGTCCGCTAGTGATTCACAGAACAATTTCCGCGAGCCCGCTGGTCTTAGCCAGAGCAATCCTACTACGGTGTCCGAGGCTCGTACGAAAAGCGAGTCTTCATCGCGATCCATGGCCCGCTGCAGGCCCTACGACCCTCATGACGAGGCCCCTAACGACGAGGCGTCAACGTCTGGGATCGCGAGGAGCTTTCCCTCGTGGTACCTACCGTGAGGTAGGGCGGCTGTCCCTCGCTTTCGTCAGACCAGGCCTACGCGCCTGGCCGACTATGAGAACCCGGAATCACTGGCCAAGGGTTGTGCGTCCATCCTTACCCTCGAGGAGTTGGACGAGATCGCGGTGGGGTATCCTTGTCCAGAAGGGGTGGAGCTCCTGTTGCCCCTGGACGGGGGCAACAGCTATGCCGCCTACGAGGGGCAAGTGGTGTACGCGGCGAGCCTCATCGCGGCCTTTAGGATTCCACTGCCGTCCTACGTATCCCAATTCCTCTTCGATCTTGAGCTCGCCCCTGCCTCGATGGCTCCTAACTGCTGGAGCTACATCGCGGCGTATCACATAAGGTGTTTGGAGTTGAAGCACCCCCCTTCCGCGGCACATCTGCAACAGATTCTTACCGTAAAATCAGACAAGAGGGGCGTTGTTAACTTCAGCCTCACCAATTGCAACCTCATCATTACTCCCTCCAACGTTGGACCGCGGTGGAGGGAAAGGTGGTTCATCATGCACGACTTCCAGGGCGACATCATGCTCTGCCCCCTTATTGCTGATAGGTTCCGCCCCTACAGGCGCAGGCGCGGTGCCACGAAGAAAGCCGCCGCGGCGAAGAAATTTTTTGGTGCACCCTACAAGAGGGAGCAGCAGGCGTGGCTGACCCAGGAGCGCCTTGAGCGCGCGGGGCTCAGCCTGAGGCCCGAGCCTCCTCGGGAGGTTGAAAAGTTCTCGTCAGCCACCGCGTCCCCGGTGCACACGGGCGAGGGTATTTTTTGTTTTCCGGAGCTTCTTTTTGCTTTTATGTATGCTACTCTCGTGTTTTGACCGCGTTGATCGTGATTGCTGATGGTTTGCTTTGCAGGTATGGATGTGTTTGCCGCCCTTACCTCGGGCAAGTCGGCCCCTGCCACGTCTAGGCCTCCCTCCACCGCCAAGACTGGAGGCCTCAAGGGAAAAGACGCGAAAGCGGCGGATGAGGCCACCGCGAAGGCCTGTGCCGATGTCAAAGGCAAACGTGCACAGACGGAGGCCCTGAAGCGAAAAAGCGCGGAGGATGCTGTTCGCGCTGAGGGGGTGTTGGTCAAGAGGTCCAGGCGGGACGTGGCCACCATTGGGGATCGACCTCTCTCCCCCTCGAAGGGACCCGCCCAGATTACCACCGGCGCCAGGAGCCGTCGACATTGGTCGCGGAGGGCGGAGGTGGCGGGTTTTGCGTGCCCCGGGCCTGCTTGGGGTACCTTCGAGGCAGGCCAGTACGGGTATGAGGAGGAGAGGGAATGGTTCCGGACCCTCAACGCGAAGGAGGTCAGGGGGGAGTGCCAGAAGTATGGCCATATGGTACGCGATCTTATCCTCTTTTTGTGTTGTCCTGCCATATTTTCTATTTTTGAATCTGGAACTCGTGTTTTGATTCGTAGGTCAACGCGTGGGTAAACTACCTCCCTGATCGCTTGGTGGAGGAGGAGGAGCGGGCGGAAACAGCGGTCAAGGCCAAGGAGGAGGCGGAGGCGGCACTCCAGGAGCTGCGCGCGCAGGCGGAAAAAGATGCCGGGGCGCTTAAGTCTGTCAGGTCCCAGGTCGCGACGCTGAAGAAGGAGGTCGGGGGTTATAAAACGCGCAACGAGGAGCTGAGCTCACAACTGGAAACAACCAGCAAAAAGCTGGAGCGCGCGATACCCGATTTCCTAGATTCGTCGGAGTACATGGAGAAGCGTGTTGACGACGCGCGGATCGTCCAGGCCCTCAGCGCGGTTACGACCGCTCTCCAGTACTGCGAAAAGTATAAAGTGAAGTACTTTGCCCCCGACCTTCATCGCCAAATGGGAGTCATCTGGGAGGATGGGGTGGCGAAACCTCCCCCGGGAGTGGAAGCAGATGACGCGGGTCTTGACAACCCGGAACTTCCTGCCGCCACCGAGCCAGAAAAAGAGAAGACCCCTGATGACCCTCCTCCCTCTGATATCGCGGCCAACGCTCCTGATGCCTAAATGATGTTTTAACTCTTTTTGTTTTTTGTATTGTGACTTAATGCTTTTCTCGGCCTTTGAGGCCTTAACACTGTTTGTTGCCGCGGTGCGGCTGTAATTATGTATGACGCAGTCACTGCGTCTTAACTGCTTTTGCCGCCATGCGGCCCGTTGATTATGATCTGCGCTTCTTTCCACTTGGATATTTTTGCGAAAGCTTATTGTATCCAATCCCATGCCGAGCTAGGTGCTAGGACCGCGCTCGACACTAAGCTTACATAACACGACATCCAACCCCACGCCGAGCTAGGTACTAGGACCGCGCTCGACACTAAACTTACATAACACGATATCCAACCCCATGCCGAGCTAGGTACTAGGACCGCGCTCGACACTAAACTTACATAACATGATATCCAACCCCATGCCGAGCTAGGTACTAGGACCGCGCTCGACACTAAGCTTGCATAACACGATAGGCAACTCGGGTTTCCGTAACGACTGTGGAGTTTTTGATGTTTTAAGGCATCATGCGACTGCGAGGGGTGAAACCCAACTCGAGCGCGCCTAAGCGCATCGCGCGCGTTAGCGGACAACCCCAAGCGAGGAAGGCAACTCGGGTTTCCGTAACGTCGGTGGAGTTTTTGATGTTTTAAGGCATTATGCGACTGCGAGGGGTGAAACCCAACTCGAGCGCGCCTAAGCGCAACGCACGCGTTAGCGGACAACCCCAAGCGAGGAAGGCAACTCGGGTTTCCGTAACGACGGAGGAGTTTTTGATGTTTTAAGGCATTATGCGACTGCGAGGGGTGAAACCCAACTCGAGCGCGCCTAAGCGCATCGCGCGCGTTAGCGGACAACCCCAAGCGAGGAAGGCAACTCGGGTTTCCGTAACGACGGTGGAGTTTTTGACGTTTTAAGGCATTATGCGACTGCGAGGGGTGAAACCCAACTCGAGCGCGCCTAAGCGCATCGCGCGCGTTAGCGGACAACCCCAAGCGAGGAAGGCAACTCGGGTTTCCGTAACGACGGTGGAGTTTTTGATGTTTTAAGGCATTATGCGACTGCGAGGGGTGAAACCCAACTCGAGCGCGCCTAAGCGCATTGCGCGCGTTAGCGGACAACCCCAAGCGAGGAAGGCAACTCGGGTTTCGGTAACGACGATGGAGTTTTTGATGTTTTAAGGCATCATGCGACTGCGAGGGGTGAAACCCAACTCGAGCGCGCCTAAGAGCATTGCGCGCGTTAGCGGACAACCCCAAGCGAGGAAGGCAACTCGGGTTTCCGTAACGGCTGATTCATTATTGGACAGTGCACGGTAGTTGTCTCGTTTTATTCATATAAACAGGCAGGATAGAGACATTACAATCGACCGCCACGCGGTGACAAACCTAGACTATTTACACATAGTATTTCTTGAGGCGTGCCTCATTCCATGTTTTGGCGAGAGTTTGCCTCGTCGTCGGATCTGTGAGCTTGAAAGCCCCCGGGACGACCTCTTTGGAGAGGAGGTAAGGTCCTTCCCACTTCGCGTCAAGCTTGCCTCCCTCAGTCCTTCGGAGGGCTAGGTCGCCCTCCTTGAGACCGCGTGGCTTGACCCTTTTGTTGTAGTATGCCGCGGTCCTTCTCTTGTATTCGGCCGAGCGTAGCTCGGCCGCTTCTCGGCGCTCATCGCGAAGGTACTTTCAACCTTGAGGGCCTCATCGTTGGTGAATTGGTCGTACCCCGCAACTCGTTCCGTGGGTAACATGGATTCGACGGGTACGACGGCGTCACTGCCATATGCCATCGCGAAAGGCGTTTCTCCCGTTGCCCTGCGCGGCGTAGTGCGGTTTGTCCACAAAACAAGAGGCAATAGCTCCGCCCACCGGCCCTGCACGCCATCCAGCCTGCGGCGGAGGTCGTCAAGTATCCCCGCGTTCACATTCTCCACCAGTCCGTTGGACTGAGGGTGTGCAACCGAAGAAAACTTCAACTCTATGCTCAAACTTGCGCAAAAGTCCCGCGTCTCCTCACTGTCGAACTGAGGGCCGTGGTCTGTCATTATCGCGATGGGTACGCCGAAACGACAAACCACATTTTTCCAGAGAAAGCCGCATACCTTCGCGCTTGTGATCCGTGCCATGGCCTCGGCCTCCACCCACTTGGTGTAATAGTCGACCAGGACCAGGATGAACTGTACCTGCCCGGCGGCCTTAGGGAAGGGACCTAGGATGTCCATGCCCCACATCGCGAATGGATAGGCCGGCTGGATGCCACGCAGCCCTCGTGCCGAAGCGTGCTGGATGTTTTCGTAGCGCTGGCACTTGTCACACTTTTGTACGTACGCCGCGGCGTCGCGGCGCAGGGTAGGTCAATAGACCCCCATCCTGACTATTTTGTGGACCAGCGTCCGCCAGCCCGGGTGTCCTCCGCATATGCCCTCATGCACCTCCTCGAGGACCTCGGAGACTGTGGTCTCGTCTACGCAGAGCAGGTTGGGCTCCGCGTAGCCGCGCCGATATAATTTGTCGCCCTCGATGCAGTACCGCGCCGCCTTGAGCTTGAGTTTGCGCGCGCTAATGGCATCGTCTTGGGGCAATTCTCCGGTTTGGATATATCGGACTATGGGAGCCATCCATCCCTCCGTGGCCAGCGCGAATACTGCTTGAGTGACACCGCGCTGCATCTTCCTCTCGATCACGACCTTGTTGCCGACTTCAGGCGGGAGGGCCGAACCCATCTTGGCCAATGCGTCGGCTTTGGCGTTTGCCGCACGCGGTATGGATTCAATGGCGAACGTCTCGAGGCACGCGATCAACGCCTTCACCTTGGCGCGATATTGAGGCAAAAACCCGGTGGTGCACTCGTACTTACCACCGACCTGGCGCGCAACAAGCTCAGAATCCGTGAAGACCCTTATCTTTCGTGCGCCTACAAGTAGGGCCATCTCAATCCCCGCGATCACCGCCTCATACTCGGCCTCGTTGTTGGTGGCCTCGAAGCCGAAGTTGAGGGCGTGTTCAGACGTGTAGGAGGGTCCCTCAAGGACTACCCCCGCGCCTGACCCTAGGTCGCAGCGCGAGCCGTCCACAAAGACCCTCCACTCGTCTGGGCTTTCGTCAGTGTCGGGGAAAGTGACTTCCACCACAAAGTCGGCGAGGGCCTGGGCCTTGATCGCGGTCCGCAGGTGGTAAGAGATGTCGAATTCTGACAATTCGACCGCCCACTCGGTCATTCTTCCCGACAGCGCGGGCTGATGCAGGATTTGGCGAAGTGGGAGGTCCGAGAGGACCTGGATGGGATGCGCCTGGAAGTAGGGGCGCAACTTTCTTGCCGCGGTCACAACAGCTAGAGACATCTTCTCCGCGGGTGAATATCGTTGTTCTGCCGGCTGGAGCACCCTATTGGTGAAGTACACCGGATAGCTGAAATCGCGGGTTAGGACCGCGCTAACTGTATGCTGGCTTACGGCAATGTATAACTGTAAATCCTCCCCCGAGACAGGCGGTGAGAGCGTTGGGAGGCTGGTGAGGTAGACCTTTAAAGCCTGAAACGCGCTCTCCATCTCCTCTGTCCAGGTGAAGGTGGTGGTACCCTTGAGACAAGAGAAGAAAGGAAGAGCGCGGTCCGATAATCTGGAACAAAAGCGTCCAAGATAATTCACTGCACCCGCCAGTCGCTGAACTTCGTTGCGCGAAGCCGGTGAGCGGAGCTCCAACACCGCGGCGACCTTGGCGGGATTGACGTCAATGCCTCTCGCGCTGATCATGAAGCCGAGGAATTTTCCCGACTTTACCCCGAAGACGCACTTCTCCGGGTCAAGCTCATTCGGTGGGCGCGCAGGGTTTCGAAGACCTCGGCCAGGTCGGCCAGGTGCTCCTGCGCGCTGTGGCTCTTGACGACAATGTCATCGATGTAAGCCGAGACGCTGCGCTTCAACTGCCTCCGGAAGACGTGGTCTACAAGGCGCTGGAAAGTGGCACCTGCGTTCTTTAAACCGAAGGGCATCACCCTGTAACAGAAAGTCCCGCGTTGAGTGATGAACGCGGTAGACTCCTGATCCAGAGGATCCATGGCTATCTGATTGTAGCCGGAATAGGCGTCAAGGAAGCTTAGCGTGGTATGCCCGGCGGTGGAGTCGACCAGGTCATCGATGGAAGGCAGGGGGTAGCTGTCCTTGGGGCATGCCTTGTTGAGGTCCTTGAAGTCGACACACATCCGCCACCTCCCGTTAGGACCTCGCGAATGAAGTTGGCACGTAGGAGCTTCTCAACCTCGTCATTCGCCGCGGTGGAGCGCTCCTCGTTAGTCTTTCGTCGCCTTTGACAGACGGGTCGGGACCCCGGGCTCACGCGGAGCGAATGGAGCGCTACCTCAGGAGGGACGCCCTTCAGGTCCGTCGCCGTCCACGCGAATACGTCGCGAGAACGGGCCAGGAGATGCTGCAGGCTTTCGGCGTCCACTCCGGTCATGCAGTCCCCGAGAAATAGTTTCTCGGTTGCGTCGGGAAAAGGGACGATGACGATCTTCTCAAAGTCTCCGAGAGGCTCGCGCTCCCGCTCTTGACGTACGTCCAACTCCGCGTCGGCACCGCCTGTGATAATGTACGCGGTAGGGCGAGCGTGGGTTGACGCCTCATAGCACTTTCGCGCCTCGATCTGCCGGCCATGAGCGATACCCACGCGGTCTTCGACGGGAAACTTCAAGACCAGGTGATAGATGGAGGCGACAGCCTGGAATTTCATCAAAGAGGTCCGTCCCATTATTGCGTTATAGATGGATGGGAGCCGAACGACGGTGAACTCGATGGGCTCGGACCGGCGGGCGTCGACCAACCCCGCGACGTCGACCTCATTGCCGGAGAAGCAAGTGAGCTTGCCCGCGTAGTGTCGGAGCATGGCAGGTGAGATGCCGAGTTGTGCGAACGCGTCGTAGTACAGGATGTCCACCGATGCTCCTGTGTCCACCATGATTCTCTTGACAATTTTGGTGGCGATGACCGCGTGCACAACTAGGGGGTCGGAGTGCGGGGTGATGAGCTCTCGGGAGTCGGTCGGGCGGAAGGTGATGTCGGCATGAGGGGCCCCGGCCGCTCCCAAGCTGTTGATGGCGCCCCCGGAGGAAGAAGCGCGGGAATAACGCTTTCTCTCTCCGCCAATAGACCCCGCGAGGGTGGATCCCCCCGCGATGGTGTTGATGTAGATAATGGGGTCATTTGGGTCGACTCTTCCCCTTGTTGGCGCTGCAGCGGCCAAGGCGTTAGCCTGGGCCGGCTGTGTGCCGTCGTTGCGCGGACCGAGCTCCGTGGCGTTGGCTCCGGTGTATGGGTCATTGTTGTTCTGCAATTGCCGCCACGGTTATTGCGCGGACCGCGGTACCCCTGGTATCCACGACCACGTCGCCCCCCACCACGGCTGTGGCCACCGCGGTGGCCACCCTGAGGCTTCGTCGGTGTGGTGGATACAGTGAGGGCCTCTGGTGTGGTCTTGGCCTTGCCTTTGCCGCGGTCCTGTGTGGGCTTTCCCGCCGCATCCTCGGCGAAGACGCGTTTGGTGACGGCGTCGCAAGCGTCTTCATAGGTGTGCAGGGTCTTCCCACACATTTTAACCTTGAATGTTCCGTCGCGGAGGTTGTGGATCAGCATGTCACGGGCGGAGGTGTCGTTCAGGTGGGGCACCTCCGACGCCGCGTTGACGAAACGGGTGAAGAAGGCCGCCAGGGTCTCCTCCTCTCCTTGCGTCACGCCCATGAGATCCTTGGTTGTCTTCATACGCGTTCGTGACCCACTGAAATGGGACATGAAGCGCTTCGTCAGATCCTTGAAGGACCTGATGGAACCCACGGGGAGGTTAGTAAACCATCTCATCCCGGCAGCCTTGAGGGTGGAGGGAAAGACCCGGCAGTACATGGCGTTGTTGTAAGTGTTAAACGTCATGTGCGCGAAGAACTGCTTGACATGCTCTCCCGGGTCCTTAGTGCCGTCGAATTGTAGCGCTGTCGACGGCTTCTGAAATCCCTTGGGCATGGGCTCCTCTTGTATGAAGTCGGCGAAGGGGCTTCCATAAGAGGTGCCGCGGTCATCCACCATCATGTTGCTTCGGGAACCCGAGCGCGTGGACTGAGGACGAGAGCTGGAACGCCCTCGTGAAATGCTCATGTCCTCGCTCGAGCTCCCGGGAGGGGGGGTGTGGTACGCCTGGCCCGGCCCGTAGCCCGCGGCATAAGCGGGCACATACGGCTAGTGGGGCATCGGGTAGGCGCCTTGACCGTGCTGCATGGGATATGCCCCCTGGCCGTAATGGTGCGCGGGAGCGTATCCTTGGAAATTGGGGTTTGGAGGTGACAACGCGTTGGGAGCGTCCTGGTCCACCTCCTGGCCGGTCGAGCTCCCGTTGGTGGTTGAGTATTCCTCTACATAAGGTTCCTGCGCGGGGGCGTACTCCTGGTAGTACTGCGCGTGCACATACCCCTAGAATGGGGCTTGCGGTTGGAAACCCTGCTGGAAGCCGGGGTTCCATCCGGGCATGGCCGGTGGTTGTTGCGCGGGGGGGCCCCAGCCGGGCATAGGTGCAGCCTGGGGCATCGCGGGTGGTGACCCGTAATACCACAGAGGTGGTGGCTGCATCCCGAAGGCTGTGCCATCGGCGTAGTAAGCGTTGTTGCTGTTAGCGTCCATCACTCAGCGTTGGTTGAAAACGGTGCCTTCTTAGTTTGAGGAGGTCCCCACGGACGGCGCCAATGTTGATGTCCGAAAACACCGATAGTAGTGTAACGCGATGGAAGCAAGAGGTTTGAGTTTAACCGAATCAACGAACGGGGAGATATAAAGTGTTTGGTTGCTTGAGGTGCTTAACGCGATGGAGGTAGTGTTTGAAATGCTTTTGTATTGATTGTGAGATCGTAAGGATGAACAGACAATCTTTATCGCGTTCAGGTGTATCGGGTTACAACAATGATCTTAGCTCGAGATCTAATGTATGTGATTCGCGAGGTTTTCGATCCCTGTTCTAGTGCATTGAGCTCGCTATTTATAGTGAATGTTCGGGCAGGGCTGGGATGAGGTGCCGATGTGGGACGGGCGCCGCCCAGATGCGTGTCGCTCCATGGTTGGCTGTTAGGACGGTGGCCGCAGAGCTGGCCAATCAGAAACCAGGATGGGACGTTGCCGCCCACCGCTCGCCCGATGGGACATTACTGCCCACTGCTCACCTGATGGGACGTTGCCGCCCGCCCACTTGCATGGGTGAGACGGGCTCCTCGCCTCGCGATCGATTGACGATGTACGCGATGCGTACATAGCCGATCGGGCTTTTTGTCCTCCGGACTCCGTTTTAGTAGGGGATCACTGTTCTGATCGCGATGGTAGTAGGCCTTAGGGTTTGACGCCACTTCGAGAGGTTTATACTTAGTAATATTTTGTTTTGGTGGGGTGCTTTACCGCGTTGACGGTTCCTGGTATCAACAACTTGGACACCGGAAATTAGACTAGAATAATCCGCGTTTGGTAGATTTTAGGCATGGTCTAATGGACCATAATCAACATATATACTAATATGGAATTTAACTCGAAAGTTATGTATGGAATACTTAACTCGAACGCTATAACATGAGGCTTCGGCCATTCCAAGCCATGTTGGAATCCAACTCACAAAAAACGGTTCAATCCTACTATTTTTAAGCTTTGCAGATGATACAATTATCTTTGCAAACGCAAACGTTACAAACATGGAATTTATTAGAAACACCCTACAAAAATTCACTCAGGTTTCTGGACTATCAATCAATTATCATAAAAGCTCCATTCAAACCTCTGCTAACGTTCCCCAACCTACGTCGATTGCCTTAGCAAGTATCCTCAACATCCAAGTCACCTCTTCTATGAAAAAATATTTAGGTATTTCGATTCTTAAAGGGCGGGTTCAGATTTCAATGTTTTCAAACTCAGTTAATAATCTTAAAAAACAACTGTCCCAATGGAAAGCTAATACAATTTCACAAGCAGGTAGGGTTGTTCTCATACAATCATGTCTGATAAGCAAAGTTAACTACCTTATGCAGAGCTTTATGCTGCCCCAAGGGGTCCTTAAACAAATAGACGCGGTTTGTAAATCTTTCTTTTGGAACAAATTTATTCCGAATCACCATCCACTTATTAGTTGGGACCGCATTTGTTCTCCAAAAGAGAACGGTGGTCTTGGACTAAGGTCTGCGGAAAACATCAATATGTCTCTTCAAATGAAATTGCTCTGGAAAATTGCGACATAACCACAAAATGTTTGGGTCAAAGTAATCACAGAAAAATATCTAAATACGACCTCCCTTTTTAACTATCATAAAAATAATTGTTCTTGGCAGTTTGGCAGGCTGATGAATCTTAGAGATCCTTTCTCTAAGGGCATTAGATGGCTGCTAGGAAATGGTAAAATAATCAAATTCTAGACAGATCCGTGGTTATCAAATGTTGATCTTTCACCCTTTATCGATTCAGGAAATACGACCCAAAAAGTTAACGCTTTTTTACTTCCAAATAAAACATGGAATACTACCCTCCTCGCTCAGGTAGTGCCTCCTCATATGGTCGATATTATCATTCTAACTAGAATCCCTAGAACAGATACTGAGGATAGACTCATCTGGCTTCCTGCTAATTATGGTGTTTTTTCAGTTAAATCGGCAAATTGCCTTTTAGCATCTCCACAAAATACGTGTTCTAATCAATTTGACTGGATTTGGAAATCAAAATTACCGCCTAAAATTATCAACTTCCTTTGGAAAGCTTGTGCTGACTGTCTCCCGACAACAGACAGATTAAACCGGTTCTATAATTCAGTGCCGAATCTATGCTCCCTTTGTGAGCTGAATGATGAATCACTAAATCATTTTTTTTTCCAATGCCCTTTTACAAAAGCTATGATTTTTCGTCTACAAAAACTACTAAATTGTTCTTTTAATCTTACTACGAATTATACGTTTCAACAAAATTTACAAGAAACAATGGCCAATAACCGTTATACAACGTCACTAGCTTTCCTATGGTGGTTTTTGTGGGCACATAGGAATGCAAAAATCTTTGATCCAACTAGAATTAGCCCTAAAAACCTTCCGTCCAACTTAGCTTTCACAAGCGCCCTTGCTTGGGAAGGCTGCTGTTTAAAACCTCATAAGACCTCTAATAAGCCAAAAAGGAAAAATCATACGCACTGGAAAAAACCACCTTCACAGTGGCACAAACTCAATTTTGATGCTTCTAGACTCAAAACAGGAACAACTCATGCCGGATTCATTTTTAGAGACCATTCTGGTAATGTTCTTTCTGCAGGACGACAACAACTTCCGTCTATGACTATAGTACAAGCTGAAGCTTCAGCCTTACTTCATGCTATCACAAAAATAGACCTTTCTCACATTCAAAATCTTATAATAGAAGGTGACAATCTTATTGTTATTAATTCTTTAAAACGACTATGAAAAGTGCCTTGGGAAATTCACTCTATAATTGAAGATATAAGAAACTTGATTTTGGCTATCCCCTCTATTATTTTTTATCAGTGTTTCAGGGAATCAAACGCTGCTGCAGATTTCCTGGCAAGAAGACACATCGATCTTCAGAGCTTCAATGCAACCTTGCCCATTCATGCTTCGTCCCTTCCGTCTTCTCGTTTGTCTGTAACACAGTCGCGGTGTTTGTTGAGTCAACAACCCGCGCTGTTTGAATTTTTAAAGATCATCCGTCACGATGATTTAGGTTATCCTTGTAACTTAAAGGTAGCCTAATTTTGGCTTGTTCAAGCTAGTAGCTCCACAATCAAAAAAAAAAACATATATACTAATATGTGAATGTAGTTTTATTTATTCATATAGTAAAATACAAATAATAGTTAGTATACTTTTAGGATATTTATCGCTATAGTGTATTAAATAATATATCTGACATTATATTGTCTTAAATATCTAAATTTTAGCATAATATTCTTAAATTAGTCTTAATATATGAATGTTGTTTTAAAACAAAACCATTCCTAGCTAATTTGTATTCTCTAAACTATGGATATGAAAAGACCAACCTTGATCGAAAGGTCCGAGAGCTCTTGGGCGGATAAGCCTTTCTGACGTAGAAGACCTTTTCGGGATCTCCTCCCGCAGGGACCTGAGTTAACTCGTCAACGGACATGTCCTGAGGTTGTGATCTTATGTCGTCCACTTTCTGGAGGAAATCCAAAGACAAACCCTCAATGGTCTCAGGATCGGCTCCAATCTCGAAACCCTCGCCCGAATCTGTGCCGAATTTGGGGTAGTGTGGTTCCACGCTCGCAGACGCTCGAACCACGCTCGCGGGTTCGGGTTTCGGGTCGGTTAGGGTTTCCGCGACGGATGCCCCTGGTCCTGCGTTTGCCGAATGGGTAAAATCACGTACTGCCCCCAGAGGCCTATCCGCGACCGCGGGTTCTCGATCCGCGCCCCTGGGTCGTGCAAAAGGTTTGAGTGAGGAGCCCTGATGGGAATCCGCGCCCGCGGGTCGTTTTCCTCCTGCGAAAGGGCGTTCGGCGATCGCGGGGGTGGTAGCGGGATTTGTGGCTTGATCGTACGTCGGTCCAAGCGAACGCCCCCGCTTCCCGCTCGGCGAGGCTACAACAGCGGCTGACTCGACGTTTCGGCCCACGGACCGCATCCAATACCGGGGCGCGCGACTTCGCCTTCCGTGCGTCATGGGGAGAAACCGACCGCCCGCCGTATTCTCGCAGCGTGCGGCGGTCACACCCGTTCGACCGGTGGCGGTCGTCTCGATCTGGGACTCTGGATCGATAATCCATATCTCGCTTTGATCTTCGTAGGAGGGTAAAATGAAGGTCGAAAACCTAGTTCATGCCCACGGACGACGCCAAATGTTAGTACACAAAATATGACGGTGTATAGATTTCAACTCCCTCTTCAATGAATCCACCCTTAAACGCCTCTTCGTCTTCAATGACCTGTAAAACAATGGACCTAGGGGTGAGCGACCCCTAATCCACCTCCGATGCTTAAGTCAATATGAGCAATGTCGAGAAAGGCGTCAAGGTAGAGCGAGTAGGCTAGGCTTACCAGGCACATGGCGCACTGCTAGAATGCAGTGTGATAGCTACGAACACTTTGCCTCGAAAATATTTGAGGTTAATTTCGAGGATGCCGAGATCGAAGCTAGCCTCAAAATTACTTTTCGAGGCTAAATGAGCCCAAAAATATTTCGGGACTATATTTTACGGCAAAATAACCTCAAAATTAAAATTTGAAGCCATATTCGGTAACCAATAGCCGCGAAATGTATGCAAGGTCAATTTCGAGGCTAATCTTTGAGGCCGTTTACCCTTGAAATCTATTCGAGGCTAGAAACGTGGCTATTTTGATGGCCATTTTAGCCTCAAAATGTTGTTTGTGGGTAAAAATGAGGTTACTCTTTTTCGAGTCTATTTTTGAGGCTAATTTCGAAGCCAAGTTACACCTACCTCATTTATTGCATGAACACATTTTACCAACCATATTTATTGTCATTTTAGGGTTAACGCACGAATACTTCATCTTTTCAACGGGGGTTTCTCACTCTCTCTTGCATTCTCAAATTTTTTGCACATTTTCAACTTCTTAATCTCTCTCATTTCATCATAGATCAAGTTGATTGGTATGTATCACTCCCTTCAATCTATACCTAGTTCATGTTTAATTAATTTGTATGATTATATATAGATATTTTTGCAAATTTAATTGAATAGCGTGGTTGAATACTTTGTAGGTGTTAAGCTTCATTTGTGTGTGTGCATATATATATATATAATCAAAGTGTTGAATGTATATTTCATGTGTAGTCAAACAAAAGGCTGTTTACAAATGGTTAGATTGAAAAACAAATGGCCAATAGGTAATTAATGAATCAAAAAAAATCAAATAGCCTCGAAAAGATGAACTCGAGTCTAATTTTGTGGATAATGGCTTCCAATTTGGCATCAAGTTCATTATTTCGAGGCTATTTGAGCTACCAAAACATGATATGAGATTATTTTTTAGGGTAATCTTATGATTTAAGCTTAATAGTAACATTGACATCATCTATTGGATGGAAAAACAAATCGGCCAATAGATAATTAATGAATAAAAAAATTCAAATAGCCTCGAAAAGATAAACTCGAGTCTAATTTTGGGGCTAATGGCTCCCAATTTGGCATCAAGTTCATTATTTCGAGGCTATTTGAGCTATCAAAACATGATATGAGATTATTTTTAAGTTTAATCTTATAATTTATGCTTAAGAGAGTAACATTGACATAATTTATTGATGATTATACTCGGATCAATTCTATTTTTTTTATGCTCTTTAGTGGCTTAAAAACATTCCATTTTTGTATGCGCTTTAGTGGCTTAAAAACATTGTATATGTGTATAAATTCATGAGTGGCATACATAAAGACTATAATTGTTTTTTAAAAATGTAATATAGTGTTATATTTATAACAGGTCATATGAATATGGATAATCGCAATTGGATGTATATCAGACATTTATCAACTGGTGGTGAATGGAATCAACAATTTCTTGATGGAGTTGAAGATTTCATTGAGTTCGCGACTTCACAAGTGTTGCCATGGCCTGCTTATTACATTAACTGATATAGAAATGAAACTGTGGAGCGTGGTAAAGACAAATTAACCATGAATAGCGGGGTGTGTGTTGAAATTTCTGACCCTGGTAATGCCCAATCAGACTTCTTTGGAGTGATAGAACAAATTTTAGAATTTGAGTTCACTAGTTTGCCATGCAAGAAGATTGAATTGTTCAAGTGTTTATGGTATGATCCATCTAATCTTTGAACAAAAGTCCATACACAATATCAGCTTCAAGAGGTTAATGTGAGAAGGCGGTTCAACAACTATGAGCCCTACGTGTTTGCCCAACAATGCATCCAAGTTTATTATGCAGATTTTCCGGGAGCGAACCGTAGCCAAGCAAATTGGAAGGCCGTTTGCAAGACAAAGTCTCGACGTAGAGTAGAACAAAGATGGACCGAGGAGAAAAATAATGATGAACCATTACAACAAGATGAAAGCGTGGGTGATGGGAACGGATTTGCAGGGGCCTTAGTTGATGAGTTACCTGGAACTTTAAACGATACAAATTGTACAGAGGAAGGAGATTCTGAAGCAGCGATGAGAACTTAGAACTCGGAAACGATGAAGAAGAAGACAATTTCGATGACGATGCTTAAAGGTAACCTTTAAGAATTTTCTTTATATGCTCTTGATATCTTACTTAATTAATTTTGATATCTTAAGAAAATATAATATTTATTTAAATTGTAAAAGATTTTTTTTACTCTTTTATGAAAATTTTATATAATTAATTAAAATAATAGATTTTATAAATTAAATTAAAAATAAAATAAAATAAATATATACATCAATATGTTCGGATTTGGGTTAAACATTTTCGAGTAAAAAATAGGCTCGGTTTAAATTAATCCAGGATCAATTAAATCAGATTTATACTTATATTGTCCGTATATGATACAGAATTTGTTCTAGTTTTCATTCAAAGTGATCCGCCGAGCCATTTTTAAAATTTTGTACCGGGTTAAATTTATTCTAAGGCGCTAATTACAATTTACACCAGCGCCAATAAAATTTTGATTTCCCGGTCCTTTAAAAATTAGCCTCAAAATTAGTATCTAAATACGTTTTAAAGTTATTATTAGTATATATAACAAAATCCTAAAATTCTTTTTCACCCCTGCCACTTTTCTGTAGAAAGTAGAAACGAGATGTCCCGCTGCCTCTCGTGCGGGAGTTGGACCTCGCCAATCGCCTGCCGCTGACTCGTCTGACTCCTCCTCCGCCTGCCAGCTTCCGTCGTCGTTGCCTTCTCTTCGCCGTCGCCGCCTGCTCTCCGTCCTCGCCTGCTCTCTGTCGCCGCCCGCTCTCGGTCGCCGCTCTCCCGTTAGGGTTTCGCCTGCTCTCCGTCGCCGCCCGCTCTCCGTCGCCGCCTACTCTCTGTCGACGCTCTCCTGTTAGGGTTTCGCCTGCTTGTCTCCGCCCTCGTTGGTCTCGTTGGTTTCGCCTGCTTGTCTCCGCCACTGCCCGCTGTGAGTACGTTTCTCTCATTCTTACTCCTCTTATTCACTCACTTCTTGTTCTATTTTCGACGGATTTGTTGCTTAGACGAGTCTTGTTTCTGGATTTTGCTTGTTCATTGATTGAGACCCCCCAATGGAAAGGCAAGACGGTATTACCAATTGTTCTCTGTTTCCTATAACTGATGTCCGTAGAAGCATTTAGGATATTAGTGTTCCCCCATAAAGGTTATTCCCCATACAATACAAACGGCCTGAGTGCTGATGCCTTCCGGAAAAGACTAGGCCATTAATGTGTAATGTGTCCCTTAACTGTATCCAATGCCAATCTGTCAGATAACCTAAAATTTGCAGGAAATTACTCTTCTTCAGAATGTGACTCATGAAACGATTGGGAGGACTGATTACTGTTCATATTTGCTTGCTTTGTCTGGTAAGAATGTAATTATGGAAGTGAGAAACTGTTGGTAATTTGTGAGTCTTTGATAGCATGTTCAGAGTTTTAGGGTTGTCTAACAGTTGAAGGTTTAGTACTAGCTATTGGAACAACAAGAAAATTCTTCCTGTTCTGGAAATTAGAATAAATTCTTAATTCTTGATCAGAATAGAGGCCTTCATACCTGAGCTTATACTCTGCTGCTCATATTGATTTCTACTGATAATGTTATTGCCTCAAAGTTACTTTATTGATTAATTTGGGAGGTATTTATTTGTACAAGAGACGATTTAAAAAAAACCATTCAAAGATGCTTAAGCAACTCTGCTTGTTCCTTCTGGAACTCAATCTTATTGATGGATTTGCGCTCAGATTATGGTTTCTGCTGGCTGTTTTCAATTTGAATGTTTTGGTTGAGTGAGTGTTAGCTTTGGGTGAATTTTCTGATTATAAGCTGATGTTTTGGTTGAGCAACTTACTACAAATTGTATTGTGTGTATGTCTTGCAGGAAATTCACAATGGTCAGACCTTCACGACCCACGCGCTTGGTATTTTTCACTCCTAGTCCTCCAATTTCTGATGCTCCATTGTCGAATGAGCAGCGGCCCAATGAGGAAATAGAGGAAGAGGGGTTGAAGAGGTTAGGAATGGCTCATAATTATAGACTTGTGCTTATGTACTAGGTCTTGTATTTTGTGAATGTTTGTCTTAACTAGTGTGGAGACTTAACATAGCCCACCAACTAATGTTAGTTTTAATTGGTACTTATGTAAGACAATGGGATTAGTATATGTATGAGTATATTATATATGATATTTTAGGTTTTATATGATTGTATCTTCAATTATTATTGCTTCAAATATTTTTTGGTAGAATATTGTTCCAAATAAATTGGTTGCTTTCAAATTAATCTGAAAGCTATTTATTCTCTAGTCATGAAAAAGTTGGAGGCAAATTTTGATCCTATTTAACCGAGGTTATACCCTCAGAACAAATCAAAGCCAAGTTTGTTCCTAAGTAGCTACGAATTTTTAGCCACCATTTCTGGCATGAATCAGTTTCGTTCCTAAGTTCAGGACTAATGGCCTCGAATATAGCCTCGAAATTGTGCGTTGCTATGGGATTCGAAATTAGCTTTTAACGTCTTCCCTGCCTAAAGAGCCTCGAAAATGAGATTTGAGGCTAAATTTTCGAAGCCAAATTTAGTCACGACACTTGCTAGCTCGAATATGATTTCGAGGCCACTTTCGTTCCTAAGTTCAAGGCTAATGATATTTGAGGCCCTTTTTGAGGCTACATTTGACGCCAACTTCGTAGCTATGCCGCTGTTTTCTAGCAGTGGCGAATACATGTGTATTTATAGAGGAAGGGAGACAGGCGCAGGGGGACGCCCCCTAGGAGGGCCGATCGGTTGGGCTAGGGTTAGGGTTTGGCGATTCCTTGCCCCCCAAGTCATCCGATATCTTATCCCATCTAAGGATAAGATCTTTCTCCATAAATTTACCCTAAGCTAGAGTAACTATCCTTATAAATAAATAAAACGATAAAGTAGAATAAATATGGATAGACATAATAAATAAGATATGACAATTAATATGATACGCTAACTAATTGATGTGGGAATCAATACCCGCCTACAATTGCCCCCTCTGGGACCCTATACGCATGTGTCCTGCACTATCCCATTTATATGGACCAGAATTAAAGCGGTGAGTGACCATGCAGATTAGGTGCTCTTATTCGTATATTCGAATATTCGCATATTCGTATATTCATAGATCCGCATGTGATTAATGCGTGACCTACGAATTAATCGGTCAATGTTTCCTATGTATTCTAATTTTCTATTCATTATATTATATCCGGTCAATGTTTCCTATGGAATATACGGCTTGGTTTTTATTGCATAACTTTGGATAAAAATATTCAGTTATATACATACTTGTTGTGTAATTTATTATTTTAGATCGCATAACAATTTTTTTTTTGATAATATCGGTTCATAATTATAATTGTGTCGGTTGCACTGGACTAAAACTTGATCGAAATATACTATTACAGTCTGTTCGTTCCAAAATATGTGACGATATGATTCTGATTCCGATCCAAATCGGTTTTGGTCCGGCTCGAAAGCCTTATATAGCCCTATTCTAAACAAGTATTTTATTTTAGAAAAATAAATTATTGGTTTGTTTATTTAGAGAAAAAAAAATCCAACGAATTTACATATATAATATTAGAATTTTTTTTTGGTCGAATATAATATTAGAATTTTAGCTTTCAAAATAGGATGGAAAAGTTATACTATATATAATAGAAAAATTATACTTTATCTTTATGACATATGGTAGAAAGATGTTTATAATTAAAAGTCAAATCAAACTTATGGTGCATTGAATTCCGATGGGATTTCTACGATGACTCATTTCACGTGATTATCGAGGAGCTTTCATTTCGACGGAAGACTCATTGGCAAGCACTCTTGATTGAAGCTCTCGTGCTTCGTGAGGGCATTTTTGAGGTCATCCGCCTTGGTGTCTCCCACATCCAGATTGAAGGAGACAAGATGCAGCTTATCAAGGGTGATGGGAGTTATCGGTGGAAGATCGAGCTGGTACGAACCGATATCCAATCCTTTTTATGCCTCTTTTTTTGAGATGGAGTATCTCACACGTCATCTGAGAAGCCAATTCTACTGTGGATTACATTGCCGGCCGGATCGTTTCACCATATTCCATCTCTCTCGATTGTTTCTAACCTGATCTCATTTGTAAAAATGCTCTAAAATAATTACCGGGTCTTTTTTTCTAAATCATTTCCTTATAAAAAAAATTAATTGACCCAGCTCATATATTCGGCTTGAAGGTCCCTTATCCACGATTGCTCAGCAGTTGATTTTGCTACCATTAAAAAAATCTATAAATAGTATAGCCTATGAGTACGATGAACTCAATTACTCAATTATTGTTAATTTTCTATAGCTTAATTATCAACTACAGTGCTATATATTCATCTGAAGCCCACGTGTCACGTCTTGCAACTATTTGAAAGTCGTTCGCTGCCGACTAACTAACACCTTACAATTCTTAATCACTCACGTGGAAAAATTACGAGCATAGCCCTGCAAAAGTCAACGCACTACAATCTACTATATTGATAAGTTGATTTTGACTTTGAGGATACGTAAATAAGATTATCTGTAGGCCGGACATTGGCGGTTTGGATATTTACCTCGTGATTTAAGAAGGGATCTTTACCGCACTTGACGCGTCAACTCACTGATTTATGATAAAGTCTCGAATTCGAGTAAGCAAGCTCAAAGTCATGAACTAACTCAATTCATTTAAAGACTTAACAAGTTCAAATTTCATTCAAGAGTTGGTAATATTGCTATTACCTTTTTTACTACATATGTTCCTTTTATTGAACTAACATTCAAGTTCAAATAATATATGCTCTAAGCATATACATTTTAAAAAAGTTATGAACGTTTGAAAATTAGAGCTACATAAACGTATATATCACTTGGTAAGGTTGTTTCTTTCTTTTGTTAAACTTCATACATTCACATTGTAATCCTTGTATGCTAGATTACGAGTTTGAACTTTACCACAAAAATGGGTCTCTTGTTAATAACATACTCGTAGTACATTGAAATTGGTCGTAGGTTGTAGGGTTCGTTCGGCATATTGCTACTTATTGGATGTTGAAAGTGGTGTTGAGGGTTGTTTATTTATAGTACGAAGGAGATATTTTATTAAAAATGGTAAAGGTAAATATTGGACCTCACAAGTCACAAACTTATATTTTACAAATAGGCCTTAAAGTAAGTGTGGAGGGTGTTAATTGTTTTTAATCGGATAAACAATGAAACAAGTTTGCTTATAAAAATTGTCAAAACACTCTCCAAATAAGTAACAATGTACCTATAAACACTTTTTTTTTTTTTTTAAACAGGTGAGAGCTATGCTCTGAAAATTCAAATTTGTGGCTTCGTCGCCAGTGAGGATCGAACTGGGGACTTCGGGTTCTCCCCATTGAGGTCTTACCGCTAGACCAAGTGCCCTTTGGCACCTATAAACACTCATGTATACAAAATACTAAATTGGCCCGTGATCATTTATATGCCCTTTTTCTTTTTTTTTTTAAAGTAGAATTTAAATAATAATAATAATAACATAAAACCCTTAATTAAACTCGTAAAAAGAGAATTTAATCAAGGAATAATTCAATAGAAAAAGCTGAAAATTACCAGCCGCTAAATTAAAAAGTGATCTAAAGGTTGACCCAAAAAAAGTGATCTAAAGGTTAAAATGTTAATCAATGCACCCATGTCATAGTTAGAGTTGAATAAAATTCTTCACCCAAACTACAACCTCTAATTATGAGCTAATTGAAATATTTTATATCTCATTGACTTTTTCTCCAGCCAGATCCCTGCAATGATTAGATTCAAAAGAAAAAAAAAGGGAGATGCTATACATCACACACTTTTACTTTATATCACACTTAAAATTACCTTAATAACCTTTTTTAAAAGAAAAGTAATAAAAATAAAAGCCTATATTTTATTGGATTCTCTACCTTAATAAATCTCAATCGACTTAAAAGGGAAAAAAAACTAATCTCAATCTATTTAGCCCTTATTCTAATATTTCATTTTTTAAATATTTTTTACTATTTGTTATTACGAAATTATTTATAAAAAATCAAAAAAAATTCGCACTATATGAGAAAAAATAAAATAAACTTTATTAAACAGACTTATATTGAAAAAAGTTGAATCACATAGTACCATATTGAATTAATTCATTAGTTATACAATTTTACACAAATTTGAACGTACTTCCTTGAAAGCAAATATTGTTTTATAATATGAGAAAAAACCATAATGATATAGATTAGAGTTTTTTAAATAGGAGAAATGCTCATTATATAGTGATGTATTATTATATATAATAAGATTAAATATTTGTTATATGAAAATCTTATTTATGGTAGACAAAATGATTTGCTGGGTTCAATTTTTGTAAACTAAAGATTTCGTTGGATGTAATACATAGATTTTGTTTAAGTATATTCAGTTAATTAAAGGTAGTTTTAGATTTTGTTTAGCCTTTCCAAAATTAATTTAAGGGTATTATAGTGAAAAGATTGAAAAAGTGTGAAGAAGATGGAAATTGACATGTGATGTTTAGCAGTTATGAAAAAAAAACATGTACTATATCTGTTTTACAAAATTACGAAGATACCAGTATTTTATAGAGAGCGTTACGTTTGCACTATCCAATTTTGTCCTTCTTACTTCTTAGGATTGGAATTAAACGTACATTATTAGCTTAGAAAACTATTATCTCAGTTTTGATTAATTAGTATAACCAATTAATTAATTCCGTCCAACATCATGTCAAACACAAACTTTTCTGGCCCTGTATAAGTAAGGGACGAACCGTTCCATTTCTCCTCGCTCATTCAAGAAACTAATTGCCTACAACCAACAAAACAATGGCAGTGAACATAACCTCTATAAAGACCTCCTCTAATGGAGTCTGGGAGGGCGATAATCCGCTACACTTCGCCTTCCCGTTGCTTATCGTACAGGCCACCCTCATCCTCCTCCTCACTCGCCTCCTCGCCTTCTTCTTCAAGCCCCTTCGCCAGCCCAAAGTCATCGCCGAGATTGTCGTATGTATCTATATCTTTATATATATTAAGAAATTATGTATGTTTTTAAAAAACTTGCCATTTTAGGCTTAAAATAGTAATATTGCTAGGGTTTTTTTACATTATTGTTTTTTGTTTTCACTAGTACTAATGTTTTAATTGAACTAATGTTGTTATTTAGGGGGTGTTTGTATATATTGAGGAATCAATACTGTTTGTTTTAAAGTTTTTAACTTTCAACCTCTTACCTAAACCTTGTTACTATGTAA